>JAPDVR010000013.1:29352830-29982830 GCA_026230005.1 Gila orcuttii | reverse complement strand
TATATCAGGCGAGATTGGGTAAAAATTCCACTTGCAAAACAATTAGTATCCTCAAATCCCAAATGATTAAAAAGTGTAATTAAAAGGAAAGGTGATGTGACACATTGGTAAACATGCCTTTGTCCCAACTTTTTTGGAGCTTTGTTGCAGCCATCAAAAAAAAAAAAAAAATCAAAAAAAAAATTACACAACATAGTTATTTTGGTCAGTGAAAACATTGGGAAACTTTTCTTTCTACTTTTGTCAGTTGAGGCGAGACACTACAGGTGAATAGGGTAATTTTTTTAACTATCAGATATCACCATGAAACTTTGACAGTTGATTACCTACATTAAGATGAGAAAAAAATGTATTACAAGTTTTCTGTAATTTAATGTTTAAATATGCAAATTAGGCATTGTCTAATTAAATATGCGCTATTTTGCATATATTTTAAAAAACGAAATCTGAGTATTGGACAAAGCCAGGTTCAAAATTATTTTTTCATTGTGTTCACATATTAGATGGGGAAAAAATTACAGAGGGATTTATGGATATCTACTTTTGTTATCCTGTAAATCAGAATATACTGCCAATAGCCTTAAAAAAATGATTTTCGCCATGTTTTTGGGAATAAAATGTTATATAAATCAGGCTAGGAATAATATATTTACAAATCCCTCTGTAAATGTCTTCATAATATAACTAGGTACAAGACTGGAAAGTTTGGTGTATATAGGTGCTACTTAAGTGGAGATATCGGACTTGGAGTGAGAGAGAACAGTCATTTTGAGAAAACGTGCTTTAAAGATTTAGCATCAGCCAATGAGATTGCGCATTTAGAGTAAAATCCCCCCTTTTACTTTCGCGATTGGTTGCTGATAAAAAGGAAATGACCATATTTGGATCCGGCAGTCTTGTTCAGGAGAGAGAGAGCTTTCTAACGGTGTGTGTGATGACAGGGTGCAGATCGCGATCGCGGAGCAGAGGGATGATTTATAACGACAACTTTTGATGAATTTATGAGAAATCTACAGACGCAAACAGACAAAGTGTAGTAAAATAAAGACCTAAATGTGTATTTCGGACTTTTTTTCACCACAAGTCTGAAAGAAGACATGTTATTGAAGACAAATATCCCAAAATCTCAAAATTGACCAGTGAAAAAAAAACGATGTTTTTGCCTGCCGTGTCTCGCCTTAAAAAAAGGTTAAAGAGAATTAACAATAACACATAATATGTCATACATATATACAACTATATATATATATATATATATATATATATTATATAATGGTAAAAGTTTTGGGGTCAGTAAGATTTGCTCACTAAGGTTGCATTTATTTGATAGAAAATACAGTAAAAACAGTAATGTTGTGAAATATTATTGCAGTATAAAATAAATATATTAAAATTGTATTTATTCCTGTGATGGCTGAATTTTCAGCATCATTACTCCAGTCTTCAGTCACATGATCCTTTAGAAATCATTCTAATATGCTGATTTGGTGCTTTAGAAACATTTATTATTGCCAATGCTGAAAACAGTTGCTCTGTTTGGAATTTTGTGGAAACTGCAATATATGATAAATAGAAAGTTTAAAAGAACAGTATTTATTTCAAATAGATTTTTTTGTAACATTAGAAATGTCTTTACTGTCACTTTTGATCAATTTAATGCATTCTTGCTAAATAAGAGTATTCCTTAAAAAAAATGGTACTGACTTCAAACTTTTGAACGGATGTGTATATATTATGAAACAAAATGCAGTAATATATGTAAAGTAAGGTATATGAATCGCTAATCAGGCCTGTTTGTTTCTCTTCCACTCTTTAGGATGGGTTTACACCGTTAGCCGTAGCCTTGCAGCAGGGTCATGATCAGGTGGTTTCTCTGTTGTTAGAGAATGACACGAAAGGTAAAGTCCGTCTGCCTGCGCTCCACATTGCAGCCCGCAAGGACGACACCAAATCTGCAGCTCTGCTTCTTCAGAATGACCACAACGCGGATGTTGAGTCCAAGGTCTGTCTGAAAGTCTGTCTGTCTATCACTTATTTACTTTATCCAAAGTTCTTACTGAAACAGCACCATCCTGGTCAAATATATACTCCTCTTCCACCCACACACTCTCTTGTGCACACACTTACTTTCCCACATCTTTTTTTCTCATATTTTTTAATGTAATTAAGAGTACCTCACCATATACTTTATATGTTTTGCTTTTAAATGTGATTTAGGTGTTATTTTTTCCTTAAAAACACTCGTTAACACTTTATTTTGATAGTCCGCTTTAGACATTCCACTAAGTATAAGTAACTTTGCAACTACATGTCGATTACCAGTCATTAGAGTATTAGTAGACTGTGTGCTTAATATATGCTAACGCTTTATTGTGATGCTCCCCAACAGACATTCTACTGACTATAAGTAACTTTGCAAGTACATGCCAACTTATTCTACTTACCTAAACCCTAACCTAACAGTCTACTAATACTCTAATGAAAGTTAGCTGACATGTAGTTGCAAATGAATGAAAGTTAGTTGACATGTAGTTGCATAGTTACTTATAGTTAGTTGAATGTCTAAAGTGGACCGTCGAAATAAAGTGTAACTAAACACTCACCCACACTTAGTCCTGTCTTTAGATACATGTGACATGTCCTTTGTTTACCTGTCAGTGTTCACTAACTGCCCATTCTTTCCTTTCCTCACATCTCAACGTAGATGATGGTGAATAGAACAACAGAGGTATACCCATGATAAACATTAAGCTGTTGACCCCCACCTCCACCCCCTGCTTTTCCTAGAACACCCTCTAGTGTTGCCCCCACCCTTGTTGTACCATCCCTATTTCCGTATCATTTCCTGTTTTCTCTTCTCTTATTTGCTATGTGGGGATGGAGGAATGAGACCATGCTTTGGGTGGAGGGCTGAAGCATGCTTTAATTTCTGCAGCTATGGGCCGTGGTTCCACCTCTCAACATGCAGCTTTCTGATTGGTTAAAGGGTTTTATCTGTGGTTTTGTTTAGTTGCTGGTAATGATGTTGATAATGGTGAATATAAACTGTTGGTTCAAGTGTTTCAGTTTTTAGAGCCCTTTGATCTGAGATACTGCTGTTTGTGGAGAGATTTTCACTCAACGTTAAGAACCTTCAACATGTGGAGTAAATAAAGCACAAGATCTAGAGGCTGTCTGATTGACATATAAAGCAACCAATCACAGTTAGTTTTTTTCCGTGTCATGTTTAGGGGTGTGAAAATGTTACGTCGATGTCCCTACAATAACAGACTGGTGTGTAAAACTCTTGGACGTATTTTAAAGCGTCTATGCCACAAACTTTATATGCTTCACATACTATTGAAAATCCAGCGTGGATTTGGTTGCGCTAACATTCTATTTTCTTTTCCAACCATCAACTGTTTGTGAAAGAAGTTGTTAGAATCTGATCATAATCATCAATCAAAAGAGCCTATATTGCAGGAATTCAAATTTGTCAAACCATTTCATGGGGTTTTTAAGGAGTATATTCAGTTTTTCATGTCTTAAATGTCAAGCAATTAAAAACATTTAATATATTCTTATGACAAAAAAGAATCATTGCAATACAGTAATTTGGACTGTGTGAAAAGGTTTGTGAAAGTCCATCTGGCCTTTTGGAGATTCAAAGAGAAGTCATTAGAATGAGAGTATTACATAATGCAAAGGTCACTTCACTGGCACATCCTGCTACTGTAGAAGTAAGAAAACGCTACAATTTTAAGTTTGACCTTTTAAGCAACTTTTATTACTAACTGGAAGAAGCATGTTGTTCCAACATTTTTCACTTGGTTTGGCTGTGAAAGAGGAACCCGGCTGGCCAGCTACAGAGATGAGACGGTCTGTTAGTTTAGTCCTCCTCCCTGGGGCTTGTGCATGGGCCTTTAGACAAAAACTCCCTCGTTTTCACTTAAACAGCTGGAAATCTAGCTGTTTAGGATTGTTGCAATGTTGCAAAAAGGATCTGCACATGTGCATGGTCAGGTTTGCCAACACGGCAAGCAACAGCGGTTTAACTGTGTAGATTTATCTTTCACAGTTTTGCATGATAACAAAAACATGTTGCTAAAGCCATATTCCTAATGTACTCATCCCAGTATAATTATCTACATAAACATTTTAAAATGTTTTCTGAGGGAATAAAAATTTGAATGCATTGGTCATGATGACTTTATGGTGATAATCTGAGAATAGATGACAGTATGTGTTGTCTCTTGTCTCTGATTTATTAGTGGGCAACTGGAAATGTTTAATGGAAATGTTTTCCATTCCCACCTGTGGCTAATAATTGCAATAATTCCCCTCAAAATGGGTGGAGCCCCGTTCCCTTGGAGATGAGAGAGCAAACAGAATGGGAAGGGCTGTGCTGAGAACCCCCTGCTTTGTGTCGGATTATTGGCTAATTGAGATGGAAATCTCCATGACTGGAAGGCCTTTGCTGCAATACAGCCTACAAGACACCTCCATCTCGCCTTGACAACTTTGTCTCATATTCAAAATGTTCTTATAGTCCAAAAATAGTTGATGTTTTGATATAACTCTCAGATCCAGACACTCCAGATCCAGTTACTATTGAAGAATGTAGTGAATACAGTATAAATAGCTGAATCTTATCATTAGCCTTTGTAATATGACTATATAATTTCGTTTAACCATTAAAGAGAAGATGGTATTTAGTACCAAGAGGATTTTGCATATACATTTTTCTGTAAAAATTTGACAAGTTGTCTTGAACACTCAGTCCGAATATGCCTACTTCCATTCTATAATAGTAGGTGAAAAACAATATGTAAGCCAAGTAGTATACGTACGAATTCATAGTATTCATAAAACAGTAGGCGAAAAGTACCTACTACCTTTGGCGAGATTCTGAAGTGCACATTTGATGGACACTTATACTATCCCATGTGGCCACAGGAGAGGATTTGTATCACGCTGGTAGGTCACATGATAATGTCAACATGGCGGGTGTAGTATGTCCGCTTTTCATTCATACTACACACAGTCATACTATATAGCAGTGGTTCTCAACTCCAGTCCTTGGGACCCACTGCTCTGCACATTTTGTATGTCTCCTTATGTAACACACCTGATTCAGATCATCAGCTCGTTAGGAGAGACTCTATGATCTGAACTGAGTGTGTCAGATAAGAGAGATGTACAAAATGTGCAGAGCAGCGGGTCCCGAGGACTGGAGTTGAGAACCACTGCTATATAGAACATACTTTTTTAACGGTCGCAAAGTAAGTTTCAAAACAAATGTAGGTCCTACTATATAGAATGAGAATTCGGACGCAGCATCTGTCTTTAGATAATCCCAAACACAATGCAAATGTCTAGACATTTGACATAAGAAGTGCAGGTAATTTAATGGACTGAAAGTTTATTTTTTAACCATTCTGTTATGTCTTTTTTTTTTTTTTCATCAGAGCGGTTTCACTCCTCTTCACATTGCTGCCCATTATGGAAACATCAACGTTGCAACACTACTGTTAAACAGAGGAGCAGCAGTGGACTTCATGGCAAGGGTAAGCTTTGGTGGACAATGATAACAGATTGTAGGGCAAAAGGTTCCCTATAGTCTGTTTAAATCTCCTCTTAAATCTTCCCAAATTATTTGCTGAGTTCAGTCCACACATTAATAATAGAATAATCAGGTACATTGATTTCCATTCAAAATGCAGCTAGACCTGGGTTCAGTTTGACCGTGGACATGCAGTTCCATGAGCATCAGACGGGGCAGTATTGCATTAATGTTGTATACAGAATTGTTACCAGACTGAAGCCTAAAATGCTCCATAAGTGCTTTGATGAATGAGCTAAATGATCTGCCTATGGCTCTTTTTGTGCACACATGCTCACATGTATGTGTGTGTGTGTGTGTGTCTGTGTGTGAATCTGCCAAATGCCCTACCGACTGAAACTTCTAAACTGTCATATGGCCGGCACAGTCCAAACAAGCTCATGCATAAATCTGCTTCAGCCCGAGGGTCACACAGTCGCAATGCATCTCAAATGCAGTTCAGGATATTGTGTATGCTTCCATAAAAATATATTATTATTATCATTATTATTATTATTATTGTTAAATTATTATTTTATACATAGTTATGTAATTTAGATTCTCTGTGAAGTCTGATTGTGACTGCATCTTTTGTACCCACTGTGTATCTTATGATGTTTGTGTGGGTCGCATACAGAATGACATCACACCACTGCATGTGGCGGCTAAGAGAGGAAATGGAAACATGGTGAAGTTGCTGTTGGACCGAGGATCAAAAATTGATGCCAAGACCAAGGTAATACACACACACACACACACACTCACACACACAAATGTTTTTGAAAGAAGTCTTTTATGCTTGCCAAGGCTGCATTTATTTGATCAAAAATACAGTTAAAGCTGTAATATTGTGAAATATTATTATAATTTAAAATAACTGTTTTCTGCTTTTATATATTTAAAAATCTGTATTTTCAGTAGTCATTACTCTAAACTTCCGTGTTTCATGATCCTTCAGAAAGAATTCTTTAATGAATATAAATTCAACTCTTTTGTAACATTATTACTGTCAATTGTGATCAATGTAATGTATCCTTGCTGAATAAAAGTATTCATTTCATGTAACAACAACCCCCCCGCCACAAATCTTACTGACCCTAAACTTTTCCCTTTGTTGTGTTTATGCACAAATATGGCAATGGGCATCTACTACTATAAAATATGAAGTCATTTTAATCAAATATACTTTAAGTAAAGGAATAACAAGAAGAAATGTCGTTGCCAGAATGAATTTTTACTTCAGTGTACTTTACCTTAAGGAAAATGTCAGATAGCTTCTTAGGACATTCCTACAGTTATATATAGAAAGTCATCCTTTGACCTTTTACCTCAGGGATGTCTCAGAGTCTCAGAGATGTCTCTTGAGACCAAGTTTCAGAGAACATTATGCACCTAGTAAATATGTCAAGTTGTCAACAGTTTGTTACTTATTATCTTAGAATTCCTAAGGGCGCACAATTCAATGATTCATATATATATATATATATATATATATATATATATATATATATATATATATATATATATTTCAGTTCTTCAGTGTAGGCACATAAGTAAAGTAAGACAGGCAGGCAAGATCCAATGAAGTGTAAAATGCAGTACATTAAAATGAATAGCTTTGCAAGAAATATCAAACAGGTCAGCATGTAGTGTCAGTGGAGCATCTGAAGGTGCTGAGGTTTGTCTGTGGTATCAGCTGTTCTTAAGAGTATGATCTCAGAGGGTACAATTTAATCTTATGTAACATTTTATCTTTGTGTAGGCCTTTACATGTATCTGTGTGTGCTTACTATAGGATGGTTTAACCCCATTGCATTGCGGTGCACGAAGTGGACACGAGCAGGTTGTTGAGATGCTGCTGGACAGGGGAGCTCCCATCTTGTCCAAGACGAAAGTAAGACAACTACTTTTTTAACCCCATATATTATTTCTGCCCGTTAGTGTGTGAATCTGGATATGCAGGTGTGATTGCTGGTCTACCCATAATTTCTGGCCATGCCTAAGACTGCCCCCATGTGGCCAATATTTCAACAGAAGCAACAACATATTTATCAGGCCCCTCTCTCTCTTTGCTATCATTTCACCATAGATTGTGGATTTAGGTGCCAAAAGCAGGAGGGATTTCCTGTCATACTTACAAGCCCCTCAAAATGACTTACTGTACTTAACGTAAATTCATCAAGTTCTTCAAATAGTGTATGAGCTTTTTTAAACATTGGCCCTCTTTGCACATTTGATATTTTAAGGCTATCCTGCAGGTTTTGTGTAGAACAGTCCGTTTCAATATTTAGCTATGGTATAGAAGTAATCCAGTTAGCTTTGTAGAGAACAGTTAAAGGTACATTGTGTAATGTTTAGTAGGATCTGTTGACAGAAATGCAGATTTCACGTTCATTCATTCAGTTTGTCATGCAAATTCTCTGCTTTGACCAACAGACAGCTTCTTGTTTTGAAAGTGACTTCTTTGTGAGCTGTGCTTCATAAATTGCCACTTTATTGACAATAGGCAATAGCCCCTTTTTTTGCAGTGGCCTGCACCTTTATTTTAATTGATCATTAGTGGTCGACCGACCAAGGCTGATTACAGTGGCCAATATTTGGCATATTTTAATTATCAGCAATGGCTGATTAGTTTTCCTTTTTGGAAAATCTTTGTGTTCATGTGTTCATATTCATGTCATATTCACTGTGTACTGTGTTCATATTCATGTCATATTCACTGTGTACTGTATGTAAATTTACCTTTACTGCCCTTTATTTGAGAAAATATGATTCCCATTGCACACAAACGTACCAGCTTACTTCCTTTGTAGTCATGTTTTACAAATCTTTAAACTTTTTTTCATTTTAGTAAATATTATTTAAAATAAATGTAACTTTCATTGCAGCATGGGTTTATATACTATCTGTAAATTTAATTTATATCGGCTGTATATTGGCCGTCGGCCACCTTGCTCTAAGACATCGGCTTTTGCCATGAAATAAAATCTGTATTGATCAACCACTATCTATTAATCTTGTTAAATGCTATTTTTTGGTTTACTATAGAATGGTCTGTCTCCTCTGCACATGGCGACCCAAGGGGATCACCTGAACTGTGTCCAGCTGCTCCTCCAGCACAATGCTCCCGTGGATGATGTCACCAACGATTACCTGACGGCACTGCACGTGGCCGCTCACTGCGGACATTACAAAGTGGCCAAAGTCATCGTTGATAAGAAGGCCAATCCTAACGCTAAAGCCCTGGTGAGAGCAGAGGGAAAAAGAGAACCATACACAATCAAACTCATAAAATACTTTCTCGCTCTTTCCTTTCTCTCTCTGCATTTCTTTCTCAGGGTGACAGGGTTAATTTTCCTCTGTTAACAGATGCAGTTGTATGAACGCTAATCTCTCCACTCCACAATACACAGTTGTGCGTGTTGCCATAGTAATACTGAGACATAATGATGACAGTTTAAAAATAAATCTGAACCTCAGAAATAACTTGATTTGAGGTTTAAAATAGATAAAATGAACAAGATCACAAAGCTTTATTACTGAATGCCATGGGTTCATGCAACCGAAGGGAGGTTTTAATGGGTTCTCACTTCTGATAAAGGTGGGTGTGGTGGTATCTCAGTCAAGCAGAACATGTTTGTGTTCACATCAACAGAACGGTTTCACACCTCTTCATATTGCCTGTAAGAAGAACAGAGTAAAGGTGATGGAACTGCTGCTGAAACATGGAGCATCAATGCAGGCAGTCACTGAGGTACGAGAGAGATATGATGATTGAACTTTCATCAAAAACATATGTGATATGAAATGTATTGTCTAGTTTTGAATTGAGTTTTAATGTTCATAGTTTTAGATATGTTTCTAAAATGTAATAGCACAAGCAGTATTATAGTTAAGTTTTCATATTTCACATTTTTATTTTTATTGTTTGTAGTCGGGGTTGACGCCTATCCACGTTGCTGCGTTTATGGGTCATGAGAACATAGTGAAACAGCTCACACACCACGGAGCCTCACCCAACACCACCAACGTGGTACGTTTCATCTTTTAGTCTAGAGTCACTCACAGACATACATTCTGAGAAACTTTGACTTTTATAAAGGTGATTTTTTAATATGTATTTCTATCATTTTAAACATTCTATCATACACACAACTTTATGTGTTAGTATATTGCATTTTGCCATCTCAATCTAAATTAATTAAAATAAATAGTTAATAAAAAATGTATATCATATTTTATGTGATGGGGTGGACATGTTATATTTGATTAATCTTGTCAAGCATTAAAAATGAGACCAAGCTTTGAACTTGGCTTAGCGAAGACTCATATGATTTCACTTCCCCTTTTCTGTTTTGAGGTGTATATTTTTAGATGAAAATATATGTACAGAATATATATATATATATATATATATATATATATATATGTGTGTGTGTGTGTGTGTGTGTGATTTATCTGAATGAGAAGATCAATACAAAATGTAATCATGGAAAAGTTTTGGTTGAGCATTTTTTTAAAAATATATATTTTTGTATATATATATAATTGGCTATACTGGCATACTGAATAATAAAATTCATATACTCCTTTGAATTTGTTTGCATTAAAAGTACTCCATAACATGAATAATACTGTTATATAATACGCTTATAACTAATTTTGTATTAATATATTAAAGCTTGTAAATCACATGCATCAAATGTTCTGGACACAAATGTTGTATTGTAGAGGGGTGAAACAGCACTGCACATGGCAGCAAGGGCCGGCCAGGCTGATGTTGTCAGATACCTGCTACAGAATGGTGCTAAAGTGGATATCAAAGCCAAGGTGAGACACACACACACACAAGCTCAAATTTGAATAAACCTCTGTCCACATCCCACCACATACATGATTAAATGCTTTGCAGTTTTGCCTCTCATCTCATCTCTCTCTCCCACTGTCTATTTCCATAACGACAATTTATAGGATGACCAAACAGCCCTGCATATAGCTAGCCGTCTGGGAAAGTTGGATATTGTGCAGCAGTTGCTACAGAAGGGGGCACTTCCCAATGCTGCCACCACCTCCGGCTACACCCCTCTCCATCTCGCCGCCCGCGAGGGCCATCAGGAGATAGCAGCTCTCTTGCTGGAGCAGGGAACCTCCCTCTCTGCAGCAACTAAGGTGTGTGTTTGTGTTTGTGCTGTATGCCCACACACAGTGGGGTTCAAACATCTAAGACTGATCAGATGATTCAAGCTGACTCTGTCATGAGAATCCTTTTCACTGTTGTTGTTTTTTTTTTTTTTCTTTCTTTCATGCCCATATACATCCACAGAAAGGATTCACTCCACTGCATGTGGCTGCAAAGTATGGGCAGTTGGAAGTTGCCAATCTTCTACTGCAGAAGAAAGCTGCACCGGATGCAGCAGGCAAGGTTGGTGAACATATGCATACATTATCGCACATTTGTTTAGTGATGCAACATTTATATGAATCGCCTTGTTCATTTCATAATACAGATTGGTCTTACCCCAAATGTGCACTTGATGTGGACTTCACTTGGGCCTGGCAAAGTCCAAGAAAGCCCAAAATTCATAAAATATAATATAATATTAATAATAATATAAATATAATGAAATTTTTATATTTGAAATGTTTCTTGCAAAAAAACAAATGGTCAGAATACTTGGCTACTTCTGAATGGCCTTCAATGGAGAAACCTGCTTTTTGTAGCCAGATGGTGTAGTTACAACATCTACCAGCAGGGGCTAACTGGGCCACAGTAACCAGCCAAACCATGACGCCTTAAACCACAAGGACAGTGGGCGTCATTTGGGACAGGACCTTCATTTGTCTTCGTCTGCTCATCTGTCAACCTTCCTTCAAATGGTTCCTCTTATTATTTTTGTACTACAAAGTATAACTGTCATCCACATAAATAGCTTTATTGAGAGTCATTACGTCAGCTGTGCTGTCATGAAGGTCTGGTTTCCTTAACAAAAATTAAGCTTTTTAATACATACAACAATAGTATACAGATCTACAGAAATATCACATAGAAGCTTAAACTGTGTTAAGGAAAGACACACCAATACTGTGGAAGTTTTTTTTAACTTCATATTATGTGTGAGCTCATTGCTGCTTGCTTAATATGGAGGCCCAAACCTGCAGAAATTATAAATAGATAAGTAATAATATAATAATAATGTAATAATAGGAAAATAAATAAATGAAAAATGACTTGATAAAACAAATATCCTTTTGAATTAAATGTAATCCTGAATTTATTTTTTTATTACTTTTTTCAGTAAAAAATCTTGCCAATCCAGGGCCGCATTTCCCCCAAGCATCGCAAACCTAGGTTCAAATAAACCTAGTAGTCAAGATTGCCTCTGTGATTACACAAAAAAACAACAACTGGCACCTGGGTGTCTGGGTGTTATCAACCTAAAATCTGCCGACTTGTTGACAATGATGTATGGAAGGATCACATTAGTTGCTGGCTTCAGCTTCGTGTTCCTATTTCTGGAAAAGCGTGGTCACTACAAAATAATTAGACATAATGCAAACCGGTGAAAATAACTTGCAACTCTCCAGTTGATCTGCCACATCCCGTCTCAAGATCTTCTAACGTTCTATTCGTGAGCTCTCAACCAATGATGCACTGGAGCTACGCAAGGACAGCTTCCCTCATTTACATGTTGCGCACAGATAAATAAATGTATAAATATAAATACTTGTGGGAATAAATAAATATAAAAATAAAACGATGCATAAATAAATGAAAATGAAAGAATAAATAAATAAAAGTTAAAAAGATTAAAAAGAAAGAAAGAAAATAATAAATAAAGAAAAAAGTAATACAAAAATAAATTCATGATTAAATTAAAAATGAATTATAGTTGTCTTAGTAAGTCATTTTATTATTTTATTTATTTTAATGCTGTTATTTTTATGCATGTTATATATTATACATGTTATTTATTTATTTTTAATTTCTGCTGGTTTTGTCCTCCATAATCTTAATGTGGTTTGCTGGGATTTCTTCCCTCTTAACTTTAACATTGTGTGTGTGTGTGTGTGTGTGTGTGTGTGTGTGTGTGTGTGTGTGTGTGTGTGTGTGTGTGTGTGTGCACCTGTGTACTGTATGTGCTGTGTCTAATGTTTTGTGTGTATGTGTGTTGCATGCTGGCGTGGGTGCTTGTGATCGTGCTGGGGTCTGTGTGTATATTGTAGACTGGGTTAACACCGCTGCATGTGGCTGCTCACTATGATAATCAGAGAGTGGCTCTGTTACTGCTGGACCAGGGAGCATCTCCTCAATCTGCAGCAAAGGTATGAGATTGGGCTGCTGGATTAACCCTTCCATGCTGTTTACCATTGAAAAGCTATTACTGACCCTACATACCAAATCACATCTGAAGAGTTACTATACGTGCTGTTTGGTGACTTTGTTGCCATGTTCAAATCACATTTGTAGAGGATGTCATGAAGGGTGAAAAGTTTGTTAAATTGCATCAAATCTGATTAACTTTAAGCAAAATAAACTACACTCACTCAAACTGCATGGAAGAGTTGATAAACAGTCCATATTCTCACATTAAGCTCTGCAGAAATCATTTTCTTTCTCATTATTTTTATTTTGTGTTCCAGTAAACATATCTAAAACAGTAATACAGGATAATTTTTTGAGTAAAAGATTGTGTAAGATCTAAAGGTTTGTTGTCAGATAATATGTCTTGAATTTATTTGTTAATTAATTAAAAAAAAACTAAATTTTGTTTGTTCGGAGTGCCTAAAGGGACAAGGCGATTGGAAAAAAAATTAGATGGGAGGGAAAAATATATTTCAATGGTTTTGTGTTCATTTTTTAACACAGAGGAACACAAAACTTTTGGGATTAAGTGCAAAGATTCTCGGGGTGAACAAAACTTTTGTGAGTGAATAGAAAGTGTCTCGGGTGAATGCAAATGTTTTGCAAGGAAACATAAAAGCATTGAAATATAACTTTTCCTCCTACGTATCTCATATTTTTTACATGGCCTTGCCCTTTTGATTTACTCAAGGAAGAAAAAAATCTTGATAAAATGTGAAATGTTTGATGTTTTATGAAAAACAAGACAAAAATGTGTATTAAGTACAGTATATGATTTTTGCAGTTCTAAATTTCATGACTTGCTTTTTCCCAGAGTTGATGTACCTTGAGTGATGTTAATGTAATCTCCATGATAATAGGTTGGGAATTTGGAGGGGAATGAACTGTTACTTCTTACAGTCTTCTTGCAGTCTCTGCTTGGTTTGTGTAATCAAGAAAAGTACTGAAAAAAAAAAATACTACAGTAAAACATTACTGAATCTTTGCATCTTGTTTCTCTCTCATTCTCTCTAGAATGGCTACACACCTCTCCACATTGCAGCTAAGAAGAATCAATTGGAGATTGGGACAACGTTGCTGGAATATGGGGCGGAGTGTAACACAGTGACCCGGCAGGGCATCAGCCCCCTCCACCTGGCAGCACAGGAGGGAAGTGTGGACATTGTCTCCCTGCTGCTCACCAAACGTGCAAATGTTAATATGGGCAATAAGGTAAACATACTTACACTCGCATATACACACACAGAGCACAATATTGTAGATTAGAAGTAGTTTGACTCACTGTGTGTGTTTGTAAAACAGAACGGTCTCACGCCGTTGCACATGGCTGCACAGGATGACAGGGCAGGCGTTGCTGAAGTGCTGTTGAACCATGGAGCAGAAATTGATGGCCAAACCAAGGTCAGGGGTCAGATCTTGTGGCGTTTCCATAATTACATAACCAGTACAAGCAGACTGATTCATTCAGAGGTTCATTGTCAACTGCTGCGTGTCTGTAGGCTATTAGTGTCTGATATTCACTTGTCCTTCTTATTCTCCTAATAGAGTGGTTACACTCCGTTGCATGTGGCATGTCACTATGGCAACATGAAGATGGCTAACTTCCTGTTAGAGAATCAGGCCAGGCCTAATGCCAAAACAAAAGTGAGTCTGTTTGTAGCTTGTCAAAAGATACATAATCTTGTTTTGCATGTAA
This sequence comes from Gila orcuttii, assembly GCA_026230005.1. NCBI lineage: Eukaryota > Metazoa > Chordata > Actinopteri > Cypriniformes > Leuciscidae > Gila > Gila orcuttii. Next base: position 29,968,190 of record JAPDVR010000013.1, on the reverse strand, counting down.
ACTGACATTCGCTGTCGTTCTGTGCATAGAACGGTTACACACCTCTTCACCAGGCAGCACAGCAAGGCCACACCCACATCATTAATATGCTGCTTCAGTATGGAGCTTCGGCCAATGAGCTCACACTGGTGAGTACTGAGGCATTTTAAAAAAAATCATACTTCAATTTAATTCATTCTTGTTGAATGATCAAAAGTGACAGTAAAGACTTTTAAATTGTTTAAAAAAAAAAACTATTTTAAATAAATGCTGTTCTTTTGAACTTTCTATTTTTCAAATAATCCTGAAAAAAATGCATTGTGGTTTATACAAAAATATCAAAGTAAGCATGGAATCAAACTTGACAATTGATGTGCCCTCTAATCTTTAATTAAAGTAACTTCCCCTCCCTCTTGCAACGATATCTCTTCTCTGATGATGTGTTTACTGGCGTGAGGACGAGACAACCTGTCACAAGCATCAACAGCAGACCACAACAATGCAATGATCAAATCAATTCCCGATGGACAAAATCAGACAAAATAACATAACATTTTTACAGACTACATTTTTTCTTGTTCGAGAAGCTGTTTCACTCAGATTTTCAACAATATTTATAAGAAATGTTTCTTCAGCACCAAATTAGCATATAATAATTACATTTTAAAACATATTAAATTAGAAACCATTTATTTCAACTGTAATAATACTTCACACTATTACTGTTTTTACTGTATTTTTGATCAAATAAATGCAGCCTTGGTGAGACTTCTTTCAAAAACATAAAAAAAATCTCACAGAGTAGTGTACCTTTCACTTCTCTCTCCTTTACTCACATTAAGCATGTTACATATTATGATAGTACATAAGAGACGCCTCATTTACAGATAATATAGTATACAGTAATGTTTTGTGTGTTTGTGTGTGTGGCAGAATGGGAACACGGCTCTCTCCATTGCTCGGCGACTTGGGTACATCTCCGTAGTGGACACACTGAGAGGAGTTACGGATGAAAACCTCACTGCCACGGTAACATACTCACTATCTGTCTCCTGACCACCCCTTCCACTTCCCTCAACATCCTCTTCTGCAGCAACAATGTCCACAATAAACTTAGAATACTCAGCAATTGGTCTTTTATGCATGTATGGCTTTTTATGCATTCTGTCATATGCACACCAGCCAACTGCATCATGCACTTTTGAGCATAGTGTCTGAGTAATTTAATTTAATTTTTACATTATTTCATTCCATGTTTTTTTTTTATTACACTTCAATTTGAATATTAGATATATTTAATTTTTCGATCTATGTTGGATATTTAATCATTCTGGCTCATTTCTTCTATTTTTACATTTAGATTACCTCTGACAAAATTTTTTTTTTGTTAAATAATTGTACTGTTATATTTTTACTTAAATCTGCGATTTATTGGTTATCGGCCATAACATGAAAATAACAAAAAATTTTTTACATTGATAGTTTGTCAGTGATGTTTTTTAAAGTTGTCATATTATGTCATAATATCAATATAATTTGCTACTTTATACCATTTATTCTTATGGAAGTACTTCTAACTTTTGTTGTATTTTGCATGTTTTCCATTTTTGCCCAGCCTGTAACTGAGAAACACAAGATCAATGTCCCGGAGACCATGAATGAGTTCCTTGACATGTCTGATGATGAAGGTACAGCTGAATTAGTACTGATCTACACACACACACACGAACACACACACACACACACACACACACACACACACACACACACACACACACACACACACACACACACACACACACACGTTTACTTAGCTATATAAATGGGGACATTCCTTAGATGGTTTTTATACTGTAAAAACTATGTATTCTCTCCCCTTTCACTAACCCTATACCCATCACACGAAACCTTCTGCATTTTTGTCAGGTTTTGGTCACTTCTGGGTACAAATTTGTCCCCAAAATATAGTTAAGTAGGTACACACACACACACAAACACACAAAGTTTCACTCTTTCTTTGTGAACTATATAAGTTTATAATGCTGAAAAGAGCTCTTTACTCCGCTGTGACCATATGCACACTTCAGTCAGTGAGGCAGTTGTTGAAATATCATTTAAACTAGTCTTGCATCTAGTGGTATATTCAAATTTAGTTATTTGGACAGTTTCCCCTATAGCTTGCACCATGATCACTGGGCTAACACTATATGCCTTCATTAATCTGTGTGTGTGTGTGTGTGAGCGTGTGTGTTTAACCTATTGCTGTGTACTGTATGTTTGACAGCTGTGAAAGATCATGAAGCCCAGACTGATGGGGAAGAAGGTACACGCTTTCGCAGTTCTGTTTTTCCTCCCTTTTTTTAATCATCCCTCGCTTCACACACACACTCGCTCAGCTTTGATGCGGTATTCTCGTCTGGCTTTGCAGTGCACTGTGTCTGTTTTCTTGAGTCTGTATGCACATAACCACGAGTGTGATTGCTATGATTTCCTGTGAATGCTAACTTTACACACACAGTTTGTTCCCCCCTCATGACACATATAGTAAACACATATTTACAAATGCTCACACATAGAAACACAATAACATGCCCACACAAGCCTGTATGTGACTCATACAGTTGCCTGGGATACAGTGAAGCTGACGTGCAGTGGATCAGGAGGAGAGGAAAACACTCCACGTGTTGACTATGATGCTAAACTCTCTCTCTTGTCTCCTGTTTCAACGCTGAAATATTCATGAGCATAATGTCCCTCTCTGCACCCCTCTCCATGGTTACACAGAGAGCTAAGGGTGTACAGTTACCATGTGTGTCAGCAGATACACTTAGAATCCTGCAGGTGACACTGACTTGACCCACAGGTGTCACCCCTCTACCTGAGAGAGAGAGACAATCTTAGAATATAAAAATGCAGTAAAGTGCAGACGTCTAGTGTTGCAACTGCTGTCTGAGCAGTATGTGCATTAGTGCATGTGTGTGCATGTGTTAGCAGCAGACTATAATATATCTAAAGGTGATCCTGTTAGTTGTCTGTGTATTGAGCGGTGCAGGTAGGCCTCATGTCTGTCAGAACCACTCCACTTTTGATCTCCAATCTGATTTTGTAACACACACGTTTGTTGCCATATTATGGTGAAGACTGACTAATGACGTCTATTGTTTTTATTTTACGCTAATTACCTAATAACCTTCCTTACAGAAACCTTTTTGCATTTCTAGATTTTAATTAGGATGATTACATTTACTTTCTAACCAGTTATTTTGGTGTTATTTAAATGCTATTATAGTTTTTATGAATATTTTGAATTAGCCTTTGTTTTGGTTTTCAGTTTTTATTTTATTTTAATTTAAAGTTAATTTTTAATCAATTTGTTATGTCCTTTTTATTAGTTTTTGTTGTTTTAAAATATTACTATTTAGGATTTTTTTTATTTTATTTTAGTTGTAGTTTCTATTTATTTCCAGTTAGTAATTTTAGTGCTTTAACTCAAGGCAACATTTCTAATTTTGTTGTTAAATTTTTCAACCAATGAATTTCCATGACTTTTCCAGTTATTTGTGATGACTGGATAGGGTAATTTAAAATAGTTTTATTTTATAGAGATAATTTTCTATTTTCTTTAATTATGAAATTAATAAAACCACTTTTTGACATACAATAAAATCATAATTGTTATTTTTAAGAACTTAGTTTTTTGAATAACATTATTTTTTCTTTATTTTATTGTAATAAATATAACATTTATAATGACTACAAAAATATTTTTTCATTTAATGTTTTTGTTACATTTTATTATGTTTTAAAATTGTATTTACACGAGTATGCGGGGCTAGAAATCACACCTTTTGAATTCCTTGATATTTTCCGGGGCTAGGTGAACCATGTATCCCTTCATTAATAAAAAAAATAATAATAAAAAAATCATTTTATCACAGTGTAGGTCAGTTTAATTGTCATTATGGGGACATTTCATGTATTTAAAGCAAAGCCTGATCCCTCCCACACACAACAAAGAGCACAGTGCCAAATACAGCAAAATACACACATGATTAAAATGAGATCTTGTGTATATAACTGTACAGTACTTGAGAGAAGAGAGAACTTCCTTAGTTATGTAATGTTCTTTATCACTTTGTAATGAGTAGAATGTTCTACAGTGACTCTGAATGTGTGCCTGAGAGATCTATTGACATTAGCTGAAAAAACTTTACCACAAAGACTTGTATTAGCATTTAAACTGCTGTATTACCGTTTAAACATATTTCAGCAGTATTTCAGTTTTTATTTTTTAAAGTATTTTTATATTTTTAAACCGTTTTTAATAGTTGGAGTATTAGTTAATAATAACACTGGAACAGACCTGTTGACTTTGTAAGATTCTGGGGTGGATTTCAGTCTGAAGCCCCCAAATTAGGGTTTATCAGTAATACCTACAATAATTTAAAGCATACAATTATTGAGATGTGAGCATCTCAAACAGCAAGGACTATTTCAGATGTCCAAAAGTTAGTTTTCAACATTCTGTATTTGTGAGGATTTTTATTTTATTTTATATGTGACCCCTTTAGAACTAGCCAAACCAGCACGCGCGCGCACACACACACACACTAGAGAAGCGCTTGCACTGTCTCCCTCCCTTCATTCTCCTGAGAGAACTATGTTGACAGTACTTGGTGTCTTGTTACCACCTTGCACTTGCTGCTAGACCTGCAAAATCTTCAGCAGCACATACACACACACCGGACCTGGTCCTGCGCGCGCGTGTTCAGTGTGTGTGTGTGTGTTTGTGTGCGTGCGCTCACGCGGGAGGCTGGAAAAATAGCAGAGCTCCCCTGACATGTGAGAGTGCAGCTTTGGTAGATCCTCCTTCACTTGACCCAGGCTGCCTTGTGCTTTAACTTTTACCGGGCGAATGAACGGATGTAAATCTCGCACATCCAGCCACGAGAGTTCTGGTCGACTCGGGACGACCGACTCTCACATGATCAACCGGAATAGACCAACCTCACCATCTGTTATTTTCTCAGAGGATACAGACTTCATTGAGAACTTAACGAAATATCGGGGGAATACGCTAATACCGGATATATCAGTATCGGAGTGGGATATGGCAGCGCTTTTATGTGAGTCGTTGTGCCAGAATACTGCAGTGTTTTGGGGCTCTGCTGCATACGGTGTTCACCGGTTGGACACTGCTCGGATATGTTATTTATATTTAACGTTACACTTTTAAAACTCAGAATGACGTCAAATGCCGTGTCTTCTATTTCTAGACAGGGTCATCTATTAGTCTTTGTCATGAGTGTTCGTTGTCATTAAGTCGTTAATTCGGTACCGGAGTAGAAAGGAATTAGCGAGCCGGTTAGGGAAACGGAGGAGTTCTGAAGCGGGAGGGGAGGGGCTGCAGCACGCAGAGAGAGGGAGAGAGAAGAGGACAAGCAAAAGTCGCGTTTATGAGAGATCCGAAAAAGATGTTGGCTGTGGCTCAAAACCTTTTTGAAAATTGCCTACCTAGATGTCATTTTGTGCATCACATGCGCCCTAATTTTGTAAAATAACGACACCCTGAAAACCATGAGAGCTGTCTGCCTAGTAGACGGCGTTGAATGTTATGATGATAATGTCTAGTTAGCAGCTAACGAGGTTTTGAGGCGCAGCCGTTGCTTGTTTTGTCGTCGGTTGGCATAGTGACTATTTGTTTGTTTTTTGCGAGTGGTTTTTAATTTAATAGCCTTGTTAATTTCGACGGTTACAAAAACCGTTACAGTTGAATCTTTTGTTAAACTATACAAAATAGCAAGCCTAAACTGTTTTGCTGGTGTAAGTATATCATCAAGCTGCTGACTATCTCAAAACCCATTTAAAACTAGTCAACAGAACAGCAAACCATCTTAGGTGGGTTCAAAGTTTTTTTTCCCCCATTAGACAATAAAAGCAGATACGGACTATCATAAATCATATAATGTAAAACTAAACTATTAAACTGAATTTTATCTATTTTTTTTATTGTCATATTTCTATGTTTTCCCTGCTGAAAACAAACCACTTAAAAGCTGCCAGGCTAAGATGATTTGCTTTCTTACCTTATTTTAGCTAGATCCCAGCTTGCTCCAAACCCCTAAAACCAGCAAACAGACCATGCTGAGTGTGAGAGACCTGCAAACCAGCATAGCCTGGTTTTAGCTGTTTTTCATCAGGTTTAAGAAACTCTTGGGGGTGTGATGGAAACGTGCTTTATAGCAGGAGACGCAGTGGTGTCCTGATGCAGCAATAACTGTTTCCTCTATGTGTTAGTGAAATATTGCCAACTAAGCTTCTGTTATTCACAGCGGGGACAGAAAAACACCCAGGTGTTATGTGACATAGATTAATAGTCTAAAAGCTGCGACCTGGATATTTGCATGACACAAGAAGACTGTTTGGGCTGGTAGATTTACACCACAAGAGATGATCCACAAATTATTACCATTGTGCATTCGAGCAAGACACTTATCCTCAGATTGTTCTAGTGGGACTGTCTTAGCAATAATTGAACTGTAAGTCGCTTTGGGTTTTATTTAATTAGAAGAACGAAGGGGAGCTGATTGCCGCAGCTGCTGATAGGTCACCTTACCTGTTCACCTTCATGTGAGCTCACCTTAGCCCCGTCTCATCCCTGCAGGTGAAGATGCGATGACTGGCGAAACTGAGAAGTATCTTCGGCCACAGGACCTGAGGGAGTTGGGGGATGACTCCCTGCCGCAGGAGGGGTACATGGGTTTCAGTATTGGAGCCCGCTCTGCCAGGTAACAGCACTTATATACTTTATTTATATGGTTGCTTGCTTTTTTATGAAGCTGTTTGAATTACCTATTCACTGGTCCTCCATGAGTGGCAAAAATATATGGTTATGGCAGGTGTAGATGTTTGGATGAAGGATGATGTGGATAGATTTAGGATGTGGAGTTAGACAAGGGAATAATGTTCAGCAGGACTTCTCTAAAAGCATTACAGTCTTAAAAGGCATGTAAACAGAGTGCTAGTAAGCAAACAAACTAAAACACCAAGTCCAGATTGTGGTCGTTTTCTTTTAATGACGGGACATTGTGTATTGACTTGCATTAGTAAAATGCTTCAATAACAAAAGGATGGCAGTAAACATCAGGAAAGAGAGAAAGACAAATCTTGGCCAGATTCACTCTGCATTCAGAGTTGTCAGTCTCACTGATCTATATAATGACTGGATAGCTCAAGACGTTCTAAACTGCCATCAGGCAGTGAAGCCACCGGAAGTGTTCGAGCGGCCATCTTACGATTCCCTACCAGCAGAGGGCTCCAACGCCCGTTATACAGAGATTGGTAGGCCCGACGGCACTTTAAAGATGAACCAACCGCTGAGCAGCAAACAAGTGTAAAACCAAACGACGTTCACAAAAGGACGTAGAAAAACTGCCACAGGTTGTAATTCAAGCCCTATAAGTAGTTATTTATATGCAGAATTGTCGCTATGCCCGTGTTGTTTTCTCCGAGGCAAGAGTAACGGTAATGCTGCTGCTTCTTTAACAAGCAACGATAAAACAGTCAACAGTAAGTTAGCCTATAAGAAACATCACAGCAGGAATAATCACAATTAAGTGTCCAATAGCGACACCATTTAACAGCTTCAAAAGAGATTTGTGCAGAGTCCGTTTACCGTTACATTAACCCATACAATTTGTATTATGCATTTCCTGAACATGTACTTGCTAAGCAAACACTTTATATGAACAAAAACTACTAATCTATAAAACACAATCGGTCTTCCGACCTCGTTGAAGGCGGTGAGAGAGTGCGCACGCGCGGCCGGGGCTCTCTTTCTCTGCTCGTTCTTATGCGCCCTGTCCACTGATCTAAATAATTCGTTGTTAAGACGACTTTGTTCCCTCGTTTTAATAAATCGTGGACACGTTGAACTAATTCCCTCCCTCATTTTGATTTAACGAATTACAACGTGGCCACAATATAGTAAAACGAGGGAACAAATTAGTATAACGTGCTGAGGTATTATTAATTTGTGGCCACTAAACAATATTCACCTGAATATTCACCAATTCACAAAAATATAGGTCTTTAGCATTCACTATATAATTAATATTATCAAACTGTTTTTCTTACCTGTGAAGATAGCTCTTCAGTGAAGGCCGACTAGTGTTCTCATACAGCTTTTTATTACTTTTGCAAAGAAATTGCCGTTTTTTTTCGACTTTAAACAAATACCCATTTAAATGCTTAGGACGTTTGCGTTGTGAGAATGTACATGGATACTTTAGATTTAAAAACTGTGTCTCGTTAGGCAATGTTTTTTCAGTCAAATCATAACATTTCCTATTGATTCAATAGAACGCGTGAGCTCACTAGGGAATACCAATATGGCGGCGCGGTGGCGTCACTGTTTATGACGTCATGAGCTATCCAGTCATTCTATATAGATCAGTTGTCAGTCTTTATAAATAAACATTTTTGGTTCTCAGGAAACTGTTCCCACTACACAAATTCAACTCACCATGTGCCATTCAAGTTAAAGTGTGCATGACACTAGTGTTTTTAGATGACAGGATAAAATTATGAGAAATTGTTATGCAAATAGTAGCAGTAAAACACCTGTTGTACTTTTAGTGCAACGATTAGGCTAACCTTTACAGTATTTAATATTTTTAAAGAGGTAATATCATACAGTTATCCCACTTTAGGCAAAATTGTTGCATGTTCTGCTGAGCAACTTTTGTCGAATTTTTAACTGTAATAATAATTCATGGTTGCAATAAACTGAAGTGACAGTAGAGTTTCCAGTTGTTGTATAATCAGACCCGTCGCCAGACCTCAGTCTTAAGGGGGGCATATGAAATGTATGGGGGGGCACAGTTATTATTAGCCTACAGTATGTCTATTTAAAATAATCAACTCTAGTCGCGCAGCATGTAATCATCACGTTAAACATATAACCAACAGCAATATGACCAGGTAGCCTAGCCTACACCACATTACACAGAAGCATGAATATCCATAAAACACTTGACTATACAACATATTAGATGTAACACCAGAAACATCTCTCAAACATTGCATTTTAAAGCTGTCAACAGAGGGATATGCATTACCATGACACACACACACACACACACATACATACACACGCACGCAAATACACTCGTCTCGCACAGATACTTTGAGTGGAGGCAGCGCTGTCCTCTCTCTAGTCCCAGTACAGCGGGAGGAAGCGTTTCTCCAAGCAGAACCTCCTCATGAAAGTATCATTAAACTCGGAAGGTGAAGCGAGTAAGCCGGCGAAAACTCATTTTGAAACCGCTTTCAAAAATACGCGGTAACTGTTGAGCGGCTTAGTTGTACTTGTACGTAGCCTAACCTTCTTTTGTAAGGCCGTGATAGGCTGTTGCAGTGTAGATTCCCATCAATCAAACTAAATCACACCATTGTTTCTTTATATTTTTAATATTTTAATGATAAAGAATGCAACATTAATGCAAAACAAAATTAGCAACTATGATAATATTAAAATTAAATTATCTGTGCCTCAAGTGGGGGGGGCACAAGCATTTTTTGGGGCGGGCCCAGCCCCCTATGGCCCGCCCATAGCGACGGGTCTGTGTATAATTAACAGCAAAAACATTGTAAGATTGATTGGAGATATACCGTGTAAATAGATTTGTATAGAGGATTATGACTACAAGTTCTATTTCAGCTTTAAGAAAGTACACATAGTGGATACTTAAAGGGGTAGTTCATCCAAAAATGAAAATTATTATTATTTACTCATCCTCAAGCCATCCAAGGTGTATATGACTATCTTCTTTCCGACAAACACAAACGGAGACATATAATATCCTGGTTCTTCCAAGCTTTAGAATGGCAGTGAATGGGGGGTGAGATTTTGAAGCCCCAAAAAAATGCATCCATCCATCATAAAAAATAATCCATATGGCTCCAGGGGGTTAATAAAGGCCTTCTGAAGCGAAGAAGCGATGGGTTTTTGTAAGAAAATATCCATGTTTAAAACTGTGTTAGCTATAATAACTAGCTTCCGGCAGACAGCTGTACGCAGTGATTTGCGGCGGACGAGTAACCCCTGACCTGACGCATGACTCAATGACGAACGCGGAAGCACAGAGGATAGTGCAAAACAAAACACCGGTCACAAATTAGAAGCCTAAGGCCCTGTCCCAAATGGCACACTCCGGACTTGTGGACTTCCTCAGAGTCCACACTTCGGTGACGACATGTAGTGCAGACCTATAGGGCCCTTAGCGCGAGTCCGCGAGGGCGCATTGAGAGGTATTTTTGGGACAGACTCGATCGTCACGCCGGAAACAGGAAGAAGGTCTCAGCTTAGACGTCGAAGCTGAATAAACTTAAAGGTCATCTCATCAGTCCCTGTATTAGAAAAATATCACAAATATAATTAAAAAAAATTATAGTCTTTAGCATCAAGAACAGGATTTATTTTATTTTCCCAAATCTTATGTCCATGTGAACTACACAGCCTGCTTTTACAGTTCTATAATTGTATATGCCACCTGGGCATTAGAATAGATGTCATGGTTATGTAAATGATCAATACATTTGTACATAATAATACATAATGTTCAATTTTAACACAAAATTAAAATGTAAATGAGTTTAAGAAAAATGTATAGGTTTCAATATTCATACTACGTTTATATGACTTAGTAAAGCCATGACATTCGGTTCTATTTATGTAATGAATTATAATGCGATCCGATCGTATTATTTAACACGCTATTATTATGTTTGAGATATCAACCACTGGTCGATAATGTTTGTATAAACTGTAAGTAACAACTGGTAAAATGTACGCCTATATCATAAAGCCATGTTAACAGTCCGTGAGCAAAATCTCCTCCCATCCGTTTTTTGATTGGCATTTCGCAAGGATTCCTGGGTAGTTAAAGTGCGTGGAGCCTGCATCTATGCGGGCTTCGCGGAAGACCGCTTCAAGGGTACAAAGGGGGCGCTGCTGAGCACATTTCAGAGCGTTAAAATGCTAAATGGGACGGCCTACGGACTCGTAGACTCGGCGAGCACGCGCAATTTAAGTCCACGAGACCGAAAGTCCGCATGAAGTGCGCCATTTGGGACAGGGCCTATAACGAGAAATTTTAAGGAGAAATATTTGGATTTAAGAGAAGAGGAGCCTATTTGTTTGAACTAAGCTTACGATACTCCTACATCCTACGTTATACATCACGTCAGGGTTAGTCCTGTGGCGCAAGTCGACTTGCGCTGTATGCGTAGGTTCATTTGCCAGGAGCTAGTTATTATAGCTATATTATTTTTACACCAACACATCACTTTACTTTAGAAGGCCTTTATTAACCCCCTGGAGACATATGGATTACTTTTATGATGGATGGGTGCATTTTTTTTTTTTTGGCTTGAAAGAGCCAGGCCCAGGATATACTTTTAAATATATCTCTGATTGTGTTCGTCTGAAAGAAAATAGTCATAGGATCTAGAATGGTTTGATTAATCATTAATCATTTAATGTAAATTATAGGATAAATTTCATTTTCCCCTTTAATTTAATTTCCCTTTTCCCCCCCCATCTATCCCTTTAAACATGGTCACATTACATGTTGTGTCCATCAACACTTTAAATTTTAACGTACAGTTTACAGTATTTATGTGGCCTGAACAACCTAATGCATTGACCCATGTTGTGTTTTGTTGCGTCTCCTAAGTTGGTTTGGTATTTATATGGTCTATTTATGCTTTTTGTTTGATTAGCAAAAATACAAGTGAACAAGTGAAAATAACTGCGAAAAAGATGTTCGGATGACTAATTGTATTCTAGATGTTTTGTCAATGATTAATGAAACATGATCAAATGGATCTTGACAGTCTTGAGGACACTTCATAACAAGGATGATGTCCTTGTAAGCACCAAATCTGATCAGATATTACACATTTTAGAAAAAAGCCACATGATGTTGTATGCCTAAAGGTAAAAATTTTGAACAATGTTTTTCAGTACCTTTTATAAAATCTAACTTGCTACGTTTCTCAGAAAGGTTTAGTGCAGATGACACACATTTGTGGCATTTTGTGCCCATCCCCTTATTTAAGAGGTCATCTCGTCAGGATCTGGTTGTCGTTGCAGAAGGATGATGAGTGTAAGTGAGAGAAATGGGACACTAGGATGGAAAGGTACCAGTCCTGTCATTCAAGCATTATGTGGCACAATGGAGCCTAATTTTCTGTTGTTGCACGGGACATTTAGTTCTGATTGGCTGGCCTTTGTGTGCCAATTGTCATAGCATTTGAGTTCGTGGAATAAATGACTGAAAACAATGACGTCATCATGGGGAAGGGAACACTGAGTGACAAAGCCTGGATAGTGCGTGACTCTGTTTGTGTGGACATGAAGGTGTGATGTGATGGATACAGACCTTCAGTCTCCAGTTATCACCTTTAGTTATGATGGATTGATTGAATTGATCATTTCAATTTTGTGCTCAGAACTTGTGTTGCTCAGAGGGAAGAATTAGCTGTATGGTTTGCTGTATTTGGATATTGACACAAGAGGTATTAAATAGTCAAATGTGAGTCAAATTAGCTGTATAGATTATTGCTATAATTACGTAATTTGCAAAATACTCAGTATCGCAGCTGCTTAGCCAAGGTAAGACATACTATTTCATGTCTGAAAATGAATTTTAATTGCTTTAGAAATGCTTATTGCTATTTGGATTATTACTATTTTGATGTTTCTTAATGATATTCTACTATACAGTTTCATATTCTGCCTCTTTTATTTTGTTAACATCAGCCTGGCATTGTTTGCTCTTAGATAGGGCTACTAATGTTGCTTGTTTTTGCCAAACACGCACCCAGTCCTCTCTAGGAGCACAACACATGCTGTGGCAGAGCCTCAGTGCCATGCTTAACTCTCACTGCTTCTGCCACGTCCAGTACATTTTACTCTCTTTTCTCTTTCTTCGCTTCTCTCACTCTCTCTAGCCCCAGGATAAGGTAAGTGATGTCTTACTCTCTGCCTTTCTCTCTCTGTGCCTTTCGCCTTCTCTCTCCGTAGCTGTCGTTTCTGTCACTGCCCCTTTCCATATGTACTACAACTCCCATCATGCCTCGCTCCACCATGTCATCTGGTGCAGTGCGTTTCTATGGAGTCTCATCCCTTTCATACACTGAGGCCTGAACTCCTCGGCCTGATAAAACAAATTCCTGCATCTCAACTGGAGTTCTGGTCTCTGAACTCCTCTTGTGTTGACGTTTGATTTGTTCTATCTGGCTCCAAAGCCAAACCTGCTTCCTATCGGTTACACAAAAGCCATCTAAGACTTTCGAAGGCGGATTATAATTTGAAAAGCTGTGAGAAGTGTTTGAATAACATGAAAAGCGGGCAGTATTTGTGTGTTGTGAAATGTTGTTTTAAATGTTATTGATGTCTGAAATTTTAATGATTAGTGTGCTAACTATATGTTGGTTGCTTTGAGTTTTTGTTCAGTGTGGCATGGACTGTGTTTATATATGTTGTGTGTTGCTGTTGTTGCAGTTGTGATGCTCTATGTAACATCCAGGGACAAAAGCTTCAAGCTGATCAGTCAGCAATTGCAATGCCACATTTAATTGGCCATTACTCACAACATTGATCACAGGTCAATTTTATTGCAAAATTAAGAATAGATATGGTATTCTAAGCATGTTTGGATATAATCACTAGTGTGCTTTTGATAGAGAAGCATAGAGAGAATAGTTCATCCAAGCACACATATTTGCACATTGACCACAGGACATTAGATAGGAGGCATATGATTATAACATAACTTAGCCAGTTAGGATAAGAGAACAAATATTTATTTTATTTCATTGTATGCTGTTTCACATGCAATGCACACAAAAACATAGTACAGCCTTCTTTTAAAATACTGTCTCTGTTCAGAATGAGATAATTAGACAGAGAGAAGAAGTGCATAGTAAAGGAGGAAAATGATGAACGAAAAGAAAAAGAGATAAGTTAATGCAGAGGAGGGAAACGAGAGAGTGTGTACTGCAGAGAACGGTGATTCAGCTGCTGTAATACTATAGAACCATAAAAACAATGCCGATCAGGACGAATGAAACTGACGTGCTAGAGGAAGACACAGAAAGACGGTTGTAAACCCATTCATCCAAAGACTAGCACACAAACCAACACCATTTCTTCCGTAAACACACCCTCGTGCACAGTTCTGCTGTGTGCGCTACAGTGCTGTACCTTTAAATCCTGCTGATTGCTGCAGAATTTTCAATCTCTCATACACACACTGTACAACCAACCCAAGACTGCTGTCCTGCAGAGATACAGGCATTTCTAAGAGCACTGCAGAAGGGTGCACACATGCACATGCAGTCGTACATTTGAAATGAGCTCAAATTGTCAGTTTATTATTAGTGGTGGTGCTTGCTATAACTATTAGTGGATTGTTTTTTTGTTTTTTTCAAAACCCGTCAGGTTAAATTTAACTAGCGTAAGACCTCTGTTAATTTAAATATACACTACAGTTCAAAAGTTTATGGTCAGTAAGTTTTTAGAAAGAGATTCATCTATTCATCAATAAATCCTGAAAATATTAGTTTATACAAAAATATTAAGCAGCCACAACTGTTTTAAATGATTTCTAAAGGATCATGTGACTGAAGACTAAACATATCAGTTCTTACATTTCTAACTTGACATCGCAGCCTGTTCATTATCAAAATAAAAAGTCAACCAAACATAAAAAGTTACACTGCTCAATTTAAATAGTCCGTAGTAGAATCGGCCACAAAGTGGTCTTATACTAAGAAATAAGCACTTTTTTTAAATACATGTTTTATGTCAATATTGGATAGTGAGTGAAGTACATAGCCTATTTTACATACTAATTATTATTTTAGCATCCAAATACATTGTGAATATGGAAACATTTGGATTCATGCTGAATGAGAGAGGGAGGCTACGAGAACTCAACACTGGTTTCAGTTTCAGTTATGCTTTAAATTAATTAGTTTTAGCTTGATGTTTAAATAGCTACTTATATTTTTCATTCTTGTTCTGTTCTAAATACCGTTAAATTGAAAGGATTTGTTGTGGAGTGAGGGGAACTAAATAGCCTATAGTTATGTTGATAGTGTTTATAATGTTTATAAACATTTTGCTTTATTTAACAGTATTTTAGATTCTCTTTGCATGTAATAATAAAATGCGTCTTATACACGACTTATAAAAAAATGCGCGTGTGTAGTGTATTTTTTAACCACGCAGCAATTTTTTTTTTAAATATCTTGAAAAATTACTTAAATTGCTTTTTAAACTGATAACTGATTTTAACTGATGTTATTAAT
Source organism: Gila orcuttii (assembly GCA_026230005.1). Taxonomy (NCBI): domain Eukaryota; kingdom Metazoa; phylum Chordata; class Actinopteri; order Cypriniformes; family Leuciscidae; genus Gila; species Gila orcuttii. Next base: position 29,952,830 of record JAPDVR010000013.1, on the reverse strand, counting down.
CGATCAAAATTCCGATGAAGGGTAAACCAGTTCATTAAAAGCATCCCTGTTGCCCATTCAACTTCTCTTCTACATGGTCTGCCCATTTCAGTTTTCTTCTTACTTCCTCCTCTCTGTCCATCAGACATCCCTTTTCCCTTTCCTCTCTTCTCTGAAGGGTTTGCTTTTGTTCTCCCTGGATGTTGCATGTTGTAACGTTTGTGTTTTTGTTTTGTGTTTATGTTTGTTCGTCCCTGTTTGTGTCTTTTGCTTTATGTTTGTGTGTATCTGCTTGTGCGTGTGTACATATGTGAAATTCTTACACACTCCAGTCTGCGCTCCTTCAGCTCAGACAGGTCCAACACTCTGAACAGAAGCTCCTTCGCTCGAGACAGCATGATGATTGAGGAGATGCTGGCGCCTACCAAAGACACGGTGAGAATCCCTTCTCTCTTTCTCTCTCACTCTCATTCAGTATTGTTATACTCTTTGTCATACTTCCAGAAAGCGGTAAGAATTAACTTTCTTTTTGCCAAATACTAAGGTAGCATCATCCATAGTAGGAAAGGCACTCCTAGAATGATTAGAATGTGATGAATACATCAAAGATGAAGTAAAAAAAAAAAAAAAAATCATATTTATAAACAGTGTTGGATTATTATATTTTATACTACTTTACTACTTATTAATATTTTGAATTAGCTTTAATTTTTATCTTTTTATATATATTTTCATTTGTCATTAGTCATTTAATTATGTGCTTCGATCACTTTTCTATTAAGGTATTTTAAATATTTCAATATGTTAAAAATATTTAGCAATTTTAATACTTCAACTTGCTAATTTTATTTCAGTTGTAATTTTCATTAGTTTTTTCTGAAATTATATACCGAAGTGAATGCGAAGTGGCCCATTCCACAGATGAGAATCCATGAACCACATTATTAGACCTGCACAATGTATTAAAACCATACCATAGCGTAGTGCTATTGTGAATTCACAAAGGCTGCGATTCAGTTAAATGATTTAAATGAAATATGCGCTTTATTTATTTACGTGCGTGTAGGTTTCGTGCGTCTCAGAGCGGCTCCGTTCACACTAAATGCTGCTCCTCATGAACTGTTATCATTTATATGCATGGAGCGTTTCAAACTCGGGCTTAACGTTCATCTGGGAATGCAGTGTGTGCCATTTTATCCGATTTGTAAGGCAAATCATTTGTAAACCTACACTAGGGTTGCCAACTTTCTGAAATGGAAATAAGGAACGGCGGCGGGAGGGAGGGGGGTGTATCCACTTTTATTTTTCAAATTTTCTTTGAAAAATAACCCCTGAAATGATGACTTCTGGTGAATATTGTATGATATCATACATTATAGCATATTATAATACAACTTATTAGGCCTATATATTTATAGAATAGCAAAGTAGGCCTAATCAATATACAAGACTGAACAACATAGATATATAAAGGCTATCATGATCATTTTGCCAACAATGAACCATGGACTTGTTTAGTTTATAATACGTTTTATTTTTTAATTAAACAAATACAACATATAACATTCAAAACTCATCGGCTTAGACTGCATTTGAAGAAAAATAAACACAACAGTTTTCTTTAGCCTTGTGCGAACTTATAGAATTAGACTTCTAGAATGTTCTTTCCAGTGCAAAAAATCATAATTCTAATTTAATTAGACAACATTTTAAGGAAGTGTAGTGCAAATATCTTTATATAATTATACTTCCATCATAGTTAACTTTCTTTTCGCCGGCTGCTCGGAGGTAGTCATTTTTACATTTCCTGCTGTTGTCACTTGTCGTCATCGTTGCTACGATACGTGACTCACAATGACTAACGACCAATTAAAAGGGCATTCTCTGATGATGTTCCAAGATGTAAAAACGCTACGCGGCTGATCATAGACAAACGGGGAGAAATTAGTATCTACCGCACCGTGGTTTTTTTTTTTTTTCCCTTATCATAGCCTACAAATGTCTTGGTTCATAGTCTGTCTGACATATATTAGAAGCTATGTGTCTGTCATGGATTTGCACTGAATTGATTCTCAAAAATACAGAACAAAGTGTGTTCCGTATCAGTTCAAAAGGAACAAGACTGTTATGTGTCAAATACGGGACGATTCCGTATTATATGGAACGGTTGGCAACCCTAACCTACACCAACACAGGAGAATACGTCAATATATTTCTAAATATGCGTCTTGATTATCGTGATTTCAAAATAAAAGTTTAAACCCCTTCTCTGAGTTTGCATGTTTGATGTCCACATATTATTCTTATAGAAAACGTTCGCTGTTCAAGAAAAGTGGCTTTAGCATTTCTATAGAAAAGCAGTGGCCAAATATTAAAGATTAAGTAAACATTTGAATTAAATGTTGTTTGGCCAATATTAAACAAGGATTTAATCTGCTGTAAAGTGTAACAACACCAGGCCGTTGGCACCCTCTGCAGGCATTTGTTATAATACATAATTGATTGTTTATATTATGTATATTATGTATTTTGTTGTTCCATAAACCATCTGATTATTTGCATTTGATACTTCATTTGAACCAAATATTATTACCTCATTGTTATTATATATGTATTTTAAGTCATTTTAAAGGCTTAGGTCTATTTTTATTGCCTCAAAAAATGCCAGATTACTCAATTAATCGCCAAAATAATCGACCTATTACTCGATTACCAAAATAATTGTTAGTGACAGCCCTAATTTATAACTAATAGTAATAAACTAAAAGTCTTACTTTTAGGTTTAGTTAACAATAACAACCCTGTTTATAATTTATTATAAATATAATTAATTAATTCAATACTGAGAAAATATATTTAAAATTGACTTAAATTTATTTTACCACAAATTTGTGTGCTATGTGTGTGTGCCACTGCACCGCTATGATATATCACACTTTATCTACATCTGACTGGTCACCACTAGAAATTATATACAACATCAAAAAAATAAGGTTTGCTCTATGCACTTTCACACTTTATATTATGTGTTTTTAACAACTATGTACTTGCATAACAAATTGTTAGGTACAGTTAACTTATTGTTTTTGTTGTATTGCAAATCACTTTTGCTGTTATTGATGTGGGATACAGGTAAGGTTAGGACAGCTTTGGTGGTATGGGTAGGTTTAAGGGTGTGTTAAGGTGTAAGGGAAGGGTCAACAGTGTAAATTTAGATGTAATTACAGAAATTAATAACAGCTTTAATTGCATGCCTGGTTTTTTTTTTTACATAAATTTACAATCATGTAACAACAAGTACACAAGTGCATAGTGTCAAATGCTTAATTTAAATGTTATTACGTATTAGTTAAAGACACTTAATTTAAAGCTTTATTTTTTATTTCATTTAGTGTCTGGTATTCTTCCTCAGGACTTTCCACAACACAGCAAAATGTCCTGGAATATTTGTGTTGGCTCCCATGGGGTTTGTGCAAGCCCAGTCCCCATCCACACGGATACAAACACACTCTTCTCTTTTGTCCAGTGTCACATTCTCATTTCCAAATGTGCCTTTTAATAAACTCGAAAGACTTAAGACTTTCAGTCTAATAATCAAAATGCTTGACATCAATCTATCCATAAACAGACGCTGGCAGAAAGATAAAGAGAGGGTAAAGGAGAGAGATGGAGAGTCAGACTTGGACTCTGTCAAGCTTTTCCATGATGCGTTTTCCTGTTCAGAGTTCGGTTGCTCTTTCCATTTTCAGGAGCAAATGTTCACACCAGACTCTTGAAAAATGATTTCCTAAAGAATGCCGAGATATAGTTATTAGTACACTGAATTTGTTTGATTAAAATTTGAATTTGATTCACTTATGCAGATCAAATATGACAACTATTAGCCTTAACTAAACATAAGTGTTATGAGGTTTAGTATTCATACAGCCTTGAGAGTTCCTTGAGTGTGCAAGCGAGAGAGTGCAATACTGCATACTAAACTGTTTTTATTTTTCCTTCAGTGTCAGATGTTGTCTTCCAAAAGTGATTGCCTGCCTTGACAGCTTTTTGGGCATCATTCAAGTGTTCAATTTAGGTTTGATTAGGTAGACAGATCACTAGGTTTTAAACAACATCAGAGAAAGACTTTGTTCAGAGAAAGATTTTCTTATTTCCTCTCTTTTTGTTTGGCAGAGGAAAGATCACCCTTTCCTCCTGTTCAGCATGTAGTGTAAAAATGCCTGTATGTGTGTTTTTCTTTTAAAGCTTCAGAGTGTATTTAAAGATATTTCCTACATGGTGGACCCTCAGAATAAGGTACAGGTTCTTGATCATGACCATGTTAGTCATCACTCTCCATTTTTTCAATTCTTTCATTACTCAAAAATCCGAACACACTTGTTTTCTCTCTTTTAGTCTCTCATTGGTATTTGTGTGTTTATAAATATAAGCTCCACCCCATCTGCAGCCGTGTCAGTGTTTATTTCATGGTCTTTCACTCATTGTGTTTTTGAAATTTTTTTCTTTTTTTTTTCTTATTGAGTGTCCTGTTTGAGGCCATGTTTCATCCAGATGCATCAATGCAGTGTTTACAAAGACATATTTTTTTCTTAACTTCACATCTTGGCAGTGGTTTTACAAGGCATCTCAGGAGATCTTTAGATAACTGAGTCATCGAATAAAAAAATGTATATATCATAATTTTATTTTATAATATCATTTCTAAATGTAAAATGTTTTTTTTTTTAACAACCTGCACACACCTTTAAAAGGGGTTAAGCAACTTTCCTGACCCCATATCATTATGTTTGGATGTGTTTACAGCACCTCGCAGTGACTCGTGAATACAACAATGAGTGTATGCGGCGGTACAGTTGGACCCCTGACACAGTGGACCACTCACACAACACTGCGTGCAGTCCCGTGCACTCTGGGTAAGAATACGTGTTTGTGTTTAGATTGTTTAACACGATTTTAAAGGATGCAAACACATTAGTAGCCACGACATTATTATATTTTGATTATATATGATGTTTATTATACACTACTGTTCAAAAGTTTTGGGTCGGGTGAGATTTTTGAATGGTTTCGCAAGAAGTCTCTTATTCTCATCAAGGCTGCATTTATTCGATTAAAATGACAGGAAAAACAGTAATATTGTGATTATTACAATTTAAAATGACTGATTAAAATATAATAAATAATTTATAATACAATTTATATTTTAATTTCATTTATTCCTGTGATGGCAAAGCTGAATGTTTAGCTGCTATTGCTTCAGTTTTCTGCATTATATTATCCTTGTGCTGCTTAATATTTTTTGTGGAAACCGTAATACAATTGAAATATTTTGTGACATTATGAATGTCTTTGTCACATTTAATCAATTTAGTGCAAAGTTTTCATTTGTTTGAAAAAAAAAAAACGTTCTTACTTTCTATAACTTTTGAACGGCAGTGCTCAACCCCCCTAATTACACAGTAGAATTTTCTTTTATTAATGAGAGTTTAAAGGTGTAGTCATTTCCAGTAGTGGCAATTCTGTCAGCATTGCCATTAATTTCGATGCTAAAACTTGACTCTCTACTTTTAACCACCTATTTCTCCTAAGGGGGGACCGAGCATATCATTAGTGTATTATAGTGATACCATTTATGATTGGTGGAAGATGATTTAACCCAACCAATCTGCAAACATGATGCTGTTTTGGGCAAGCATGCAAAAAGCTTTTCATTGGCTTCATTGAGTTGTTCGCATAAAGCACATTTTGTTTTCCTTTAGGTTCCCCCCCCACTCCATGCACACACTTTCCTCTGCATTGCACATAAGATCTGATTTTTGATTTTTGATATGCTTACTTGTATGTCAGCTGTTTTACCATGACAACAACTGTAATAATTAATGTTGTTTATTTTTACCTCCTGCTTTCTGTTCTTTTTTCTTTTTGTTAATTTTCCTTTTGCAGCCCTTCCTCCCCGCTTCCTCAGTATGACTCCAGGTGAAAACTGAGTCCGGTGACATCACTCTTTCTATAGCTTTCTGTCCTGTCTTTTCCCTATATTTTTCATCTGTTCTCTCCTGTATTCTTTCACTCTTTATCTCTTTCCTGTTCTCCGGAGTTTTATTCCCTGTTTTATCTCCTCATCTGTGTGAGCGCTCCTCCACACTGGGTGTGTGAATAGCCGGTCTGTGGAAAATGGACCTCACATACATTCAGAGATCAGCAACTTCAGCACATTTTTAAAATAAATTGCAGATCACTCATTACACACACTAGTACTAGCACCATCAGCACATTAGAAAATTAGTGATGAAAGGGAGATTTTTGTCATGTTCTTCAGTTCTCAGTGTGAAATCACCTGTTAAAGCTGCATCATTTTTTTTTTCACTAGGAATGGGCAATATATTGAAATGTAACAGTGTATTTGTGATCATTTTGCTGATGATTTAAAATACTAATTCTGAATTTCACAATGATGGTGACACGGTTAGTCCACACCAATAAGACATTGTCCTTGTCTTGTGAGTGTGAGAGCGTTTATTTATTTATTATAGATATGTAAGCAATTTGTTTTACTATTTATTGTTATATTGACCCATATAAAAGGAAATTATTAAATATCATTCTTCCATGAGATTTTTAGTTATTTATTTATTCAACTCTTTTCAAGAGGGGTTTTAAATACTTTTTTTCACCAAGGATTTAAATTGATCAAAAAGGACAGTAAAGACTTACTATAAAAAATTTAAATAAATGCTGTTCTTTTTTAATGTGTATTTATCAAAGAATCTTAAAAATTAATGTATCACAGTTTTCACTCAAATATTAAGCAGCACAACTGTTTTTAACATTGATAATAATAAGAAATGTTTCTTGAGGTCCAAATCAGCATATTAGAATAATCTCTGAAGGATCATGTGACTCTGAAGACTGGCATAATGATGGCTGCTGAAAATTCAGCTTTGCAAACACACAAATTACATTTTTAAAATAAACAAATTTAATTACATTTTTATAAAATATCAAAATAGAAAATCATTCTTTTAAATTGTAATAATATTTCACAATATTTCTATTTTTACTGTACTTTTGATCAAATAAATGCAGCCTTGGTGAACATAAGAGACTTCAAAAACACAAAATCTTAAAGACCTCAAAATCTTGACCGGAATATTTTATATCATCAGTAGGTTGAAAAATTTCACAATTTAGCATTTTAGCTGCACTGCCCAGCCCACATCCAGTGTTAGGATCTCATGTGCATGTAACAAACACACAACTGCATTCAGTTCACATTAACAGATAATGGGTGTTTTGGGTTTTCGGTCCACCTGTGGAGGGGCTTTTGGTCACACTGTTGATCACTGATCTCTGCTTCGAAACAATTGATCTTGGCAGTAAACGGGATAGCATTTGACTCCGAGTCATGAGTACAGTGACTGTGGTAATATTTTGGTAAGTCAATATTCAAGGAATCCCTTGTGTTTCTTTGAAGTGTCTCTGCTGCTGTTGAATGAGGGATTAAATGCTGCCAGGTTTAACAGCTCGAAGCACTGTCACTCTTTTTATTTGTTTTTCCTCTGTCTCTATCTCTCTTGCTGTAATGGTCTGTTCTCGCTTACTGTCTCTCCTTTTCTGTTTCTGCTTAGACCTTTGCCTTCTCTCTCGCTCTCTCTTTCCTCACCACGTGTGTTGGGTGTACAGTGATCACAGCATGGGAATCGTCTCTCACTCGTTCGTGTCTGTGTAGTGGTTTAAGCGTGGTGTTCCTCTTTCTTTCTTAATTTCCTTCCCTCTCTCTCTTTCATTATTCCTTCATTCTCTTCTTACAGGTTCCTAGTGAGTTTCATGGTGGACGCTCGGGGTGGGTCGATGAGAGGAAGTCGTCATGATGGTATGCGCATAATCGTTCCACCCAGGAAGTGTCCAGCACCAACACGAATCACCTGCCGCCTAGCAAAGCGCCACCGCCTGGCATACCCACCCCCTATGGTGGAGGGGGAGGGTCTTGTGAGCAGACTGGTGGAGATGGGGCCATCCGGGGCACAGTTTTTGGGGTAAGAGTTCCTCCGAGGTGGCTTAAAATATCTGTAGTTTCACAGTAAAAGCAGATAAATCATGAAAAACATCATCTCTACGGGGATTTATCAGGGTTTCCATCTTAAATTCTCTTCTTCACTTAAATTCTCTTTAAATTAGTTCTGATTTCAATTTGCATGGTGTAATTCTCCATCTTGCTGTCCGGTTTTGAGTGCTTGGTTGTAGTAAATGCATTGGACTTCCACTATCTGTTCACCCCTTTATTATCTTCACTTTATTTTCAGGCCTGTGATAGTAGAAATTCCTCATTTCGGCTCAATGCGGGGAAAGGAGAGAGAGCTGATCGTCCTACGCAGCGATAATGGAGAGACCTGGAAAGAACATCATTATGACTGCAAAGTAACAGAGCTCACTTCAATCCTCAATGGCATGGATGAGGGTAATGGACAAACAGCTGATGACATAACTAAAACTACCTCATGGGGAGCTTTCATTTAATTATCATGATTTTTGTTTTTTTGTGATTTCATATGTGATTACAGAGATGGACAGTCTAGCAGAGCTGGAGAAAAAACGTATCTGCCGCATCATCACAAAAGATTTCCCACAGTATTTTGCGGTGGTGTCACGCATCAAGCAAGAAAGTGATCACATGGGACCTGAGGGCGGAGTCCTGAGTAGTGAGGCGGTTCCCATGGTGAAGGCTGCCTTTCCCCAGGGAGCGCTTACAAAGAAGATTCGTGTTGGACTACAGGTATAAAGGCTTATCAAGATGGTTGTTGTCAAATTATATTTAGTCAAGCTTACTTAATTTTTACTTTTACGTGGTTTCCAAGGTCATGGAAAAACAGGAAATATAAGGGAATTTTAAAATTGTGTTTTCAGGAACTAGAAAGGATGTTTCTATAGTAAATATTTTTAATATTTACTTTAGAATATATTTATTTATTTATAAACATATCTTTATTACGAGGATTAACCCCTTGAGATGAAGCATCTCGTTTTCGAGGGGGTCCTCCAATACATCAAAGCAAAAAAAGAACCAAAACAGCAGAGCAAATATCACGGTCAAAAACAGCACAACAAAACACAACAGCACACACACACCAGCTCACAATGCTCGACCCCACCCCACCCAACACGATCCCCATAGATAACATGACAGAAAAACAACCACATAACTAGCATTGCACAAGGTCAAGGACTAAGAGTAACACAAAAAACAAAAACAAAAAAAAAACACATTGAGGATATATATATATAGGACATATATAATATGATACAATTGAAGAGCTTGTGTAGATGAAAACTCACTTACAAGCTAAAACAATGTTCGATTTGTTTTGTCTGAGTCCGTCTAACTGGTTCACAAAATGATCGGAATGATTTTTCAGATAAAGTAATTTTAGCAGTTTACATAAAACTGGCCTGTCTTTTCATCTCAAGGAGCTCTGGGAACTTTATTTCTCTCTCACAAACACAATAGTAGAATATTCCTCCCCCAACACACACAAAAAATAGCAGAATATCATCTATTCTTTGGACATAGTGACTCTGTGGACATAGAAAACATCTGTTTAACTGTGGTCGACATGCGTTTCCTGGCAGACAACCCATGACTATAGCATAGAAACTGAGAATGTATACATTACACAAGGAACAAGTCAGGAGACTAAAGCAATAAAAAGCTATTCACATTCTAATGATAATTAGCTAGAAGCATATGCCTAGAGACATGAACAACAAACACACAGCATGCATGCACGAATTTGCACACTGTAGATGCTCTGGAAATAGATATTATTCTGTTTTGTTCTCCTATTCTTAATACTGCTTTTCTCTCTGTCTGTTTCTCTCTCTCAGGCACAGCCAGTGCCAGAGGACATGGTGTGGACCATCACTGGTAACCGTGCGTCCTTCAGCCCGATTGTTACTGTGGAGCCCAGGAGGAGGAAGTTCCACAAGCCCATCACCATGACAATCCCAGTACCGCCCAGATGCAAAGAGGCTGTTGCTAATGGACGCAAAGGAGAACCTGCCCCCTGCCTTAGACTGCTCTGTAGCATCACAGGCATGTGAATAGTGAAAGTTTATGTATGTGTATTTTAAATGAGATAGGGGTGAAAATGTCAGGCTTAAATTTTTTGATTTTAATACTTAAACTTGAGCTTCTTTCATTCGAGAGCAGAAATATAAATGAATCATAATGGCTCAATGAATGTGCAATAACAACTGCACGTTGATTTGAGATCCCCCATCTGAATTTAATTTCAACATTTTGGTTCACTTTGGTGTATACAGAGTTAAAATAGCAGGTAAATTAGGGCTGTTTACACGACACCGTTTTCAACTAAAAACGTGAAACTTTTTATGCGTTTTGGCCGTTTGTTTACATGACAATGGCATTTTGGGTGCGTGAAAACGCAAAGTTTTGAAAACGGGTTTCAAAGTGCAAGTTTTTGAAAACGGTCTCCATGTAAACAACAAAAACGTAATCCCTGAAGACGATGACGTCATGCACATGCATATTACGTGTTCAGTCTATAGTGTTTCATCGCCGTCTTATTGCCTAGCAGCAGAATACAGGGTTTTTAATAATTTTCGTGGATCCGTGTGAATGGCGATCGTTTTGACAATGGTGTCTTCTGTAAGCGGACAACTCAAAGGACAAACTTCTCCGTTTTAAGTATATCGTTGTGGTGTAAACATACCCTGAGATAAAGCATGCATTTGCAAGTGACATCAAATACTGCTATCAATGACTCCATACTGCTATCAAATAAAAAGGACCAATAAACCATTAAGTATCATACCCAACAGATATCACAGGCTCTGTAGTGATTGCTGACACCAGTGTTTAAAAGTGTTGCATCTTTTTAGGTGGAACATCCCCTGCACAGTGGGAAGACATCACTGGGACCACTCCTCTCTCCTTTGTCACAGACTGTGTTTCCTTCACCACAAATGTGTCTGCCAGGTGAGTCTCTGCTGATGTTGGAGTTTATCACATGCAGATTCAAATCATGTGCTTCAGAGCGGGAGACAGTGGAGGATTTGTGCCCTAGATTCATTTATAGCATTCTAATCGTGTTCATCTGCACATCTGCAAAGTCAGATGCTGATTGAACTCAAACATGACTGCAGACTGTTGCCTAGAAAAATGAATTAGTGAGAAGAGGTTCACATAAGGTCATTAAATAACAGACACCTTTTCTATAAATAGTGTGAGGATCTGCTTATCTTTCTGCTCAAATTTCTCTAAATTAAATCACTTTTTTTGTGAATGTCAGTTCCTAACAATAATGTTCTTAAAAATAAACATTAATTAATTAATAATTAACATTAATTGATATTACCTTGAACTGCATAAGCCAAGCAATATGCAAAATTAAACCATGCATATTCTCGTTGCCACTGACCCTGCATTTAATGTAGTTTGGGTTGTATTTTATTTTACGTTACATATTTTTGTTTGTTGTTTTTGGGAAAATGCATGTCATGCAACATGTTCATGTTGGGATCTTCCTAATTTGACTAGCTACTAATAAGATTAATTTATTTAAAAAAAATTATTGGTACCCACAGCCTTTGACATCAACAACAAAAGATATGAGATATGTTTTCTCCTCCTTTTGATAAGCATATTTATTTTCTTATACTAAATAAATGCTTCTATAGTCATATTTTGTTATTTGCATTTTTTGTCTATGAAACCAAGATTTGTGGCCTTTTTTGAGATTTTTTATTAAGATTTTGTTTCCATAACTTATATCATGTAAACATCTTAGAACCAAAATTCTTCATCCCGTAGAGTTGTAACAGCGAAGTGTAAATATTTGTGAAAAATTGAAGAAGTGGGGAGAATTTTCCTTATTCTAGGCAATCCCCCACCCCCTCTCCTCTCTTTTCTGTAGATTTTGGTTGGCAGACTGTCAGCAGATCTGTGAGACTGTGGGTTTAGCATCTCAGCTGTACCGAGAGCTGATCTGTGTTCCGTACCTGGCCAAGTTTGTGGTGTTTGCTAAAATGATCGACCCTGTAGAGTCCCGCCTTCGTTGCTTCTGCATGACTGATGACAAAGTCGACAAAACTCTGGAGCAGCAGGAGAACTTTGAGGAGGTGGCAAGAAGCAAAGACATTGAGGTGTGCAACTGTAACTCACACTCTAGCCTTCACACATGCACACACACACACACACACAACACTATACACGTTCACATAAATAATTAACGATGAACATATTGTCAGTGTTTGGAAACAGTGAGTCATCATGTGTTTGTGAATATTCATGTATACACGCATAAGAAAAAAAACATGACAGAACATGTACCTGTCATTCAGTCCATATTCATAAAAACACCCACACATTTACATTATCCTATATTCAAACACAATAGCACTTTTCTGATAGTTCATTGACAATATAAAGACATAAATGTATAGCTTCTTATGATCTGTCCCTTGTTTCTTTGTCAGATTCTGGAGGGTAAGCCCATTCATGTAGATTTCTACGGTAACATCTTTCCTCTGGCAAAGAGTGGCCAGCAACTCATCTTCAACTTCTATGCCTTCAAAGAGAACCGACTCCCATTCAACATCAAGGTTTGAGAGACAGTGGCTCATTCATCCTAATTCTTCCAGCTATTACAGTTTTTCTCAGTCGATTTGACACATTTCTCCAAACTCAGATCACTGCTTTCAAAACAATTAACATGGTGATCTGAACATTTTCACAGGAAATGCAAATTTCCTAATTGTTTACAACTATCTCAACTACAAGAACTATAAAAGGGGAAAGAAAAACAAAAGTAGCAGAAGAATGAGAAGGAGAAAAGGAGGAGGTGTAAGAGTGAGAGGTGGTAGAGGAAGGGTATTATTGAGGGGGAGAGGAACCATGAAAGAGGTAAAAAGAGAAAGTAATAAAAAGTAATAGATAGTATAGACCTCATTCAGAGCAGTGCCATGACATGTATGAAAGCGAGGCTGTGAGGGATAGACTTATCGTGTTTTTTAACGACATCCGCAGTTAAAAGCTGTATACAGCATCTAGATCACTTATAATTTGACACAGCTCATATTGTCTGGGTTTTTTGTCTACTGAATTTCCTTGGAAAATTATTTTTGGTGTGTTTCGTCAGCTGAACAATCCAAAAACGCATTAAATAACAGAACAACCCACTGAAGAGATGTCTATCCCTCACAGCCTCTCTTTCATTCCCATTAAAAATCAAAGATGGCTCTGCTGTGAATAAGGTCAATAGAAAGAGAAGATGGAGCAAGAAGAGTTGAGGATGTAGAAAAAGGGGAAGAGGGAAGAGTAGAAGGAGAAGAGGTAGGTAGAGTGGAGGTCAATGGTATAGTGGAAAGAGCAAGAGAAGAAAATATAAGTAGACATGGAAAGCATGGAAGGGGAGAGCAAGGTGTGGGAGGAGAGAGGTAGAAGTATAGGGTATAGTTTCAAATTAAATCAGAGCCACCCTAATTGACCATGTCATAAATTATGGTCTTTCCTTGAGTGAAGCTAGACAGAAAGTTCAGCCCAATATAAACGTTGTGCCCCAGTCAATGTCCCTGGACAAAGAAGAGGCAACATCACTATATGTGCTGCCATTTCGTTTCAACCACTTGTGTTGTGGCACACAATACTGTCTTTGGGCCATACACATTTTTTAAACTCCCTCAATGAAATTCACTTTCTGCAGGGTGATCAGGAGCAAATGGAGTGATCTTTTGTAGTTGTTTGGTGTTCCTTCCACCATATTGAAGTTGAGGTACAAGCATGTCAAGGATGGATATAGATTTCTGAAAATTCTCTGGCCAGATGTAAATCAGAGGCTAGATAAAAAAGTAATTGATTCAATGATTGCAGTTCATTTGTTTATGTATTTATTTATTTAATTTATTTATTATTGTATTATTTTTGGGGGGAGAAAACTCATCCCTATGCAACTAAACTCATCATTAAAGAACTTTGAAGAATACGATTAAAGAACACGAAAAAAAAATCATTTATGTATTTGTGTATCTATAGCTGAATTTGTTATCAAATCAACAAGGAACACACTATTAGTTTTTATGTTAGTATTTATTTTTGATAAACGCATTACTAGAATAAAATGCAATGCTTCATTATGAAGTCGGAAACGTACTCAGTTACTAACGTAACCTCGGTTCTCTCTAGAGAGGTAACGAGTACTGCGTAATATCTTACGCTACGGGGAAAACCTCTTTTCCACGAGATATTGAAGCCAAAAAAATAGTTTTTTGAATTAATGTAAAACGCTGTGCAGCAGCATGCAGACATAGGCAGGACAGCTCGCGCGCCTATTGGCTGCCCTGCGGCAACAGCAGCAGCCTATCGAGAGAGGCGCTGCGTGACACATATCCAATGGGGGCATTTCGCGCCCATTTCGTCACGTCCCGCCAGAAAAGGCGTGGTCTCGCCCTGTAAATACTGCTCGATAAGGCTGGTACACTGGTTTTCATCGCCGAAGCGAACCAGAGCTGTGTATGCACGGCAAGATACGCAGTACTCGTTCCCTCTCTAGAGAGAACCGAGGTTACGTTAGTAACCGAGTACGTTCTCTTACGAGAGTATCTCTCGTACTGCGTAATATCTTACGCTATGGGGAACACAATGTAAAACGCCGTGTGTACTGGGATCCGACACCAAAGTCCCAAGGGCAGTAGCCCGGGGCTCATGTAGTGCATACTCACCATAGACTCACAGAGAGTCGGAGAAGAGAGGCTGCAAGCATCATTCCCCATGAAATAGCATCCTATAGGAGCTAGTTATGTTAATAGTGTTTCACACAGACAGGGTGAGCGTGTTCAGCCTGAACTGGTTAAAAATACTGGTTATTCAACACCCATGGAGCCGTGTTATCGCTCAGTGAGCGATGCACAAGCAAAACTCAGCATCTGGGCCGGCACAGCGGGGCAGATAACACTGAATTCTATACCGACAGAAGCTTCGCTTGTAAGGCGGGAACCTCTAGGTTATAAAACCTTATAAATGTAGACGGCGAGGCCCAGCCCGTAGCTGTACAGATATCTTGCAAGGTAACGCCACTATACCATGCCCACGACGAGGCCACGCCTCTCGTGGAGTGCGCTCTGACACCCAAAGGACACTGCAGGCCCTTAGAAGTGTAAGCAAGTGCTATGGCGTCGCATTTCCATCTGGATAGGCTCTGTTTTGATGCGGCCAGTCCCTTGGAACGTCCGCCAAACAAAACGAAGAGCTGCTCTGTCTGCCTGAAGGCAGACGAGCGGGACACATAAGCTCTCAGTGCCCTGACAGGGCAAAGGAGACTCGTGTAGCCCATGCGTGTAGGGACCATAGTTGCAGGCGAGGATGCCCGAGCCCTTGGCCTGGGAGAGGAGGTCTCTCCTCAATGGTATTGGCCACGGGGCAGTGCTGGTCAGCCGCATCAGGACTGGAAACCACGCCTGGTTTGTCCAGAGTGGAGCCACAAGCAGCACTGGGCATCCATTTTCCCTGATCCGTTCCAGCACTTGAGGCAGGAGTGAGATGGGGGGAAAAGCATAGAGGGGACAGCGGGGCCAAATGTGGGCCAGTGCGTCCTTGCTCTTGGAGAAATATTTCGGACAGTGAGCGTTCTCGCGGGACGCGAACAGGTCCACCTGCGCTCTGCCGAATGTCTCCCACAGCAGTTGGATCGTCTGTGGGTGCAGCGACCATTCCCCTGCTGGGACATTGTCTCTGGACAGCCTGTCTGGTCCCAGATTCAGGTGACCAGGCACATGCGCTGCTCTCAGTGAAAGCAGGTTGTGCTGAGCCCAGACCAGGAGGCACTCTGTTAGCCTGTAAAGGTTTCGGGACTTGATGCCGCCCTGGCGATTTATGTACGCCACCACTGACATGTTGTCCGACCGGACCAAGACGTGGTGACCCCTTATATGGGGACAGAAGCGCCGCAGCACGTTGTCTGTCATTTCCAGACAGTTTATATGTAGGAGCTTTTCCCGTTCTGACCACTGGCCAAAGAACGGTCTGCCCTCGAGCAGCGCTCCCCATCCCGAGGTGGAGGCGTCCGTGGACAACACCTTCACGCTCGAAGGAATGTCCCCAGACTCACACCTGACTGGTACCATTCGGTTTTCTTCCAAGGCTCCAAAGCTGAGACGCATTTCAGATCGACCCGGAGGCGAAACCGACCAGCGGTCCATGCCCTGGTCGGAACCCGCGCTTTCAGCCACAGCTGCAGTGGGCGCATGCGAAGCAGACCCAGCTGGAGCACTGAAGCTGCTGAGGCCATGAGACCCAGCATTTTCTGAAATCTCTTGAGCTGGACAGTCGAGCCGCGGCGAAAAGATTTCACGGCGCGCTGAATGTCCCGTGCGCGCTCTGGCGACAGATGCGCTGTCATAGATAGCGAGTTCAGCACTGTTCCCAGAAAATATATTTTCTGGCTAGGAGACAGCAAGCTCTTCGCCCAATTGACTGTGAATTGTTCGAGTAATATGGCCCTGTGTTCTATGAGCTCTGATTGTGATCGAGCTAGAATCAGCCAATCGTCCAAGTAGTTCAAAATTCGCATGCCCTGAAGTCTCAGGGGTGCGAGAGTCGCGTCCATGCACTTCGTAAAAGTACGGGGTGCCAGGGACAGGCCGAACGGCAGGACTTTGTATTGGTATGCCTGGCCCTCGAAGGCGAATCTCAAGAATTGCCTGTGACGTAACGCTATTTGTATTGGAAAATAAGCGTCCTTCAGATCTATTGACATGAACCAGTCTCATTGGCGCAGGGGCGTCGAGCCAACTGTAGCGAATAGCCTCTTTTTATAGTGTTCAGCACCCATTCTGATACCCCGGGAAGCTTTGCCCACGCATCTGCATGAATAGCTAGAGGTAGAATGAAATCTGGGCTCTGGCCGCGGTATAGCGGCGGCCGGAGAGCTCCGGTGTGCTGAGAAATAGACACTGTGTTTGTAGTGTGCGAGGCGGGGGGTGCGCTGATCACAGCGGGCAGCCCGACCTCGCTCAGCTTCTCTCTGACGGGTTGTGGAGAGAAGGCGAGCGGGACGAGCCCCGTGGGGTTCGGCATGTCTGTGAGGGAATGTGGGCGCTGGGATAGCGGGCACACTCGCTGCACTGAGAACACTGTCGGCACGCGCCAACTGAAAATGCGTTGGTTTCGTTTTTACAGAAACCGTGGGACATGCTTCGTGTAGTGTTTGTGGGCACTGTGTTGTGGGCACGTAGACTACATTTATTGCACAATCGACATGAGTAGATTTTATTTGTGCTAGCCCTGTATTGTGGCGGGCTGTGTCTGCGTGTGGGAATGGGCACTGAGACGTGGGCATTCTTACAACACTCATAACACCATCGGCCGTGGCCGGAATTCCAGAAAATACACTCTTTTTGGGATTTACCTGGGTCGCCTTAAAACTGGCGTTTGTGTGCAGGCAAGCTGGCTGTGGTACCAGCTTGTTTACTGCAAAATACACTGGAACAGTCACATTGTTTGGAACTGAACGAGCGAGAAGTTTCGGTAGAGTTTGGCCGCGGCGAGACTTAAACACCGTGAGCCTTAGCTGTGAGGGAATGTGGGCGCGGGATAGCGGGCACACTCGCTGCACTGAGAACACTGTCGGCTCGCGCCAACTGAAAATGCGTTGGTTTCTCTTACAGAAAACGTGGCACATGCAGTGTGTAGTGTTTGTGGGCACTGGGTTGTGGGCACATTCACTATAATTAATGCACAATTGACATGAGTCGAACTCATTTGTGCGAGCCCTGCAATTTGGCGGGCTGTGTTTGTGTGTAGAAATGAACACTGGGCTGTGGCATTTTTAATACACTCATAACACCATCGGCTGTGGCCGGAATACCAGAAAATACACTGCTTACATGATTTTTCTGGGTCGCCGTGGAAACGGCATTTGTGTGCAGGCAAGCGGGCCATGGTACCGGCTTGTTTACTGCAAAATACACTGGAACAGTCGCATTTTCTCGGAACTGAACGAGTGAAAAGTTTGGGTATAAGTCTGGCTGCGGCGAGACTTAACTTTTATCCGCTGCGAGAGCTGGGCTCGAACACGGGTCTCCTGTGCGAAGGCTTTGGGAAGCTTAAAATAGCCAGAGCAGATAAAGAGCGTCATCACAGTTTTGTGTGTGTCGGCGTTTGTTTGCAGGCGTGCGTGTAATACAACAGGCTCATTGCTGCAATATTGACATTTTCAGCCGCTCAAACTAAGAGGAGCTGAGAAATGTTTGTGAAATGGAGATTGGTCCGGCCTCGGCGGGACTAAAAACACACTCTTTCCTCATGCCCACGGGGGGCGGGGGCGGGGTAGCTTTCTTATAACGTAAAGAAAGCTAGTCACGGTTTTGAAGCTGGCCTTCTCTACAGATGCAGCTATGTCGTCGTCATTAATGGCGGAAGCGGCGGCGCGCGGCGGTCGTTGTCCGTCAGCGAGCGACTCGAGTGAAGCTGGTGAAGCTGGCGGGCGAACCGGCGAGCTATCACGGGCTGGAGAAGGCTCGGGGCTGTTTCGTCGACCTCAATGGAGGAAGCGGCGGCAGACGGCGGCCGCTGTCCGTCGGTGAGGGACTCGAGCGATGCCGGCGAAGCTGGCGGGCGAACCGGCGAGCTTTGGCGGGTAGGAGAAGGCTCGGGTGCGTGCGGAGCACGGCGCTTTTTACGGCGCGGCGCTACAGCGGGCTGAAGTGCAGGCTCTGAGAAGGATGCCAGGCGAGTCCTCAGAGTCACCATAGGCAGTAGCTCACAGTGAGGGCATCCGCCGTCGACGAGAGCGAGAGCCGCATGATCCTCACCCAGGCAGGAAACGCAGATAACATGACGGTCCCCGTTGCTGAGTGTGGCTCGGCACGAGCCGCAGGATCTTTGCATCTTGAAAAAGACGCAGCTCTTTTAGCAGAGAGAGAGAGACAGTGAAAAAATGTGTGTCGCAGCGGCGAACACACACACACAGTTTGAAAAGGATATAACGCCGGAAAGCGTAGCAGGTACGGCGGCTAAAGGCGGCGATGCCAGCGACTTCAGACTCAATGGCTCTTCCCGCTGTGTGCATTTTCTCAGACGGCGTGGCTTCTCACTCCGGATCCAGCGATGCGTGATGCTTCGCTGAAGAGATGAAAATCAGTGTACCAGCCTTATCAAGCAGTATTTACAGGGCGAGACCACGCCTTTTCTGGCGGGACGTGACGAAATGGGCGCGAAGCGCCTCTCTCGATAGGCTGCTGCTGTTGCCGCAGGGCAGCCAATAGGCGCGCGAGCTGTCCTGCCTATGTCTGCATGCTGCTGCACAGCGTTTTACATTAATTCAAAATTAAGGATAATTTTTTGGCTTCAATATCTCGTGGAAAAGAGGTTTTCCCCGTAGCGTAGGATATTACGCAGTACGAGAGATACTCTCGTAAGAGAACCACAATTATGCAGAAACCACAATTATTTGGAGAAATGTCAAATCGATTGAAAAAAAGATGCACATACAGAATTTCACTAAACAAGTATAATAAAGTAAATCAGCTATACAGTTAAATCTGGATTTTGAAATGCAAAAATCGAAGATATAAAGTAAGTTAAAGGTGCATGTACAACCCGAATTTCGGTAAAGTTGGGACGTTTTTTAAATTTGATTAAAATGAAAACTAAAAGACTTTCAAATCACATGTGCCAATATTTTATTCACTTATATATAGAACATAGATAACATAACAAATGTTTAAACTGAGACATTTTACAATTTTATGCACAAAATGATCTCATTTCAAATTTGATTCCTGCTACAGGTCTCAAAATAGTTGGGATAAATTAAATTAAAGAAAATAATTAGTATCAACTGGTCATGTGATCTCAACATAGCAGATCCCATGGGCTCAATATAAACTAAAACAGCTTTAATCGGGCTACTGATATGATTGCAGTTATGTGTTAAGATTCTTTGTCATTCTATGTGTGTGTATGGATTTTGTAGGTCAGAGATATGGGCCAAGAGCCATGTGGGAGAATATCTTTCCTCAGAGAACCTAAAAGCGCAAAAGGCCTGCCACAGAGTGCAATCTGCAACCTTAACTTCACACTGCCAACACACAGGAAGGTAAGAACAAACATAAACATGATTCTGTGACATTTCTTCTAGTGTTATCTTGAGTCTTCAACTATTAAATATTGTCACAGAGCTATTTGTGTTGCTGCTTTAGCTGTAACTTTATTTTGCCTTTCCTTTTGTCTTGCTCTCTTTTAATCTCTCTGCATCTGCATTTTTTACCTTTTCCACTCCCTTACTGTCATCTTTAAACTCCTTTTTTCTTACTCCTCTCCCTTCAACCCCATCTTCACATGCTCACCATCCTCTGCTGCTGCCTCTCCATTATGTATTGCTGCAATGCATCGTGGGAAATTGTAGGAAATGGAGTCAGATCCTGATGATGAGGTACATATTTCATAACTTGTCCACCTTTGCCTTTAGTGTGGTGCTTATGTGATCATACGCTTATTTATGTGATTGGTCAAAAGCTTTTTTACCAGGTCATTAGTCAGGCAAGTGCATGCCTCCTTTTTTGTGTTTATCAGTAGATTTAAAGCATTGTTATTTTGTGGCTTATTGGAAACATTTTTCACATTTCTCTTTTGCAGATTTGATTTTCCTATTTAATTTTATTTCAAAGTGAAGCAATTAGGCAGTTTCACTGGAAAATACCTTTCACACTGTTAGCAAATGGGCTGTGCTTGTATAGTTAACCCTCTCTCAGGAGACCGCATTTCAAAGTGAAATGTAGCACAACATTCCTTACAGAAACTGAAGCAATTGGAATGTTTTACTGATATCCTAAATTAAATGTACCACATCAAATAATTACTTAATAATTACAGTAATTAAAAAAAAATCTGGGCCAACATTGATACAGTGCTTTCAAAACAATCAGAAGGAAATTATAGTAATTAGCCACTTAAAAGGTCATTACACTGCGATTTTTGTCACTTTGTTCTTACATAGGATTTTTACTTTTGTTATTGCAGAATGACAAAGATCGACGACATACCTTTGCCTCATTAGCATTGCGAAAGCGCTACAGCTATCTGGCCGATCCAGCATCCAGTGAGTCCTACATTTTCTTTGTTCTTGAAACATCAGCATGACATAATCATACATGTCACACATACACAGGCATCTGATACAGGCATATATATGAAGGCACAGTAATCTCATATCTCACCATTTTCAAAAACAGAACTGCCAGAATCATGTCTGTGTACATTAGTCATAAACAATTACATTTGTTTGCTTGCTTTTTGCATTTTTTTTTTCTTTGTAGTGTTGTTTTTTCCATTGTTTGACATTTTATATGATTTGCTACCACATTGTCTACACAGGTTGTGAATTGCCTGGTGTGTTTTTGAATAAACCCATCATTATGTTTTATTGTTATTTATTGTATTATTTTCAAAAGAACTTTCTTGTTTTATTGACAGTTCTTGTAATTGCTTATGATAAAAAAGCCATGGAACTCAATATCAATATTTTACCGCTTGCTTGTTCATTTATTTAGGATGTTTTTGCAACTCGTTAAAACTGCCTTGTAATTGGTCAGATTTATAAGGTATTAATACCTATTTAACTAATAAGCTATTTAACACACTCCTTTATTTTAAAATGTAATTATTAATTTAAAACAATGGCATGTATATATATCCATGTATACAGTTGTGGTCATAATTAATGGCACCCCTGGTAAATATGATAAAAAATGGCTGTAAAAAATAAATCTGCATTGTTTGTCCTTTTGATCTTTCATTCAAAAAATTTGCAAAAATTGAACCTTTCATTGAAGTTAAAGAATTAAAAGTGGGAGGTAAATCACATTATGAAATAAATGCTTTTCTCCAAAACACTCTGGCCATAATTATTGGCTCCCTGTTATTAAATACTATTTGCAACCTCCTTTTGCCAATATAACAGCTCTTAGTTTCCTTCTATAATGCCTGATGAGTTTGGAGAACAACTGACAAGAGATCAGAGACCATTCCTCCATACAGAATCTCTCCAGATCCTTCAGATTCACAAGTTCATGTTGGTGCTTCATCTCTTCAGTTCACCCCACTATAGGGTAACCCTATTTTCTATAGGGTTCAGTTTCGGGGACTGGGACTGTCATGGCAGAAGCTTCATTTTGTGCTCAGTGACCCATTTTTGTGTCGATTTTAATGTTTGCTTTGGACCGTTGTCCTGATGGAAGATCCAACCACAGCCCATTATAAGATTTCTAGCAGAGGCAGTCAGGTTTTGATTTTTTATCTGTTGGTATTTGATAGAATCCATAATACCATGTATCTAAACAAGATGCCAAGGACCTCCAGCAAAAAAATATGCCCACAACATATAAGATCCAGCAGTATATTTAACCGTAGGCATGGGGTACTTTTTATCCCTGTTTGCACCAAACACATCTGGTGGGTTTGCTGCCAAAAAGCCCTTTTTTTAGTCTGACCATAGAATCCGGTCCCTTTTGAAGTTCCAGTCATGTCTGACAACTGAATATGCTGGAGTTTATTTTTGGAGGAGCGAGGAGGATTTTTCTTGAAACCCTCCCAAACAACATGTGGGGATGTAGGGGTTGTTTGATTTGTTTAGGTTTTTTGACCCCCAAGACTCCGTAATCTCTGTGATCCTTGGAGAGTCTTTGGCCACTCAAACTTTCCTCCTCACCGTGCATTAAGACAATATAGACACACGTCCTCTTCCTGGCAGATTCGTAACATCTTTAGTTGATTGGAACTTCTTAATTATTGCCCTGATGGTCAAAATGGGGATTTTCAATTCTTTAGTTATTTTCTTACAGCCTCTTTCTATTTTGTGATACTCAACTATCTTTTGATCAGAACTATATTCTTGGGTTTTACTCATTGTGATGGATGATTAAGGGAATTTGGCCTTTGTGTTTTCTCATATTTAAACTCCTGTAAAACAAGAAGTCATAGCTAGACAATTTCATGTTCCTAGTCACCCTGGTGTGCTAAAAAAAAAGGTAAATATTAATGGGAGTATACTTCAGAGATATTTTTACTTGTAAAAAATTCTAGGGGTGCCAATAATCGTGGCCAAAGTTTGGGGAAAAACATTTATTTCATAATGTGACCCCCCTCCCCTCCCCCACTTTCAATTCTTTTACTTCAATGAAAGGTTAGATTTTTGCACATTTTTTTGAATGAAAGATCAAAAGAAAAAATGCAGATTTATTTTTTACAGCCATTTTTGATCATATTTACCAGGGGTGCCATTAATTCTGACCACAACTGTGTGTGTGTATGTATATATATATATATATATATATATATATATATATATATATATATATATAGCAATTTAAATTTAAAATTTACCAAGGCCTAATGCACAGATCTAGTTTGACATAAATCCTATTGACTGAATCCAAATGTACTCTTTACGAAGCACCGGTACTTATGACATTCCTAAGCATAAATGAAGAGACTATTCATCGTTTTCCACTTAAAATCTGAACATATTTTCTGAATATTTAGAGCTTGTTATCTTATTTAAGTGGCTGATATTTTACTATAATTTTGCATATCCACCCATTTACCACAGGCATGAGTTACTTTATTTTCCCACTTAGCTTTCCATTTTCAAAAGCCTCCACACTTTCAGTATTTTCACAACTGGTTGTTTCTGGATTTATCCCCTGACTAAATCTTGTTTCTCTTTTCTCTCTTATTTAACTATTTCTGTTTACTTTTATTAATTTGATTATGCTAGAAACAGCTGAAAGAGGCCATAACACCACTCCAAAAACCACGCCGCAGCCTTCTGGCTACGCTTACAAGCCTGTCTTTACGACGCGCACCTACCAGGCCTGGGCGACAAGCTCTCCCGTCAATGTCCCTAGCCAGACCAAGTCTGGTTTTGGCTCCCTCTCCAGCTCCTCATCCAACACCCCCTCAGCTTCCCCACTGAGGTCGGTGTGGTCTGTGAACTCTGCTTCTCCCATAAAATCCATCATTGGAGGTTCACCAGCGTCTTCCATTAAATCTGCCAGCGACATAGCATCACCGATTCGATCCTACAGAACAATCTCCTCACCAATAAAGACTGTAGTTCAAGGTGCTCAGTATCCAGTCCAAGCCTCCCCCACCCTTCTGTCCTCTCCAGGGAAGAGTTCCCCTGATCCAGTTTCACTTAAAGGCCTCACAGGGCTTTCAGCCAGGACCTCTCCGGTACCATCTGGCGGGACCTTGCTGGAAAGATCCTCCATTTCTATGACCCCTCCAGCCTCACCTAAGTCTTCACTAAACATGTACAGCTCAAGTTTGCCATACAAGTCTGTTGTAACCTCAAACCCTCCAGCAACCTGCTCCCCCATTAAAACTGTCCCGGGCTTTTCCTCCATCAGAACCAACACTGATGCATCTGCTAGAGGATTCCTGTCGTCCCTCTCCTCACCATTGAAATCCGGCTCAGCCACTACAGCAGCTGCACTGATCAATGGGACAGTTTCCCCAACTAAATATCGCTCCTCCTCCCCAACAACTCATCTTACCAGCACCCTGCAGGAAAGGATTCAAGCCACAACAAATGCAGCAACAACAAATGTGAATGCAGCCTTTGATGAAGTGGAAAAAACATTTAATTCCTGCTCTGCTGGCTACGGCACACTAAAGTCAGTGTCCTCCACTCCCTCATCCTCTTACCAGTCCATCCGTTCCTCTGCGTCCAACTCACTGTATGCCTCCCTCAGATCCCCTCCCAATTCTACCACATCTGTAACTTCCAGCACTATTACAGTTCCTGTCTATTCTGTTATAAATGTCTTACCAGAACACCAGTTTAAAAAGCTCCCTGAAGTCTCCAAGTCAACAGTGGCTCTCCTGTCCCCCAGAAAGGCCATGCCCCAAGAGGTTAATACCCAGACTCAGTCCTCTTTTGCCAGAACTCTGTCTCCGGTCAAGACTCCCCTGCACATGTCCCCAGGAACACTAAAATCTGCTACCTCTTCATCCCCTCTGTCTAACAGCCAGGAGATACTAAAAGATGTTGCTGACATGAAGGAGGATCTAATCAGAATGTCTGCAATTTTACAAACTGATACAAATTCAAGCTCAAAAGGTTATCATTCTCACTCTAAGGAACATAAAGTGGACGATGAGGAGCCTTTCAAGATCGTAGAGAAGGTAAAACAGGACCTGGTGAAAGTCAGTGAAATTCTTAGCAAGGATGTTTTGAGAGAGAGTAAGTCAAATATTAAAAACAGCAAAACAGAAGATGTCCCAGAGGATGACATAGATGATAATCAACAAAATGAATGGAGATGTCCCCCTCGATATGAAACATTAGCCCCTCAAATGAAAACAAAACCAGTATCTGACAGAGATTTTAACCTTGCTAAAGTTGTTGATTACCTAACTAATGACATTGGCACAAGCTCTCTTTCTAAAATAGCAGAGGCTAAACAAAGAACTGAGGAAGCAAGGAGAGAAGGAGAGGAGAAACAAAAACGTGTCCTGAAACCTGCAATGGCATTACAGGAGAACAAGCTCAAAATGCCTCCAACTAACATGCGCCCTTCACCTTCAGAAAAAGAACTTTCAAAGCTAGCTGATGCATTGTTTGGTCCTGAAATAGCACTGGATTCTCCCGATGACGTCTCCCATGACCAAGACAAGAGTCCGCTTTCCGACAGTGGGTTTGAGACTCGCAGTGAGAGAACCCCCTCAGCTCCCCAAAGTGCAGAGGGAATGGGGCCCAAAGGCCTCTTTCAGGAGATTCCCCCTGTCATCACTGAAACACGCACTGAGGTTGTACATGTCATACGGAGCTATGAGCATCCAGACGATTCTAAGGACCCAGCATTGGAAGATGCTAGAATGACAAAGCCTCCACTGCTGTGTGCAGACACTGAGCCCCGATCACCTGGTGGGTCCATCAAAGAAAGAGTTAAAGCTTACCAAGCCAGAGTCAATGCAGAGGATGATGTGATGGGCAAAGGCATGCGGGTCAAAGAGGAAACTCACATAACAACAACTACAAGAATGGTGTACCACAAACCTCCTGCTAAAGAGGCTGTATCTGAGAGGATGGAGGAAACTATGTCTGTACGAGACATAATGAAGGCCTTCCAGTCTGGAAAGGATCCTTCCAGAGAGTTAACAGGCCTGTTTGAGCACAAAAGCAGCAGTGAAGGGGCAGATTCATCTGTTAGGCCTCTAGACCCAATGCCCAAAGTTGAGCGCATCATTGAAGTTCACATCGAGAAAGGCAACAAAGCTGAACCAACTGAAGTAATTATCAGAGAAACAAAAAATCACCCTGAGAAGGAAATGTACATATTTCAGGGCAAAAGTGGCATGAAAGAAATACAAAATAGGATGGACAATGAGCAACAAGACAACATAGAAGCTGAAGAATCTCTTCCTTGTTATCTGGACTCCAGAATACACATGCCTGTCTCTGTGGAGAATGATATGACCTTGAAATTGCTTAGTCAGCAGTCAGTAGAGTACCATGATGATGAATCATCTGAAACTAGGGGAGAATCATACAAGTTTGCAGAGAAAATGCTCCTGTCAGAAAAATTTGACTCATCCCATTCAGACTCAGACGAATCTGTAATTGACAGGTCTCGATACTATGGTGAGGGAACACAAGGTGGCTCAATAAGAGAATTCATGCTAAAGCCTGATAGGTCAGGTAGATCATCAGATGATGACAATTATGACAAACTCACTTTGTTGCAGTATGCTTCTGATCCTGATAGTCCAAAAAGGTCTATTTGGATGAGAGTTTCTGACGACGGGCAGAATAAAAGCAGAGAGAAGCAAAAATATGAGGACAGAGTAGACCGAACTGTCAAAGAGGCAGAGGAAAAACTTAGTGAAGTCTCACAATTCTTTCGTGATAAAACTGAAAAACTGAATGATGAGCTTCAGTCCCCTGAGAAGCACCGCAGACAAGATGCAAGGGAGACTCGTTCTGGGCCCAGCTCAACTTGTAGTAGCCCAGAGAGGTCAGTTCATAGAAATGGGGGGACTGGAGAGGACTGGAGCAGAGACAGGTTTAGGGATAAGTATGGTTCCCATGACAGAAAATGTGCCAGTCTGCCAAGCAGTCCTGAAAGACGGGTCTTGCTTCAATACAATGATGACCCAAAAAAGGGGGACTGCTCATCTGCTAGCAGTGCAAGTGAATCATCTAAATATTTCCAACCCTCATCATCTAAGGTTAGCTCAGTAAGAATGAAATTTGAATCAGAGGCCCAGAAACAAGATAAAGGTCCACAATGGGGACAAACTTCAGGATCCCCCGTAAGGAAGCTGCAGGAAAGTAAGCTACCTGTTTACCAAGTTTTTGCAGGGGGGAATCTCCCAAAGTCAACAGAGTCTTCAGAAAGTGAGAGAATCCCCAAAAAAGATAGTGAGGGTGGCCAGAGTTATAACGTTAGAAAGGCTCAAGTGTTTGCCCAAAATCAGAGTGACAGACAGAGAAATAAGTCAGATAACTCTTCACCAAAACATCACCAAAATATTTACACCAAGGAGCAAATTGTCAATGAAGACAGGAAAATATACAAAACTTGGGAAAACCATGGCAATGGGCAACTGAAAGGCCAAAAGACAAAGCTCACCCATACCCTAGTGCATGATAGGCAAAAAGATGACTCGCAGAATGTGCAGCACTCATTGAGTGATGGAAATACCACAAAAGAAGAAACAACTAAAAAGATAATTTACACAGAGTTGGTTATTCGAGAAGACCCTGGTATTGCTGAAAAATGCAACGGTGCTCTAAAAAAAAACTCGGAATCACAAATTCCTGTTAGGGTGTCGTCTAGTTTTATAGATCATCATCAAAGTAGTACTTTAAAGTTAGATTCCTCCATTAAATCTGAAAGAACAGGGTCTCACATACCCAGAAATAGACAGCATCCTAATTCAGGTGCCAGCAAATCACCTAGTGAATTGTCATCTGTAGTGAACTCAGATTCTAGCAGGCAGATTGTTAATATAGTCTGTAATGGTGTCGATGATAACCAAGTTGAGTATATTGAAAAAGTTACCCCAGGTGTCACTGCGGACATTAAACCTCTTCCTGTGTATGTCAGCATTCAAGTAGGTAAACAGTATGAGAAAGAAACTGCTACTGGGCAGCTGAGCACATACAAAAAAGTAGTAAGCCATGAGAGCAGGACAGTGCATGAAACACGTGGAGCGTTTTATTCTGTTAAACAGAAACAGCTGCCATCTCCACAGGGAAGCCCTGAAGATGACACGTTAGAACAGGTGACATTTATAGACAGTTCAGGGAAGAGTCCGGTAACTCCTAAGACACCTACCTCTGAGGAGGTCAGCTACGACCTGAACTCCATGGCTCCAGAGCCTGTCATTGGTTCCATGGCTGGCATGCCTAGCTCAATCCCAGAGGAGTCTGAGGAAGAGGAGCAGCCTAAGACATTCATTTTCAAGGAATTACCAGCAGAAAAAGCCAAACCTGCCACTCAATCATCAGAGTCTTCAAAAAGAAAACAAGACTCGTCTGGAAAAAGATCAAAAGACAAACGGATAGCTTACATCGAGTTCCCTCCACCACCACCTTTAGAGACTGAGCATGGTGACCCTGAAAAGAGGGGGTCATGTCCTTCCTCAGAAGCAGAAACAGAGATGATAGAGGTAAACCTTCAAGAGGAACATGACAGGCATCTGCTTGCAGACCCAGTAATCAGAGTCCAGCCTCCTTCCCCTCTCCCACCTGGAGCTGACAACAGTGACTCTAGTGATGATGAATCTGTTTTTCACCCTGCCCCCCTTAAGAAGTACACCTTCAAAATGGCTGAGGAGTGTGAGAAACGTGTTAAGCCTAGGAAACCAGAGAGAAATGGCTCACATCACAAGGAGTCAGGTATCAATGGCATTGTGAAAGGAGAAGAGGTAGAATGTGAACAGAATGGAAATGATCAATCTATCACTGATTGCTCTTTAGCAACAACTGCTGAATTTTCCCATGATACAGATGCCACTGAGATAGATTCTCTTGATGGGTATGACCTACAAGATGAGGATGATGGACTGAGTGACCCTAAAACATCCAGCATGTCGAATGAGGGAAAAGCAGGAGATCGGTCTTTCAGCCAGAGTAAACTTGAAGTGATTGAAGAGGAGAGCACGCCAAATGAGGAAACAGGGGAAAATGCACAAACAAAGAGGTCATCAGGGAAAAAATCAGACAATGGGAAAGAGGATAAAATCTATTCTTTGGAGGGAAGACACCCTGATAGACAAGGTTTTGCAGACAATTATTTTCAGCACCAACTAGAGGAGGGCATAAACACTACCTTTAAAACTGTGGCTACTAAAGGCTTGGATTTCGATCCATGGTCTGGTAATGTGGGAGAGGAGGGAGCTTTTGATGCTAAAAACAAAGACGAAGATCCAAAGCCCTGTGCTTTGTCAGTGGACGACAAATCGCAAGCCACCACACCGGATACCACTCCAGCAAGAACCCCAACAGATGAGAGCACCCCAACTAGTGAGCCCAACCCTTTCCCCTTCCATGAGGGCAAGATGTTTGAGATGACCCGCAGTGGTGCTATTGACATGAGCAAGAGGGACTTTGTTGAAGAGAGACTTCAGTTTTTCCAGATTGGTGAGCATACATCAGATGGGGAGTCAGGGGACAAGGGGAAAGGGGGCAGGAGTGCGGGGGTAGTCACCTCTCACTCAAAGGCAGGGGAAAGAGCTGTAGAGGGGAAGGTAGAGGAAACCACAGATATAACACCATCCAGAGGCAGCACAGTGCAGGGCAGTGCTGACTGCCTGGACGCACCTCCATCCGTTGACACCACCTCATGCACTGTCACAGCCTCCAAGGTCGACCCCAAATTACGCACCCCCATTAAGATGGGCATCGCAGCTTCCATTACTATAAAGAAAGACCCTGGCTCAGCTGAACTGACTGATGTTAAAACTGAGTCCTCAGACAGTCAGATGCCGGAATACATTAGCATGGAGTCTCAATTAGCTGAAAGTCACTTTGATAGCACTAACTCTTCCCCGACGGGCAGAAAAGATTACCCCTCAGAAAACTACAATAACAACAATAACTTAGAGTGCTCTAATGTGCAGGCCAACTACATCCAGTGTGGTAGTGTAGTTTTCAATTTGCAGTCATCTTCTGAACCCACCTTACAGAAAGCTAGTAGAATTGAAGCTCAGTTTTGTAGGGAGTCTGTGGAGAGACTGGAGAAAGCTAGCACTCAAAGTCATCAGACTAAAGTAGTCTCAGAGAACAGGCAGCAAAAGTCTAGACTCCCAGTCAAGGCAGCAGGCTTCAGTTTTAACACACACAGTTCAGGAAAGCAGAAGCCCAAGCAGGTTGTGAGGCCAGAGGCAAGGAAAGTGGATCCCGCATCCATAACGCCTGAGCCCAAGTCTAGAATTCCTGTTAAGGACATCAAAAGAAATGGTGCAGTTAACTCAGCTGTCACAGCTCAGGTAGTTCCAAGGTCAAGTAAGCCCACAGACTCAGAGAGATCAGTCCAACCAGTAGTTCCCTCCAGGTTGCCTTTCAAAGAGAGGTCATCTGGTGCTTCTGGTGTTTCGGTTAGCGAGGCAGGTAGAGGCAACTTTAATGAGATGTGTAGGCAGTCAATTGAGTTCTTAAAGAACGTTAGTGGAGAAGCAATAAAGGTGGCTGACCGACTTTCAGACGAGGAGAAACAGACACAGGGAGAGCAGTCGCAATCGGAGGAGGACAGCAGCACATCACGAAGCACCTCACTATCGGACCCCTCTCAGTCCCAGCCCTCCCTCTCCGCTGGCTCCTCCCTAAGGGTCACACCCTCGAGGACAAAGGTCACAAGGGCAGCGGGCAGTGAGAGGAGGAGGAGTAGGCGGACTGGAGGAGGGAAGGAGGGCAGTAAGAACGAAGGGGCTCGCAGGTCGCCCCCCGTCGCGGAGATCAAGCCTAGTTTGTAAAACTTTATTGAAAACTTTACTTGATCCTTAGTTGCATGAGCCTTTGTGACTGATTGGATTGCCTGTGGCGTGAACAATAGCTGTCATTCTTGTCATTCTCTCATCACTGTGCTGTGTGACTGTACTGTACCGTACTGTATCTGTCCCTGTCAGATCTCCCCTTCTCTCTCCCCTACCTTCCACGAATAATTTATCATAATAAGGGGTGGGGCACTGAACAGTGTATCTGTGCTGGGTTGGTTAAAGGAACGTTGTTGAGGAATTTATATCTGCTTCAGTGTTTGTGAACTTTTTTAGATAAAATGTACAATACTATGTTGTCTGCATGCCTCATCTCAACAAAATCTATTTTTTGTTAATATGTTTTTTTTTTTTTATACCATTGTATAAACTCATAGTTATTGCCTGCATAGATTCTGTAGAAAATTGGTTTTACATATACATTCAGAGCACCAACTGTGTAGCTGGAACATTGTAGTTCACCATCTGTCTGTCCTTCCTTTTCTAGCCAAACACTGTACTATTCTAAAAACGTCTGAGTTTTTCCGCTCCAGTACATAGCCTCTGTTGCAGAAAAACAGTTTTGTTCATTTTTTCCTTGTTTTGGCCAGAAAAGGACGTCATCTGGATTTTTCATTTGAAGTGAATAAGTAACATGTTTGTAATGTTCTGTATGTCATGACAGGTCCGCAGAGTCCCTGTGAGAGAACAGACCTTCGCATGGCCATTGTGGCTGATCACCTGGGACTGAGCTGGACAGGTGAGGCTCACTATGACTGACAAATTATGACTGAGTTTACATTCCACTTAACATTGTGCTAATTATTTATTATTGTCCTTTTGAAACTTGAAATATTTAAGAAGGAATTCAAATGATAATTTGATAACTAATAATCAAAGGAAAACAATCCTCAACAATGCACTGCTGTAGTGCCCTCTTGTGCCTGTGCGTGGTATTGCAGTGCAGTCCTGGATTTTTTTAAATTCAGATTTTTCATTGAAATTAAATTACATTCATAATTCTTCACATCTGACAACATACTACTTCACTGTATATTCCTAAATATCTGATTCTGATTACATTTTCAAGTGTTTACTTAAAGGTCAGAAACAGGAATTCTTCAACAAACTCAGAGCACAGCAAATGTTGGAGGGCTAAAAAAGTTTTATTTGTCTTTACATCGGTCTTCCTTGCTGTCTGTGCAGAGATGATGCTAGTTATATGATGCTAGTTATAATATGATGTGTTTTACTATTCTATAGAGCTGGCTCGAGAGATGAATTTTTCTGTAGATGAGATAAACCACATTCGCACAGAGAACCCAAACTCTCTCACAGCCCAGAGTTTTATGCTCCTTAAGAAGTGGGTCAGTCGGGATGGGAAAAACGCCACAAGTGAGAATCATTTTCTATCCATCTCTCCTGGCTTAATTTTTTTTTTTTTTTGCTTGCTTTTCTATACTGTGAAGTTATTATAATATCTTTCTTAACCATATAAAATTAAGTTACTTAAATTTTTTTCTTAGCGGATGCACTGACGGCGGTCCTGACTAAAGTGAACCGGATGGATATTGTGACTCTGCTGGAAGGGCCCATATTTGACTATGGTAACATTTCAGGCACCAGAAGTTTTGCAGATGATAGCGCTGTGTGCCAGGAAAAGGCGGATGGTAAAGTTTAGCCCCATTTAGCTGACCCCCCCCCCCACCCGACCTCACCCCCTACCCCCCCAAACCATTCCTTTATTATTGTCTCCTGTGTTTTTTCCTCCACAACCTCCCTGTGCAGTTTGCCAAAGTGTTTATCACAGATTTTTTTTTACAAATAGTTGTCATTCTAATCTTGTACTTGAAGTCTACATTCAGACATTGCCTTTGGGGCCTTTAAAAAGATGCTTGTGATCTGATCTTATATAAATGTGCCAATCACACACATAGTGTGTTGAATCACTTACTATTCTCTTATTTGAAAGACTTTCTGTATTCAGAGACTCTTCATTTCTGTTACCCCTTTCCCTTCCTCCCAACACCATATGCATGGACCTGGTTTGAACATGCATGTATATGGTCATGTAGCGTGAAGCAATCACAGCATGCTTTGCCTCAAGAAGTGTAGGAAAGGGCCGTTCGAAACAGTATTTTCCTGTTACACATGTACACACTTTTCTTACAGTTTTAATGAATGCCCTAGAGAATATTGCCAGTGGAACATAAAAACAAACTGTTTTCATCCATGACATTAATTCTGTTATTGAAAGGACAGGAAAGAGTTACTTCTAAACCAAATGCATGTTGTTATCAGCTATATCATGATGAAGCTGTTTTGATATTAGTTTGTAAGAGTGTTATATACCAGCTGTTTTTTACATATTGGACCACAGCGCATGCCTCAGCTAAAAGACTCAGCTGTCCTCTACCTCTCAAGCTGTCGATCTGCTTCCTCCTCCATCTATCCTTCTCTCCTCTCCTCCCCTGCCCTGGAGCAAGGGATAGAAAGAGAGAGGGGAAAAAAGAAGAGAAAGAAGGAGATCATCCTTCTCTCCGTAGTCGTCTCCTCCTGACAATCTCCTATGCCCCCCTCTGTCAGCTACAAAATGACACATCCTCTCCTCTCCTCCAGTACAATCCCTCATTTCCCCCCCTCCCAGACCCCCCCCCTCTCATTCACAGTCATTGTCATATCTTTCTAACTTATGTTCTTTTTTTATTTATTTATTTTCTGTCGCCCCATACTCCCAATGCTCCATCACACAACACATACAACTGTATCCTGATGTGGCCCAAGACTCATCATCCAGTTCTCTCTTTCCATATGCTCCTCTCAAGTCTTCCTTCTCTCTCTCTTCTCTCTCTCCTTCTCTTGCTCATCTCCCATTTCCGCTCGTAGAATTTGTCTCTCTCCCTCACCCTGCCATTCCCCTCTCCCCTCTTTCTCTCCCTGTGCATCCCGTTGCCTGTGTCTTGCCTCCTTCTCCCCACGCCATTACCCCCTTGTGCGTGCTGTCACTGCCCCTGCATGCCCCCAGGACCGCCCCTCACAACTCCATCGCTCTGTCCCAACTCCTCTACTTTTGAGCTCTTCATCTGAAGAGACATAATTATCCTCATTTTTGTTTAGCCAGATTTTGAGTCCTCCTCATATTGAGTTGCAACACACAGCTTGACTATGACTAAAGCCAGGTTTCTATCCAAGCTTTTTTTCTTTGCGAAAATGTTTTAGCGCTTCAAAAGGGTTACCTATATAG
The DNA here is from genome assembly GCA_026230005.1 of Gila orcuttii. NCBI lineage: Eukaryota > Metazoa > Chordata > Actinopteri > Cypriniformes > Leuciscidae > Gila > Gila orcuttii. The sequence goes on along the minus strand of JAPDVR010000013.1, from coordinate 29,918,610 downwards.
CTGATGGAAATGGCAGAAGTTTAAAAGAGAATAGTAGAGCTGTAGTTTGCTAAATGAACAGCATCTACTGTTAGTGGGGATTGGTCGGGAGTTATTCAATAAAGTAGTTTAAATTATACACACCTTGTAACCGCGTATTATCTTACTCTAGCCTGGAGGAAACTCAGACATCGCTGCCATCGTTCAGCCTTTCATATTCGCCTCTCACTGCATGAGCACGCACGCATGTTTTCCATCATTGAAATTGATCTGTTTATTTGAGCGTCAAGTTTATAGATGTATCGAATCCAAGGAAGTGATTATCAGCTGGTTCCGATCAGTGGCCGATCATTTGGAGTTAGAAAGTAGGGCTGTGCTCAGAATATTGATACGACGATACATCGTCATGAACTCCTGACGATGCGCGTATCGATACAGCCGTGCTTTTGAATGTAGTCAATTCAGGGCTCGAATTTCAGCATGGGATTGCGAGTATTACGCATTATTCTAACCATTCCCGCAGGTCTCCCACTTATTATGATTAATCCATACAGGTTATAACATCGAATTAGTCATTTTAAAACATTCTGCAAGACACAATTTCACAAACAGCGTGAGTGTTCAGTCTTCTGTCTCTGTCTCTCAAAATGGGTTGCTCAAGGCAAGCGTCAAACGCGCTGAAGGCGGCGATACGCTCTCGTTTTTTGGGAGTTGGGACATGACGGAATATTCACTTGCATATTCGGGCCAGTATTGAAGTTTACTATTCGCTCGTCTTTTTAAGTCTTACCACGCAAAACATTCAAGCGATTTTAAACTATTCAGTACTCGCACGCTCTCTGAGAGATGGTTGCCCTTCGAGGGAACTCGCACTGCGTCGTCGTCGTGACGACACTATGGGGAACGCCCTTAGCGTAACGCATCTGAAGTATGAATGAAATCTGTCCAATCCTGATTGGTGCTGCGTCATGACGTAGTAGATGACGACACAACCGGAAGATACAAAGGGACGCCGGCACACACACACATTAGCTTTTTGCTCTTCAGCAAGCGCTCTGTGTCAAACTTTCTGTCCTATTTGGTGTTGTTTGTCCCATAAGAATTGTCCTAAATAAGCTGCATTGCAATATAGAATCTATAGTGGCTCGGATCTCGCGTTTGCCGAGGCAGCGCGTTGATGACGGGTCTACTCTGCAATAAAGATTCTGTGACTAGGACCTCGCGTTGTCAAGGCAGCGCGTAGATTAGAGGTCTTCATTACAAAACAGAATCTAGTGGCTCGGATCTGCTTTGCAATAAAGATTCTGTGTGTGTGCGAGGCACGAACAGTCAGCTCCTGAGGGTGCTGGCTGTGTTCATTAAGAAACATCTCGACGCGCACAGCCGTGCGTTTTCGGGTGTTTCAGCCTCGCGCTCGTTGATTTTCTTCTCGAGAGATGAAAACCAAATATATTGTGAACGACTCGAATCTCGCGTTTGCCGAGGCAGCACGTAGAGTACGGGTCTGCAATGAAAGGGACACGCGATCTGTGAAATAATACTCTTTGGGTGCGAGGCATTCACAGTCAGCTCCTGAGGGTGCTGGCAGCTGTTCATTGAGTAATATCTCGACGCGTATATCCGCAGAAGTGCAATGTCGGATATTTCAGCCTCGCACCTGTTGACTTTCTTCTTGAGGGATGAAAGCCAAATATATTGTAACGACTCGAATCTCGCGTCTGCCGAGGCAGCGTGTAGATTAGAGACCGTATAACACAAACAGTATTGTCTGGTATTATGGCTGCATTTAATTTTAAGAAATTAAAACGATGGAATATTATCTGATAATATTATAAATTAATATTATATTAAGTTAGATATTTTAATTCAGCCTACCATTCAGACCGTGTTTCACTATACAGTGTTTATGACTGCATTTAATTCTGTGGAATTAAAATGATGAGCAGCGAACGCACGCTGCTCTGTCTGCCGCCCCAAGGGCTTGCGGCCAGGCAGTACTCGTGTTTGCCCATCGGGAACGGTTTTCTATTATTCCCTGCCGGTCCTCCGCTTCAGGGTGTCGAGAGTAAAACCGAAAGAGCCTCCCCTCAGGAAAGCCCTCAGGAAGTCAATGTCTGTATCCCGCCGTTAAGTGCGCTTCGGGACACATCGGTTTCCAGCGAACGCACGCTGCTCTGTCTGCCCCACAGGCTTGCGGCCAGGCAGCAATCGCGTCCGCCCATCGAGAATCGTTTTCGGTCGAACCCTGCCGGAGATCCACTTCAGGGGGTCGAGAACGAATCCCGATTGATACCCGAAGCCAGGCTCGAGCAGCCGGACCGCTGAGAGCTGTCCCCCCAGGGGCGGAGCGATCGAGGTCGCTTCCCCCCCGGAGCTCTCGGGAAATCAGTGCTGTGTTCCCGCCGGCCAGTACGCTTCGGGCCACGCTGATTTCCCGCGTACGCACGCCGCTCCAGCCGCCTCTATTAAGACCTGCGGCTGGGCAGCGAACGCGTCCGCCCACCCAAAATCGTTGTCGACCGCTCCCTGCCAGTCAGCCGCATCAGGGGGTCGGGAACGAGTCTTGGGTAACACCCGAGGCCAGCCTCGAGAGGCTGGTTCCCTTAGTAGATTATCTCAGCGCATGGTCATGCCTTCCGAATATATCTGCGTGGGCCCTGCGTACTGTAGAGCTGGGTTACAGGCTGCAGTTCAGCTCCCCTCCCCCAAAGTTCAACGGGGTGGTCTGGACTGTGGTCGGCCCAGAGCAGGTTCGGGTTATGGAACAGGAAGTTCAATCCCTGTTGGTCAAGGAGGCCATAGAATGTGTTCCTCTGCCAGACAGGGAGTCCGGGTTCTACAGCCGGTACTTCATATTTCCCAAGAAGGATGGGGGGTTGCGTCCAATAATAGACCTCAGGCACTTGAATCGTTCTCTGAGGAGGTTCAGGTTCAAGATGCTCACAATTCCAGCCATCGTGAGTCAGATCCAGTTCGAGGACTGGTTCGTCACGTTAGATCTGAAGGACGCATACTTCCATATATCCATCCTTCCATGTCACAGGAAGTTCCTGAGGTTCGCTTTCGGGGGCGAAGCGTTCCAATATCGGGTTCTTCCGTTCGGCCTAGCTCTCTCCCTTCACACTTTTACAAAATGCATGGATGCAGGTCTAGCACCCCTGAGGCTCGAGGGCGTCAGGGTGCTCAATTACATCGACGACTGGCTGATTCTGGCCCAGTCGCGAGAGCTGGCGATTTGGCATCAAGATGTCGTCCTCGCCCACATCCATAGTCTGGGGTTGAGACTCAAAACAAAAAAGAGTGTGTTGACGCCCTCCCAGAGGACTACGTTCCTGGGAGTTGTGTGGGATTCCACGACGATGCGGGCACAGATGTCTCCTGCTCGCGTGGAGTCCATACTGGCGATGGTCTCCAGAGTGAAGCTAGGCCACAACCTCACTGTGAAGCAGTTTCAGAGACTGCTGGGGCTCATGGCAGCAGCGTCCAACATCATACCTTTTGGCCTGCTACACATGAGACCCCTACAGTGGTGGTTGAGAGCCAAGGGGTTTTCCCCGAGGGGAAATCCGTTCAGTATGATCAGGGTAACGCGCAGATGCCTTCGTTCCCTTGTCATATGGAGGAAACCTTGCTTCCTGTCCCAGGGACCGGTGCTGGGAGCATCATGTTGCCTCTGAGGAGGGATCTGCTGTCTCAGGCAGGGGGCACAATATTTCACCCCCGGCCAGAGCTGTGGAACCTCTGGGTCTGGCCCCTGAGGGGGCTCGGTACCTAGAGGCTGGCCTGTCAGCAGATGTTGTCGAGACCCTACTCAGCTCCAGGGCTCCTTCCACCAGGAGACTGTACAGCCTAAAGTGGAATGTGTTTTCCACTTGGTGTAGAGAGCGTGAGGTGGACCCAGTTAAATGGCCAGTGGCTTCAGTGCTGGAGTTCCTCCAAGATCGTTTCTCCGCCGGTCTTACCCCGTCCACACTTAAGGTGTATGTGGCTGCCATTGCGGCTTTCCACTCGCCTATAGGTGCTGGGCCTTTGGGAAAGCACCATATGGTTGTAGGTTTCCTCCGTGGGTCTCGGGAGATGAGGCCTGCGGCTCACTCCAGAGTCCCAACTTGGGACCTGGCGGTGGTTCTTGAAGGGTTGGCTGAGGCCCCCTTTGAACCACTGGAGTTGGCTGAAGCAAAGAACCTGACCTTCAAGGTGGCCTTTCTCCTTGCCATCACCTCTCTGAGGAGAGTGGGGGATCTCCAGGCCTTGGCTATAACGCCAACTTGCCTGGAGTTTGCCCCTGGCGGTGTTAAGGCCATCTTACATTCTAGGCCGGGCTATGTGCCCAAGGTGCCGTCTAGTGCGGCACGGTCAGTGGTTCTTCAGGCCTTCCATCCTCCACCTCATGGGACGGCGGAAGAGGGGAGACTTCACCTGCTCTGCCCAGTCAGAGCCCTAAGAGTTTATTTGGAGAAGTCTTCTCAGTGGAGGAAGTCAGACCAGTTGTTGGTGTGCTTTGGTTCACCCAAGAAAGGGCTGCCTGCATCTAAACAGACAATAAGTAATTGGATTGTCCAGGCTATAGCCACGGCTTATCATGTGTGCAATTTGCCTTCACCTATGGCCGTGAGGGCGCATTCCACCAGGAGCATGGCCTCCTCAGTGGCCCTCCTTTCTGGCGTCTCGCTTCAGGAGATCTGCGAGGCGGCCGGGTGGGCCACCCCGCACACCTTCATACGTTTTTACAGTCTGCAACTCCCCTTGACGCCTGGCGCCAGAGTGCTCGCGTCCTAAGTGTGCCTGGTCTCCCAGCTTCACACCAGGGCGGGCGTGATTACGGTGTGGCATAGTGGGTATTACGTCCCCCATAGTGTCGTCACGACGACGACGCAGTGCAAGTTCCCTCGAAGGGGAACGTCTCGGGTTACGACTGTAACCCTTGTTCCCCGAGAAGGGAACGAGACACTGCGTCTCGTCGCCACACCTATCACGGGAAGAGCGCTTGCTTCATCGCAAAGGAGCTAATGTGTGTGTGTGCCGGCGTCCCTTTGTATCTTCCGGTTGTGCCGTCATCTACTACGTCATGACGCAGCACCAATCAGGATTGGACAGATTTCATTCATACTTCAGATGCGTTACGCTAAGGGCGTTCCCCATAGTGTCGTCACGACGACGGCGCAGTGTCTCGTTCCCTTCTCGGGGAACAAGGGTTACAGTCGTAACCCGAGACGTTTTCTCTGCATGCATACATAGAGTAAAGCCGCCTCACAAACAGCCTGTGAGTAACAAAGTTCTTTTTCACGGATTATATCGCTTTTACGGACAAAAACAAGCAAAATGATGTCAAAAATGTTAGTCTTGGTGAGTATCCAACACAGTCGGTTAATGCATGTGACAGTATAATGAACACAGGATCCGTGCACTAGCTCTTAAAGTGACTGCAGCCATATGTGTCTGTCATTAATATTGTCGTCAAAACAACAAAAGATAGCTTTAATTATAAGGAATCTGGATTTATAGCCAATGTATTTAATTTAGTCAGGACTAAAATACTACCCAATGTTATTTTACATTTAATTACTTTAAGTTTCTGTAGTATTTCTGAATACTAGTGCTAGACCTATTCAAAAACTTTTCTCTTTAATGGTAGGCTATCTTTATTCTATTGTATTTATTTGTTTAAAATGATTTCAACGTAATGTAAAGAAATTACTTTGTTTGGTGCACATTCCAACACTTATTTAATTGAACTCTCATTGTTTTTTAATGACAAAAACTAAATAGTTTTTCAGTTATCACAACTGTTATAACACTGTTTATTCAATAAAGATATTACTGCTACTAAACTCTGCTCAAAAGAAATTTAAATTCCAAATTGATCCATATCGTGATACGTATCGTATCGTGGCTTTAGTATCGTGATGCGTATCGTATCGTGACATTGTTGGTGATACACAGCCCTATTAGAAAGTATAATGCGTGCTGTGGCATTGTCAATATTTAGTGATTTAACCTCAGATACAGAATATGTTCATTCGCTTTTTACAAGCAGATATTGTTCGTTACCACGGCAACCGCTTGCGTACATGTTGAACGTGTTTCTCATATGTAAAAAGTACCTGTACACGTAAGAGTCTGCAAGATCGCAAGAAAAGCTTGATGTGTGCAGGTAACTATACATAATTGAAGGCTATTTTCTATTTGTTAATATATTGATATAGGAATTGTTGTTGTCAAGTAAGCTTAATTTATAATGCTTCCCCTGTTGCAAGCCTGTGCACACTCTAAACTGTCCAGGTGATGCACTGCTCTCGCAGTTGACTCCCACCACCTTTGTTCAGGCAACATCACGATATTAACAAACATTTAAAAAAATAAATGCGATTTTTGAATTGATTCCATTTGGTAGTGGATAGAATCACGATTAATATGTGAATCGTTTTCCCCCCACCTCTGTGATAGCTAATTGCAGTGTATAATTTCAAAATAGACAGTTGTTTCTCACATTTTAAAAATAACAGTCTAATAAAAGTTACTTCGAAAAATAATACAACTGCACCTGTTTCTGAATATTGCTTGATGATCAAGTAGTTCTAAATAGTCTATATAATAAAGTACAAAATTAAGTGAGACTTGTTAAAATTTTTTAAATATAATATATATATAAATATATAATGTATATAATATAGCTATAATATGTATAGCCTACAATTTAATAACATAATAAAATTTTGTTTCAAATGGATGAGGAAAATAGGCTATTGCGTCTTGAAAATCTATGCAGCTTGTCAAAAATAAAAATGGGACGTCTGTCAAATGAAAGAAGGCTGTTGGAGTTTCCAGTGCTGACAAAAAGAAAGATAAAATACACAAATAACGTTACTTCTGTATCTGACTAAATAAAAAAATGAATAAAATCGTAAGTCTGTTTTAATTGTATGGTCAGAAGCTATCCTACATGACTAATGCAAATACTGAACATTTCACTGTACCAATCTTTTTTTATGGACCCTAAAACTTTGCATACAGGACACATGAGCTGTGATGTGTCTAAACCCATGGGTTTTGTCACACAAAGGCAGTTACATGAAGTCCTGACCACTTCACCATTGTCTTCTGATAAGATATTTCCTAATAATAGTAATAATAATAGTTTCATAATAATAATAATGGCCTATTATTTGTGAAAATAGTAAGTAGTAAACTGACGAATATCAGTTGTCTCATTACTTTCTACATTTTACAAATATTTGGGATGCGAAAGACAATATAATTTGCGATATACGTTAAATTAAATATATGGAAACAGCTCTGGGCAGTTCTTTTTAGGGATGACATCATTACGCACACCATTTATTGGAAACAGATTGGAGACTGCAAATTTAGCTAACTTTTTTTTAACGCATATTCACTTTTTTCGATAGCGCAAAAAACTGGATGGAAACTTGGCTTATGAAATTAAGACTATGCTTCTTTGCATTTATGCAGCATATGTAATGGTGTCCAACTAACACAAGTAACACCCACTTTTTATTATTCTAGACTATAATGTTAACTCTAATGCTGTACTTTTTTTAAAGGGATAGTTCACCCAAAAATGAAAATTCTGTCAGTAATTACTCACCCTCATGTTGTTCCAACCCCGTAAGACCTTCGTTCATCTTCGGAACAAGAATTAAGATATTTTTGATTAAATCTGAGAGCTGGATCACTCCTCCATAGGCTTCTAAGGGATTGAAACTTGTTCCCTGAAAAGTTATTAAAGACATCATTAAAATAGTCCAAGTGACTACAAAGGCTCAATCTTAAGTTTATCAAGCGACATGAATACTTTTTGTGCGCAAAACCCCCCAAAAATAACGACTTTATTTCAACTATTCATTTCCTCCTCTGTGGGCCTCTAGTCAGTTCACGTAGTGTGATTGCGTAGAGCTACATCACACGTAGGCTCACTATTGGCCGACGCTGGTCATGTGTGTGATGCGTGTGACATACAACACAGACGCACTACGCTATTACACTAGTGAACTGACTCAAGGCCCACAGAGAAGGAAATGAATAGTTGAAATAAAGTCGTTATTTTTTTATTTTTTTTTGCGCACAAAAAGGATTCTCGCCGTTTGATAAACTTAAGATTGAGTCACTGTAGTCACTTGGACTATTTTAACAATGTCTTTAATAACTTTTCAGGGAACAAGCTTCAGTCCCTTAAGAAGCCTATGGAGGAGTGAGACAGCTCTCAGATTTAATAAAAAATATCTTAATTCTTGTTCCGAAGATGAACGAAGGTTTTACGGGGTTGGAACAACGTGAGGGTGAGTAAATACTGACAGAATTTTCATTTTTGGGTGAACTATCCCTTTAAGTCAAAGTTAAACATGAACACACACAGCTCTTTTACAATGGGGAGATCACACGTACACATATATACTGTTCAGAAGTCTCTTATGCTCACCAAGGCTCCATGTATTTGGTCAAAAATACAGTAAAACTGTAAGATTGTGAAATATTAGAATTTAAAATAACTGTTTTCTATTTGAATATATTTTAAAATGTAATTTATTCCTGTGATGGCAAAGGTAAATTTTCCGCATCATTACTCCAGTATTTAGTGTCACATGATCCTTCAGAAATCATTCTAAAATGCTGATACTTTTGAATGGTAGTGTATATGCAATCACAAGCCCTCTGTTTTTGGAAATCTGAATCTGTTTCATTGTCATTGTGTATTAACTGTGTGTTTGTTGGCCTCTGTGTCTGCTGAAGCTCTGGGAAATTCTGTCTACACTTGCATTTGCTCTTCAAGTTGGGCTTAGGTGGTTGTTTGTCTACATTTAAATTAATAGTTCACCAAAAATGTACTCCTCCTCATGTTGTTTCAATCCATCATCGTATGAAAAAATAACATTTCTACAAAGATTCTTTAAAAAAAAAAAGTGAACCGAATACAGTTTCAAAACAACATGAGGTTGAGGAAATAATCAGGAAATCATTTTGGTATACTTCTCCTTTAAGCGTGTGTGTGTGTGTGTGATCGTAATTGTGTCCTGTCATGTCCATCCATCTGTGTATCATCTCACCCAGGTTTCCACAACATCCTGGCTCAACTGCAGTCAACTACCAACCCCTACCCCACCACACCCCCTATCTGCCCCTCTAGTTCTGATGACCTCGAAGCAATCTTAGATCTGCCCTTTGATCCTCCCCCTTATTGCCCCTCCTGGGGGCTAGTGCAGGACAATGAGGACGAGTCTGTCAGGATCACCCCATCCAGACCCTGTGACCTGTCCCTGTCCAAACCTGTAAACCAGCCTCACACTCTCTCTGAAATATCTGCAGAAATTTACACACACATACTCTCCTCTGATCCTCATACACACTCTCCGATCCCTCCCGACAACCCCAAATGCACAACACAACACGCAGCTGTCACATGTGACCCTGACTCACACATTATCCCTGAGTTTTCTCCACTAGACCATGATGTACCTCCTCTAAACCCCTTGGTTTGCTCTCTACCACTTCAGTCTGTCCCAAAAACAGACCAACCCTCTCTCATCGAGCAGGACCATAATATAGAGGGGAACCAGGAATCTCAACAAAGGGAACAGAGAGAAGGAAATGAGAAAAAAGAGTCTTTTCACTTCCAACAGAAATCGTCCCCTATGGTGGAACAGACTGACCTAACATACAAGGGAAAAGAAGAGTGTAAGAGTCCCTCATCACCATTATTACCATCACAATTAGAAGAACCAAATGTTAACATGAAGGGACAGGAGAGAGTGACCCTGAAAGAGGTCAAAGATCATGTTTCGTCCCCTTTGCGACCCTGGGCAGAGGTCCTGAGGGAATCTGGCTCAGGAGGAGAGGAGGAGGAGGAGGAAGCCGAGAAGAGACAGGAGCGATTGGAGGTGTCAGGAGGCCACTTCAGAGAGAGGGAGAGGGAAGTGAATGAGGAGATGACTGAGAAAGTGAGAGAGGTAGTGAGAGGTGTTGAACAAATTGAGTCTGAGATGTGCTCGCTCTCCACAGGCTGGCTCACTGAGACATCGAACATTAATGCGGATCCGCCCACTTCAGGGCGGAGCCATGGGTCAGACTACATGGACAGACAGGACAACAGGTACTTCACTTTGCTCAGTTACTATTATGCTCACATAAACCCATATTTAAAGGGATTATATCTTGGGAAAAAAAAAATTAAACTTGATCTTTTGAGTGTGTTTGAAGTGCTAGAAAATCATACCGTAACTTTTCCGCAAATACCATCTATTGAGACTAAGGGTGTTTCCACACCTGGCTTGTTTGAAGCTTTCGTTTCAGAACCTGGTGTGTTTTCTCCCTTCGAAAGAGTTCGGTTTGTTTAAGCATATTTGAAGCAGTTGCGCTCAGATCTCCACCAAAACAATCGCTCCGAGATCGCCTGAACGAGGTGTCTCGGCCCGGTTGAAAATTAATTTTGGGGTGGTTCGGTTGAGGTGAGAAAGCAATCCAACCCTACGGAGTAATGAACTAAGCGGTATCATAATTCCAGTCCCGGCGCCATGGGCGGGCATTGGGGGGCCTGGCCCGCCCTGTGAGTCACTAGTGCCCGCCCTGAGCGAGTCTCTCCCTTCACCAACTCCACTTCAAGTCCCACCAGTCCTTGCTTGTTTGCACAATATCTTTTTTTATCATTAGGCTACTGTTATCAAAAGTTATCCTTTTGAATATACATAACTCCTGAATAAAAATAAAAATGTGTTTGGTCTGATTTTTTTTTAATTGTAAACGGATTGATTGGTTTGTCGATAGTGAGCGCGGAAATGCATGTGATAGCGGTCCTATTAAGCGAGTCTTTGAGTCATTAATTCAAACGTTTCGTTCAAACGCCATAGAGAAATGCACATTTCATACGGATTACATAAGCAGGGAGCAGTCTATAGTCTGTTTTCTTTCGTTTTGAATTGTTCTGTTTAAAACTAGACATGTCTGTGAGGCGAGTAGGCTACCTTATAGGCCTACACTGAGTTTCGGTTCAATTGCGACGAGCTCCAGTTCACGGCTGGCGCCTCCGGTTCATCATTATTGTCTGCTATATTTACTTCTTATTTATTAAATCCAGGCAATTGGTTGATGAAACATTGATTAAAATTAAGATACAATTAATACAAAACGAAATTCACTTTAAAGAACGGTTTTGCTTTCTGTTTGATGTCTCTGTTAAAGTTTTAAAGTATCTTTTAGTGCCGCTTTCAGAGCGCTCACGTCCGTAACATTGTTTTTTCCTCATAAATGCGAACACGAAAAATAAAATGAAATGAATATTTTATGCTCTGTGGAGACTACTGTTAGCCTACTCATAATTTGTATTCTGAATACGTAATACGTTGTATTACTTTGAATGAGTGTTTATGCTTTCGAGGTTTTTAAATAAGCTTGATATGTGTTTGGGAAGATGTTTATGTTTTGTTGACATGTCGAGTGTTTTCGGTATTATATTTCGTTTTTTTGGCTAAACAGCACAAGACTTTAATTAAGTAACGTTAGCCATTCTGTTTGTGCTGCGTGATTTAAAGAAAAGTGCGCTCTTGCTCACACGATCAGCATGGTGATCTTGTGTTTTCTCCTAAATAAAAGCTCAAGGGTTTATTTCTGACAAGTGAAGAAATTAGGACAAAAGTAGTGTAATTTTCCTAGTCTATAGCTTAATATAAAATACAATGTAATGTAGACTGAGACTATAATTAACAAGATGTTTGAGCCCTCTTTAGGTACAAGTCAATGTGCACCAGATTGATGCATTTAAACTTAAAATGTACAAAATTTTATTTCGGGGGAGAATGCCCCCGAACCCCCCTAGGGACAGAGGTCCACACAGAATGCCCAATTTTTTTTGTTAAATAATAATTCACAGCACCCGCTGATCACAATTACTTCCAGCGGCCCTGAAAACACCTCTCAAACCTACTTAAAAAAATTGTTTATGACGGACGAAATTTGCGGAGGCAGTGTGTAAACATGATTGACACAACTTGAGGTCGTAGCCTATTTTATATGTGAGAATTTCGGACTGCAAGATCGAACCTTTAGCGTCAGTAGCCTATTATATAATTATTATGCTCTATCGATCATTGCATAGTATCATAATCGATTCTATTATGATGCAATGAGGTTGTTTTCATTTGTGCCCCCCTGAAAAAAAATTAATGCCCGTCCGTGAATTTGTGTCTGGCGCCGGGTCTGCATAATTCATAACGGGAAATATGTTGTGTAAAAAGCTGCAGTGTCTGATTCTGTGAGTGAGCACACTAGTTATAACAGTTAAAAATCAAAGAGTGCCTTTACATCATAAAATGTTGTGTAATTGCTTTTCTCTGTGCATTACAAGAATTCGGTCCCAACGTCTGCTATAGTCTCGTGTAGCGAACTTGTCAATCCATCTTGATGGATGACGCAGTGGAAACTCTGGTTTTGTTTTTAATTCATTCTTACCCAGTATCATTTCAAGTTATTTGTTCCTAACTTGCTACATTTTTATATTTCAACCCTCTTGCAGTCAGGAGAACTCCAGCGACTCTATGACATCATCATCCAGAGGTGATTCAGGCAAACCTCGACAAAATGGTGAGCACTCCAATGCCATGCCCCGCAGCTCAGTGTCTCAGGAAACAGCCAGTGCTGTGAAGACCGGGGCGGGCAAGCAAGAAGGAGCTCTGATCGCTGAGCACAAAGTCCAGGTGAGATAATCATATAATAGCTGATTAGATAATGCTGCTACAGCCAGTTTAAGTCTCTGCTGCCCGCTTTGCCTCAGCTGTGTAATAACTGTTATGAACTGACTCTCTTAACTTTGTTATAGTGGAATGAGATACAAATTCATGTTAAATGAAAGTGTGAAATCTTTCACATCCTAATACATGTATTTGCTCCAGAAAAAAGAATACACTAATGACAATTTAGACTAATTAAATGAGAGAACTGAAAACACACAAATACAGCACATATTAAGATGTATTTTATATGCATCCATTAGCAGCGCTCATCAACAGAGACTGGGCTGGATGAAGAGCGTACCGTCACCACCAAAGTGTTTCGTAGACGTCTCATTCTTAAGGTATCCACCTGCTAAACTGCAGGACGGTCGGGTTAAGATTCGATTTTGGTCAGAGTCTGATTTCGGTGTAGGTGGTGGAGTGAATCTGATTCGTCCAGTTAGAAACTCAGAAACTCAGTGTGATCTGATCTTTGATCGCATGTTTATTTTTACATCACTTGATTCTTGCTGTGTGTCGTTTGCTTTTTCTTTGTGCTTACAGGTGCTTGGTTTGGGTTCACATCTTTTTCGACATTTTATCTTCTTTTTGCTTGTGTGATATATATACACGTGATATATGCACATACAAGTGTGTGTTTCTGTTCATGCTTTGTGTGATTTTGGTGGGCATGAAGGTTTGTTGGCTCATATTTAAAGTTCTAGCTTTGCTTGCAGGTTCACATGGCTCTGGGTGTGTGGAAACATACTTGTAGGTGTGGTGTGTCGCTTTTGAAGGTGTCCTGGATATGTGTCTGCATATTGAACTAAGCACTGTCTTGATTTAGGGAGAGGAGGCGCGGAACATTCCTGGCGAGTCAGTTTCAGAGGAACAGTTTATTGATGAAGATGGAAACATCATCACCAGAAAAGTATCTCCATTGTTCCCTTTGTTTGTTTTTTTCTCCTGCTTTCTTATCCATTTCTAATTTGGCAGCATAATTTACTCCCTTAGGTTGCTTGTAGTTTTTTAGCTTTACCTCTTCAGAGCTGATTTGAGGCAGTGAGACAAAGATTAAATACTAAAAGACATACATAATACATTTTTCTTGCAGCTCACTTCTCTATAACCTTAACCGATCCTTTCCTGTTTTTCCTCATTCTTTTATTTTTCCATGCCAAGTATTCATGATGAGCTCTGACCTTTAATACCCATCCATAGATCATTCGAAAGGTGATCTGCCGTGTGGACACTCCCACTCCTGAAAACCAGGACTTGGGGAGTGGCATGGGGTCACAGGGAGAGCCTGCCACCCTGAAGAAGAGCCATGCCCCCCTGATCCCTGACATCCACACCCACCTCGCTGCACATGCTGAGGTTTGCAAAGTCTGTGTGGAGTTTTCTCTTTCCGGATACTTGCATTTTGATATTATGATACATTTAAAATCTCTTTTGGGAAAATTGATCAAATTTTTTAGCCATTAAAATGCTCACTAGCATGATAATGTCCCACTCTCTAATATCATGGTTCAAACCTTTGATGTAAGTTAACAATACTGTCTGTTTTTTTAAAAAGAAAGTGAAATGTGAAAAAGAAAGTACACCCACTTTTCTGTTTTTACGTATCAGGACATAATTAGCATCTTGTCTAGAGCATTCAGGTGTGTGTTAACACAATGGCAGGGAGGAAAGACATCAGCAATGATCTTAGAGAAGCCATTGTTGCTGCCATCAATCTGGGAAGGGTTATAAAGCCATTTCCAGACAATTTGAAGTCCATCATTCTACATTATTATTTACAAGTGGAGAACATTCAAGACTGTTGCCAATCTTCCCAGGAGTGGACGTCCTGGCAAATTCATCCCAAGGTCAGACCGTGCAATGTTGACAGAAACTGCAAAGAAACCAAGAGTTAAATCTCAGACTCTACAGGTCTCAGTTTACATGTTAAATGTTAAAGTTCATGGCGGTACAATTAGAAAAATATGGGACAAGTATGCCATGTTTGGAAGGGTTGCCAGGAGAAAGCCACTTCTCTCTGGAAAGAACATGGCTGCATAGCTTAGGTTTGCAACGTTACATCTGAACAAACCACAAGACTTCTGGAACAATGTCCTTTGTACAGATGAGACCAAAGTGACGATTTGCCATAATGCACAGCATCACGTTTGGTGAAAACCAGCATATCAGCACAAACGCCTCATACCAACTGTCAAGCATGGTGGTGGAGGAGTGATGATTTTGGCTTGTTTTGCACCCACAGGACCTGGGCACCTTGCAGTCTTTGAGTCGAACATGAACTCCTCTGTATACCAAAGTATTCTAGAGTCTGAATCTAGAATCTGTTCGACAGCTAAAGCTTGGCCGAAATTAGGCCATGCAACAGGACAATGATCCCAAGAACACCAGCAAATCTACAACAGAATGTCTGAAAAAGAAAAGAATCAAGGTGTTGCACTGGCCCAGTCAAAGTCCAGTCCTCAACCCGATTCAAACAAACAAATGCCCACCTCCATGAATTGAAGCAATGTTGTAAAGACGAGTGGGCCAAAATCCTCCACAATGATGAGAGACTGAAAAAGTCATATAGTCATATAGATTTCTTCAAGTTATTGCTGCTAAAGGTGGCTCTACAAGCTATTAAATCTTAGGGTGTATTAGTTTTTCCACACATGGCCTCTCCATTTTGTCTCAAATTGTTTAGGTTGTATTGACCTGTTTTTAAGACCTGCTAACGACCAGATGATTTTTTTTATTGTCCTGATACGTAAAACCAAAAATTCAAAGAGGGTGTACTTTCTTTTTGACTATATGCCCCATTTTATGAAATAGGAAATTCAT
Source organism: Gila orcuttii (assembly GCA_026230005.1). Taxonomy (NCBI): domain Eukaryota; kingdom Metazoa; phylum Chordata; class Actinopteri; order Cypriniformes; family Leuciscidae; genus Gila; species Gila orcuttii. Next base: position 29,903,071 of record JAPDVR010000013.1, on the reverse strand, counting down.
TAACACAGTGAAGAAAACTGTACTCGAGAAGCATTTCATACACTTCAAAAGTGTGGGGTCAGTAAGGTTTTTTAAAATGTTTTTGAGAAGTCTCTTATGCTCACCAAGGTTAAATTTACAGTAAAAATTCTAATATTGTGAAATATTATTATAATTTGAAAATAACTATTTTCTTTTTTCATATATACTAAAATATAATTTATTCTTGTGATGCAAAGCTGAATTTTCAGCATCATTACTCCAGTCTTCAGTGTCACATGATCCTTTAGAAATCATTCTAATATGCTGATTTGATGCTCAAGAAACATTTATTATTATTATTATTGTTATTATCAATGTTGAAAACATTTCAATGCATAATATTTTTGTGGAAACCGTGATACATTTTTTCAGGATTCTTTGATGAATAGTAAGTTCAAAAGAATAGCATTTATTAGAATTTTTTTTTTTTTGTGTAACATTATAAATGTCTTTACTGTCATTTTTGATCAATTTAATGGATCCTTGCAGAATAACAGTATTAAAAATGTATTTCTTTCAAAGAGGAAAAAAAAACCTTTACTGACCCAAAACTTTTGAATAGTTGTGTATGTGCTGTAAGGGACCGTTCGGTATTTATGGAAAGGGCCACCGGAGGAAAATAGGGGAGGGTCATGTCTTTTTATTCTGTGTTGAGGGGAGGGTCATTCAACTTTTTTTATTCTAGGGGGAGGGTCACCCAACTTTTGTATTCATGAAAACAGCAAAATTTCAAAGTGGCTTGTTTGGTGAATATTTTTTCTATGTAGCTTTATGTAGCTCTCTTGGTCTCGGTCCCCCATCGCTATCAGATGGGTCTGACCCAACAAAAATCCAGTTTGGCCTGTCTGACAGTGCGTGCGCACTTCAGTACGCGCTCAGAAAAAGTGCATCATGTACAGAACGGCAATGAAATGTTTACCCGGCATAGCTTTAAAGCAGGAGCAAATAATGAACTTTTGTGATTGCGAATAAGTGCAGTGTCCTGTGAGTGTAACTCTACCGCGGCATTAACATGTGATATGAATGTAGTTGAGTGTATTGGGACTGAGGCGCCAGAACTGCAGCTGATAGAATATGCGCTGTACGATACTACCATATTTTAGTTTCCATTCTTATTGTGTTTCCACAACAATGTTAGTGAGTAAATCTACTGAAATTGCCACCATAACAGTGGAGTGAGATGTGTTAGACGTAGAGCTACCACATTTTTAAATAACTATTAGAATTATTTTCAGTTAACATAATAAAATACGCAGACCTACACCAAAAAAAATAGTTGAGGATAAATTCTTTAAAATTGGGCAATTCCAGCGTTATGGACGTGACATTTGCAGTCAAAACTTGAAATATAAATGATCAGAAAATGCATTTAATACTGAATCTGTTTATATATCCATATCCCTTAATGGAGTCAAGACATTAGAAAAATATCAGTCTACACATGCGTTTTATATTTAATATGAGCGAAAAACACATGTGACGTGACACAACAAATCTTTAACTTTTAGGTGGCAAAATATTTTTTAATAATTCTATGAATTAGGCTACACTGCGCAAAACAAAAGTAGGCTAATAACCGGATGAAGAAGGGTCGGCCTCCACAGAACATAAAATATTATTTATTATTTTATTTTTCGTGTTCGCATTTATGAGGAAAAAAACAATGTTACGGACTCTGAAAGCGACTTCAGAAAGCACAAATCCTTTCTTTAAAGTAAATTTTGTTTTTTATTAATTGTATCTTAATTTTAATTAATGTTTCATCAACCAATTGCCTGGATTTAATAAGTAAGAAGTAAATATAGTAGAAAATAGATCATCATGACACGGAGTCGCCGGCGCGTGAACTGGACTCTCGTCTCAGGGCCCGTCCACACGGAGACGCGTTTCGCTGTATACGTATACATTTTTTTTATCATATTGGCATTTCATCCACACGGATCCGGCGTTTTGGGAGAGTGAAACCGCTATTTTTTTAAACCGGGTCCCAAAGTGGATAAATCTGAAAACGACGCCCTTGCGGTTTCGTGTGTATGGCCAATCCGTATATTTTGTGAAACGATGATGTCATCACCCCACGTGTCGACTAGTCAGACGCGCTAAATCAGTAGCCATAACAGCAACAACTGCAACTAGGCTACTTGCTTGAGTTCATGCTTCAGAAGCTACTGAGCCTCTTTTATTTATTTATTTATTTATTATTTAGGCCTACTTTAATGTATTTTAATTTTATTTATTTATATTTCGTTCTTATGCTATGATGCTTGTATTTTGTCTGATTAAGACTTTTCGTATTTTGTAGAGCTGGGTATGTCAAGCAAAAATAATATTCGACGATCGCTGGGAATTATTTGATTATTATTCAAAAAACGCACCTCTGCCCCTCATGCTCACCAGTGACACGGCGTTCGCTCCGACATTAAATTTCTCTGTACTGTAGGCAGGCCTATATGTTGTAGCCATTAAAGAAATGTTAGTTTCATATTTATGTTTTAATGTTATTTTTTCCATTTCATATATGCAGGGGCGTCATGCAAGCCAAAATTCTGGGGGGGCACAATCTGAGACATTGCAATTGTTTTCTGACGGGTGATATGGATCATGTTAGGAGGGGTCAGGGGGAAAATGAAAATTTTTCAATTCTGGCTGCTAAACATACCATTTCAATGCAGTTTGGGAGGGACAAAAATACCTTAACGGAGCCAGCAGCAACCCTCCTATATCTGAGGACTAAGTTAAAGTATCTATTTTGTAAGTTTATGTAAAAGACAGGTTGATGAAAGAACTGTAAGCTCAAATTCAAAAGCTTTTGAAGTCTACTTCATTAAAGCATGTTTACACACACACTTACTGTGCACTTAGGCCTACTACACATGATTTTAAAAACAGTACCATTGCAGTTTTTATGTTATGATTTTAAATTGGTATGTGACCTAAGAACGATCTTACATTAAAGGTACATAAAGGTGCTGAGGTCTGACTTTGTGGTGCTCTGAAATGAAGTTATTTTAATATTAATATGTGATGAAGGACTTGGAAGTTGCGATGAAAGAAGTTTGACAGATTTCAGTGCTGAATAAGGTTAACACTACCCTGTTTATTTGAAAATGGTTAATATTTGACAGAAATGTAAAACAGTAATCAAATCAAATGTAATATGTATCATTACTTTAGTAAAATCATTGAAATACTGTAGTTATACTGTCTCTAAGCCTACATCACGGTCATAGCGATCTGTATAACAACTATGCTGTAGCTTTCGAACGGGTAGCCTATCTTTTTTCACTGCATTTGAATTAGCTGCCTGATCCGTGAAGAACCGTGAATAACAGTCTATGGAAGAAACATCAAGTCGATGCCTTGATAACGTTAGGTTGGATTTTGCAGTTAGCCTACAACACATTTAACACCCTCGTTTCTATGTAACTGAAAACAATTGAACCAGCTGGAGACTTTGACACAAGACAAAACAGAACAGATGTTTCAAAACCGATCAGATAAACGTTACTATGGCTTATTGGCTTTGTATGGCAGGCAGTAACGTTAGCCAACTAGTTTACGGTTAGACTAGGCTAGCTATCGATAACGTTACACTGACACAACTAAAGTTATGCTCTGAATTCGCAGCTAATATCAAATCCATAACTTTTTGATCAAGTTAAAATTCCCAGGTCAACCACAAATAATCCCACTACCTTTTAATATCATCCGATAACTAATTCAATGCCGATTTGTTGCTTTGCCCACTTACCACTTCAAGACATTGCCAGCTCAACGTGCGAGACGAGTGAGTTGCTTGAACATACACAGCAAAGATTCTAGACTACGCGCGTAGCGCTCTAGATTTGATATACACAGACACCATATTAGGAAAAAGGGGCGGGCTGATGCCGATTTATTACACATCCAGAAGAATAGATTTGAGTCGTTATAGGCTCTGGTAATTATGGAGCATAATAGGAATAAAGTTGTGACAAAAAAATTATCAGGGAGGAAATATCTGAGGGGGCAGGTGCCCCCTCACTTTGAATGGGCATGACGCCACTGCATGTTGATTAGGCCCTATATGAAAAGTGAACAGCGTGAGTAAGATGCGCAATATCGAGACACATCATTTTGACCACTTCATTAAGTTTTGTTTTGTATAAAGCCTTTCTTTAAAGTGAATTTTGTTTTGTATAAATTGTATCTTAATTTTAATCAATGTTTAATCAATGTTTCATTAACAAATTGCCTGGATTTAATAAATAAGAATCAAATATAGCAGACAATAGCCTATAATCAGGACATGGAGGCGCCGACGCGATATAACTTGCATCGCACGAGAACTGGAGCTTGTCTCATAAATGAACATAAACTCAGAAATATATCTTAAGCTTGAAATGTCTACTTTTAAACAAAACAATTCAAAACGAAAAGAAACAGACAACTCTAATAATCCGTATGAAGTGTGCATTTCTCTCTATAGGCACCTTCACAATACTGCGAAGGTGGCGAGTCAGCATCGTCACACTAAACACTAGTTTATTAATAAACAATTAAAATGTCTCCTTGCTATATTTGACACATTCATAATGATTAGGCTATTTGCCGGTTCTTTGTGGCAAGCTTTATGCGTCTGCTAACTAATCGACTATCGTGATTCATCCCTATTTTGTACCATTTATAGTTTTTCATATTGTTCAATAAAGTTCTTGGTAGAAAAGAAAAGAAAAGAAAAGAAGCTACTGTGCCTAATATTACTGTATATTATTGTATACAGCGCGCAAGGTTTATGCACAAGTCTTTTTCTCTGTTTTTAGTGTATCTGTGTGAGAATTACATCGTCTCGTACTGGTCTGGCATGTATACTACACCGTTTTCAGTCGGTTTCAGTGGTTTCGTGTGTGCGCAGATATTTCTTGAGACGACGCCGTGTTTACGGAATTTTTTTTTAGAACGAGGGAAAAAAAAGATCAGATAGGGAACGCACCGGCTTCGTGTGGACGTGGCCTCATAAATGAACCGAAACTCAGCGTATAATGTACTTGCCTTACAGACTTGAGAAATATATAGAAAGCTTGATGTCTACTTTTAAACAGAACATTTAAAAACGAAAAACAGACTGCTCTCTGCTTATGTAATCCGTATGAAATCTGCATTTTTCTCTGGCGCGTTACTGTGAAGATCGCGAGTCAGCATCGTCAATTTCATCTTGAAGCCGACACACTGACACAGAAAAAACTTGTTTATTAATAAACAATTAAAAGCTCTCCTTGCTATATTTGACATATTCATAATCATTACTTTTGCCGGTTCTTTGTGGCAGCTTTAAGATACTTTATTGGGAGCGCCACCCTTGTTACATGAACGCGTCACCACTGCATCAGCACCGAAAATCTAAAATAAAAAATTATGATACGAACCGAATTGTAGGTTTGGTCTATCGTTACAGCCTTAGTAAGATGAGAAAGCAGGAGTTTAGTCGTTTGTCATGGTTGTAAAAAGCAATGGCTATCTGAACATCTTTGCCAAGCGCAAAGATGTCATGCCTTTTTCCAGGGGAGGGTCATGCCTTTTTTCACAATCATTTTGGAGGGTCATAGAAAAATTTATTACTGGCGAAGGGAGGGTCAAGTCTTTTTTGACTACAGATTTCAAAACTCCTAGAGTGGCCCCTTAAATAAATAACGAACAGTCCCTAATAATAAAACAATAATGAATGCACATGAGGTTTTTGGTATGATGCTGGCTTAGTAGACAGTTTTGGATACCAGAAATCCTCATTATATCCACACAGACTGGAGACCAGAATTAACCAAAAGTATTGCTGTGAATTTGTGTGTGGGTTTATTGTGGTTTATTGAGAATTTATTTATTTATTTTTAAAGGACATTATTTTTTTTCTGTTCATACCGAAACTGATGAAAATGTTTCTTCAGCCTTATCTCTTCTAACCTTCAACTTGTCTTGGCATTCTTTTCCTTCCCTTTTAACCTTTTTTTTGCCTTCCTTCCAGCTCTATACACTATGCCTTTCCTACAGGAACAAATAACATGAACTGAACTGATCTATTTAATATTAACTTCCTGTTAATTGTTACTGATAGACTGTTATCAAATTATGGTGTCATGCTATTTTCAGGGTGATTGTATTGATTCTGAACTATAATTTATTCCTAAAAGATTTGTTGAAGTAATTATCCATCTCTTTGATACAGATTGTTCTCTCTGTTTATGTGTAAACAGGGAGACGTTTCCAAGGCGAGGAAGAAGGAAGAAAAGCGTTCAGAGAGAAAACATAATTCTTAGATGTGACTTCACCACTATAGACAGGTACAGCACTTCAAATAGCTCTGTTTATTGTTTTTATTTATATTATTAATTATTCTCTGTGCCTCATGTACTACTCAGGGGTGGACTTAGTGATGTGGGGCCCTAAGCAAATTCAGGTCTGGGGCCCCAACACACCAGCTAGTATGTGTTCTTTTACTTTGTAACCCTTATTTGCTGTCTCAGAGTTTGGAGTTTATTTACACCTTCATAACTTGTCTTTGGGATTGTGAAAATTCAGCAATTAATTAGTCAACCTGATGTTGTTCTAAAGCCATATTACCTTGTTTTTTGGATTACAAAAGAATAAATTACACACAAAAAATCATACTTGCACTTGTCCATTTAATAGCAGTGAATGTGGCCTCCTACAGTCTATGTATTCAATGTATTCAAACAATAATCCCATGCAACTCACTCTGAATTCCAAGTGTTCTAAAGACATATGGTAGGGCTTGGTGAAAATTAAACCGAAAATGTAATCTATTATTAAGTGAAAATATTTAGTCGCTGCACTCCTGTGTACATTCATGCAAGTGCGCAGCTTTTCGCGCACAAATAGTGTATAGTAGGCTATACCCAACACAATATATTATTCTTTTCTTTAGTTGTAAATTAAATCATCTTAATTACTAACACACTTTAATAATTTGAAACTAAACATTTACTCATTTTGTTTATATATAGCTAAGAAAGCACGCAAAGAGCCCACCCCTTAGAATCACTAAATGTCTGTCACTCATTTCAGTTCATCGCAATCTCACTAAGTTCCGTTATAATCAATTAAGCTCTCTACACTCCATTCTGAATCTCTTTATTTACCTAATGCTTATACTTTGTTTACTATAATGAGAGGATTCAAGAGCGTTTAGAACTCAGCACTGAACAAAAACTGACGTTTTGAGTGGTGAGTGGATTCTGACTAACTTAAACACCTCTCATTTGTCATTGCGTTCAGAAATCAACAGATATGTCTGGGATTGGCTACATTGCACAACTCTGCAAAAACACATTGTAAATAGAAACTTGACGCTCATCAGAGCGCAAACATGCACTTGAGCGTTTGCCAAATATGTTTTGCAAAATCAGATGAGATGATCCCCTGGGGCCCTAAGCACCGCTTACCTTGCTTATTGGTTAAGTCTGCCCCTGGTACTACTGTTCAAAGGTTTGGGGTCTGTAAGGTATTTTTTTCTGAAGGATCATGTGACACTGATGACTGGCGTATAGCTGCTGAAAATTCAGCTTTGCTTCACAGGAATAAATTACATTTTAAAATATATTAAAATAGAAAACAGTTATTGACTCATAATATTTCACAATATTACTGTTTTAACAAGTTTTGATGAAACAAGTACAGCCTTGGTGAGCATGAGACTTCTTTTCAAAAACATGAAAAAATGTTAGTTACCCTAAACTTTTGAATGGTTCTATATGTCAAATCATTCACCGTATAACTGTTACATTACAATTAGAGGTCCAATTTTTAGATAACAATTACTTTTATTCTTTTATGGTCTGTTTTGTGTCTCTCAAGGCTTGCAGGTATACGTTTGATCTGTTTCCTGAGTGGCAGGGTCACAGAAGATGAAAAGGGGCATTTGGCCTGAAAAACCGTCTATGGCTTCCACTCTGAATAGCATGGTCTTCAAAGAGACAGAACTTTGGCCTATTCGCTTGCGCATGAGCATGCATCACACTGCTGACACACTTCCTGTTCCAAGGGGGTCTTGATCAATTCTACTTCCTGAGATGGGTCCTGGCGAATTCTACTTCCTCTCTCTGTTGGGTCCTGTATAATTCTACTTCCTGTTTCTGGGGGACCTACGAGATTACACATTTTTCTTGCTGGTTAATACCTATGCTGACCTGGACCATCAGGAAATCAGAAGCTGTTTTGTCTGCCATGAATATCAGATGCATAAGTGAAGGGGTATATTCAAAATACCCCATAAACTTCAAACCGTACGCTCACACAAATTTCCCTGTGACCAAAGATGGCACAAAAGCTCTTTTTCGTGTTTTAGGGGGGAAAAAACAATAGATGCCGTTGAACCACACCTTACATTCGCCTTACACGTTACCGTGGACCCATGACATCAGGAGGATCCCTGTGTTTTAATTTTTTTTTTAATTTATAAAACAAAATAAATGATATGGTTGACTTTTCTGTACATAAATCACATTATGTAAAAATAAAATAAAATTTAGTAGTTAGGTTTTGGCGAGAGCACCGCAAACATACACTTTATAAGTGCTTTCGACATTTTAAAGACAGTGAAACTTCACATGCTCTTGTATAATTAATTATTATAGCAGGTATGTTTGTATATGAGAAGAGTTGGTTCGGTTTTCAGGGGACATTTCCTTAAAATCCTCTGCGAATTTCAACTATTCCCAAAATGGGAATTTATCAAATTCTGTGAAGTCATACAGAGGACTAATATTTTGATGCATGCAGTTCACCTTATTTTAAGAACCTTTTTTCTAAGTTTGCAAAACACTGTATTTAAAAAGACAAATAAGAAAAGACCTTTTCTTGTGTACACATACAACTCTAACATGTCTCGACTTTTATATTCCAAAATGTCACCCTACAGGTGTCCATCGTGTAGAAACGGTTAAGTGTGAAAAGCTCTAACCAGATTGCTTCCTTAGGAGATCAGTGTAGTGTCCGTTATCATTTGTATGGAAGAGGGTGTCTGCTGATATTAGCCTGAGCGCTGCAAGTATGAGGTGTTCAGAATGTATATGCTAGTTATCAGCATCTCTGTTCAACTGTCACTGTATCATGTGTATTGGCTGTACAATGTAGAGGTCTCTCTTTGTCTTAAGGCTGTTTGTAATCATGATAGGAATCTCTTCATTTTTTTCTTTTCATTTTGATTGCTGAGGTTTTGAAGTAACATTTTGGCAATTTGTTTCAGGTTAGGTGAATATTTAACTTTTCCATCCGAGTCACCCTTACATGTATGGGAAGTCTTTAGACCTTTATTACTTGTAGATTTAATAGCTTATGTATTACAAATGACACACACTGGATGGTCATTATAATTTAAAGTATTACAAGAAATCTTTTCCAATTTTGAAATTGTGTGATATATTTTAGACCAGAGAGTCAATGTGTTGCAGTGTTCTGCATCGGTTTTAATAATATAGAATTTTTCTTTAGATATTACTTTTTGTTTGTTTGTTTTGTTTTCCTCTAATAGAGCTCAAGTCTTTTTAGCTTGTGGTGTGTATGGTGTGAAATATCCTTAAGTGTGCTGAACTTGGCTATGGCAATGAGATCTGAAAGACTTTATAAGGAAACTAGGTCATGATGGGGTGTGGTTCTGCTTCCCTGTTACGTGTCAATCAAACTGTGGGAGGGGCCTGGCATGGTCCAGTGGTTGATTTTGTTTAATATAATATGTTTTCACCTAAGCAACATTTTTGATGTACAATTCTTACAACGAGTGAAGCCATTTAAATGTAACTATAATAGCACTTTGGTTATTAGAGGTCTTCTCTTTTAGAAACTAGCAACTATGATGCCACCATAATGTTTCAAATGTCTTACAAAAATCTGATTTAAAAATAAACGCTTTGATTTTACAAACCTACTGCATTCTTTTTTTTAGTTATTCGACAATCTTTTTCAATCTATGTATTTTGTGCACCACATCATAGTTGAATGTATTATTATGCATGTAATGTGTATCTATGTACATAAATCATAACATTATGGTTATTTATCCTCATATTTGAATATGTCTGCAAAGATATGATACACTCTTTATGTAACTAAATATAACTGGATTCATATCTGTAGTTTTGACAGAGTATATGCCCTGATGACTATGATTAGATTTCCTTTTTGTGGGCTACATACAATCTTTCTTGAATGCAGTAGGCCGTTGTCCTTGGAAATGTGTGAAACAAGATTTTGAATTTCTCATGTTGTACCTCAAACAGATGCTAACTTCTCTTTAAACTTTGCTCCATATATCATTACTGAAATCAGAACCATAAAAACAGCTTGTAGAGCAAAACAATCATGATGTATCACTAACATTATGTCACAAAATCTAATTTAACCAAACATGCTTTGGCCCCTGTCTAATAACACTGTACAATTGGTAATGATTACGCCTTTCCACTCTATAGAAATATTACATCCCTAAGGGTGAACTTGTATATTGAAGACTGACATGGTAAGTCAAAGTCAAATAAGTTTATTGGTTTGTTTTTTTCTCTCCTGTGTGGTAGAAAATAGTGTTACCAGGCACCACAGTACAGAACTTTGACTTGGTGTATTTGAACACTTTATTAATGAATGTCACTTTATTGCATTTGATAACAAAATATCAAAACAAGTAGAATTTACATTACAAACAAATAAAGCTAGATCACATGTGTAGTTCAACCCGTTAACTGGTAACATGACTGGACTATATGTTTGACAACAATATTGTAAATGTATAAAAAAATATATATTTATATTATATTTATAATATATATACAGGGGCGCGGCTAGAAATGTTGGGCCCTATGAAAGAATATGAGGTTGGGCCCCCTACCGCACCCATTCCTATAATAAAATCGATCTCTGGGGGCCCCAAAAGTGTGTGGGCCCTTAGAATCGTCTTAACTTTTCCCCCCTTAGCGGCGCCCCTATATATATATATATATATATATATATATATATATATATATATATATATATATATATATATATATATATATATAGTTCAAATTATTAGTGTGAAATGTTTTGCATTACAAGTGTGCTTCTATGTGCATAAATGTTGTTCGGTTTAATATTTTGCTATATACAGCAATGTCATTTATTTTTAAGTGTCAGCATAATTTTCTGGGCCACTGTAACAGATTTTTACATAAACTTTACACCATACAGGGGAGACACCAATAAACACACTTTCACAAATAAACAAATACAGATGTGGGCTATACAAAACAAAAAGCAACAGAATATAAAAAATGTAAGTGCATACAGTGAGAGCATCATAAAAATGCAATGTAAACATTTAGCTGTAACTGAACATGCAAATCTTCTAAATAATTAAAGACCAACGTATTAAGGCTATTGTGGTGTGATTTGTGCATTTTAAATAAGTAATGCCCATCAGTTAAGAAAATGGAGAAAAACAATGAGAATTGTGTTGTCATTAATGAAGAAGATGATAAAATAATCGTTCTGGAGGCTAGTGTGCACATGCATATTTTTAAAAGGGGGAGGGGGGACTTGTTTTGGTCATAAAGGAGCCAGTGTTTAACGAAACGGTTGAGTGAATGATTCAAAGATTCACTCTCGACACACAAGAAGGATGCTTATTGCCATATTGCGTAATGATGTAACCCAATGTAAGGGCCGCTGAACAATCGAATTTGAACAAATCCTTTAGCAGAATGGATTTAAAAAAATGAAAATGAGTCACTGGGATGAAAAAAACAACAACAACAAAAAACACACTGTCCTCTCCACCACATGACGGCGCCACCCTCCCCATTCGCCTGCACTTTCAGCACGCCCAGTTATTTCTTGGACCGTTCCCTTTTCAGTCTAGTTGCCACACTTGCTCCATCCCTCTTTTTCCCTGGCCCCTGAAACACACTTCCTCTCCATTGAAATCCGTCGCGAGCACTAGGTAACGAGCGCTTGACACCATGGCGGACAGCGCGAGCGAGAGCGACACAGACGGCGCGGGCAGCAGCAGCAGCTCCGCCACCCCGCAGTCCTCCTGCACCTCGGCGGCCGTCTCCAACACCACTACGACCACAATGAACACCGCCACCAAAGCACAGGGCGTCGTGATCTCGCAGTCCCGACTGGAGGAGCTGACGAACCGACTCGCGTCACTGCAGCAGGAGAACAAAGTACTGAAGATCGAGCTCGAAACGTTCAAGTTGAAGTGCAAAGCGCTGCAGGAGGAGAACCGCGACCTGCGCAAAGCTAGCGTCACCATCGTGAGTCAGCCCGTGTTTTTATCACTTTAATCTCCGCGGCACACCTGACAACACCATCACGGCATGCAAAGACGTCTGAGGCACATTATACACCACATTGGGTGCTAAGTTAACTTGTTTGTGGGAAAATAGAAGAGTTTAAGGCCGCCAAGTTAAACCTAGCCTTCGAGCTAACTGTGAAAATAACCAACAAAAGCCTGATGGCACGTTAATAGTTTCAATGAAAATGTATATCACAGGCCAGCTTAAAAATAGTTTAGATTTCAACATGGACTGTTATAGCCTACAATGTATCTGTCTTTATGTAGGCTATGTTTTTCGTCTTAACGTTGTTTTATATGGTTAGTAGTAACGTTACTCCGCAGGTGTGTGTATACTTAAGTTACCACATAAGGCGTTTACTGATTTACCACAAGCTTAATGATCATCATGCTTCTAATGCAGAACGTGTTTTTGCACGTTTGATACTTTGTGTTGAGCGAATGAGGTTGTCATCAGGACTTCATATTTGAGGCCTGTGTCAGGGTGGGAAGTTGGCACTCTGAATATTTGGCTCTAATGCGTCAACATCCTGAATGTGAATCAGACCATCTGCATTTTAGACAATGAGCCAAAACTCAAGTGTCACTATAGAAACACTGACACTTATATCCAGTGCGTTTGCATTTATGGCCATCTGTAATGGTGGGAATTGATAGTGGAATGTGTTTCTTGTTGGTTGTGCAATTGTTTATTGCAATTGTGTGGAATGCATTTCTAAAAAAAAATCTGCCGGATGTATTGTGCAGAGTAGGTATTAAATGTCTCATTTTCAATAATAATAATAATTATTGTCTGAATACCTATTTCCTTTGTAATCAGTATTTGTGATCTAAAATATGGTAAATAATAGTTTTGAAATCATGTTTGTGGATCAAATATTAATTACTTGGTTACAGAAGTATGTGGAAATATAATGTCAATTATTTTTCCAAGAGAAATCTTTAAGAATAATTGCCTTTTTTCAAATGCATGAGTGTTTTGTTTATTATTCTGCAGCAAGCTCGGGCAGAACAAGAGGAGGAGTTCATCTCCAACACTTTATTTAAGAAGATTCAGGCTCTGCAGAAAGAGAAGGAGACGCTCGCTGTCAACTATGAGAAAGAAGAGGAGTTCCTCACCAATGACTTGTCCCGGAAGCTCATGCAGGTGAGAAACTCTAGAAGGAAAGAGCCCATCAGTGGCGTTTGAGGTCAGGGGTGGGAAATTTGATCGCTTGCCCTTAGAAACATCCCTAAAGGTAACTTTCACATTGAGATACAGTGAGACACCTAATTACAAAGCTATTGTTCAGTGGCAACCAAAATAAGCTGCTGAACAATAGCTGATTAAATCGTGTGAGATTGTTTTGGTGTTCTGGCCATTAGTCAGACTGAATCTGGCTCTTCTTAGCTGAGACCAGATGACATTGTTTATGGTGCGTGTGTTGTATTGTGTGGAGGAGTAAAGAGAGAGATTATGGAACTAGCGTGCGTATACAGTTGGTGTGACTCATTAATATTTACACTAATGTTCAAAAGGCGGTAAGATTGTGTAATGTTTTTGAAAGTCTCTTATGCTCACCAAGGCTGATTGTTTTTAAATAAAAAAATACAACAAAAACACTAATTTTAAATAGCTGTTTTCCTTTTTTATATATATTTTAAAGTGTGATTCTTCAGTGTGACATGAACCTCCAGATTCATTTAAATATGCTGTTTTGGTGTTTAAGAAACATTTCTTACCAATGTTGAAAACAGTTGTGCTGCTTAATATTTTGTTGGAAATCATGATACTGTTATAATAGAAAGAATAGAAATTTCAAAAGAACAGCAATTATTTGAAATCGAAATAATTTTTGTAACATTATAAATGTCTTACTGATTACCGTTTGATCAATTTAATGCATTTCTTGCTGAATAAAATTATTAATTTCTTTCAAAAACAAATCTTACTGACCTTACATTTTGAATGGTACTTGTGATATAAATATAATGCAGACATGGCTCAACAATGAAAGGTTGGCCCAGTATGGAAGAGTTTTGGACCAGTCGTTAGAATCCAGTGCTGTGTAGTCAGTATATCTTATGCTCATTGATCGTGTTTGTTTTTGTTGGGTTTTTTCTGTGGTGTATTGAATTTGGAACACTGTTGCAGATTCTTCTGCTTAAAATGTGTTGGTATATTCTAGGGCTGCCTCCTAATAGTCGACTAAACGTTAGTCGACAAGAGGAGGCTTGGTCGACTAAATTTTAATCAGTGGATTAGTACTAACAGAAAAAAAATCCACTGGAATTGGCAAAGTCATGCAGTGTCAGATCGCTAACATGGCTGGTCCATGCGGTAATATGTCGGAAAGAAAAAAACTAAAAAACTTTCGAGAGGGTAAAGAAGGACCACAAAAAGGTAACGTGGAACCTCAAACATGATTGATTTAAAACATAAGTAGTCTAAAGTAAGCCTCTTTACATGGCCGCTCGATAAATATTAGGTGAATTGCCAAGTGTTCGTGTGGAAGCTAAATTAGTACTTGGAATGAACTGAACTTAAATGAACTGACGACTTGGAAAATCTTTAGTCGGGGACAGCCCTAGTATATTTGCAACACTAGTAACCATGCATGAGCGTTCAAAATAGTTACCATGAACAATGAGTTATCATGGTAAGGACATCAGGGTAAAATGTGACAACATAACATTATTGCTTTGCATCTCAGGCTTTGCCCATCATGTTTAGATTCAGGATTGTGTTGACTTTTTTTCTCTTATACGCTCTTTTGTTTTCAGCTTCAGCATGAAAAAGCAGAGTTGGAGCAGCATTTGGAGCAGGAGCAGGAGTTCCAGGTCAATAAACTGATGAAGAAGATAAAAAAACTGGAGAACGACACCATCACCAAACAGCTCACTCTAGAGCAGGTACCTTCTTCAAACAACTTGCTGTAGAACAAGATCGTCTTTAAACCACTCATTCTTGACTGGCCACCATCTATTGCGCAGACAATTTTTCAGATCAAGTGGTCTAAACCAGTTGCGCTTTCAAAACAGAACAGGTGCTTCCAATAACCTCGTTTTTTTTTTTTGTTAGCTAAGGCATCTGCCAGTACCTGGCTCTGGAACACGCATTCAGCAATCTTCTCGGATTAGAACAGGTTATTCTGGAGCAAACACATCATTTGTACTTTTGGAAAGTCCCACGATTATTATTGTGGCGCTACATTTTTCCTTAAGACCATGCATTGTATTGTTAAAATGCCATGCATTGTATTGTTTTATTAATTCCATGTAATGTGTGCAGCTCCGGCGTGAGAAGATTGATCTGGAAAACACTCTGGAACAGGAGCAGGAGGCACTGGTCAACCGGCTTTGGAAGCGCATGGACAAACTTGAGGCAGAGAAAAGGTAATGTGTTCTTTTTTTTTCTTAGTGCTTTTTTACATCAGTAAAAAAAACTTTGTATGTGTCTAAGCACACTTCATTTCACAATTTTACCTCTTCATTCTGATTGGCAGGATTCTGCAGGAGAAGCTTGACCAGCCAGTGTCAGCCCCTCCCTCTCCACGTGAAGTTTCCATGGAGATTGACTCTCCCGAGAACATGATGCGGCACATCCGCTTCCTGAAGAGTGAAGTGGAGAGGCTGAAGCGCAGCCTCCGCACTACAGAACTACAGCGTGAGTCCTTGTCTCATTATGCACTCCTGCACCAACAGTCTTTCTGCCATTATACTCAACCAGAGGAAAACAAATTGCACTGCAAATTTGGATACATTAGCTCATGGTATTCACACTAAATAGAATTCCAGATTAGGATAAGTATGTCCCAATATAGTACATTGAAAATGGTACACTAAAAGATACCCAGATGGTATACTATTTCCAGTGGGTTTTTGAAGTATGTGTCTTTGCATGGTTTTTGGATATAAATGTATTGCCAGATTGTTCAGCTAATGTTTGCATGTAAATATAAACACATGCAAATATTAACAGTATGACAGTGAGGTTTTAAAGTGCAATTTTATGTTGTGATGTACTAGTGTAGTCAAAAATATTGATATTTCGATATGTGTTGATACGGAAGTATCTGAAACGGTTCCAATACTTCTCCAATACTTCTGCAGTATTAATACACAGATACTAGCTGTGCTGTTTCGTTCTCGCTTCTCTCCGATGCTGAAATTACAGTTTGACACACTCGACTTCTGTCACTCACTCGTCTTATTTGCTCTGGTTGAATAGTGCCGGTATTACTCATAATTTTACTAATTCCTGCAGGTTTTGCATTCACATCAAAAGAATGCGCACCACTGATCTATATGTAAGTGGCGCACACATAAAGCTGCCTCTCAAACAGCTTGTGAGTACCAAATTGAGTTGTTTTTCTTGGCGTATTGGGCTTAAACAGTCAAATACACACAACATTGTCAAAATGCCCGTCTTGGCTAGTATTCAGGTAAACATAGTCAGTTTTGGTACGCAAATAGCTGAGAGAGATAGCACATGTTGTGTAACCGTATATTGGATCCGTGCATACACTCTTAAAGTGACAGCAGCCTAATAAACCTGCTGCTGTCTTGTCATGTTAATCAATTAGGGCTGGGTATCGAGTTCGATACTTTTTAGGTACTGACCGAATTGCCTCGATACTATCGAGTATTGAAACATTGCTTGTCGCTCGGTACCAAATTTCGATACCTAAGGGGTTAATCTCGTCAACGTCAGTGACGCATGCGGTATGATTGGCTGTGGTGAGGCATCAAGGAAAAACACTAGTTTAAGAGGTTGCCCACAGAGACGTGGCTCACACGTGAGACTGTAGTGTATAAGTGTCCCAACCCCCATAGATGGAAAAGATGTGGAAAAAATCAAAAGTGTGGCTACATTTCACCAGGCTCAATGCCAACAGGCCACGATGCAATATTTGCGACAAGATGATTGCTGTCAAGACCGGCAACACAACAAATCTGATGAAGCACAGTTTTTGCATTGGTGCTTTTTTACAGACTTAAAGACAACTATACGAGTCTCTGAGTCTGTAAAAAAAGTCAACAAACTGACAAAATAAAACCAAAGTTTTTTTTTGAGGTAATGAAATCTTGTTAAAACGGATTTCATAAAATTGGTATAGAATAAAATTATCGTTCAGGAACCGAGTCAAAATCAAGGTATCTACATTTTTTTGAGTGATACCCAGCCCTAAACAAAAGACAAAGAAAATCACTCGCTGCTCTTGTACCTTTAATGATAAGCATTAATCTGTATTTAACTTCTACAATGAAGTCTATCAGTGTTATTTTTTTAAACATTTTATTACTTTATTTAATTTCTGTAATTTCTTCCCTGAAAACTAGCCAACTGTTAGACCCACCTGCAAAACTTAACGCCATGTTTTTCATTTGTCTCTTTATTTTAATCTATTTATTTGTTCTATTGTTTGCAGTTTTTATTTGTTCATATTTTATTACTGATCGTTTTCTTGTCTTTTTTCCTTATCGAAGTTAGGAATTCCAGTATCGTGACAACACTATGGTGTACTTTTGTATACTGACCAGTGAATTACATGGTTTTACTTTACTTTGCTTTACTTTGTAGTACAGATTGGGATGCAGCCTTGGCTTGTGGCACAGTGCAGTGAGTTGCACACAGTTGTTTTATTCTTAGCTTGAATTGTGTTATGGCCACTGGAGGGAGACATCTGCATTGTATGACAACCATAGCTTACTTCTAGCTCATGGTATCGCACCATTAAAGCTTTAAGCAGGTATTAACACAGCATAGCATTGAGTCAGCAATAAGGTAGATCTAAAAAGCTATTAAAACGTAGCAAGTAAAAGATCAAGGTATTTATTGTGTGTGTGTGTGTTTTAAAACTATTTTAATTATTTAAATATATTAACTTACTTTTAATTTATTAAGACTATACAGGTATAGTGGACTTCAAACAGTGAAAATGTTAATCCATTTTTCTATTTGAATATTTTTATATATAAATTATAAAACTAGCTGTAATATAAATGTATGCTGATATTATAATTTATAATGAATAAAAAGAGAAAAACTTTAATTGAATAGTTAGCATGACATAGTATTTTTCTTAGTATTTAAAAGTTTAAAATTATGAACGTGTATTCATGTGTTTTGAAAATGATTCAAGGAGCATCTTCTTCATCTTCAGTTTATTACAGTTTGTATATCTTTGTAACATTTGTTTGTTTTCCATCATCACTTCCTCCAGACACAGAGAAGCGGGCTCAGTACATTGAGGAGGAAAGGCAGATGAGGGAAGAGAACATCCGTCTTCAGAGGAAACTCCAGAGAGAAATGGAGAGAAGAGAGGCGTTGTGTAGACAACTGTCAGAGAGCGAGAGCAGCCTTGAGATGGATGATGAGAGGTGCATTAAACACATACAGAAAAGATGACTGGAATCATAACCTTATCTATATACAATGTTTTTGACGGTCTGAATATGATAAAACTGAAAATAACCGGACATGTCTGTCTTAACATAGAACGTAGGGCTGTGTTTCCCAAAAGCATTGTGAGCTAAGTTGATCGTGGAGACCATTGGTTGCAATAGTACTATGATCTATTTAGGCTTATGATGCTTCTGGGAAACGCATCCCTGGCTACGTTTAAATCTTGGATATTGCGTCTTAGTTATATTGAATATCTCTCTCTCTCTAGATATTTTAATGAGATGTCTGCTCAGGGACTAAGAGCTCGTACGGTGTCCAGCCCAATCCCCTACACCCCCTCTCCTTCCTCCAGCCGCCCCATCTCCCCTGGTATGTGTCCACACAGTTAGTTTTGTAAATGTATCACTCTTTTATAGCAAAATATACAGTACTGTTCAAAAGTTTGGCGTCAATAAGAGTTTTTTTTTTTTTTTTAGCAATGACGCATTAAATTAATCAAAAGTGACAGTAAAGACATTCATAATGTGACTAAAAAAATAAATCCTGCTCCTTGTCATCACAGGAGTAAATGACATTTTAAACAATTAAAATAGAAACCCATTATCTTAAATTGTAATAATACTGCACAATATTTGTGTTAGTTACTTATACTTTTATATTTATTTACTAGTTATACCTGTATTTCTGATAAAATAAATGCAGCCTTGGTGAGCACAAGAAACCTCTTTAAAAACTGGTACAGACTTTTGAGCAAGTGTTTATTGATTGACAGATTGTATGTGCTTCGTCTTTGATCCACATTTTAACACTCAAGGCTTTTGGCACTCAGCCTTTTGGTCAGTTCATAAGATTATAATTGATTAGACAAACATGTTTTTTATGGAGTGTTAATTATTATACAAGTTGTACTGTGGTGTGATGTGAAAGTATAATAGGTCAAAGACTTGCTTTCATTCCAATTGTGACATCAAACAGATGAATGACCTTTGAGGACTTCACACAAGATTCTTTCAGACCGATGCTGCAGTAGATGTTTATGGGTGGTACATTTGCTTTGCATATATTGCAGGTATTGATAAACACAAAATAGATTAACTAGATAATAAACTAAAACAATCTTTAATAAGATAAAAAAAAGTACGCAATGAAAAAATATTTCAAGTTATGTAAATCAAAAGTGTATGTTGTTCAAATGACCAAGTATTCATGTCAATAAGGAGTGTTTAAATAAGAAAAAAGTCAGCATTTAGGCAAAGCGTACGCATTAATGGGTTGCATCATGATTCATGTGGAAAAAAAAAACATGTTTGCTTTAGTTTATTAGATGATAGAATTTACATATGCATGATGAAAAGTATAACAGTGCACATTTGAAGGCGTGAAAGCCATTTTTTTATATTCTATTGCTGAGAAAGACTGGTTTGTAGTTTTCTTTCAATAGGTTCCGTTGAAAAAGGAGTCCAGTTATTTATACATTTTCCCATGATCCCAGAGGAGTGATCTGCAAGAGCTATTTACATTTTTTCTGCATACTGTCAGTATGGTGGGCCAGGTTTCATAGTTTTTTGGATATATTGGCACATTACATAGATGTGACAAGAAAACAACTGCATAAAGGACCTCACTAAAACTGATTCGCAGATGCTGTTTTTTCATTCCAGGTTTGTCTTACGCTAGTCACACAGTTGGTTTCACCCCTCCAGCCACGCTGAGCCGAGCACCACTCCCCCACTACACATCTCCCGGGCTACACATCCACCCAGGACCCTCACATGCTGTACAGGTGCGTGTACACTATATGCACATGTCCAGCATCTCTATCAGCATATATATATATATATATATATATATATATATATATATATATATATATATATATATATATATAATATAAACACACTCACTCTTTGCACAGGCTCATGTCGATGAGCAGCAAGATGTTTTAATGCAGGAAGTAGTGTGTATCATGGATGGCCTGTTTTCAGTTAATATCTGTCGTAACACCATTCAGTTGAATTGCTAACAGGACATTAGATGACTCATCTGTGAATCACCTGGTAACACTCGACCTCAGAATGCTCTTCATTCCCTTTGTATGTTTAAGTTAATATAGACCAGTTCCGGGAATCCTCAGCCATCTAAATAAAATAAAGCACAAAAGCAGCATTCTCTTTTTCTCTTGCATCTCCTCTTTTGCTGTGTCCTTTGCAGTGTATTCTGACCTTTTAGATGGAGAGATAGCAGGGAGTCCCTTCAATAGAGAATCTAGTACACCACACAAAACCTTGGTTTTTATCAATCACAATCCCAAAGGTGCCATTGCACTTGTTTTACAATTGTATTATAATGCAGAAACCCTGATAAGATGATAAACTCGCTGAACAAAAACATCCACAGTGTTTTTGTACATACAGGTACCTACAGTATCACTAGTGATTATGGACTACATTTTTAAATTTAAATGAAATTTGTTTTTTTTTTAAATTGTAAGAAAATGTTTTTTGATGTTACACGCATCCATTCAGTTTTTTTTTTCACCATTTGATTTCACTTTGCCCAAGGATAAGGTTTTATAAGTTCATAAAAAAAATAAATTAAAAAAAAAGAGTATGTTGATGAATTGACAAATTTTATTCTTTGATCTTGCGGCTGGTTTTGCTGAGATTAAATATTGACTATCTAGTGTAAAAGCACAGCTTTATTCCTCACACTGGGTGATTAAAAAAAAAGGTGAAATGGCAGTAATGTTTAGGAAAGTCAGACAAAGTGGTTTAAAAATTACTTCGAAGATTTTTTTCTATATTCCAGCTGAGATGAGACCTAGACATTCTTTATCACTTTCTGTCATTCATGGCAGCAGAATAATTGAGGTCACACTTCAGCTTTTGATTTCCAAATGAAAATGCTGCTTACTGCATGTATCACTTAATATCACAATATCACTTAATATTTTTGTGGAACCTGATTTTTCAGGATTCTTTGATGAAGAGAATGTTCAAAAGATAAGCATTTATTTTAAATGGAAGTCTTTTATACATTTTTTTTTTTAAATAAATGTCTTTACTGTCACTTTTGATGAAAAAAACAAAACTTGCTGACCCCAGATTTTTGAACGGAAGTGTATTGCCTTTTCAAGCTGTTTAGTACCATTTGAGATAAATGACAGGTGCAACGTAGATTTAATGTGTCACTTTATCTGGTTAATGTTAGCTAGCAGATAAATAAGTTATCTATAAATGTACAGCAGTGAAGTAACCATTTTAACCGGTCTCAATTTCAGCTTTTGTATGTTCCGCAACACCCTTTGGATATTGTCCAGTTGAGTGGAGGCCAACAATGTAAGATTAGCCTGGTTGCAGCAGCAATTAGTCATCATGTTTATGTCTGTTGCACAAAAATGACCCCTCTATGTACCAGCAAAGACTTTTGATGAAGTGACTGGCTAGGTAAGCAGATTATATAACATCGCCATCCCTTAATGGGATGGCTCATTGCAAGCTTTAATATGGCAATCTAAATAACCAAAAACATCTACTATAAGAAGCAAGAACTTTAATAAGATTTCATCCGAGTGCTCGTCCTTTTAACAAGACTCCTTTCTAAGCAATTTAAATATTCTAGGTAAAATTCTGAGGTAGGTTATCAAGACAAATAAAAAAAATCTAAGATATGCTTGTGTTTTCTTTTTGTTGCAGTAGTACTAGCAATCTTTCAGTAAATCCATTCACTTGATCCAACATTCCTTGTACTTTTCAGCAGATATGGTCTGGTATGAGAGCTGAACTGGTTATGTAATGAAGAATTTGATCTTCTTACTACATGGATGATCACCTCAGGCTTTCGAAGAATAATATTTAGTGACATGTTTGGATTAGCATTATTTTTGCTTCTTTTTGCTTTCCCAATACCCATTTGAACATCGTGGATTATATTTTCCTGTTGGGGAGCTGTTGGCTATAGCAACACTGATCTGTTTGTTTTAGCAAAGAGCGGTTGGCTCACTTTCATGTCCCACGGTGCCATAAAAAAAGTCAGCTTGTTTTGATAAACCAAGGAGTGACAGCAGAGCCAGACTCTTCCAACACACTCAAAGGGGTCTCATTTGCACTTTCACACACTGTTTTCACATGTAAACACTCATGTGTCAAATAAACTAGAGATGCACATTCTATGTGTAAGAGTTTTAGTGTTAAGCAAAAGCGTGACAGAAATTGTCAGAAACTGTTGAAATGTGTTTGAATAACTTATGAGTTACACTTCCATTCAAAAGTTTGTGGTACGTTTTTAAAAGAAGTCTTTTATGTTTACCAATGCTGCATTTGTTTGATTGATAAAACAGCAAAAACTCTAATATTGTGAAATATTATTTAAATTTAAAGTATGTATTCTGTTTGAATATATTTTAAAGTCCCCATGCAGTCAACAATTTTATCCTTTAAAGGTAGGGTAGGCAATGCTTTTTCATAAACACTTTTTGTTATACTGGTTGAAACTTTCTTCAAAACCTGATAGCATAAATAGTAAAACATGTACATATATCTTCTGTGGAATATTCGTCCAATAATTCCAAATGCAATGATTGGATGTCCTACCTGCCTGACAGCGTATGTTTGCATACCTCCATGCAACCCTGCTCGTGCAGACATCACACGTCGCCAGCGTGTTCCATAAGGCTATATAGAGTTGTTCACAGACAGTCACAGAGCACCGCAAACGAACAGCAGCTTTTACAGTTCCTCCTGAACCAAAACAAGAAGTTAATGCTGCGTTCAGGCTATGCCGTAATTACAAGATTGCCCATGAACCCATGTACAAGATTACAAGAACCCAATAGAACCCATGACATTCTCCTCGGACTCCAAATTGTGCATTTCTATTGCAACACTATCAACGCCAAAATTAATCTGCAGCTGAGAGGTTGTACAAGTCACAGCTCTTGAGGTTGTTGATGTTGGAAATATTGGTTTGATTCAGCCATTTATGTTTGAACTCGAAACTGATTCAGAAGTCCACATTATACAGAGTCGTTTACAAGTCGATGTATCAGAATGGTAATGCGTTTTATGCATCGCTCCCTACAATGTCGGACACAGCAGTAATTGATATAATTAACCTTTGGCTTGACTGCGTTATCAATCAGCCAGTAATGTGTTGCTTATATTACACAAAAGTGTTCATCATCTCCGTTCAAAATCAGTATCCTTAGAAATGCTATAGAATAGATTTTTTTTCCTTTGAAAATATAGATTTTTTTTGTAACGTTATATGTCTTTGCTGAATAAACGTATTAATTTAAAACAAATTACATTAATGACCCTGTACTTTTGACCAGTATCACATGATGAGCTTGTCTTTTATTTCCTACATACAGAGGCCATCCCCAAGGAGAAGCACCAGCCCAGATAAGTTCAAGCGTCCGACGCCGCCTCCCTCCCCGAACACACACTCTGGAGCACAGCACCCTCCTCCTCCTCCACCACCCGCACAGCCGATGGTTCATTCCGGCTCCTCCCACTCTGTGACATCACAGAATCCCCCCTCTCAGCCTTAATGCATGCACCGTGCGCTACCTTAAGCTAGGCTGCTCCAAGCTAGGCTATACTACTACTATAATGATAACAACTCAGTGATCCTCCACTGGGCAAAGGTTGGAAGGGTTTTGGAGAGGATATGTAATTAGAGGACAGTTGAACTGGGGAACCAAAGGACTGGGAATGTGAAAAGGGAGAATGTGTAGATGCTTGGCCGACTGACAGATCCATAACCAGCCCCATGCCGTTAAATTTCATTATTCTTCTTTCTTTTCTTTTTTTCTATGTGTGTGTCAAGTGATCAAGCTGGCTCAGGAGACAATTGGGAAAGGTTTAGAAGATTGTACGAGAGGGTTGTCAGCTGCTTATGTCTGCATTTTGTTTGTGGAAAGTCTTTCTCATGCCCCCCATTTAATCTTAATTGTTTTAACAGATTGACTGTTATATCGAATCAAAATTTTACATTTAATAAACCACTGAATGCTCGATTGGATAAATCCTTCCTCTCAAATGACTGTCTTCACAAAGGTTGAAAAAGAACTGAATCCCAGCACATTTGCCGTGGGGGCGGCAGTAAAATGTTTTGTTTTTTCTTTTGTTTTAGTGTCTGTTTGTTTGTTTTAGGCCGTTTTTGTTTGTAAAACAGATGTGTGTGTCTCTCGTTGGCAGCATGTAGATGGTAAAGAAGACAGACTGAAATGTACTGAAACAGCACTTGTTGCCTCTCTGTGTGTGTATAATAGTGGGATTATAGTGTTTGTGTGTGCGGGTGTTTGTGTGTTTCTGAACAGCCATAGAGGTTTCCCACGACTGCTGGTCGGGGACCAGTCTCTCCCTGCTAGAATTCAAACATGACCCGCTACAAAAACAAAGTCAATACTGGTTTCTGATCAGCAGCTCAACCTCTCTCAGAGCCTTCTCTGTAAAGTGAGTGCCCTGAATGCTTATTCAGATGGGGGATTTTGCTTAATGCCATTGTCATATAACACCTAAATATGAACCGACATGTTGATGCATCAAAACAAGGTACTGTTGAACAATAACTCAACATGATTAAATGCTTGTACAAAAAGAACAATCTTGTATGCGTGTTTTTTTTCTTTTTAAATGTGTGTGCAAGTGATTGGACTTTTGAATCTTTAAGGATTTTGTCATTCTAAAGGTTGTTTTCTTTAATTTTCAGTCAGATCCAGGGGGAAGGCTTCTGAAGTCATGAGATTAGTCATGATTCCTGCTGTTTTACCGCTTTTTAAGATGAACTACCCAGGGTTTTTGTGAGTCCAAACATTTTTAAATCAAGAAATTGCCAGTTTCCCTAAATAGATCTCCTATGATTCGTTAAAAATAGTTAGTTAAAATGTCATATTATGAGAGAAAACAAATATCTTAATTGCAATTAGCAAAAAAAAAAATACTTCTAACCATTGATGTACTTGTATGTAGTTTAGTAGAATAAATATCATTTTTTAAAAGAGAGGCATGCCCTCATCCTCAAATCATGATCCTAAGAAACTGACACAAGCTGTTAAATATAGTTGTAGACAATGAGACAAACATTTAGACTTAACTCATTTCTGTGGGCCGAGAGCATAATACAACCAAACTCAAGAGACATTCTATTCAGGAATGTCATGCAAATTATGTTGCATGTCATAGGGCTTACAGTTCATAATAATACATTTCACTGCTTCATTTGAAAGAACATTTTTTTTTTTAACACAGTTTTTATGTGTTAGAAAATAGTTTTGATTCTGCATTGGAAGACTATTTGGCTCCAAGTATAAAACCAGATGAGAAACGCTGAGCTAGATAATACAAACTGATATTAAAAGACCTAGAAAATGTTGAATCAGTGTAGTTCTGTAGAAAGTTTTATTTCTAAGCTTTCAAATAGTACCATATGTGTTTCCTGTGCAATTGATCTGTTTCTGAGGATGTCACATTTTCATTTCGGCATTCAGTCATTACCAAGATGTCTTGATACCTATCAAAGAGCACATGTTGTTAGCAATTCTAAATGTTTGTGAAACTTCAGTTTGCAATTTACAAACATTGTGCATCAACTTTATAATGTCAGCCCTCTGTAGGTGTCAGGTAATATTGCACACCTGTTTGGCACTGCACATCAACCCCCCACCACAGTTTTCCATTCTAGTTACCCAACACCTCTCTTATGTCTTACCAAGCACTGGTTCTCACACACATACAGCCCCGTAGCTGTGTGGTAATCCCTGCAGAAGTATTTCAGCATAAGCTGTCCTGTACTGCTTTCTCTCTGCCAAGCCACTCTCACCTGGTTCAGACTGGTTTTGTCTGGCTAGGGTGGTCAGAGGGGTGTAACTGACCCTCAAGTTCTAACGCTCCGGTCAGATTCGAGGAATAGTTGAAGTCATGCAGTTCATTGTTTGTGGTTCTGAAAGAACTAACATAGATATAACCGTGTGACTGCATTAACAACAGGTAAGGAACAACCAGGGGTGCTTGTAAAGATTTAAAACCGAAATGATGTGTCTCTATGTTTAATAAAATATAACAAATCATCGCCTTGAAAATATAAGATTCTATTTGACATTTTTGTCAAAATTGAGTTATTCAGATTTTCTTATTCTGACAATTTATTTACATTATGTGATGTTTTTTTTTTTTTTAGTTGTGTACTTTTTGGGACATTTTATTTAGAGAACAAAAAGGTTCTATCTACAAAGTCGAATGGAATGCAAAAACTTTGAAGCTCAACATCTTAAAACTGATCAGAATGCAGATAGAACCTTATAATTCCAAGCTGGTTATATATATTAATCATTAATAATAATGATAGAAATACTGGTAGCAATCATGTCAAATGTCAATAATAATTATAGTACAATTAAAATATAATAATAAAATCATGTATTATGTATTTTTTATAAAAGGTATATAATACTGAATAATAATTATGGTAGCAATCACAGAACCTTACTAAAGTCAATAATTTTAATACAAAATAATTCTAATATCGTAATTATAATTCCGTTAAACAATCACAGAGAGCCTGTCACAAGCCCTTTTAGACAAATAAGTTCATTAAAGGAAGAGGAAGCTATTTGGCAAGTCTTTTCTCCCATATTATCAATTGTTTTAATTCAAGAGACACTAATAAAATGAGTGATAATGCAAGAGTAACATGTCTGGTTTGATGTCAATCAGTACTTGAACATTCTGAATCTTTGGGGTACACAAGACCAAAAAAAAAAGGTTTCAGTCATTTGGTATTTAATAATTAAAAGGGGGAAAATGGTCCTGATAGAAAGTTATTTGACGTATTAGTTTAGTTACACTTATATGATGCTCTGCGTGTTAAGATGAAGATGCTAATTAAAGCAGCTCTACTGCAGTGCTACAAGTTCCACTGTCCTGCATCAGTCTTTGGAGAGATTCACTTTCCCTGACCTTGGCTTGATTTGCTGCTGACCTGTTTAGGATTGGCAAAGCAAGACTGTTAACGTCAGGAGATGCTGTATGTGTAAGCAAGTGAAAAACAGAGGACGAGGGGGGAAAAGGGAAGCGAGTGTCAGGATAT
The DNA here is from genome assembly GCA_026230005.1 of Gila orcuttii. NCBI lineage: Eukaryota > Metazoa > Chordata > Actinopteri > Cypriniformes > Leuciscidae > Gila > Gila orcuttii. The sequence goes on along the minus strand of JAPDVR010000013.1, from coordinate 29,875,250 downwards.
CACAGAGGTCGCTCAAGGTTTTTGTTCTCCTGCCATGCTTGTCAACTTCAAAAACATTTGAGTCAGCACTCCTGAAAGAGGAAGCAAAAGCTCATAGTAAACATGGAGATCATGTCACACTCACAGCTTTTGTTTTCCAGATTTCCTCTAATTCTGCAGCACAGATTTGATGGACTGCTCTCATTACGCACACTTTTTCTGAAATGTATCAAATGAGAAAAACAACAACAACATCAACCTCTTAATAAGAATGGTATTCATAATTACTTAACATTACAGCAAATTAAACCAAACTAAGTTAAACCAAAAGCTTTTTTACAATTCAGTCTGCTCTGACCCTCTTCAATCAAGAATCAAGAACGTTATGTATCAAGACGGTAACCTATCAGTCAAAAGTTTGGACACACTAAGCCCTTTAGTTTTGTTGACAAATATCAATTGTGCTCTTGTATGAATTTATTTACGAAACAAACATTTTAATTAAAAAGAAAAAAAATGGGCCAGAGGGAAAGGAAAACAATTAAGCACCCAGCATGCACGGGAACTACTTCAAGATTGTTGGAAAAGCATCTCAAGTGGCTACTTGTGAAGTTTTGAGAGATTGCCAAGTGTTTAGAACTGTTAGTAAAAGCAGGTACATTAAAGAATTTAAAACAAAACAGTTAGCCTCTGTTTAATGTGTATACTTGTTTCACAGATGACTTTGCTGTAATTCTTAACTGTGCAAAATAGTAGCAATAAAGACTTGAGAAGGTGTGTTTAAACTTTTGACTGGTACTGTAGATGAACTTGCTCTGTCCATCATGTCAAGTGCTGTTTTCTACTTTTTAAACCAAATGTAATCTAGAGCCAAGCATATGTTCCTTCCAGAAGTATCCCATTGGCTTCCCAGATCTCTGCGGGCTACCATGCTGCATAAGAAGAGATGTTGTCCAAAAAGGTGATATGAGGCAAATGCAATTAACTGTTCTGTTCTTTTTTGTTCCCTCTCTTTTCATGTCAGAGGGGATTACAGAGTCAGGGTGGGGGAAGACTCTCCTTGTTTTATGTCTGTGTGGGAACGAGTACAAGCATTGGACAGGAACAGGATCTCGGCGGGCTTAAAGCCCAAGCCGTCTGACCCTCACGCACTCATCCAGCACAAAAGTTCAGCTGACCACCCAGACAGAGAGGAGAGACAGAAGGGTGGGAAGAAGTTTTTAATTTAGGTCAAACAGAAGTCTATGAAGTTTGCTCTGGGGCTCAGTCTAAACATGTCCTTCAATAACTTCAGCTCTGACATCAAACAGATATTTCAGTTACACTTTATTTTAATGTGTCTCTGTTACAGTGTAATTATACAATTAAGTTCTGAGTAATAGCCAATTAATTAACTACATGTATTTATATAGGTTTTCCTGTAGCTCAAACAGCAGAGCGTTGGCGCTTGCAACGCCAAGGTCATGGGTTCCTTTACCATGGGAAAGCAAGAACTGATAAGAATGTAAATGTGTACCTTGAAATGTTGTCGCTTTGGATAAAAGCGTCTGCCAAATGCATAAAAAATGTAGCCTACTTTAGGGTTTGGTTTAGTTGCAAGTCAATATCCCTAATTTGTAGTTATTACTATAGTAAATACAAGTAACGTGTAACAAGGACACATTAAAATAAAGTGTTACCGATATTTAATTACATGTAGGTACTGCCTCCAAATAAGTGAAATATAGTAACATAGTGGTTGAAGCCTTTTGTGACGCCAAACACCCATAGATTCCAATGAAAAAAATGTTTGTGTTCACACAAGCTGGTGCAGGTATTGGGATTTTTATTTTAAAATTTGCACATTACTTCAGAGGTGCCTAACCTGAATCAAAAAACAAACAGAGACCGACGCAAAATCGCTATTCTTTCCAGTTGATAGCACAGTTGATCCATTTGATTTCACAAGTCTGACCGGTGAAAACAGCTTTAAACCGGTTCTTTATTTCACAGGATAGAAGAAGTTGAGAAAATGAGAAACTTCAGCACGCTTCCTTTGCACCGTTCTGCGCGCGCTGGAGAGAAAGAAGCATCCGCGCGCTCCAAACAACACCAGTTCTCCTCGCGACAGCGGGATGTCATCTATGTTTTGGACGTAAATAAAAGGTCGATAAGAAGGCAGTCCGCTTAGTGGTCTCTCCACCTTCGAGGAGTGGTCTGTGTCCAGAAGTGTTTAAAACTAGGCGGCGCGCGTTGCTGATCTCGAGAAGGTATTCCGCACAGAACGTGAGACTGGCCTGGTCTACCAGGCACGAGCGGTTCAGCACACCGCTCTCAGCAAGCAAGAGCAACATCCTCCACCTGTCGTAAGTGCCACAGCTTTTTCACATCTTGTGTGAGTTGCCAAATAACATGCTCGGTTGATCAAATCATGATTTGATGCAAAAGTGAACTTTGTAGGTGCAGTAACTTGCAATTTAACATTTAAAAAGTTCACTCATTTTAATCACATTGTAGCTTTTTGTAGTTTACATTTTTTTAGTCACCTTTATATATAAAGTTAAACCTAAATAGTTATGTGTCAAGATTAAATAAAGTATTGCAAATTAAATATAATTTCTTATAGCTTTCCTGCAAGAATGATATTTAAATTGGTTTTGCATAAATTATAGCATGTCACACATGCTGTCACTGCTTCTATTTGTGAGCTTCCTATTATCATGTTTCACCCTTTCTTTCTGCAGACCCCTGTGTCAAGTGAAGTCAGCGTAAGATCAGTGCTGAGAATGGGTGGTGTAAAGGGTGAGAGTGCTTTAGATGGTGGATGGGGTTGGATTATTGTGGTGGCCTCCTTCATGGCCCAGTTCCTGTCATCAGGTTCCCCCCAGTCCGTTGGGGTGTTGTACCCCGAGTGGCTCAGTGCCTTCCAGGAAGGAAAAGGCATGACGGCTTGGGTCGGATCCATGGTGTCTGGTATGGCGCTCATCACCAGTGAGTTATGATCATTTCTCTCTTGTGTGTGTGTTTATTTTTCAATGATAAAAATTCAATAATTTTTTACCTTGTGAGGACATTTTTGTTGGTCCCCATGAGGAAAACAGCTTATAAACCATACGAAATGAAGATTTTTTTAAAATGTAAAAATGCAGAATGTTTTCTATGATGGTTAGCGGATAGACTATACAGTTTGTACAGTATAAAAAGCATTATGTCTATGGAAAGGCCCCATAAAACATGGCAACCAGTGTGTGTGTGTGTGTGTGAGAGAGAGAGATAAAGAAAGTTTACAGGTTTCCTAATAAAAATCAGCACGTGCAAACAGAAAGACTCCCTTTATGGTTATGTAATGCACATGATCACTTATGTTGACAAATGGGTTCCCAACATAAAAAAAAAACTGGTGTAATGTAAGTTTTACTTTTATTTTAACTTACCTTATTGGCAAATATTAATTTCTTTTTTTTCTATTTTGTTAGATTTATGCTTTAAACAAGTAGAAACATTTTGTTTTAATGTTGTTTGCCTATTTTTAGTAGAAAACAAATGAATGAGATAAACTATCCAGCTCTTTTCTAATATCAAACCTGTTTCTTGTATAATCGGACATAGAAATCACACACACTAAAACATACAGCACTGCTCTTTATTCACATAGTATGGTGACTCAGTTCTTTAATGCCTTGTTCCGCTGACAGATAGAGTAATTAACTACTTGTTTACAGTGCAATTCTTTACATAAGTCATTCATTACTGTCTTTGTTGCAAGGGTAAAATTGACAATGAGTCCAGAATAATACTTTCTAAACTTTACTTAGAAATATGGTCAAGGAGTCTAGGTTTGGCTGGTTAGCATGCAAGTTAGCCCCTGGTGGTAAATGCCATAATCTGATTATCAAATTATGCCTTTTAAGATGTGCTGTCAATTATGACCGTTCTTTACCCTTTGTTTTGCAGGCAACATATACATTTCTTTAACCATTAATGAAGAGCCTGCGATTACTGAGATTAATGGGAATACTAACAGCTCCCTTATAACGTAAAGAGAAAGGACATAACATTGTGTTTCTGAAGACAAGAAAGGCAGCCCTCTCTCAACTTTCATGAGCTACAGTAAAAGTTCACACAGGCAGAACGCGTGTGTGTAAATATGTCTGTGCGTCTTTTGGAGGTGTCAGGTTTTGTTTACAGGCATAGCTGTGTAGTCTACCGTCATGACAAGGAAAGTCATGAATCATGACTGGACATAACTGGCAGGGACATGGGTGTGTATTTGAGAGCATGAGTATGTTGTTGTGTGCCCTGGTCATGCTGATTCAGAATAGGAGAACACATCACATCAGTACACATCAGTATCGGAATAATTCCTGATTAGACATACTCTGGGAAAGAGCTATGGAGAAAACAGAGCCGATAGTTGCAATCTCCACTGGTTCTATTGACTATTATATAGTTTAATTTCTCATTATGTTTAATAGAATATTGGTTATTATGGGTAAGATGGTTCTGATTCGGCTTTGAGTTGTCCATTCATACTGATAATGCTGGTCAGTATAGAGCTACTTTGTCTGAAATGAGTGTTGAGTAATGGCTGGTGTTGAGTAATCTTTAATGTGTTTGAGGGAATTTGGCAGTGATGTTAGGGGATATAAAGTATCCCATACCAGACAGTAAAGAACTTAATGAGCTATCAAAATAAAGACAGGGAAATGATTTAGTCTGGATGGCACAAACACACACCATTCTCACTAGATGCTTTTCCGAGTCCAGGCATTTTGGCCATATTAGGAGGAGCAACTCACTACTGGGTCATTTGTTATTTCTAATCATAGATAGACAAACATGTTCTCTTCATCACTGAAGTTTGACAGTGTCTATTTTAGTATATGTTAAGACATTTGGAATGAGGGTCCCCTTTATACATTAATAGAACAGAAGGGCTGTTTGTTTTGTGAGGGGTCTCATAACATGGTAGTGATTGTACCAATAATTTAGTTTTCAGGTTAAGCTTTTATTGGCAAGACAAATAATGTGCATTTGTGTTGCCTATGCATCAATGCCTTATCTGACACACTGAAAATAGTGCATAATTAAAATAACTGCATGTCATTGGTAAATAAACTACATGCAATAATTCAATATCAAATAAAAAGACTAAAAGTGAAAATAATATGCAAAAAAAATTTAAATTGTACATATGTTTACGTGGAAGGCAAAGACATTTCAGTACTGTGCTGCTACAACACAGCAGCCTAACTCCAATGGGTTTTTCATTGTTTGGTAAATTGTCCAAATTGTGGTGTGCATTATCTTTCTTCTAGATCCTTTATCAGATTCTTCTGTGTTGTTTGCATTCAGTAAGATGCTGTTCCTGTTTCTCTCTTTGTAGGCCCGGTGTGCAGTGTCTGTGTGGATAATTTCGGTGCACGGCCCGTTACTGTCTTCAGCGGTGTGATGGTGGCCGGCGGTCTGATGCTGAGCGCTTTTGCTCCGAGCGTCTCTTTCCTCATCTTCTCCTACGGCATTGTTGTCGGTAAGAAAATAAAAGCATTATTAGTGTTCATTAAATAGCACTTTGCTGGTATTTAGAAACAGATGTGTTTTTACCTTCAAAGTTTCATGAATATCTCGTATGAACATGTGAATCTATGAGTGAATGCCCTGCATTAGTAGAGAGTGATAGTATTATGTTTGTGTCAATGATTGTCAGTGCTAAATAGTTTGCATATGTCTTCACTGTTTACGGTGCTAACCCCTCCTCTCTCACACACACACACACACACACACACACACACACACACACACACACACACACACACACACACACACACACACACACACACACACACACACACACACACACACACACACACACACACACACACACACACAGAAATGTATTACCCACAAATACCATTGCATATTCAGTTCCGTGGAGTTACTTTACATACACCAGTCAATCTATCAATCAATCAGTCACACAAGTGTTTTCATCCTGTTGTTGAGGTATATTCACCTATATTCACCCTAGCCTATCCTCACTGGATATAAGTGCCGACAAGGCCTTTAGTTAAGGCCTGAGTGTGTGTGTGTATATATATATATATATATATATGCATAATGTATGGTTTTTGAGATTGACATTAAATGTATAGTTACAGAGAAATGTGAAACAGAGAAACAGCAAATGTGTAAATAATGTTGTGAAATGTTACATTGGTGTTTCTGTGTTTAAGGCATGGGCTGCGGACTTGTCTATGCTGCGACATTGACCATAACCTGCCAGTACTTTGACAAGAGGCGTGGCCTAGCCCTGGGCATTGTTACCACAGGTGTGGCCTTTAAATTCTCTCTTTCAATGTGACTTCACTTTATGGAATGGAATGCATTATATTTTCTCTCTCAAAGTTTTTTTATTTTTATTTGTTTTTCAATACAAATCAGATTCAACAATCCCCTGTTTAAAGGGAGAAAATTAATTGTCAATAAATAAGTCTTTGAAACATTTTATCCCTTTGTCAGACCAACTCTTACTTGATCCATTCTTCATCGAGATCGAGGGCGAAAAAAGTGATTATGAGCAATAGGGCTAAAAAGAGAGAAATCCTGAAAGCCAAATGATTTTCTCAACTGGCTCCAAATCCTCAACAAGTGTTTCACTACTGGGCAATCAGCAGGAATATGGCAAATTAGTTGTAGTCTACCTGCAAGAAGTGCTTGAAGGGAGATTTGCTTATCAGCATGAATTTCCATATCCAACCAGGATGATCAAGATCTATGATCTTTATTAGGCAAGAAGTGATAGTGCCACCAATACAGTGTTTCGTATGTTGGTTGCCCAATAGTAAAACTTAAAGTTAGGTAGGGCCATACCACTGCTACATCTGGACCTCCGAAGCAATGCTTTTCACAGACAGGGATGCTTACCATTCCAAATATAACTAGAAATAATAGAGTTTTTTTTTTTTTTTTAAATGACAGGGATAAATTAAGGTAAGCACTGAAAAAGGTAAAGGAATTTAGGGAGCAATACCATCTTAATAGAATTAATGCACCCAATGAGAGAAATTTTTAGCAGGGACAACCTGGAAAGATATTTTTTAATCTGTTGGAGAAGTTTACCAAAACTGTTTAAAAAAAGACTTGTGTAATACAGATCTCAAATGTACTTTTTACTTAAATGGTATATTTGAATACTGTAATTGCTTAGCTACCTTGTTAATTGGACGAGGGGAAAGAAAATCACTCTTGTGCAGATTAAGCATGTAACCATAAAATTGACCAACATTCTCAAGCAAGAACAGGGCAGTGGGCAAAGAAGTCTGAGGATTAGAAATAAAAAGCAATAGATCGTCTGCATATAAAGTTATGCTCAACATCACCACAGATAATTCAAATAATCTGCTGTCTTTCGTGTAGGGCAATTGCTAAAGGCTCAGTGGCTAAAGTGAATAAAATTGGGCTTAAAGGACAGCCCTGTCACAGTACAAATGAAATGGTCTAGAGTACAGACTATTAGTCAGGACTACTGCGGAGGGAGCACTAAATAATTTAATACAAGAAAAAAAAGACGGTATCAATTCCACATTTTTCCAAAAATAAGACATGGAACTCCCACTCCACTTTGACATTAAGTAAATGGCAGAAATTGAAAAAGGGTTGGCAATACCTTATAACCCCTATTTGATGAGGGGAAACAATAGTAGGGAGGACATCCTTAAGAACTTTTATATTATGATATTATATTGATACCATAGTTTGTATTGATTAACTGTCATAAGCATTTTTTGCTTTGGCAAATTTAGTGAATAAAATGTATTATTTATTTAGGTTATTGAACTTTCATTAGATGTGGAGCAGATAGCAAAAAAAAAAAAAAAAAAAAACATTTTGTTTGATTACATGTTTCAATAGATTCTATATGTCTATGTTCTTCCTTAAAATGATTTTTCAAAATGGTACAGATAATGATTATTTTCATCTTTCTCAGGTACAAGTGCGGGCGGGTTCATTTACGCCACACTCCAGAATGAGCTCATTGAGTTGTTTGGATTGGAGGGCTGCCTGCTTATCATTGGAGCATTGGCACTCAACCTGATGGCATGTGCTGGGCCAATGCGACCTATGAACTTACCCGGTTACTACTTAAAACAGAGAGCTGCTCTACATCATACAGAGGAACCAGAACCACTCTACACCAAACCTACTGCCATTATCATTGACTCTTTCTTGGATCTCAAAACCACACCTGGCTCAGCCAATAACATAGCCGCCATGAAGCTGTTGATCACCATGGAACCCACAGAGCTGCAAGAGAGTGAAGGGGAAAGAAACGGCAGGATATTGTCCTGTTCAATAGTAGCACGAGACATTAAGAAGCGGATGCGTCCCTATAGACGGTACCTGTGCAAGACTATAGAGCTCCTACAGGACCGTGTCTTCATGGCTTTCTGCATCGCCATCTTCTTGTTCAGCTTAGGAGCGTTCCCACCTGTTCTCTTCATGGAGGACGTAGCTCAGAGCGAGGGGCTTATTGATGGGATTGCACTAATACCCCTCGTCTCAATCGTTGCATTGACAACAGGCATCGGTAAGCTGGTCTTGGGTGTGCTGGCAGACATGCAATGGGTGAACAGCCTGTACCTGTACGCCCTGACGCTGACAGGCACAGGTTTGACTCTGCTGCTCATCCCAGTTTTTAAGAGCTACCTGGGTCTGCAAGTTCTGTCTGCCATGGTTGGATTTTTCTCAGGAAATTGGTCTATCACGTCCTACATCACTACCAAGATAGTGGGCATGGAACGACTCAGTCACGCTCATGGCATTCTCATGTGCTTCGGAGGGTTTGGAATCACACTTGGGCCACCTGTTGTAGGTAAGAAGAATAATCTTATCAACTCCAGTGCAGTTAAAAATAAAGACAAATGCTTTCAAGAATAAACAAAATTAGATTTATATAAATATATTTATCTTGTTGGCTCCACAAATGGAGGGCAATATCTCACCGCAGGGCGTTTTCAAACAACCCTGCTCTTTTACTGATGTTGTCTTCATTTTCTTTTCTTATAGGTTGGTTCTTCGACTGGACTCAGTCATATGACCTGGCGTTCTACTTCAGTGGCACTTGTGTTTTAGTGTCTGGTTTGTTTCTGTTTTTGGCCACTCTGCCTTGCTGGAACAGGACGACGGAGGAGGGAGATTCTCCTCCGGAAAAGGACATCAACATTTCACAACAAAATCACACTCTTGATTGTGACAAAGTAGCCTCTGTGGCTTGAACAATATTTCCAAGGTCTAAAACTAAACTTCGCCTTAACATTCTGTTGGATGTAGAAGCTTGTCTTCCTTTTCTTACCTGGTGATTAGACTGACATTTTGCCAGGGGACTTCTCATGGTGCTTTTTTCTTTGGTTCAATATGATATATATTTTTATACATTTCCCACGAACCCTGTTATTTTTGAGAGGGTGTATTATTTTTTCTTAGATGCTTATAAAGACTGCCTAATTTTAAGGCTTGAATTAATAGCAGAAATAGTATATTTTGCTAATAGTATATTTAGTAGATTGTTTACTGAACACAGATGCTTTTTTTGTAGATCTTGATCACTTGAATTGTTACTTTACTCTCTGAGATGAATGGTCTCACTGTGTTGTACATGATATCACCAACCTGTTAATATATACAATAGTTTCCATTAATAGGGAACATTTATGACTGAAGGCCGCAGAGAACTATAGAATGTGTGAATAGGGCTTTTCACTGCACTTACCATGAAAACCATTGGGGGGGAAATCCAGATCCAAAGATTTCTTGTTATTTCTGGAGTGACGAGGACTTGAAACAAAGAGAAAATGCACTTTAATGCAATCTTTTAAATAGTGTCTGCACATTATTTTCCTACTTAACCATTTTTTTATGGTCTCCTGCATATCATATCCTTTTAATGTATGTAATTCCAAAGTGGCACCAGTGTCATTGCCTGGAAGAGAAAGGCTTTATTTCAAAATGTATTTACTTTAGCCACATTTGATTTTAAGACATACCCTCAGCAAGTTATGTATCTTTAATTGTTAATCATTTAGAAATACAAGAATATGCTGATGAAAAAAGTCCGAAAAAAGATAAAAACAGAAAGACTGTTGGATTCTTTGACTGCAACGTACTGTTTATGTGTGCACCTGGTAATACAGTAATCCTCCACATTTGTTCAACAGGCTGGTCCCTGGCAACTCCATATCTTTTATTATTGTAAATTTGAAATGCAAGTGTCATTATTTTATATGTCAGTATATATGCTGTAGAACCATCATATATTATGTATACATTTTTGAAAAATAATGTAAAGAAAAGGCCACCACTTTTGAACGAAGACTTGCTTTTAGTCTTGAGTGAAGATTTGACTACGTGCAAAATTATATATAAAGTGTAACACTGTCCCGCTATGATGTACCTGTCTTTTTCTTTTATTTCAGTGTGTTTGTTTTGTACCGTACCATTTGTTGATTTTTAAGTGACAATAAAAAGATTTGATTCAATTCAATTGGATTTCTTGTTTTCCTTTTTCTTTAAGGAACATTGTGTTATGTAGCTGTATCTGCATGTATAAGATCTGCAGAGTATGCAAAGAAAGAAAGCTTAACTTTTATTCTCGCAGTATTGTTGATGCCGGCATGTCGTGGAGACGCTGTGTTTTTCGTTGCGAAAGCCAAACTACTTTGTTTGTCCTTCCAAAAGAGGACACAATTATAAAACAGCGGTTAAGCTTTATTCACAACACTGTTCCAGAACCAGTAGGCCTACAACCAAAATATTTGACTGTGTGCGGCACATTTTTCGGAGGACTGTTTCCAGAACCTGGGAGAGTACAAGGCTGATTCTAAAAAGTGGGACAATTCCATCTTTGTAGAGTCATGTAAAGTCTGGCGCTTCTGACTCACAGACACAGCCTGTTTTCATATTTTAAGAATTTGCTACTGGCTATTTAAAATCAGAGTGTCTGTTCTTTCTTTTGCTATAATGCATGTTCAGATATTCATGCAACAAATTCTAGGGGCTGGTGTTTGTGCAGTTCCTGCAGTACAGGAAAATTACTTTGTCATGTTGCATGCTGCAAGACATTCTTTTTGCATGTTCCATTTGGAGCAGTGGAAAAATAACAGACAGAAACAAGAGAGAGCTAGAGAGAGCGAGAGCGCGAGAGAGAGAGAGAGAGAGAGAGAGAGAGAGAGAGAGAGAGAGAGAGAGAGAGAGAGAGAGAGAGAGAGAGAGAGAGAGAGAGAGAGATGCCCTTATGTATTTTTAATATGACTTAGCTGGACTGTCTGGGCGCTCAGTAAACAAACCTATAAATACTTCCATGCTTTTAATAATCTGGCCTGTGATACACCCTCTTGAGCACTTTGCCTCAAACACAAACAAAAACAATATTGGCAGCCATTACATTGAAACACATATGTAAACTGATTCAAGTTCAAACAGAAACTGTCAACAGGAATTAATATATATATATATATATATATATATATATATATATATATATATATATATATATATATATATATATATGTGTGTGTGTGTGTGTATATATATATATATATATATATATATATATATATATATATATAATTTTACATTATAGTATAAACTGAGCAATGGCACCCTCTACATGTATGATTCAAGAGTGGTGCCTGAAAATGTGAATGAAAGCCACATCTTGTTCAAACATTAAGCTTGAAAAGCCATTTGAATTAATTATACACTTTAGCTGAAAAGCACAATCCTGACATAGGTTTAGCCAACTGTTTAGTTGAGTAAGCGGTGTGTTCGCACTTCGCACCATAGACTGTGGTTCGCACCATAACACAGCATCTTGAAAGACTGTTCCTCTGGTGAACAGAAGGGGGAGGCAGAGCTGAGCCGGTCAGCTCAAAGACTTTTCATGCGAGTGTTTGGGTGTTTTGTAAAGCTCTGATTAAAGGTAATATTCAAATTTAATTTTTTTTTAAAGAACAATGAGACATAAACAAATAGGCTATATATATTTCAGGTAAGCTAAGTGTTTTTGCTAAATGCAGTACTTAACGGAAATTAATTTAATCCTGTCAAACACGTAATTAAATGGGCACTTACCTCAGTTACACTTCCACCGCCTTTATTTCTATTGTTTTATTTACTAACAATATATTATCATTAAGTAGCCTAGTCCAGATCGGATTTGGAGATGTAGCCTAATCATGAACTGTTGTTTCGATTGGTAAATCTCCGGTACATTAGATGATGGTCACACACAGTCATGGTGTTGCACCTTTAACCGAGCTAAAGGATCAGTACAGACTCACAATAATTTCGTGTTCACTTCGATTCGCAACTGAGAAAATGTTTGAAGTTCGAGACGAGTGAGTGTGGGAACGTCCATAAGACAGTTTCCGCTTAGTAAATGATCGGCCTAACAACAAAACGAACACAGCAATCCGTATAATTTACATGTCTTCTAGGCTACTATTTTAAGTTCTATCATTCTGCCTTTTTTTTATCTCTCACCGTTTCCTTGTTCTTCCAAGCGTTGTTGTTCTTAAATTCGTTTATAGCCTACCTTTAGCTTTTTGCTTCTAGCTACTGCAGAGAAAAAGCTTCAAAATACATAAAAGGTTTGTTCATCTGTGAAAATTATCTTGATGGACAAACCGTGTGTAAGTATCATAAACTTTTGTTGATCACAGATCTTTTTTGTTTGTTTGTTTTTTGCGATGATTGCAAAAACCCTAGATCCTATCTCCGAGGGAACCAGTGTAATGCTAACTGCCGATTTGCCTACAAAGTGTCATCATACCAGGCTGCAACACTCCCAAACGGAAGCAAATTTTCTGATTTTGATTAAAGACAATTAAACAAATGTTTTCCAAGTGTATTAACTTGCACGGATTAATTGTTCATCACAAGACTAGTAATGTGCTCTAACCATAGAAAAAGATATATCGAGTCCGCTACAGTATATTGGTCTGGGCAAGACTGCTCTATAAACAAATACAAGTAAACGGAGAGCTGGGGCTTTTCTGGTCAAAAAGAGGAACAAAGTTTACATTTCTCAACTAATTTCAGTGGTTTATGATCTGCGTGGAGTATGAAAAAATTCTGTCTCACATTAGCTCAATCTAGTTAGAACTAAATTATTCATTGTCATAAGGAATTGTGGAAACTCATGATTGTCAAGCATAGATTGGTTTATTTTTCTTAGTTATTAATTGTGAAGATATCCCTAATGTGACAATTTAATGTACATGAAACGTGCATGTATAAAAGACTCAGACGTTTTTTGGATGTCTGCCGCTTTAAGAGTCTTCTTCTGTGGTTACGGTGAAGGAAGTGCGTAGTGTGTGTTGGCTATAGTGGGAACGGAAACAAGTTCAAGTTTAACAGTTATAGTTTAGCCCACGTACATGGGTTGATTAGCCTCTTTAGTTCATCCTGATAAATCCAGCTTTCAATATTCCATGTGTTGAGTGAATGAAACTATAATGACAATACTGGATATTGGAATGTTCTGATGAGTACTGCTGGAGCTCAATACAGTTAAAGGAAGAAATTACATCGTCTTTATTCCTGTGTCCTGACCGATACACCATCCTGTTTACTGGCTGAAAACCTTAATGAACTAGCCCTACTTGATTACCTCACTAACAGTGCACATCGTTTTAATTGTGGAAATGGCATTTACTGTCTTCAACAACATTTTTGAATTATATTATAAAAATTGTCTCTTCATTTTAAATGGACAGCATTATTATTTAATTGTGTCTGGCGACTTAAAAAGTTAAACAGATTTACTGTCAGTACATCATTGTTATTTAGTTAAATTAATTAAATGCATTTTTTTCCATTCAAATTGATGGAAACAGACAGAAAAGGATTGGGCTTAAAAGATTCCTTATCCTGTTGCTCCCTCTAATGGGCAACATTAATATCACAGTTTGGATGAATCAGATGTATAGTTTAATTTACAGTCAATGGCTTTTTTATTCTATAGCATATTTTTATTATTAGCCTATAAATACAATTTAGTATGTGTATAATATAGTAGTAATATACTAACTATGAATAAAATAGAAAATAGTATAGCCTAGCTATATAGCATAAATTGTTGTCCTGGTTAACACTGGCTAAAATGGGGGAAAAATCTAAATGAGCCACGATTTGATCAAGCAATCAAATCACCTTTGGAGAGGAGGTCTTATCACTGACAGTCCTCTGGCTCACTGCATTGCATGGACTTCATAATGTAAACAATAAGAATCATGTAAACTTTATATTATTTCTTATACAGTCTCAGTTGTCATTGCTAACTAGCGTTATTGCTAGCTATTTATTGTCTGACTTTGTGGCCAACCAGCTGTCAACATAATGTGATAATGTTATAATGACCAAATACAAACAACTGTAATTCTGTGATTATACAAAGGTTTGAAAAACGTCTCTGGTTACTTGCGTAACCTATGTTCTCTGAATAGGGAACGAGACGCTGCGGAAAGCGCAGTGGGATATTCTCTGAATGTGCCGATTGTCTGAAGCCTTATAGAATCACGCCAATTCATTGGCTGATGGCGTCCGCACGATATGAGCTACCAGGAGGAGGCGGACTCCGCTCTCTCTCACTCTGGCCAAGACCGCCTGGATCAATTTGATGGGCGGGAAGGCATAGAGTTTCTGCGTTGGCCAAGGGTGAGCGAACGCATCTATCCCCAATGGGGCCGGGGGACTCAGGGAGAACCAAAGCGGGCATTGGGACGACTCTTGAGATGCAAAGAGGTCCACCTCCGCCTCTCCAAAAACCTTCCAGATCAGGGCCATCGTCTGCCGGTTCAACATCCATTCCCCCGATCTGAGTTTCTGTCTCGACAGAAAATCTGCTGCGAGGTTCAGAACCCCTGGGACATGAACCGCTCTTAGAGATGGGAATCTGCTCTGAGACCACAGGAGAAGGTGACGCGCATGCCTCTCTAGGTTAACTACCTGTGAGCGGAAAGTTGGGGAAAGAACCTTGGCGACATACCCTGGTCTCGGCCTCAAGGAAACTTTGACCAGGCCAGGGGCAAAGTCCAAGCAAGACTCGCTAACAGAAAGAGCTTGTAAGTCTCCCACCCGCTTTAATAAGGACAAAGCTAACAAAAGAGAAACCTTGAGAGTCAGAATCCTCTCCGGAGCTGACTCCAAGGGCTCAAAGGGGGCTTTCGTCAAACCCTCTAGGACAACAGAAAGATCCCATGAGGGAACTCTAGGGGAGCGAGCCGGTTTCAGGCGCTTCACCCCACGCATAAAGGCAGAAACTAACCTTAATTTGCCCAGATTCCCTATGTGCTGCAATAGCCGCGACATAAACTCTGAGAGTGGTAGCGGCTGCTCCAGCCGCAAACTTCTCCTGCAGGAATTCCAGTACTGAACCAGCAGGGCAGTTAACTGGGCTCCTATCATGTGCTAAGCACCAAGTCTCAAAAACCTTCCATTTGGAAGAATATAATCTCCTTGTAGAAGGGGCTCTAGCACTCGCAATGGTCTCCTGAACGTCAGTTGGGAGACCAGAGCTTAATGCTAACGGCCTCTGATCGGCCAAAAATACAGCTTCCACATGTCTGGGCGAGGATGCCATATCCTGCCCTGTAGCTGGGACAGCAGATCTTCCCTGACCGGGATCCTCCAGGGGGAAGATTCCAGTAGAGGAATTAGCTCCGAAAACCATGGCTGAGATGGCCAGAACGGAGCTACCAGGAGGAGGCGGACTCCGCTCTCTCTCACTCTGGCCAAGACCGCCTGGATCAATTTGATGGGAGGGAAGGCATAGAGTTTCTGCATTGGCCAAGGGTGAGCGAACGCATCTATCCCCAATGGGGCCAGGGGACTCAGGGAGAACCAAAGCGGGCATTGGGACGACTATTGAGATGCAAAGAGGTCCACCTCCGCCTCTCCAAAAACCTTCCAGATCAGGGCCATCGTCTGCCGGTTCAACATCCATCCCCCCGATCTGAGTTTCTGTCTCGACAGAAAATCTGCTGCGAGGTTCAGAACCCCTGGGACATGAACCGCTCTTAGAGATAGGAATCTGCTCTGAGACCACAGGAGAAGGTGACGCGCATGCCTGTCTAGGGTGCGCGACCGAGAACCTCCCTGCCGGTTCACATGAGACACCACTGCCATGTTGTCTGTTCTGACAATGACATGGTGACCCTCCAGAAGAGGGAGGAAATGAAGCAGAGCCAGAAAAACGGCCCTTAACTCCAAGCAGTTTATGTACAAAGAGAGAGCCTCTCCGGTCCAGACCCCACACGTTGGTCTGCCCTTGAAAACCGCTCCCCAGCCGGTGAGAGAGGCATCCGTCGTAATCATCTGGCGACGAAATACCGCACCCATGCTGACCCCTTTCCGAAGAAAAAGAGGGTCCCGCCAAACTGACAGGGCTCGAAAGCAACTGCGCGATACCTTCAGTAGGCGAAGGGTTGACCCGGAGGGTCGAACCCCTGAGAGTTTCACCCACCACATGAAGGGTCTCATGTGGAGTAGGCGCAGCGGTAGCACGGAAGAGGCCGCGGCCATAAGGCGCAGCATCCTGCGGCAGGTGCCCACAGACACATGATGGCCTAGCAAAAAACGAGCCAAGCATGCCGTCAAGCTGGAAATCCGTGCAGCGGGTCTGCATGAGAACGGAATCCATGTTCACCCCCGAGAAAACGGTGCTTTGAGCCGGAGCAAGAACACTCTTCTCCGAGTTCAACCTCAAACCGAGAGACTGGATATGACTCAGAACGATGTCTCTGTGGTGGACCACTAGCTTCCTGGACTGGGCTAAAATGAGCCAATCGTCCAGGTAATTTAGAACACGGATGCCCTGGAGCCGCAATGGGGCCAGAGCTGCATCCATGCACTTTGTGAACGTCCTCGGGGCCAGAGATAGGCTGAAGGGAAGGACCCTGTACTGGAACGCCCTTTCTCCAACGGCGAACCTGAGGAACTGCCTGTGTCGCTGTACAACCTGGATGTGAAAATAAGCATCCTTTAGGTCTATCGTCACGAACCAATCCCCTGGCCGAATCTGAGATATGATAGCTTTCATCGTCAACATCTTCAATTTCCCTTTTGTAAAGGGCGAAGTTCAGTCGGCGGAGGTCCAGTATGGGACGCAAACCGCGCCCTTCTTCGGGACCAGGAAGTAACGGCTGTAAAAGCCCCGCTCAGTTTCCCCTGGAGTAATCTCCTCTATTGCTCCTTTGAGAAGGAGGGAAGAGATTTCCTGCTGAAGTACAGAAGCCTGAGTGGCGCTGTCTACTACAGTATGAAACACCCCGTTGAAACGGGGGGGATTGCGGCAAAACTGAAGAGTGTAGCCGAACCGAATTGTGCGAAGAACCCAAGACGATACCCCTGGTAAGGAGCTCCTTACTCTGGAAGGAAATGTGATAGAGGAGGAGGGATGCTGTAATGCAGACGACATACCTGAGTGAGGGTGCCGTGCTGACGCTCCTGGGGTGAAGAGGTTGACTGTGCCGGAGGGCCATCGGCGTCCTGGCACGTGATGGGAGGCATCGAGACTGGGGTCATGGTGACCAGGTCCGCCTGCTCCGGAGGAAAACAGAAAGTGCCTCCGAGGATGCGGCTGGCAGTTATAGAGAGTGTGGGGGGTGAGGGGAGAAAGCAGAAAGCGTCTCCTTCCTCCCGCACCGGACTGAGTAGAGACGGTGAAATATGGCCTGCACTTCGAGACACTCTGAATGGCGAAGGTGACAGGGCAAGGAAAGGAGAGCTGGTAGGTGGGCAGAAACGCTTGCGCGGTCTGACCCAACCTTGAGGAAGCAGAGGAGCTCTCCTTTCTCTGACCGGAAGGTCAGGAACGGCTCTGGGCCGCCGGAGCAGTCGGTTTGTCGGACAGCTTCAACTGGAGGCGCTTGTGAGGCCGTTGACGGGGAAACGGGCGACCGCGGGCTCCCCAAACCGTGGTAGGTGGGGGATGCCCTGGTTCGCTTCTTCTGGAAGAGAACTCCGGTCTATGAGAGGGACATTCTCTGGGTCGCACCGGGGGGGTAGCTTCCTCCGTTGAGGCCTAGAATTAGGGCCACTGAGAAGCCTTTCGTCGAGTTTCTACGACTGAGACTCACGTGGCTCGTCGGGCCAATCAATAGTGAGCTTCTCCGTAGCGCGCGAAAGCACGTCAGCGAGCTCCGTGTAGGCCGCAGCAGATAACCTCGTCGGCGAGAGTAGGCCCGAAATCCTCGGAGTCGGAAGCCTCGGTAAAAAGTATATCCTCCAGCCCGAAAGAAACCGCGTCGTGTGCTCCCGGGCTGGGGCGCAATTAATCGTGTGAAAATTCGACTGGCATGCCTCGCGCGTGTCGAGGGGAGGGAGGGAGAGAAAGAGCGGGGCTCGTCTGCTCGAACTCCACATCCTCAAGCTCTACATCCGAACCCCAAGTCGCGGATCCTCAAGAGGCCTCTGGAGCGCGACAGGGGGAGACGAATTATTCCCTCTCAAAGACCGCAAGCCGCGATTTGAGGGTTTTGAGCAACAAATTTTCACAGAATTTGCATTTAGACGATCCTATAACTGCCTCACGCGCATGTGAAAAACCCAAACATTTAACGCACTTACTGTGTGGGTCGTCGTTAGCGATGTAACGAGCACATGGTGGAGTACAGCGTCTTTAATCCATGGGAACTTCACCGTAAGGAGAAACAGAGTTCCGCTTAAAAAAGTTGCAGAAGCGCCGAGAATAATCCTTTTAGATGTATTTGTAGCTCAGAAAAATCACGAGCGAAGGGCAAACGTGACCGCTTCGTTCTGAAGGTAGAGAAATCTGAGGAGCAGATGGCCCGCGCGCGAATATGTAATGATGCGACGTAAGAGCGTCGGGGCGGAGCCATATCGCGCGGACGCCATCAGCCAATGAATTGGCGTGATTCTATAAGGCTTCAGACAATCGGCACATTCAGAGAATATCTCACTGCGCTTTCCGCAGCGTTGAGTGAACCTATGAAAGAGAACATCAAAATAGTCAAGGAGCTTTTCTTTACTCCACGGCAAGTTGCCTGGAAACAATATAACATACGATTAATTTGCCAATAAAACGTCTATAGCTGCATCTGAAATCGCATACTTCCCTACTATTTAGTAGCCGGAAAACAGTATGTGACAAAAGAAGTATGTCCGAATTCGCAGTAAGTTACTTATAAAAGAGTAGGCAAGAGTAGAAAAGGAAGCGAGGGTGCACAAATAAGAGATGAGAAGTAGCCTATAGGAAGAGCAGGGCACAAACTAACACTTTTTTACTTTCTCAGTTTGTGTAAATCCAGTTGGGGTGCAGAGAATTTATTTTTTCCCACATTCATTTCTCACATGTCTAGTACAGTTATGTGGTTTTGTTTCATTAATATAGTGTATACTTTTTTGGGTAGCCTATACTTGATATACCGCGGAAGAATGGAAGTTACATTTTACAACATGCCCCAACATTTGAGGGGCACATTGTAACATGACCATGACCAATTAAAATGTTATCTGATCTAATAAAAAAAAGTACAATACAAACTAAAATATTTTGTCACTTATACAATTATTAACTTTTTTATATAAAATAATGGCATTTTTTAATAATTAAAAATAAACACATTTTTGAGTTTGACAACAAATTTACACCCAAAACACAGCTATACAGCATAGTTCAAAACATAACAGTAAATAATAATTTCTTAACATTGACTCTCAGTCTTTATTCACCTTTTTCTCATGGTTTCTCAATAGAATTCATAAAAGTATAGAATAGAATAGCATTGTTCTAATAGGGGCACATTGTAACACAGTGTGACAATGTGCCCCACCTGCGCAACTGGGATTTAAACACGGCTAGTGTCTTCTGCTTGTTAAATCATCATTAAATAACTACTGCTCTAAACTGTTAAATAACATACAAGATTAAAATGATATCAGATTTGTCTAATTTTAAATAAACACAAAAAACAGATGAAAAATTAACTTCAGTAAGAAATTTACTTTTGCTATGGTTAAATAAATATTCAGTTATAGCCCTCCAAAGACTTTTTAATTTTGCCGCATTTTTTCTCTATGTTGACATGGCAACTAGTAGGCTAAATCATACACGAAGTTTCATCATGGTGGCAAAGTTTTAAACCATGTGTGTTATAACTAGCCCCGTGTTAGTTTGTGCCCTGCTCACCCCTACAACAAAACGTCAAAATATTGTCAAGTTTACCACAGGCTTTATGTTATTCATTGAAAAACCCCATTATAAAACCTCATAGGAAAATCTTGAGGGAATCAGCGGTGAATTACACGCTGACATCATACATGCGCCGGTAGCCCTGTAGCTATATTTCTGTAATCGCCGTTAAAGAAGTTTTCGACAGCGTTGCCCTTATGCCCTAGAAACTAGAACTCCTCACTAATGTTACTTGCGTGAGCGCTAGCTACTTTATCAACATTTTCCCGATTGTGTTCCCCACAGCGAGGAGGACATCGTTGCTAATTTATTATCCACGCTGTCTTCAAGATTAACTTTTTGAGTTAAATGTCAAAGGAAGCTACACCAGAGCTTAATTTGGTGCAGAAACCAAAATTTGATTGTGCGTTGGCTTAGGCTACAACAAAATTTTGTTGGTTTTGTGTCATACGTTTTGCAACCAGGCCAGTGTCACCATATTCCACTTAAGTGCACACACTGAATGTGTGATGATGCAATTATTCGTAATGAGAATTTGCATTTTATTACACTTTGTAATACTTTCACACTCTGTTTGCTTGTTTTATTTCTTGCCAAAGGTAACTTATTAAGAAGTAAAAAACAAAGAGAAATTGATTTTTATTGATAACTTATAAACCTTTAAAGGGAACCTTACTGTGAGCTACAAGGTTGTTAATCAATGTTTTTTGCTTCTGTTGAAGACATCAACCCACATTATTTCAACAAGTTAACTAGTTAATAATTGTTTAACATTGTAAATCACGATGAAAAACAACATTATCCATGATGCTGTACACAATTCCACCAATCAGAGAGTCAAAACAAGGCAAAATATTTTGTTAGCTCCGCCCACTCCCACGAAGCACTGCAAATTATGTAATCGAGTCGGTCTCCCTATACGCTCACAAAATACTTAAATATTTGAAAAATATAATGTTTTTATATATATTAGTTTATTAATGTCTGTTTTTAATTATGCTGTTCACAATGCTTAATGGGATTGTAGTTCCGTTAAAAAAGTGGGCGGGAGCTGTTGCATTCTAGAAGAGGACACAGTAAGCTAGGCTGATTTTAGGCTGAGTTTAAATTTTTCCCGATGAGGGAAGATGGTGAATGGGCCAAGGTTCAATGATGAATATGATGATGAATGTTTGAATATTTGTTGAAATTATGTTTTAAAATTGAACAGTTAATCACACCATGTCAAAGGTCAGACCACTTATCAAGACTACTATGAAAGTCAAACTCCAAGAAACTGAAACAGTTGATCACAGTGAAAACCAATTTTTACATTCAAGCACCTAGAACAGTTTTCAAGAGGAATGAAAAATGTTTTACACACATTAATGACAGTGATTGAAATACAATTGGGTGAAGATTACAATTGCTGATGTTGTTTAGTTTTTGAATTCTCAGAAATATTATCCATCCCTATAAATTGCACACAGCCTACACCTTATTTTGTGCATGCATGGCTCAATTAAAAAATTGCCGACTTAAACGGCAACATGTGCACAGATTAACATGCCTGAGACACATATCTGTACAAAAAAAATAAAAGTATAATTCCTGGTCATTAGAAAATGAAAGTGAAAGCAAAGTGATGTAAAGGCCAAGTATGGAAACCCATACACGGAATATGTCCTCTGCGTTTAACCCATCCAAGTTAGTGCACACATATTAGGAGCAGGGGAGTGAACATGTAAACATGCATGACATCAGATCTAATATAAACTTCAAAATTTATTGCAACAGCCAATCATTTTACGCAATTTATGTGCTGTCTTTCTATCACATTTACAATAAACTAAACAACATCAAAACAATTGTAAGTGTAGTGAAGAAATACAGCTAAATAGATGCACAATTGAAAACTTTATAGCATGAGCCAACTGTAACGTTCCAGGAAAATTCATATTAAACTCATCTATCGTCTCTTCTCTCTTTACTTCTCCCTCTAAATCTCAGCTTTTCTCTTTTACAACATTTGGTATCACCCCAATTGCCCATAAAATAGATTTACTGATGTTCCACCCATGGATATGACATTACACAGATACAGAACAATAAACGTTTATAATGTTTCACAAAACCTGAAAATATATAACACTAGAATAAGACACAGTCACATTCAATTCAGGCATTAAAATCTGTCTAGAGAAGTTTGAGCAGTTACAATCTTGGTGCTGAATGGATTCAAATACGAGTCCTGCTTGGTGAACCTGATTTTACTTAATAAAACGTGTTCCTGGATCAACATCATTGTTGATCCTGGAACAATGTTCCAATCAACCAATCAGATTTAAGGGATAGGTTTACAGTTAATGTAGCCTCAATCAAGTTTAGGCTTACAACCAGGGTTAGGTGCTTCTACATCAGTGTTATTCATCTTTTCCCTCTGATTTTAGGATAAGTTATGGGTAGGGTTAGGGTTAGACCTATGTTTTTGGACAGGATTGATTTTCTAGGATCAACAAAAGATGTTGTCTTACTTGGTAAAATCACTGCGACCAATTATGCTTACACATGGTTATATATTTTAGATTTTATATAAATGTCAATAAGAACAGTATGGTATATAAATAAAGTGGGGGTATAAGGGAATAAGGGATTTGTTGTGTTTGATTCCCACTATTTCAGATCAGGCAAACTTTTTCCTTAGGACTGACAAAGATGTTCTTCCTGGCAAGGATACAAGCACTCAGTCCTAGATGATTACAGTATGTTATAACTCTGCATTACTAAGTCATGAAATGGGTGTAATCTTGAAATGTGGATTTCTATTGGGAATGCACTTTAAAATGAATTGATGTATTGCACAAGAGCCCCTTTATCATACAAAATGATTACTCTCCTCAATCATATCTTTATGTGACAGATAGATGAGTTATAGGGCCTGACACCGAATCAACAATCTGAACAGATATTTATTTTGTGTATTTCACAAGCACATATATGAAGCTGACACTTATGTCTCTTTTGCAATTTTATGTAATGCTCTTTTTGAGTTTAAACATTTTTATAAATATGAATTAATAGTTTCTGAAAAACTACATATTTGATAGAACATTTCAGACAATGTATCTTTCTGCTGGTTTTGTGTGTGTGTGTGTGTGTGTGTGTGTGTGTGTGTGTGTGTGTGTGTGTGTGTGTGTGTGCACACTCTTGTTTGAAAGGATGAGTCACAAAAATAAGCCCCAGAAAAATGAAAAACTCCTGCACAGTTTTGTTTGTCCAGTGGATATTGCCGGGTTTCCACTTTAAGTCTGCAGCCAGACAATATAAGCTGACAGGTATATTCAGATTTATTGTGGGTTTTAGCTTGTATCACGCTAGACATTAGGGTTAGCATTAGGGCTTAGCTACCTGCAATTTCCAGGCTTTTGTACACTGCCAGTACCTCCAATCTTAGCTCTGTGCCTCAAGGAAGAAGAGATAATGTTTCAAATGCAAGTGCTGGCTTCCCCTAATTCATTCCTTATAGCTTTCATTGTGTTTGAGTGAAAAAAAGCAACAGTGCACAAACCTTCTGCTGCCTTTTCCTTATATAGTCCACCAGTTTTAGCAGAGTAAAATGCTTTTGCAAATTTAAAACATAATCAGTGTGCATTACATACCTCAATATCACAACAAGAAGGATTCAATCCTGATAAATCAAATGGGTTCTAGTCACAACTTACTTCCTTGGACCAGTCAGAATCCACACCATTCAATTGTAGAACAAGTTAACATAATTACATTTTCAATACATGTATGTACTTTTATTTCCACATTTCCACCATATATATATACAGGGTGCGATTTGCCGGGGGGGATGCGTGGGATTTCCCCCTTTCTGGTCAATGTATCCCTGCCTCTGCTTAATTATTTTTATCCCCGGTGGGGATAAATTTATCCCCCCCTCAAAGTGATCAGTGCTACTACACTAGTGGCGAAACGGATCACATTATTATTACGGATCTGTGGTTTGATTAAAGTCAATTTTATTTTAAAATACGCTACTTTGGCTTGCTCTGATATAGCTGCCGCAGCCTCTCTGTGATCATCACTCTGCAGATTTGCTCAATGTCCCGCCCACGGCGCTATCTGGTTGGTTACACATCAAGAGTAATAGCCTATCAATATGAGTCGCCGGACTAGACAAAAGCGAAGCGAACTGCGCGAGAGAGACCGAGTGTGTTTTTAACAGTAAATTGACACTGTAGCAACAACACAATAAATGTATTTCATTAAATAGAAAGTTTAACGAATATTTAATTAAAAATGCAATTAAAACTCAATACAAAACTGTAGGCTATAGGTTTGTGTTTCTGTGCATTGGTGTCTTTTGTGTGCATGTATGTGTGTATGCTTGTCCAATAAAGTCAAACATTTTGTTAAAGATTTTAACGTCTTTGACAAAAAACAAAACAGTGATTAGTAATGAAATCTTACTACATAAATTCAATCTTATTTTTTCCTCCATATTAAAGTTTATGTGCTCGAATTATTTATATGTATTAAACAATATTTCAAAACAACACGTTTGTACTGATTATTGTTGTCCATAAATCAAACTTCCATGCGAAGCGAACGTCGTGAGAGAGACCGAGTGTGTCTGTGTGCGAGAGAGACCGAGTGTGTCAGTGCGCGCGAGAGAGGCCTTCTTTCCGTACATTTGCATATGTGTTTTAGAGATTGAATTGAAATCAAATATTAACATCACTGCCCTAACTATTTCTGAATAGGATGTGTACTTCATAAATATTTGGAATCAGATGGAAATATAAGGTTCAGATCACTAAAAACATGTATGGAAATGGAAGAGTCATCGGTGGAGTCTGGATGTCATCTACTGGAAAAGTGTGGTACTGCGCACAAAAAAAAAAAAAACATTCCTAAAGCTCATTTATTGAGACCTAAAATCTGGCCCAGAACTTGTTCAGATATGTAGCACTGGTTTTCTTGACGTTTTAGAGTAAAATGTTTAGCAAATATATATAAAATACAACAATATCTAGCCTATTTTATATATTTTTTTTAATTTTCATAAACTTCTAAACTTTTTAAACTTTACTTTTACAACTTTGTTTTACTTCTTTAATAATCGAGAGAAGTGTGCCCATTTAGTACCCTGTTAGTTCGCAGTGCATCAAGTAGCCTAATGTTAACAAATAAACCTTTTTATTTGACTAATCAATAGTAAACGTTGAAATTAAAATTAGCAAAGATCAATAAATGCTGTAGAAGTGCAGTTCATTATTAGTTCATGTGAACTAATGTAGTTAAATAATGTATGAAACCTTATTGTAAAGTGTTACCGAAATTACAACTGGAAAATTTGCGAGATGCATCTCGAATGAAGGGATTAAGGGACTGTCCGCGGTGCTGAAAAACGTACGTTTTTGGTGACCGCAAAGCGCGCGTCGATAATGTGCGTTTTAAATAGCAGATCACGCGTCGAAGTCGCGCGTTTTGATGCAAAAACCGCGCGTTTCTGACGCGTGTTTTCCGTGACCACAAAGCGCATGTTAAGAACGCCTGCTTTTGAGGTAAAAAAACAAAACAAAATAGAGCGCGTTATGGTTTGGCTTATCGTTATGGTTTCGCAATCATTATGGTGTGGCTGTCGAAACGCACTGTTTTGGCGGGTCAGTGTGCAATCAGACGCCTGACCAGGCGTTTATGAATACTTTGGCTTGCCATAAATTCGCCTCATTCACGCGTCCAGTTCGCGCGAATTGACTAACACAGATAATGCATCTGTCTTTTCTATCATTTCACTGTAGCTCAGAATCGCGATGTAACATTAACGTTATTACTTTAACAGCAGCAGTAAAACTTACTGGGAGGGGGATTTAATTCTTGCATGTTTTTTCATTGTGCATGATCACAGTTCATATGTGTGGGGAAAGATAAGCTATTAGAGTAAAAATATTGCGTTAGGCTTCTTCATGAGTTAATAAGAAAAAATATTTTACAATTCTTGCAAATGCAGTGATGAAGTTCATGTTCTCATGATTTATTTTTATGAATAAAAATGTTTTCAAAACATCCCCCCCCTCTGTTTTTTTCACAAATCGCACCCTATATATATATATATATATATATATATATATAGGGCTGGCATCTGTCACTGGAGTAGAAGTCAATGTTGATCTAAGCTAAATAATGGTTTTGATGTCCAGATTAATTAAGCAATAAGCCCAATTACACAGAATTGTTTCTGAGTCTAAAAGATGTCCGTGACACATCAGTGTTCATGGTGGACATTGGAAAGTGTTCGTAGCTGTCTTCGATTGGCTGAAAATGGCAGTGTAGCACCACAGAGGACACATCCTTGCGGAAGTTGCTGTTGAGGAAGCCATAGATGATGGGGTTGATGCAGGTGGAACTCATGGCCAGCAGATGACAGAGTGAAAACAGCAGATTATGGTAACACACAGGCAGCGCCTCCTGGTGCCAGTCCGCCACCACATTAAAGGCATTTAATGGCAGCCAGCACACAGCAAATGCAACCACCAAAGTGGCGAGTATAACATTTATGCGTTTGCTGTGCATCACACGCCTGTGTTCGTCTTCTCGATTGCGGCTGCACTGGCGCTCCAGCATGCGTTGTCTGCGTCGCAGCCGCAGGAAAATACGAAGGTAGCAGAGAAGCATGAAGAGTAGTGGGCAGCAGTACTGGAATATTAACAGACTGGTGGTGTAGACTAGTTTGTGCTGCTGAGAAGGCCAGACTTCAAGACACGCCTGTAGCTGGCTAAGCGGTGCTGGAAGCAGACTGTATGGCTCGCTGCTGAGCATGTGGAATGCCAGGAAAGGTAATGATGTTACGCAGGCCAACAGCCACACAATCAAAACGGCTATGTACGCCTGTGGGACGCTTGGCTTCCAGCCAGATGGATGCAGTATGAGCTGGTGCCTTTCAAGTGCGATCAAAACCAGAGACAGAACTGAAACTGTCACCGACACACACTGCACAAATGGCATTAGGCGACACAGCAGCCCACCGAAGATCCAGTGATCCATAAGAGTGTAAACCACAGTGAAGGGAAGGCAGAACACACTCACCAGGATGTCAGAAACCGAAAGGTTGGCAATGAGGATGCTAGTGACGTTAGGAGGGTCCCGCTGGTGCATAATAATGCAAATGAGGAGGATGTTACCAAGCAAGCCCAAAATAAGCACCAGGCAGTAGCATAACACTAGTGTAAGAGTCATGGCGCTTGATTGCCAGCAGGGGACGTCAAGCAGGAACAAACTACTGTTGCTTTGATTGAGGGTGAGGGTGGAGTTTAAGAGCGCCTGCCACCACGGCATGTCAAAGATAGCCGACGCCATTGGCCACCTCAGGATAGCGCCATCTTGGGAGTCTGAAAATAACAAAAAGGAGCATCTAAATTAGATGTGCACTCCCCTAGGGCACTCCGCATGCATTTCAGCAGCTGTGATACTGTAGAGACTATAGTGGTTATTTTAGAAATAATAAGGACATAAAGTGAAAGGATGTTAAAGGTGATTTTAAGACAAGAGTTTTACATAATCCCAAACAGTGACTCGTACAGAGCACTATCATCAGTTCTTCTGAGACCTTTATATCTATGGGTTAAGAGAGAGAGCTGGGTTGACACATTTGATTAAAAATAAAAAAGACAAACTCTTTGTTAATTTACTTTTTCTGTAGTTGGACATAAAGAGAATAAAAGAGAAGTGTGTGGGAGGAATGATACTGTGACCCTGCTGAGGGATTTGCAGTGCATCCAATTATAGATGTTCCTTTGGGGGTGGCCATTGATCCGGGACCTGCAATTGCTCATAATAAGAATACAATCAGACCATTTCAGCAAAGTATCCACAGACTGTCTTGGAGACTGTAGTGTTTTATTTGTGTGTGTCTTGGGTATAGCAGGCTTACAGATTGGTCTCGCTTCAATCTGAGTGTTCTATGAAGGATCTATAGATGCTCTGAATACACACACACTAACACACATTTATCTCACTGAAGTCACTGCAGGACTGTTCTTGATTTACTCTTAGCAGTGTTTGAAAAGCGCCTCACATTCCATCCATCAACAATCTGAATTCTTAAAGAGATAGTTAACCTAAATATGAAAAATCTATCATTAACTCACTTCAGTGGAATCAGTTTGTTGCGTCCAAGTTCTTTGCTGTCAGAGAGAAAAGGAATCACAGAAGACAGCAGGTTTACTCTTGCCTATGTTTTTGCAAGAAATATTTTTCTTACAAAAACTCATCACCTTGCTTCAGAAGGCCCTTTTTAACCTCCCAGAGCTGTGTGGAGCACTTTTATGATGAATGAATGCACTTTTTTGAGGTTCAAACTGATGGTTGCAATCCACTGCCATTATAAAGCTCGGAAGTGTCAGGGTGTTTATTAAAATAACTCTGACTGTATTAGTCTGAAAGAAGAAAGTAATATACACCTAGGATGGCTTGAGGGTGAGTAAATCATTGGGTAATTTTCATTTTAAAGTGAACTACTCCTCTAAGTTAATATTAAGTGTCCCACCTGGATGATGCGATGGCAGCCATACTGCGCCAGAACGCCCCAACACACACCAGCTTTTTGGTGGAGAGGAGACAGAGTGATGAAGCCAATCAGTATATGGGGATGATTAGGAGGCCATGAAGATTGACAGAGACCAATGGCCAATGTGCAAATCTGTCCAGGATGTTGAACATGTTAAACTACATTTTTTTTCTAAAAGAGATCCTGGTATTTTTAATGACCACAGAGAGTCAGAAACTCGGATTAGCGTCTCATCCGAAAGACGGTGCCTTTTAACAGAATTGTGTCCCCATCACTAGGGTGTTAGGACACACAAAGATCACAGGATGAGCACCCCCTGCTGGCCTCACTAACACCTCTTCCAGCAGCATCCTGGTTTTTCCCTGGAGGTCTCCCATCCAGATACTAACCAGGCTCAACCTGCTTAGCTTCAGTGGGCAACCGTCTTGGGCTACAGGTTGATATGGCTGCTGGCTTGTTGTGGGAAAAACAGTTCAAACTTATCGATCACTGCAGCAATGGTAAAGATACGGCCAGTCCCAACTTGGAAACTCATCTATCAAAGTGATATTTTTTATGATAACTCATAATCACGGTAATTTCAGCAGCATGTTGAGGCAGCATTAGGCAGGATGTTTACACTGCTCTTTTCCATACAATAAAAAGGAATGATAACCATATGTTGTCAAGCTCCAAATCGGAAAAATACACCATTTCTTTTTTTTTACTAAAACTAAAGAATGAAATTGAAGTCATTATTCATTATGCTGAAAAGAGCAGCATCAGCATTCTTCTTTAGTGCTCCACGACATATGGGGGAGTAACTGATGAAAGCAGTTGATCATTACAATTTGCGTAAAATATCATTATGTGGAGAGACTGATTGTGTTGCTCTGTTGTAAATCACGTGAAAGAGCCATCAGCTTTGCTCACTATATGCCAGCTTAACAAGGAATAGGTCATTCTAAGGTAGAGAGGCATTCTTAGCTTTTGACTATGAAACAATGAGCATAACCATCTTTTATTTGCGCAACAAATTACATTTTCATGCTTGGCTGTAGTTGTGGCTGTCTTTATCTCTCTTTGTTGGTCTCTCTCTATCTCGCTCTCTCAATCAGAGGATAGACATAATGAGATAATTTTGGACTTCCTGTTGTAATTGTGCCTCATTTAATTATATTATAATATTAGAATTCTCTCATCGTCAAACATATCTGCAACTTGGCAAACACAGAGCCAAGATGAGATGAAAATCAGTTTGTTATGGTCAAATGTGTGGGTGTTTCCAAACAAACAAATTAAATAATATTTTCACACTTTTAGCATAATTTGGTTAAATTACAGATTGGAAATAATGCTCTAAAAATATTATGTATTGTTTACCTTGGTTGATAGTCATTTCACGCAGTAAACATTGAAGTGTTTTGATTATTGAGTGAATATTTCACTCTTTGGTTAGATTATCAGTTTTTGAAATTAAACATATTATAATTATAATGGAGCAAAAATAAACTACGAAGCCCTAAAACAGTTTTCAGGTCATTTTAATGTGTGTTAAAAAAGTTGAAATCAGGTTGAATTAAAGTCACTTTCTGTGGCATAAAAGTGCCTGTAACACCTGCACATGTGTTTCGTGTGATGAAGAGAGGAAAGGAGGAAGAGTGATCGCTACCCTGACTTACAGTTTATATCTTTTTCTTTTATATCATGAAATGTTATTCTTCACCTGTGATAGGACTCGGAGGGTGAGAAGATCACATTATCCTCCAGCACTTTCTCTCTGTCAGTTTCATTATTTTCTCTCCCTTTCATAATCATCCCAATCTCACATCATCTCTCTATTCTTCTCCTACAGGTGTGGATTTTCCCTTAGGTAGTTTTACATGTCACACTGACCAAACTGTAAAATATTCACATCTGCACTCACACACATATACTGACCATAATACAAAACCTGAGCTGCAGATTATGTAGATGATATTAAAGCCTGGTGCCTGATGTGGTTTCAACTTTTAGTTATTTACTTAAATACTTAGTACATGATTTTCATTTTCAAAACAATCACAGATTCTGTTGTGCTCTGTGCCCTGAACTCCTTTTGGTCAAGGGCAATTGTAAATTTCCGACAGAAAATCCTCTCACACATAACACATAACATTGTGGTCATATATCCCATTTGTGTTAAGTGACTTATCAGAAGCAGGGCATCCATATAAAGGTACACAATTTAACCCTGAGACAGTCTGACTCAAATATGATCTAAATAAAGCTTTTAAAAATCCTTAAATTCTGTCGCCATACTGCCTGCACAAACATACTGATCTGAGGAGGTGTGTGTGCATTTATGTGTGCAAGGGGGAAAATTGCCTGTGTGTCCTCACTTCATGGCAACACCAAAGAGCTGCAGTCTATGTCAACATGTCCAATAGAGGACTGTGGGTTACTTCAAGCTTTTCTCAACCTATTCCGAACAACTATGTTTGCATGTGCATGTATGGCTGATGTGGGCTGCAATATCAATGTATCCAATTTGGAAGTGAAACTGATCAGATATAAAATACTAAATAGAACACAACCATTCCAACTTAAAGAGACAAAAACATCCACAGAGGCTTAAAATTATCGTGTCCTCTCACAGACAATCAGACTTAAAACACATGAAGATGCTCTACAGAATAATTAAACGGTGACCCTGATACATTCATAAATTCAGTCCGTTCTCTCATCTTTGTAACAAGGAGATAAAATGAACAGTTACACGTATAAATTATTGTATTCATATGATCATTTATTATTACTCAATAGCTATATAATGTAGAAACATAGATTTTTCTGTGTGTATAGCATAGAACTCACCTGTCTTCTACAGCAGATTGCTGTCAGGCAGTCGGGGGAATAAACACTCAGTCAACTCCAGGTGTTCTACCTCAGCATTCATCTCTCTCTCTCTCTCTGCGCTTCTTCTGAGCCCACATCCTTGCAATGTGCCGTCTCTGTAGTAACTATTCTGCTGGGCTTCACACTGTAAGCATAACCCCATGCGATTGCACTGTGTTTACTGCCCACGTGTGACATGAACCATGTACTGCATCAGGTTCTTTTGGATACAGACTATAAAACACATTCAGGTCCCTTTAACACATATTTTCCTCAAAAATACACTAGCTCACACAAATGTATGCTCAATTGGCACACGGTACATTTAAAGGTAGGGAGGGCTATGTTTTTCATTAACACTTTTGGTTATACTGGTTGAAACTCTCTTCATATCCTGATAGCAATCAATAATGAAATGTCGTAACCGTAATTAGGACAAGATGGCAACCCCGTTTTAGAACTATTCATATCCTCAGACTCGGATTTATGTGTTTCAATGGCAACACTATCAACGCTGAAATGAATCCGCAGCAGTCATGTGTAACATGTAACATTATTATTGTAATGTTATGTGCTTTGAGACATTTAACGCTCATTTAACGCTCTCATGACTGTTGTAAACCTTGTTCTTCTCAAGTGTAGGAGACTTAGAAGCGAAGACCAGGAGATGTTAGGATTGTATCTTTTAAGCAGGATTGTTTATTTGCTGTAGTCTGCTTCATCCAAAATCTTACCCAAGTCTAACTAAGGCAGTATACATTTTAGTTCATATACCCTTTCAGGGGGAGGAGTTACATAAAGGTGGAGACACTCTGAAACAAAAGCATGTAAATGAGACATACAGGTTCAGGAACGTGCCCTAGACTGAGAGTGTTACCAATCCTAATCCAATCAGCATAACAGTGTAATGTAAATATCCTAATCCAGTCAGCCAGACTCTTCACCGATACCTTCACATTATCATAGAGCTTAATGGCCAGGCAGTGCATAAAGACAGGTGATAGTCTCAGTGCTCTGATCAATTTAATTTACAATAGAGAGAGCAGGACAGACAGGAAGAGGCAGGTCTGTGACATCAGATGAGAAGTAACAAAACGGTTAATGTCCTATGCCTCAAAATGGTAACTTTCTCAGTTAAAATACTGTTGAACCTAAATTAAAACATTTTAATAAATTTGTAACACTACATGACGCTTTGCAGACTCTGCTCAAGTGTTTTTGAGGAGGTGCTTTGGGGAGTGCTGTGAAGAGAGGGTGGGATCTACCTTTAAGGCAATTTTACACCTGGTATTAAGATGTGTTTTGGTCGATTGGATCACAAGTGGATGACGCTAAATACGTTGTTTTTTTTAGCTTGTCCACTTTCGACCATTTCCAGAGGTAGTCGAAAACACATTTGACCGGATTGCTTTCGACTCCAACTCCCAACTCCAACCATATTCACTCTCCTGTTCAAGAGATTTTACAGTCTTGACTCCTCGACTCTATTTACTTTACATCAAAACAGGGTGAGTAATAATGCAAGATTGTAGTTTTTATAACACGTGATCGAATATTATGCCAGAATTAAAGGGGTGGTAAAACACGATTTCACTTTTCTAACTTTAGCTAGTGTGTAATGTTGCTGTTTGAGCATAAACAACATCTGCAAAGTTACAGCGCTCAAAGTTCAAAGCAAAGGGAGCTTTTAAAAAATTTAATTTCTAAGGACTACAGCAAACAGCCGATTTTGGACTACACGACATTCATCCGGGTTTGCTGACGTCAGCAAATCTATTATTTACATAAACCCCTACTCCGAGAATACTTGATAAGCGGGGCAAGGCCATTTTATATTGCTGTTTTGGAGATGAGTTGTCACAATGCCGTCGAAACACTGCTGTTATTTTCATCCCGGTTGCAGGTCCACTTTGTTCAGCCTTCCTAGGGACGAGGGAGTTAGGGATCAATGGTTAAAATTTATTTTTAACTCGGTCCCTCATAATTATGACCAGGGCCGACCCGAGGCATAAGCGAACTAAGCGGCTGCTTGGGGCCCCCCAATCGAGTTTAAAAAAAAATTTTTTTTTTTTTTAGATGACTTAAACAAGTGACATTAAATGAATGAATGAATATGAATGAATGAATGAATAATTCAAGACAAGAAAATTCTGATTTCATGATCAATATACCTGCCAACAACTGCTGCTGTGTCTGCCAGCGTTTAAGTCATGCGCATAATCTAGACACCTGGCTAGTGCATAGAAAAATTCGTGCGCAACTGCGCATAGTCACGGTATCGGTTTAAGTTGGAGAAAATAGCCGCAGGGGAACTTAACCTTCTAGGTGTAAGGGTAGCAGTTTGAATAAATAATAAACATAGCAGTTTGAACTCTTCTCCACTTTATTATACCACATATCAGATCACTAACGGTACTGATCCACTTGTCCGTGCGACACTTCAGTCGCGCCGCACTCCGCTTTATTCCTATGGGTGACGTCACGCGACTTTAACGCGCTCGCAAAGCATCCCGGGAAGGCGGCGCTTCATTTGGAAAAATGCTGCGCGTCAAAAAGCTGGCCGATGCCCATCTTTATGCAAATGAATCCGTCAAACGCGCCGCGTCTATCCAATAGAAGTAGTCTCTCGAGGGGCCTTTGTTCTAGACTGGCCGCTGGGTCAAAACCACGCGCCCATCAACTTACAAATGTGGAGAGGCGTGCGACACCACGCTTCAGTCGTGTCGCAAAAGTGGATCAGCACCGTGGCCGTTTCTCAATACCAAGTTCGCAAACTTCGGACTTGCGTCCTTGGTAGTTCAGACTTGCCAAGTTCGACTCAGGAGAACGAACTCCCGAGGACGAGAGGACGCAAGTCCGGTTATTCTGCAAATGGAACAGTGCGTTCTTGATCGCGTCACTCAGCTCGCTCTGGCTACTCCGGTTTTATCTTTATGTATATTTTAGGCAACAATAAAACGAAATATGGTATAAAATACAACTTGCCTCTTTTCATCAACAATAAAACGAAATATGTAATAAAACACCACTCTGCCTCTTTTCATTTAAAAAAATCTTAAACATCTTAATGGCCACACAAATGTGGTTCAGGCAACGCAGATTATCTTCACTGCATATATTTATAACAACACGAAATATAAAACACAACCCTGCTTCTTTTTGTTTTAATTTTTAAATATGAAACATTGTTGATCATTAAAACGGACATAACAAACAGAGACAGGTTTGTGTAATTTTATTGTATTATACATGTACATACAGTGAAGAGAATGTATAGTAAAATAATATATATAAAAAGTGTTAATGATCAATAATATCCAGTATAAAACTATAAGTAGCCTAATAGGTATAAGAAGATATACAATGAGAAATAAAGCAAACAATTCAGTCAAACATAAGTCAGCTCTCTAATAGGCTACGAAGTTCAATTTAAATAGCCTATATAAAGTTATGAAACTTCACTTTGCCCTCAGCCAAACGATTTGCCATGGAACAAACTATAGATTAATTAGACCAAAAATCGATTTATACAGAAGACAAATTATATCTCATATAACCACTAGACTACAGACATCAGAGCCAGCGGCAAACATCAGAAGGACTAGCCGAGGGAAAGCTGTTCCAGTCGTGGTTAATGAGCGCTGAACGCCCGGTGATCGCCTAGATCTCACAACTCCGAAAACGTCAGATACATTTTTTCAAATAGGCGCTATCTTTATAAATAAACCACAGATTTGAGCTTTAAACAACTACATTCTCGCCTGAAACACTATTAAAATTGCATTACGTGATACAATGACAGTAGTATTTTTATATTACGCGGGTTTTCTCCTCTGCTATTGACGCTTGCTGGTTGGTGCGAGATGCATTCTGGGATACCTGGCTGTTTCAAGCATAGATATCATATAGAGACTAGATGCCCTATTGGTCGCTGGAAACCGAGAAATCCGGCCGCCATCTTGAACCGGTCGTATTCCTAGTTTCGTTGCGTGGCAGTAGATAAGATGCCAGAGCATTGTGGAGCATTTTCCTGTTCTAATCGCCGGACCATCGAAAATAGGGCTTTTCACAAGTAAGTCTTAACATTACAGTACTATTGGTTGTATTTTGTGAATAGAATATTACCAGATAATCGAGAAGGAGCAAGGATATTTGCTATTACTGTACTGAAATCGTTGTGAAATGCTGTTTAGGCTACTGCATCAGCCGGTGTTCACCCGGCATGGAGAGGTGGGGTAACTGTTAAAGCATTAATTACAAGAGCTTCTAGGTTATCGGATAAGCATTCAACTGCCCTGTTGTATAGGTTATTTGTGTTTGCGCACATGATATCAGGAAGCAATGTAATACACCCATGACAGCGATGCGCAAATTGAGTTACCCCTCCAACTTCTAGTGTTATTGATAACCTTTATCATATCACATGCGATTTGGCTATTGATATTACAGAAGTCCTGTGGTAAAATTACATTATTAACTTACTCCATCTACTCTTGTAAAGTTAATCCGAATAGGGCTTTAGTCTCGACATTTTCCCCTCCCACATCCACATCCAATAAAAAAGGTATAGGCTTAATGTTGTTCGATAGGGCGTCTACCTATATGATGTCTATGGTTGTCCCAGCCCTACACAGTTGTTATCAACATTGACTGTACAGTGAGTCCAGCAGCATATGGGGACATTGACTGTATAGTGAGTCCCACAGTTGATGAGGACATTGAGTCTGCAGTGAGTCCAACAGCAGATGGGGACATTGACTCTGGAGTGAGTCCAGCAGCGGAAAACAGTATTGGCTGAGCAGTGAGTCCCACTGCAGATGAGGACTCTCTGGAGAGAGATTTCTTTTAAATGAAAAAAATAAAATAAAAAATAAAAAAAATCCGTCTACCTATATGATGTCTATGGTCTCAAGTCCGCACAAGTCACCTCTCGATGCATCCTCGGTAAAAGGGGCAGATCAAGAACACATCCGGGGATTTGAACTGGACTTGGCTAGATGTGAACTTTGAATTGGAACAGTGCTTTGGCAGCGACTGATGACGTTTCACAAGTCCACAAGAACACAAGTAAGCCCCTTTCACACAGCACTTTGAACCCGGCAAATTGCCAGAGTGCCTTCTGTGTGAACGCAAACACGACCCGGGATTGATGCCGGGATCGATCCCGGGTTGGGGACCTAGTAACATTGCCGTGTTCAGACCCGGAACGCGCGCTGTGTGAACAAAAGCCAGAACCGATGCCGTAAGGGGTGTGTCATAGTGATGACGCATGTGCCATCGCGCGACTCTGTTGCTCTTAGAAGAAAGTTTGTGTTAGTCATCAACAAAGAAAAAACGAAAAAATGTCTGCAAACTGGAATAAAGCAGAGACAGGAGCTCCTCACAATCCGCGCTGAAGCTGCGATCGTTCGCCAGCTCTGTGGTGGAAAGGTGCGCGCGTGCACATGTTTTCGACGCGTACGTTACACACGTCTAATCCTGACGTCACGCGGCTTTCCGGGACATTAACGGGTTGTATGTGAACGCACTCACAGATCCCGGCAAATCACTGGCAGTGTGAATGAACCAAAATCAAACGAACCCGGGTCAAATCCCGGGTCACTTTATCCGTGTATTTTCCGGAATCTCTGTGGTAAAGGGGCTGTACAGACAAGAATGCATATTGAGAAACGGCCCGTGACTCCAAAAACCCGCGACACTCCAGAACCAAGTGCGCACGACCCATTCCTATCTACGGCAAGCCCCGAGGGGAAAAACAGATTGCATACACACCTACAACGAGCGCCAGTACATCATTACCGGTATTATAGTAACAGACTTTGTTAGATTCTGTCATGTACAATCCAACAAAGTCTGTTACAATAATAATAATAAAAAAAGTTTTACGCTGTACGCTGTATTGAGACAGTTGAGAAATAATAATATTTTTACAGTTTTCAACAATAATTGTCATTGTTGAACCCTTGCTCTTATTATGTTTCTGATTTCTCAGTTTTGTCATTATTTTAGCAAATAATTTATTGTTTTGAGACCGTTTGTTTTAAGAAGTTTCAAAGAGTTAGTAAAAGAGTAAAGTAAAAGTTAAAACTTTTTTATTTAAGTAGACATGTATTTTTTACATACTATAAGTATTTACATACATATATAAGTATTTACATACATATATACATACTATAAGTATTTATAAATACTATAAGTATTTATTTTGTATTAATACATAACCTCTCTGTATTCATTTATATTGTATCATTATTGCGTGACATTTGAGTCAATAATTGTCAAGCACAGGTGACTTCGCGTAGTGGGAGGGGGCCCCCAAATCAAATTCTGCTTAGGGCCCCCAAAAGGCTCGGACCGGCTCTGATTATGACCTAAATCTCGCTCTCTGTGCTGTAGCCTACATGTTACGGAGGAAAGCTTTCACAATCTTCGCGAGCTCAATGCATGATTCGCACATCGGCTTGTCCTGAAAGATGGAGCAGTTCCAACTTTAAGAACAGAAGCTCTTGTTTACGGGCCACAACCTGTAAGTATTATTTATTTTTCGTCAATGTGTTTTCCTGTAATAGATCGTATTGTTAATTGTACGTTGTAGCAAGGAAATGACAACGCAGTTTGGCTCTGCTGGTTTGTTAAATGCTCATTCATACTTCCGACAAACACCTAACGTTACAAACTTTTTTTTTAATCTCAACAGCGAACTTGGAATTAGTGTAAATTATTCTTTGATTAGAGCTTTTATGTTTATCTACATGCTTGTTTATCTACAGGCATGCTAGACATGGTTCTGTGTTTGATTTGGCAGCCGATGTTTAGTGTTCGTTCTGGGTTAATAGTTCTGTCGACAGATAGGCCTATTTGTCTACAATCGTTCTAAAAATACAAAAGTAACGGTGGCATACAGTCAGTAACGATCACTATAGATCCGCAGTCTTTACTAAAAAAAAATCCATCCCTTTGAGGACTGTAGTATAATTTAGAAATTCTTGTTTATGAAGCTTATTTTTTGTAATTCTATAATATTTAGTACAATTAAATAAGAGCGTATCTAAAAAGTAATGAGAGAACAACAAAAAACAAACCTTTCTGAAACGTCGTTTAACAGCCGTTCTTGAACAGGTACTGCTCGATCATCTTCACTAACGTTTCCCCGGTCCGATTGGTTTTATTGACGCCATTGTTTATAATACACCAAAGCACAATGTACCGGTAAAGGTACGAGGCGTGACATTTCCGGAAAACGTGCACTAGACGGTTAGCGAATCACAACACACTGGGCCAGCTAACCAATCTGAGCCCATTGTGTAGTTTTGAGGGCCTGGCTTCATAGAACCAGGAAACCATCAGACCGTTTTTACAAGGAGGGGCAGAGCACTGTAGAATAAAGGTAAAATATATGAAAAATAATGCAATTTTTAAAAAACGAAGCATGAACACATGTTACAGTGCACCCCACAAACACAATCAAGCCTTCGAAAAAATGCGTTTTACCACCCCTTTAAATAAACGAGAAAGAAGGTTTTCTTTAATCAATTAATCTAATTATACTGGTCGTGTGTTGGCGCTAAATGCACATGATCATTGTCTTAAAATGTTCTGAGACTGGCAAGAGCAGCTTTCAAATCCTACTTATCTTGCTGGATCTGTCTGCTGCTTTTGACATAGTGCACCAGATTAACCAGTGAACTATGGAAGCAGAATAGTCTCAATTATAATTCACGCAAAAAACATCATTCACACATGCGTAGACAATTTCACATGCATGAAACCTAATTCACGTATACACAAAAAAAAACTCACGTGCGTGAAAAAAATGTATATTCACAAAAAGCAATTCACATGCGCAAAATAAAATTATTTATTCATAAAATACATTTCACAAATGCAAAACACAATTCGTAGATATACAACTGTGCTCAAAAACCTTTGAATGTTTAAAATGTAGAGTATCGCCTTGGATGCGTGTGTGTGTGTGTGTGTTTTTGAGACTTTCCTGGCAGCACTCTCTTCCTACTCAGAGCAGTCCTACTCTTTAGCCAATCAGATTTAAGCTTATCAATCGACCAATCAGTATCACGTGAGGGCGGGCCTTCCGTCTCAGTGGTGGTGGGGAGGATGGAGGTAAATTGAAGAATCAGCATCTGTGAACTCAGACATGTGTAAGTAGAATTCAACACAAGTATAAGAACACGATTGGATAGATGAGAAGGTAATGAGTGACGTAACAATTGAGTCTTCCTGGCAGAACTTATGCTAGAGCTTCATAACTTATTATTAATGTTTATATTAATGTTTCTAAGAAATTACTTTTCCACTAAACCTGATGTAAACATATTTAGCGAAGTGAAGGCCAAGTATGGCAACCCATACCCCGACTTTGTCCTCTGCATTTAACCTATCCGAGTTAGTGCACAAAGATTATGAGCAGTGAGTAACTGCAAACCATGGACACACACACCTGGAGCAGTGGACAGCCATTTACTGCGGCGACTGGGAAATTATTGGGGGTTAGGTGCCTTGCCCAAGGCCTCAGTTGTTACCTGCCCAAGAAAAGGCAGAGTTCTGTGCGCATGCGCTTCTTTCCGTCAGTCATTATCAGCCGAGCAGAAAGTCGGAGCAGGACAGTGTGTGCAATGTGTAGGCCCTACGTCAATAACCAATTGTGAGTTGACTGTTTACCAAGTAAATGATAAATGCACAATGTCACATCCTGTCACTAAGCGATGATGACTATTTATCAGTGTTAAAGCCGTTTATCGCGCACTGTTGAGCGCACGCGAATGTTACGATTATGTTCAATAATACTTGGAATTCGTAGCATATATATTGCAACCAGTTCTTGATTTGTATGTATCTATGTGTGATCATCACATTAACAGCTGAAACGCTTGCTATTTCTAGTTTCGGTTTGAATGGCTTACCATTTCTGACCACTAAGTGGCGGTGTCGCATAAGAATTTTGTTGCTAATTGATTCCTTTTTTAATTCTAAAATTTAACTTGAGAATTTCTTTACTTGAGAGATTTGTAGCTGTTTATAGAAGTAATGTTTGTATAATAATACCCAAGATATATATATATTTTTTCCCTTTATTCCTTTCCCTTTGTAGACCACACACATCTACACACACTTACATACTGTAACCGTGTACTGCTGTGTTGTGTACAGCCAAAGATAGTCAACAAATACACCTCCTTTGCATGGAACGGATCAAATCCAATGTGTTTTGACGACACCCCATTAAGGAAGGCTTGCTATATACTATCACCTAATACAGTCCAACCTTTTATACTGTTCTGTGCTATACTGTTCTGGTCTAACACTATGTTTTCATAAATGCTCAAACAACCACACATGTATGCTCAGGTATGTTTATTTTATTAAGCCTCATTTATATATCAGCTCATTCAACAGGTTGAAGCTTTATATTAAATGTAAAAACAAAAAAAATACATTGAAGTATTTTTGTTGTTCAGGATGTTTGGATTATTCACTGTCCTCATCAGCAATGACTTCAGGTGAGTCAGAAACGACTTCAGGTGAGTCACCAATGACTTCAGGTGAGTCACCAATGACTTCAGGTGAGTCTGAGGAATCCGGCTGATTGGGAGCTTGCTCTTCATCACCGCTGAAACACACACATTGCACAAAGCATTAGTGCTTCTTGAAAACGACACATGCAATACACAGATACATACATTGATTTTCAAAATGGCATAATAAGACTTTACTGCCAGATTTTGATTTTGATTTTGCAAGAGACATATTTTCTGTAAAGGTTGTTACATGGATGGTTCTACTTCAGTCTCCCCGAGGTCATTCTCAGTGAATGCTCCAAAGTTATCATAAAAGATTTCAGCGGTGGGTCCGGGTTGGGTGAGATCAAATCTGCCCAGACATTTGCACAAAATAGTATAAAGAAAGAATATTAGAGTGTCATCATTTTGGTCATATTCACTAGAACAAATTTCCTGATTTCTGCAAGAAAGATGGAAATACATGTTGAAAGTGATGTGGGCTATATTTAAATAATAATAATTGAATATAGTGCCTTTCGTGCACTTAAGCCATTTTATGCAAACAGAAAAAACAAATAAGAAAAAGATAATTGAAGAACACAGTCATGCATCAAAGCAACATTTCCACAACCATAGCAATATAATTATTTTATAATAAACAAAAATTGAACAGGGAAATGAGGTGTGTACAAGTATACAAATGTACCGTTCACAACAGATGATTCTATACTCCACACAGACACATATGTCATGTTCGTTCCCCCAATCAGAGTTAAATCTTCATGGAGATTTCCATCAGTCAGTACAACCTGAATCAATAATAGAAATGTATCTCAGATATTATTACTTAGTTATCGAGGATCATAAATACACACAAACACAGAAATACTTTTTAACTTGATCTCCTGAGAAAACTTGTACTTGCAGTGCATACATTTGTGCATTCATTTATACGGGCCTGCTGCTATAATTCACAGTGTCCAGATGAAATGTGCCAAAAACAAGTTTTTCGATCATTAGTGAATGTGATGCTTAAAGGGATAAAAAGCCACATACATACCACTGGAATAGCCATTGACGGGTCTCTGAACCCAATGGGCATTTAAGCCCTCCTACCACAGCATCATCTCTCTGGCTTTCATAGGACATGCTGACAATTTCTGAATCAATCAATTGATTGATAAATTAACCAATCAGTCAATCGTAGAGTTTGTAGCTGCAACCATATATTTAACGGTTTGCAAAAATGTGAGCATAGTTACATTTTTATAGACAAGGCAGTAACATCACCTGGGCTGTTAGTGGTATCTTGAGTATTCACTGTTTCTATTCTGCAGGTATTACAGCAGACCACTGCTGTAAGCAACACAATCAGTCTCAACTGAAAGAGAGGACAACGAGATGTGGTGAGCAATATGAGAAGACTGGTCAATCAAACACCAACAGGCACTTTAGGAACTCTTGAAATGCTACAATAAATACTACCTCTAAATTCACATACCTGTCCTTTCATCCAACCAGTGAACGGCAGCTGTGTGCTGGCATGA
Source organism: Gila orcuttii (assembly GCA_026230005.1). Classification (NCBI taxonomy): domain Eukaryota; kingdom Metazoa; phylum Chordata; class Actinopteri; order Cypriniformes; family Leuciscidae; genus Gila; species Gila orcuttii. The sequence continues at coordinate 29,832,605 of JAPDVR010000013.1, read as the reverse complement.
ATGGGTAAACCCCACCCCCATTTCTGCTTCAATTGTTCTGCTTAGTTACATTGCATCTGCGATTGTTGCAAAACGAATCGGTTACCTAACGTAACCTCGGTTCTCTCTAGAAGAGGGAACGAGTATTGCGTAAGCTAGCTTACGCTACGGGAAAGATTCATCTTTGCTGAGAGTTTGAAGCCAAAAATTATTTCATAATTTGTATCCATTGACAACGCAGTTCCTCTGCGGCAGACCTAGAGCGGGCTAGCTAGCAGCTCATTGGTTCGCTCAGAGAGAACTGCTTAAGCCTATGGGAGAGCGGGGCTGAACCCGCTACCAATGGGAAGCGCCCGCGCACTCACTGCATCATAGCCCGCCAGAGTGGGCGTGGCTATGGTGTATAAAACAGTCTCTCCCAGGCTTATATGTTGATTTATTTCAGCGTGAAGCGAAACGCTAGTAGCGCAAGCACGGCCGGGAACGCAATACTCGTTCCCTCTTCTAGAGAGAACCGAGGTTACGTTAGGTAACCGATTCGTTCTCTTACGAGAGGTTCTCTCGTATTGCGTAAGCTAGCTTACGCTACGGGAACACCTGGTCAACGCCGTGCGCGCTAAGAAAAACACTCATGAATCCCAGGGTGATACCGGGGGAATAATGAAATGTGGAGTGAATGTACAATGAAGCCGGCAGAGCGGGCACATAGTGTATACATAAGCATCTTAGGGGAACACAAGGGGCGAACCGGTTGTGTGAGGGATTCCCAGTGATGCAGCTTCTTAGGGAGCTGGTTTTTAGACAGCTAGCAGTTTTGCCTGCAAGGCGGGAACTTCCAAATTGTAAAATCTGACAAAAGTGGACGGGGAGGCCCATCCCGCGGCCACACAAATGTCATGAATGGAAACTCCACAGGACCATGCCCACGATGAGGCCATGCCTCTGGTGGAGTGCGCCCTGATGCCCAAAGGGCAGGGCAGGCATTTTGATGCGTAAGCAGAGGCGATCGCGTCCACTATCCATCTAGACAGTGTCTGTTTAGAGGCGGCCAGACCTTTGGTGCGCCCCCCAAACGACACGAAAAGCTGCTCAGCGCGTCTGAACGCGGCAGCGCGCGTAGTGTATAATCTCAGAGCCCGAACCGGGCAGAGGAGATTAGCGTCGCGCTCACTATCGGATGGAGGCAGAGCCGATAGAGAAATAATCTGGGCCCTGAAAGGGGTACCAATCGCCTTCGGGACATAGCCATGCCTAGGTTTGAGAATGACGACTGAATCATTCGGTCCAAACTCGAGACACGCGGCGCTGGATGAGAGCGCGTGAAGATCCCCCACGCGTTTTACTGAGGACAGAGCCGTCAGAAAAACGGTTTTGAGCGAGAGGTATTTTAGGTCCACAGACTCGAGCGGTTCGAACGGGGGTGCTTTCATAGCTTCGAGGACTATAGAAAGATCCCAGATAGGAACCGACGGGGGCCGCGGAGGATTCATCCTTTTAGCTCCCCTGAGGAAGCGGATGACTAACTCGTCTTTGCCCAGGGACTGAGCGCGCCGGGGTTCAGAGAACGCCGCGACGGCCGCCACGTAAACCTTGAGAGTGGAGGGGGACCTGCCCTTGTCCAGCATCTCTTGAAGGAAAGTTAGCAAAGACGGTACCTCGCATGACCGTGGGTCCAGATGTTTTTCGGTGCACCACTTTGAGAACACAGACCATTTAGACGCATAGAGCCTTCTCGTGGAAGGTGCTCTAGCCTGTATGATAGTGTTTCTTACTCCCTCTGGCAAATCGACGAATAGTCGTTGTCGTTGAATAGTCATGCATGAAGCGCCCAGCGCTGTGGATGGGGGTGCCAGATCGTGCCGCGAGCCTGACAGAGGAGATCTGCTCTGACTGGGATGGGCCACGGGGCTGTCTGTGACAGCTGAGTGAGCTCCGGAACCCAGCTTTGACTCTCCCAACGCGGAGCTATGAGGAGCACCGAGTGGCGTGTGTCCCTGATCCTCTGAATTACCTGATGTAACAGAGCGATCGGAGGGAATGCATAGAGCGGGCGGCGAGGCCATTCCTGGGCTAGCGCGTCCTCGCTCCTCGTAAAATATATTGGGCAGTGAGCGTTCTCTTCTGACGCGAAGAGGTCTACTTCTGCTCTGCCGAATAGCCGCCACAGTATTTGGACCGTCTGTGTGTTCAGGGACCATTCTCCTATGGAGATGAGGTTCCTGGATAGTATGTCTGGACCGTCGTTCAGATGGCCCGGCACATGCGTCGCTCTGAGCGAAAGCAGGCGGCTCTGGGACCAAACTAAAATGCGGTGCGTCAGAAGAAAAAGATTCTTGGATCTGACACCGCCCTGACGGTTGATATAGGAGACCACAGCCATGTTGTCCGAACGGATCAGGACGTGGTGTCCCCGAATGAGCGGGAGGAAGCGTGAGAGCGCGTTCTCGACCGCGAGTATTTCCAGACAGTTTATGTATAAGGGGCTTTCCTGAGTCGACCAGAGGCCGAAGGCCGGTGAGCCCTCGCAGACTGCACCCCAACCCTTGTTGGATGCATCTGTCGAGATGACTTTTCGGCGGGAAAAGGTCCCCATCGTGACGCCCTGCCGAAACCATTCTGCTACTGTCCATGGCTGCAGTGCCGTGAGACATGTCTGCGTAACCCTGACCAGCTGGCGGCCTGTGTTCCACGCGTGGTGGGGTACACGGCTGTTTAACCAGAGCTGAAGCGGGCGCATGTGCAGAAGGCCCAGCTGAAGCACAGCGGAGGCTGAGGCCATGTAACCCAGCATCCTCTGAAAAGTTTTCAGGGGTATGCGGGTGCCCATCTGAAATGAAGCGGCTAGACGCTGAATACTGCGTGCGCGCTGTGAGGACAGGCGAGCCGTCATTGAAACCGAGTTCAAATCTATTCCTAGGAAGGAAATCGATTGACTGGGTTGAAGGGAGCTCTTTGTCCAGTTGACAGAGAGGCCCAGTGTTTTCAGATGGTCGAGGAGAACTGCGCAGTGCGACAGAAGCTCCGTCTGTGATTGAGCCAAAATCAGCCAGTCGTCCAGATAATTCAGTATACGCAGCCCCTGACTCCGCAGGGGGGCGAGCGCCGTATCCATGCACTTCGTGAATGTACGGGGCGCCAGGGATAAGCCGAACGGGAGAACGGCATATTGATATACATGACCCTCGAAGGCGAAACGTAAGAATGGCCTGTGACGGGGATTTATCTGGATCTGAAAATAGGCGTCTTTCAGGTCTAGAGAGATGAACCAGTCCCCCTGGCGCACTTGCGCGAGGAGTTTCCTGGTAGTGAGCATCTTGAATGGTCTCTTCATGAGCGCTTTGTTCAAAGACCTGAGATCTAAAATCGGTCTGAGGCCGCCGTCTTTCTTGGGAACCAGAAAATAACGGCCGTAAAACCCCGACTCGGTCATAGATGGCGGGACTCTCTCTATAGCGCCTTTTTGTAGCAACGTCGCTATTTCTGAGCGAAGCGTGCCGGCGGCCAGCGGGCTGACAGTGGATTCGAGCCGAGCGCGTGCACGAGGCGGGCGGCGGCGAAACTGTAACAGATAGCCGTTCTTTATAATGCTTAGCACCCACGGGGAAATGCCTGGAATGGCTTCCCACGCTTTGGAGCATGCGGCTAGTGGCCGAGTGGTTATCACGCCCTGATTGCTGTACATAGCGGGCTGAACACAGAGTGTGGGCGCGCTTTGAATGTGTGTTGCAACGGGACTTGCACTCAGAGAGGAGTCTATGGGCCGTGAAGCAGAGCGAGCAGAGAGGGGACACGTGCATGAATTCATGGGCGTGTTTATTTTCTCTGATGTTAGAGCGGGCTGTGACCGTCTCATGTGAAGGGGCTCTGAGAGAGACACGGGATATGTTATGCTTGTGTGTATGGGTGAACACATGTTTGTGGGCACATTTTCTACACAACCGGAAAATTTTCTCTTTTTGAGATATTTCTGGGTAGCCGTAAAAACGGCTTTTTGTCGCTCGCAAGCGGGTAGGGACTCCGGCTTGTTTATGGCGGTAAACACTACAGCAGTCGGCGAAACAACGGGGACTGGCAGAGGGCGAAGCTTTGACGGCGGTCCGGCCGCAGCGGGAGAACGCCGTCGTTTTCTTAACTTTCCTAGGCAGACTTCTGATGATCAGGCTTCAGCGTGATTTTGGTTCGCGGACCCCTTGGGGGCGGCGGTCTGCGGCGGCTGTCAGAGCGAGAGCGAGGGCGGCCACCCTGTCTGCGCTGGGCTGTTTGAGTCTGCTGAGAAGGGCGCTGCGGTGGGGCTCTGACAGGAGGCTCACGAGAGCGGCCTGCGGAAGAGCTAGCGCGGCGGGGCAGAAACAAGTTCATGGCCTGGGTAGCTTTCTGGACTTCGGAAAAGCGATCAACAATTCCCGTGACAGCAGATCCAAAAAGACCCGTCGGGGAGAGAGGCGCGTTAAGAAACGCGGCGCGCTCGGAATCTCCCATGTCCGCGAGTGTTAGCCATAGATGTCTTTCAGCTACACACAGACTAGCCATGCATCTCCCCAGAGCTTGTGCGGCGGCTTTAGTGGCGCGAAGGGCGAGGTCCGTAGCACTTCTTAGATCCGTGACAGCGGGGGAGGGGTTCCTACCGCTCTCAGCCCATTCACGGAGAATATCGCTCTGTAGTACTTGGAGGACAGACATAGAGTGAAGCGCTGCGGCGGCTTGACCAGCGGCGGCATAAGCGCGAGCGTGAAAACTCGAGGTCGCTCTGCAAGCTTTCGAAGGAAGCGTGGGAGAAGAACGCCATCTAGCAGAGGGCGGGCAGAGGTGTGCGGCGACCAAGTCCTCGACAGGTGGCATGGAAGAGTAGCCCTTTTCAGCGGCTCCGTCCACTGAGCGCAGCGAGGCGGAAATGTCGGAGCGGTTTCTAGCCGAAAGTGGAGCATTCCAGGACTTCGTCAGTTCTGCGTGAAGTTCAGGCAGAAATGGGGCGGCCCGGTTGCATGCGGGAGTCGAGCGCCGGTGAAAGAAGCTGCCGTCCATCCGGTTCGGGGGCTGCTCGGGTGGAGGAGCCCACTCGAGACCGAGGCGTTCAACGGCCTGTGAGAGGAGGCGCATTAGTTCTTCCTCTATGCCAGCGCGAGTCCCCGCTGACTCTCTCGTGGAACCGAGAGATGACCAGTCTTCACTGTCTGAAGCGAGCAGTGAACATGAGTCCTTCTCCTCCGCGGCGTCCTCGGAAGCGACAGAGCGGCCACTCGGCGGCAGCTGTAAGTCCGGCTGGGGCGGGGAGGGAGAGCGGGAAGCGGGAAGCGGCGGCGGCGGCGGCCCGCATGTTTCCGCAGGGGGCTCCGGCGGCCTCTGGGCGCGGCGTTTCTTCTTACGCGGCGAAGAGAGAGGCGGCGCGGGAGCGGATTGAGCCGCTAGGAGTCGTGCCCGCAGGGACGACAATGGCAGGCTTTCACAGAAGTCGCAACCTCCATCCGCGAGGGCGAGTTCTGCGTGCTCGAGTCCCAGGCAGAGAGCGCAGACAATATGGCGGTCTCCGTCCTCGAGAGGAGCGCGGCAAGAGCCGCAGGAAATTCGAGACATCTTTAAAAAGATGCTCAGCTCTTTTAAAACAGAGAAGGATACAGTCGTCGGATGGCACTAGCTTGCAGGGCGGCTGAAGGTGGCGAAGACGGCCGGCTTCTTCAGGGTCCGTGAGCTCGCTAGAGTGATGCCTTCTCGACGGCGACGGCTTTCCTCTTCTCAGAAAACAGCAGAAGCGTGTAGCTTGCTGAAGATGAAATGAATCAACATATAAGCCTGGGAGAGACTGTTTTATACACCATAGCCACGCCCACTCTGGCGGGCTATGATGCAGTGAGTGCGCGGGCGCTTCCCATTGGTAGCGGGTTCAGCCCCGCTCTCCCATAGGCTTAAGCAGTTCTCTCTGAGCGAACCAATGAGCTGCTAGCTAGCCCGCTCTAGGTCTGCCGCAGAGGAACTGCGTTGTCAATGGATACAAATTATGAAATAATTTTTGGCTTCAAACTCTCAGCAAAGATGAATCTTTCCCGTAGCGTAAGCTAGCTTACGCAATACGAGAGAACCTCTCGTAAGAGAACAGCACTTATCCAAAACCAAATAATTTGCATTGGTGGGGTCAGTGTAGATATTATACAAATTGATCTTGGATAAATATTTCTAAGAACTGGTTGAGGGTGTGAATGCAAAGTAATTAATTTAAATTTTTGGTGGCTTTACAAACATATGACTTGATAAAAATCGAAAATATCCACTGCACGAATCTATAAACTTCCATCAACAAATTAGAAGAAAATTCATTGTACACAGTAAAAATATTTTCATTTGTTATCACAAATTTTTTTCTTTTGTCAAATCAACTTAGATAATTCATTTGGTTCGGATAACATTTATTATTAATATTAAACTCAAATGTTTAATTTCACTGAACTCAAAATTTTCAGGCAACCAGGTTACTTACTTTTTAAAAAAACTGCATTCCGTAACTTTTTTGGGTTAAAAATTATCCAAAATAAATTTTTGAGCAAGTACATAACCAGCCAGTGTTCAAAACTATCTGTTTGCCTTAGCTCGATTCAAAACGGTAAGCTTGTAATAATGTTTTTAACTCCAGTGGTACTGGTGGATTTCCGCGGGAAATTCGAGCATGTCTTTGCGTCATTATGTCACATCTGTGCACATAAAGAAGGTGTCTCGGATAGTAGGCTATATTGCCTGTGAGGATGTTGGAGGTGGAGATTTATAGCCTTTTCTCACAGCACTTGATATAATTAAACTTATTAATTTGATGGCGGATTCAGAAAGGTTCAAACGACAATCACCAGTGACCAGTGATTCACCCGTTGTAAAATGCAAAAAAATGCTAAAAAAAGAGACTGCAACCGGGACCATGCGAAAACAAGGATAAATAACGAAAGGGCATTAAATGTAGTCAAGCAATGCTGATGTTGTTAACATTAACAATTTGAGAACAAAGTATAGCCTAATTTGCACGGTTTGCTGTGATATGATAAGCAATCGTTAGATTTATTCAGCGCGATTTACTGCAATGCTTTTTTCCCCTTAGTTGGTCAGAACAAAAGTGTATGTTACCCCAGTCAGATGACATTTTCCGGTGAAAATTCTTATGTTGGTCATACTTCCAAAAAGTAGAACTACACACCAGCACGGTGACTGACAGCCGCACATTCTCCTCAAAACATTGGATTCAAGACCTCACCCATGCACTGCATGCACACATATGGCTATAGGCTAAGGTCAAATGCGGTTTATATAAAAAAGTTGTTTAATTTAACAGAAATAAAAGCAATAATGATTAGCAATTAGCATTTAGCAATTAGCATCTTTGGAGGCTAAAATTACATTCCCATTAATTTCATTCAAAGATAAAATTATCCTGCTCTCTGCAAAAATGATGCAATAGTGCTCTATAAATGAGAAATGTTTGTAAAAGTCTCAACTGAAAGAGTGGACAAAGAGACATCGGACATGATTTTAGGGCAGACTGAGTACAGTTGAGACACTTTTTGCGTTTTGATTTTTCACACAAAAATAGATACTGAAAAGAAGTGAATTTCCACATGACATGGCACATGACATTTCATTAGCTTGTAGACTAAGATATTATCAATCAATAATAACCATAAGTAGTTTATATTATCTTCAATTAGCTCATAAAAATAAGGTGCCTTTTGTCTCAACTTTGTCTCAACTGTACCCATTCCCATATGTGGTCCAGTTGAGACACCCATTTTTAATGATGTAAATGTACAGTAACTAAACGTTCATTGCAAATATAATAAATAAAGACAAATAAAGAAAATAACAATTGGGCAACATGTTTATTTATTCGTCCATTTAAATTAATTCATTTTATTCAAATTGGCTCTGGTTAAAATATATAAAACAGGAACAATATATTTAATATATTCATTAATAATACACAGTTTAAATATCACAAATATCAAATTTTAATTTCATTTGCGTCCTATGCTGGCTAATTATGACGTTAAACCTGTTATCATAACACTGAACAACTAATCAGTGTGTTTCCTAATAGAAATCTATTGGGGGTACAGTTGAAACACGTGTGTCTCAACCATACCCCTCTGGCCACCTCGCACATTTCTCTAGATTTTGCAATGATCTTGCATGACACAATACCATGAAATATGCCAGTTTTTAGGGCACAGAATAACGTTTGTGATGATACCAGTTACGTTTAACAGTCACATAAGGATAATAAGCTATTCATTGTGGAGTGTGCATGGTGAAGTGAAAGTCTTATCTTAGAAAAAAAAACTTTTGGTGATATCTTCGGATCGGAGATGCGCCCGTTGTTCAAATTTCCCACAATCACAGAGGACACTAATACACATGTGCACAGCAAAAATCACAACTTGTGCTTGCTGCGCATGCAAGTTATTTAAGGTGTCTCAACTGTACTCATGTCTCAACTGTACACAGTCTACATCAGATTTGAATTAATTCAGTATACAGAATATAATATATACAGTATATAATTCAGTATACAGTTCAAACATTTTTGCACTGTCCAATACTGCAAAATAGACCCTAAAACAGCACTGAAGAAAGAAAAAAGTTGTACAGTACCATGTTGCACTAAGGAATATGAGAACATGTGATGTTCAATGAAGCAACAACACACACCTCCCTTCAGGACTATATGCACTGATTTCAAAAGTATTTTGTCTGCAGTCTTTTCCTGCAATAATTGAACAGCAATTTATATTTATATTGTATGGTGGACTAAACAGGTGAAACCATTGTGTTTTGATTCTAGCTTTCAAATCTCATTCACACTTCTAACTTAATATTCAACAATTTTATTGATTTGCCTGCATTGACACCATTATAGGAGAACTGAACTGAGCTGGACGATGACATCACTGTTTTCTCCAGAGCGGTAGTATAGATAAATTAACTAAATGAATTACTTTTTTACAACAGAAATGAACCATCACTGAATTTACTTAAGCTGGACCATGACACTATTTTCTTCTAGAGCTGCTGTGCCGAAACAAACGTTACCCATTTTCCTGTTATCACTGTAAAGCTGCTTTGAAACAATCTGTATAGTAAAAAGCGCTATATAAATAAAGGTGACTTGACTTGACTTGACTTTTGCATGTTCAAATCTGGTGACATGACTTATTCTCTTCAAATGGATTCGTTCGGGGCAGGATTTAAGGTGAACAGAGAGTTATAGGTTGGTCTCTTACATAAAGCTATTAAATTGTTTTAGAAGACTTCAAATTAAGAGAGTTCCTTTGGCTACATGGTATTTTCACATAGGCCTACAGATATTCACTTTTGTTGAATAATAAATTCTGTGCTCTGTGGTAAAAAAAATTGGTATCAAAACAGAAATGGAGGCTTACAGCATCTTTAAATTGTAGCCTATACGTAACAGTTTTGATTAAAAAGAACCACTATTGTAAAACTCACTTACTTGGAGTGGCATAAAGATAAACAACTAATACTATTCTGTTCTATTTTATTCTAGTCTAGTCGAGTCTAGTCTGTTCTCTTCTTCTGGGTCCACATCAATGCAGTGCTGTCTCGGAACCACAATGATGGGGTTGAATTTGACTGAAAATTACATTGTAACATATTGCAGTAAGAAAATCACTGGTCAGTCTTCTTGAAGAGACCTCAAGACAGCACTGGAGCATATTGTGAAAGAGAACTCCCCTTTAAGATAAGCAATAAACAAACTACAATACCATGATGAGTAAGAAGACCAATCAAAATGTTCAACGAAATGCCAACAAGCATTCTTTAAACTCTCTTTAATGGATTTAAATAAAATTTTAAAATCACAGATGTGGTTTGAACATCCAATCACTTTACTGCTTTCTTTTTGGTGGTAAAATGGGGAAAAATGTATCTCCCCTCTTCCCACCAAAGGTCTGTGTTTTTTTTTTTTTGCATCAGTGCTGGTGTGGGTGTGTTTGTCTGTATAGTCATGTGTTACCTGTTTGCAGAAGAAATTCTTTTTTATAACTGATATGTATCTTCAAATAAAGCAAACTGGAAGAACTGTGCAAATTTATTTGTGGTTCTCTTTAATCAGATTAGAGATTCTGACAGGGGCGTAGAATTTAGTAGGGACGCTAGGGACGTGTCCCTACCAATATCCAGTGACACTGATTTTTCCCTAGCAATAATTTCGATCAAAAATTAAAATATATTTATATATAACCACTGTTGCCTAGTTGGGTCTTGTGGGTTTTACGTATTTCTTATTTTATTTAACCAGGAAACATCTCATTTAGATTAAAATCTCTCAAGAGCGTTCTGAGAAAAATGCGCAAATCCTGGAACACAAACGGTTAATAGATCTGAGTCCCGCCTGCTTAACACACATCGCACACAGAAAAAAGAAAAGAAAATACCCACAAGGACAAGATTTTCGTATATTGCCATTTTTGTAGGGACAAAGAAAAAATGTCCCCACAAAGATGGCTTTTTTTTTTTTGAAAACAGCTTATAAATCATACTAAGTGACATTTTTAGAAAATGCAGAAAGTTATCTGTGATAGGGTTAGTGTAGGGGGATAGAATACACAGTTTGTACAGTATAAAAATCATCATGACTATGAAAAGTCCACATTAAACTTGAAAACACAAAACTGCTTGGTCTGTTGAAATGAGAAGCCGGTTTGATCAAGTTGAAACCCTTGTCATCCCAGTCTCATCAGCTGAGGCTGAAATAAGTTTCATTGCTCTTAGGACACTGAAAACATGGTTCAGAACAATGGCACAAGTTGCTGTGTGTCATGTCCAACAGGACAAACTGGACAGAAATAATGTGAAAATATGCCAAAAGTTAATTTCTGTTAACGGGATAGTTTACTTAAAAAATGAAAATTCTGTCATTATTAAGTTGTTTCAAACCAGTTTCTTTCTTCTGCTGACCACAAAAGAAGTTATTTTGAAGAATGTTGGTAACTAGACAGACAGTTGATGGGCCCCATTGACTTCCATAGTATTTTTTTTTTTCTTACTGTGGAAGTCAATGGGGTCCATCAACTGTCTGGTTACCAACATTCTTTAAAATATCTTCAGTGTGTTCAGTAGAAGGAAATTCATAAGGGTTTGAAACAACTCGTGGGAAAGTTTTCATTTTTGGGTTAACTATCCCTTTAATGACAGATGCAGACATGTGTTTGACTTCTTCAAAAAGCAAAGAACAAGACCGTATTGCACTATTGCATTGCACTATGAACGGAGTAAAGTTAAGTGTCTGTTAAACTCCCTTCTTGTCTTTAATAGTTACCATAACATTACATAATTCATTAACGTATTGTTAAGGTCAATATAAAAAACTTAATATTATCCTATTAATTTCCTGATTCCTCGGCTTCTGGGAATGTCCCCACCAATCTCAAAACCAAACCTACGCCCTTGGATTCTGAGAATGTAACTAACACATAACGAATCTAAAACGTTTAGGATAAGGCCATCCAGATAATGTGATTTTTGCATACATATCGTTTCAGTTGCCTTTTCATTTTATTTGTAAATTTAAGATGGACAAACTTAAATCCAAATACATAATTTGATTGTATAATCATCATATTCAGTTTTTTAACAAGACACTGTGTTAACATGTATAAAGCAGACAGTCTATACCCTACTAAAACTCTAATGAGAGTTAGTTGACATGTAGGTGCAATGTTCCTAGTCTGAAGGAGACCATAAAAATAACGTTACCAAACTTAATAAAAACCATACAGATTTTTTTTTAAAATAAGACAAAAAAAAAAACTAATAAAAATGACAAAACACACAACCTACAAAAACTTAAACTAAAATTAAAATGAAAACAGAAAACATTATACTTTTTTTTTAAATATTAACAAAAAATATAATAATATATCAATGATGCTAATATATTTTTGTATCTGTTACTTGTTGTATATTGTTTTTTATTGAGTAATAGTTAGATTTAGTGGTAGTGGTCGGATGAGTTTAAACATCAACATAATAATGTTTGTAATTTGCTCTTCAAATTGAAAATCTGAAGAGCAAATTACGTGAAAGAACAGAAATACATTTATACAACAGAAATACAACAGAAATACATTTAAGTATACATTTAAGTATACTTAAATGTATAATTACAGTGTAACAAAGACACCTTCAAATAAAGTGTACCAATTATTACTATTTAGTATTTTTTTAGCCATACAATAATAATTCACATGCAAACTCATTGCTGTTACAAAACATGAAAACAAAGTTTGCATTCACTTTTATATTAACAGAGAATGAGGAAAAAATGCAGTAATGTGCTAAACATTCATACATCATATGTTCTCTCTATGTCATAAATACAGATTTAAATATTTATGTAAAGCATGAAAAATACATTGTAGTGATTGGAGCACAAACAACCTAAAACCAATGGAAAAAGTGAGTTCTGATACTGAACTCAAGCTAGACAAATTTGCATGAAAAGATCGGTGAACAATACTGCACATTTACAATGGATTAAAATCCAGAGAAAGCCAGATAAATCATTTTATTGTATATCAGATTATATAGTTAAGCTTTTGTTTTATTTGTAAGGCTTTTCACCCAATATGAGACTTATTCCATAGATGTGCGATTGCTTCCAGTTGTGTTAGGCAAGTTCGCATGGTTTGCTGTGGTCTGAAACAAGTACTAGGGTGAAAGAGCAGGTTGTTTTGTCAACAACCATCTCGCATTCATCAGGGTGTTCTATCACTGCTGGGATCCTACTCACACACACACACACACACACACACACACACACACACACACACACACACACACACACACACACACACACACACACACACACACACACACACACACACACACACACACACACACACACACACACACACACACACACACAATATATATAAGCTTTGTATTATTACTGAAAACAGAAGGGTTATGAAATTACTTAATATCATGGCCAACTACTGTAAAACTTACTTGTTACAGCATCGAATGCCAATCTGTGTACAGAGACAGTTGTAACAGTCATTCTGCCACTCAGAGTTGAAGTCATGAGCAACTCCCTCTGAGTCGACACAACCTAAATAAACAAGCACGCATAAGACCATATAAAGCTGTATGCAAATGTTGTTATTTATGATAATTGACAACCATTATTTAAAACAGGACACATTAGATGGAGAGATTACAAACATTAACATCTAACAGCTGTGGCTTATCCTAGCTTATAAAATGGCACTATGCTCCTTTGGTATAAATTAATTATAAACACATTTATATTTTTATACAATAAAACGAGTCAAGTCAACTATTGTTTAAATTTTAAACATACAAAGTAATTATTAATTTAATATAACTTATAAAAGAAACATAAAAGAAAAGGCTTTGAACCAAGGGGGAAGTGTTTTCACAGGATTGTATAAATGTAGGCCTAACGCAATTTATTGTTCATTTACATGTATTTATTTTAATCATTTAGTAATTTATTTGTAATAAACATTTTAAGTGGGCTATTTAAAAAGTGTTAGGACTATTTATATGTTAAAGTATGTTTTTTAAAACATATGCGCAGAGTGTGATGTCATATTGTGTGTGCGTATATAGAAAGAATTCGTCTGCAGCCGTTAAAAAAAACAAAAACAAACACCCGCAGCCGATTTACTTCTCCTGAGCGCAAGTCCACCGTCAGTTTTGTGTAGCCTTCAGTAGGAGTAGGCAGCTTTTTGTGTTCATTTCTATTTCCTGTCGCTGTGCAGGATATTTTATTGTATATGACAGTGTTAACAGCCCAATAACCCTTTTATTTAAAGGCTTAATTTATCCGTTGTATTACGATTGAAAGCAGTAGGCCTATCAATAATGTCAAAAATGTGATGTGCAGTCAAGTTCGGGTGTGTGTAGGCTGTTTAAACGAGTGTGGTTCTCACCGATACGCTTGTTGTGATTCGCGGAGTTTGGACGAGTTTTATAGACTTGATATTGTTTCTTATTCAAAGGTGGTGGTCTTATTCACCTCCAACTTAAAACATCTTCCCGCGCCATGCTTTGAACACTTTTAGTCACCTTGCAGATGGTTTATTATGTCTTCGGGGGATAACAAATCAACTTGAGGTTTCTGAATGTAGCACTCGGCACTACAGGAGACCACCATGAAGAGGAGAACGCACACTCTCAACAAACACACCTGAGAAGACAATGAGAAGTTACTGGACAGTTAAACATGTCAAGACATGATACCAATAAAAAAGAGAGAGATGAAAAGAGAATATTAAATTGAATGTTCCACCAATTAAATACCAATGTTAATTTTTTTAGTAATTATTAATTACAGACACTCCCCGAATGTAAAATAAGACAGAAATACTAAAAGTAGTATTTGGTTGTAGTAAAAAGACTTCTAAAAGGCTGTGTATCATACTGTACCATGTTGTAAATATCCAGCCAAAGCAGGTGCTGATGAGGGATCAGTTAGTGGCCGAATAGAAAACCTCACACCTTTTTATATCGTACCATTGCTGTGATAAATCAAAAATGACAAGTTTGTCCTCCATTAATAAATAGGAACTGGTTTTCCCTCATGATGGGAAGGTAAGGTAATTTCTCTAGAGAAATGAATTAATACTTTGAGCCTATGTTTGACCATGTCACTTCATTTTGTATGTGTTGGCATTAATCACAACTGCATAAAAAAAATAAAGAGCCTTTTGTTCCCTCTACTGAATCAATATACAGGGTTCAGCCAATACACTTAAACATATTTAGTTCTTTTTTAAAAGAAGTTACATTTTGATCGTACACATTTCAGATCATACTGAACTGATTTAAACAAAGCAACATTGTTATTATCTTTAAGTAATTTACATATTAAGTATTAAAATATAAGCAAGCAATAAAATAATAAAACAAACCTTTCATATAAATCCTATTTAAAATGTACATGAATAACTGTAAATTAACATTTGTAATATCATATCATTCATATTCATGTGATTTTTCTTGGTTTATTTACCATCAACATCTACAATGATGCCAATGTTGTCTGGTTGCTCACAGGTTCATCATTTTCTCCATAGCCTCTAACACTTCCTTGTGATCGAAATCTTGATGGTGACACTACTTGTTAAACAAAATAGTATATTTCATGCATGATTCTTTGCACCAAAATGAAAAAAGTTGAAATTAAATTGCATTCTCTTCTAGTTCAGTTTATTTTGTAGTATAGATTAAATTTACTTGGTGTGAGTCTGTCTGATTGAAAAAAATGTAATCTAGATCACACATGTTGGACAGTTAAATCATTTAATCTCTAGTTAAACAGTGCTGTATATTCTAAGCTACTTTATATATCACACCTAACTGTATAAATAAAAACTATCATAATAAGCTAATATACAACACACTGGATATTTGTCATGCTGCTAGTTTGGTGTATTAAAAACGCATATATAAAAGGGTTTAGGGAGTCTGTAAACTTTTATTATTCCAGTAAGTATCGTCTGGGTACCCCAAATGATAAGACAGAAGCCAAGTTACATTTAAATAAAACAACAAAAAAGAAACAGTACTATAATTTTTTGTTACATTCAAAAACACTGTATGCACAAATATACAAATACAAATCATACTGGTAAATGAAAAGAAACCCCCCCCCCCCTTTTTTTTTTTACAATGTACCTCCCTTTAAGTCCATATAAAAGTGCTGAATGTGACTTTGATGCTGATATTGGCAAAACATTTCATAATAGCAATATATTCCTAGAATCACATACAAATTTTAAACTATCTATACAAAGGTCACATATTAAGAACAGTGTCAAAAAACATAAGAATTATATCTCTGTGGCTGTATTATGCCATTATGGCCCATTGTGACGTAGCATAGATGTAGCATAGGCAGCACGAGGCCTCTTTTTTTAATAAAGACCGAATGTATATTAGCACTTTTCCTCGGTTAAACATACTGTTAGTGTTCAGGTGTTGAAATACTATGTGTCCAACGGTTAGAGAAACATAAATCTGCAATTGTAAGAACTCAAACCTGCTTCACCAGATAATGGAAAATATGATTCTGCATAATGAGGTATCAAAGAAAAAAAGCATTTCGAGATGTGCTTTTTAATTTGGTATACAGGCAGAAATTATAAGAAGTTAAAGTCACCAAAACGATGTTCTGATTTAGAGAGAATAAAGCATTACAAATAGCGGTTTCAAGAAAGTAAACAAATAAAATAAGAAAATAAACAATTCCCCCAAAACTCCAAATTTGAAGACTGTGGAGCCAAAGTCTGAGCTAGACATAAACACAGATGGCCTATCTTAGAAGTATCCTCATGAAGGAGGGTTTGGAGAAAGGCCAGCTATACTCGTTTGGAACCGGTCCGGTCACGTTGCACTCAAAGAAAGAAAAGAGAGGGAACCAGATACGTGCTCGGCGGCTGTGCTGGTAGGCCTGCGTGTTTGCTAGCGTGTGGTAGTACAGGAACAGTCTGGTGGTGATGTAGAACGCGATGAAGACGTCGATGGAGTAATGTTCATGAGCCGCTAAGATGAAGAAGATTCCAAACAAGTTTAGGACCCAAGACATGGTGTGGATGAAGTTCCAGTTACGTGGCGTGTCTAAAAAAAACACAAAAAGACGTTGACCACACCACTGAATGACAGCTGATAAAGTTGATATGCATGATACATACAAGTGCTATCTATTTAAAATGAGTAAATTTCTCTACACTGTTTGTGTACACTTACATTCGGTGACAAAAAAGTTGAGCATGGTGAGAACAACAGTGTGTCCGCTGAACATGTAATCGCCACATGTATGAACCCCAGTTAAAGACATGCCGAGCCCGCTCCAGATGTCCAGTGCACGCTGCACTTTTGTCCATGCATCACCATACATCTGCAAAACACACATATGCAGGTTAATGGCCACACACACTGCACAGATGGATGATGGTCAGTTGAAGTGTGTAAGAGAGATATAAATAGTGAAATAAATAATGTAACGCATTATTATTTATTTATTTTTTATTATAAAAAGATAGAGGGAAAGAGAGTAATTTTAGTTTTTACTTATATAAAAACAAATTTAAAATAACAAATATAAAATTAATATTGTATATATACACTGAACAAAATTATAAACGCAACACTTTTGTTTTTGCCCCCATTTTTCATGAGCTGAACTCAGAGATCTAAGACTTTTTCTATGTACACAAAAGGCCTATTTCGCTCAAACATTGTTCAGAAATCTGTTTAAATCTGTGTTAGTGAGCACTTCTCCTCTGCCGAGATAATCCATCCACCTCACAGGTGTGGCATATCAAGATGCTGATTAGACAGCATGATTATTGCACAGGTGTGCCTTAGGCTGGCCACAATAAAAGGCCACTCTAAAATGTGCAGTTTTACTTTATTGGGGGGTCCGGGGGGGTCCAAAAACCAGTCAGTATCTGGTGTGACCACCATTTGCCTCACGCAGTGCAACATATCTCCTTCGCACAGAGTTGATCAGGTTGTTGATTGTGGCCTGTGGAATGTTGGTCCACTCCTCTTCAATGGCTGTGCGAAGTTGCTGGTAGTGATGGGCAAATTAAGTTTTGGTGAAGCACTGAACCACTTAGAAGAATTGTTTTGAAAATGGGTTCATTACTCAAAGCTTCAGTAACAGCGACCTCGCCTGGTGAAGTGGTAGTGATAGTGGACAGGAGGCTTTAAAACGAGTGAAATGAATCTGGTGCACGCACTTATTACTTATTACTATCATAATTACTATCATAATTAAATAATTAATATTACTTATTACTATAATAATAAGCTAATATACAACACACTGGACATTTGTCATGCTGCTAGTTTGGTGTATTAAAAACGCATATATAAAAGTGTTTAGTGATTATTATTATATTAAAAGTGTTATTATTCCAGTAAGTACCGTCTGGGTACCCCAAATGATAAGACAGAAGTCAAGTTACATTTAAATAAAACAACAAAAAAGAAACAGTACTATAATTTAGTACTGGGGCGGGGCAGGGACGTGATCGGGTCAGAATGCATTTTCAATTTGCACATTGAATTTTGCTAAATTCATTGCGGGACATTTAATGAAAATGCAATCTCAAGTGTCTTAACTGTGAGTGTAAATGCAATTAAGAAAAATAACATTTAAATGATCATTTTGCTACAGTTTTTGCTGGAACATTTTAAACAGATCTAATAATTTTTTTTAATACATTTTCATTTTAATTTTGCATTAAAATATGTATTCAATTTACATATTAAAACTAGTGTATGAAATGTGGCAAATGTAAATTATATAATTGAATTATCATTTTTATTTTGCACCAATGTAATGGAAAATGTAAATTTAAATACAGAAATG
The DNA here is from genome assembly GCA_026230005.1 of Gila orcuttii. Lineage (NCBI taxonomy): Eukaryota > Metazoa > Chordata > Actinopteri > Cypriniformes > Leuciscidae > Gila > Gila orcuttii. Next base: position 29,814,223 of record JAPDVR010000013.1, on the reverse strand, counting down.
CATTGCCATTTTACATATTGCATTGTCATTTTACATATTGCATTATCATTTTGCATATTACATTTCAAATTGAATATTGCTACCCATATGCTTCCATACAAATACGCTGAGCTGAATTTGAAATACTAGTACAAATCGCTTGACGGAGAGCGAAACTCTCAAGCACTCACAGTGTGTTCAGCGAGTGAAAATATATCTATGCTAAACTCATACTTGGCATCAAACACACACACACACACACACACACACACACACACACACACACACACACACACACACACACACACACACACACACACACACACACACACACACACACACACACAGGTGAGTAAAATCTAAGAATTTATTAGCCAATGGCTAATGATAGACATTATTTAGTTGCCCAGGGTGAAATTTACTCGCATTGTAGAGGGTTGTTATTGTATTAACTAATATGATCTAACAGTGAAAATAGTTTTATTTACGACATTTAACATTTAAAATTATTAAAGGGCCCCTATTATGGATTTTTGAAAATGACCTTTCATGTAGTGTGTAATTCTAAGTGAATGAAAACATCCTGCAAAGTTTTAAATCTGAAAGTGCACCGTATATAAAGTTATTGTATTTCAAAAGAAAGAGTCGACTCTGAGTCAATGAAATGAATCGTTTTTCAAACGAGTCATAAGCCGTTACGTTGTGACGTCAAGACAAAACATTAGCATATTGCCCGCCCACTTATTGCGCGCGCAGACACCAGGGAAACTTGAAACCCCCTCAAACCTGCAGCTGATTCCTGTGGATACTGGATAGCATCATGTCGAGAAGCTGCTATGCTCTACAATGTGAAGGTAAAGCCAGTTTTTTTCACTGCCCAAGGACGAGCATGTGAAGAATAAGTGGTTAAAATCATCTTTACCACGATACCACAGCAGTATGATCCTAAACTTTTGCTGTGTTCCTTTTATTTTACTGACGACTGCTTCTCAAATCTCGTAGTTCAATGCAGGATTCGCAAACCACTCTTTCAAAATACTTAGTTTTGAGTTTTATATTGTGTAGGTCTCCTGCTAACTGGTTAACTCACATTATTACTGTCTTACTGAAATACGTCTGCTAATCCGTTGTGGGGCACTATTACCTAAAACTGAAAGATTAAGCATGAGTAAGATTTGTTTTACCAACGTTTATGTTACATCAGTCATTCACGCTAGAGCTCGGCTAATGTATACATTGCATACATAAACTGTTGTTGATACAGTTTCCACGTGTTCACCGCAATATATTAGAAAAATACTCGGTAAATAAATTATTACAAGTAAAATAATCGGTTTGTTGATGGACATGCACTTGTTAATGCTGATGCTGAGAAATTACAGTTGCAAGATCTCATAATTTACCTCAAAATAAGCAGTGTATCACTGAGAAACGTCCTGCTCGAGTCGTCCTTGCGATGGAGGTTCAGGTTGAATAACTAGTTCTTCCAATGTTTTATCATCGTGCTCGCATTTATATGGTAAAATTGATGTCATTGTTCATTACTGTGTTAAGTTTATGGTGTAGGAAGCCTCAGGACACGCAGAGCTGACGTTGTTATGGCAATGGGCGTTTTTGTGTTTGACGCGCACACCGTACGCGGTTAACCAATCACAACAGACTGAGCTGTCTGGCCAATCAGAGCAGAGTAGCTCGCGGAAAGGAGGGATTTAGAGAGATTGATTCATCTGATGAGTCATTTGAGAATCATTGAAAATGTGGTGATGTGCAAATGTATATTATGAGAAAATTAAACAGTTTTTTTTTTAACTTTGATGCATGTAAACCTGTTGTAGGAGACTCCAAAACAACATTAGGAAATTTTAAAATAGCATAATAGGGGCACTTTAACATTCATTAATAGAGTTTTTCATGTTGGTTTACAGTGCATTAAATGTTAAAAATTTTTAAACGTATTAGAAATCAAATGTTGTAATTAACATTAAGATTAATAAATGCTATGCAAGAATTAGTTCATCTAATGTAGTTAACTAATGTTTACAAATCAAACTTTATTGTAAAGTCTTATCATTTTACATTTATATGGTCTATCCTTAAGTTTTATGTGCAAAACCTATAAACACCTTCCAAGGAGCTTTATTAGATTACAAAACATGTCTGTTCCTCTTCAGTCGGTCAGTCGACGCCACGTCGAGGCCGACCAATAGGAATCTCGTTAGAGGCCAATCTACTTCGAGTGAAACTAAATGAGCCAATGCACATTGGCGTGCAATCATTTGCATCAGCTGTTCAGCCACTCAGCGTGGGTATATAATGAGGAGCAGGTGCGATTGCCGAGCGTTTTGATCCTGTTCTCTTCAGTGAAGCTGTTTATATTAAACGAGCAAGCTCTCCTGGAGGATTTCTCACGTCTGGTGCGGGCGATACAGTGTGGCAGTGGGGTCGACTTATTTCTCTCTCTCTCTTTCTGTCTTTTTGTGTTTGTGTAGTTTGTAAACTGAGCAAAACAAAAAGGCTGTTCTTACAGCTGGTACGGTGTGCCAAGAGCACTGAAAGACCATTCTTACGGCTGGTAAGATCGCCGCGAGAGAGAGACAGTGTACGACAGGCTGCACACTTCCCTGTCTGTGTTCGCTGCGTGCTTCAGGACCAAGGAGAGCAGTCCCCTGAAAGAGCTTACATGGGTAGAGCGCGTCTTTTTTAAGATATCACTCTACCAGTGTGTTTCTGGATGCGGTCGTTACCTGGGATCGCGGGATGGTCACGAACGCTGCGTCGTGTGTCTGGGCATTGAACATGCTGATGCAGCGTTCGTGGATGAGTCATGTACCCATTGTGGGAAGATGACCATCTCGGAGCTACAGTCGAGACTCTCGTTCCTGCAAAGGGGAGGACTCCCTGCACCTCTGCCGCGATTAGGATTGGGTATTGGTTGGGTTTTATCCGATACCAGTACCTACTCTGTATTTTTTAAACGGTTCCGGTGCTTAAACGGTTCTTGAACCGGTACTTAAGGCGAGACACGGCAGGCAAAAACATCGTTTTTTTTTCACTGGTCAATTTTGAGATTTTTGTCTTCAATAACATGTCTTCTTTCAGAATTGTGGTAAAAAAAAGTCCGAAATACACATTTAGGTCTTTATTTTACTACACTTTGTCTGTTTGCGTCTGTAGATTTCTCATAAATTCATCAAAAGTTGTCGTTATAAATCATCCCTCTGCTCCGCGATCGCGATCTGCACCCTGTCATCACACACACCGTTAGAAAGCTCTCTCTCTCCTGAACAAGACTGCCGGATCCAAATATGGTCATTTCCTTTTTATCAGCAACCAATCGTGAAATTAAAACGGGGGATTTTACTCTAAAAGCGCAATCTCATTGGCTGATGCTAAATCTTTAAAGCCCGTTTTCTCAAAATGACTTTTCTCTCATACTCCAAGTCCGAAATCTCCACTTCAGTAGCACCTATATACACCAAACTTTGCAGTCTTGTACCTAGTTATATTATGAAGACATTTACAGAGGGATTTGTAAATATATTATTCCTAGCCTGATTTATATAACATTTTATTCCAAAAAACATGGCGAAAATATATTTTTTAAGGCTATTGGCAGTATATTCTGATTTACAGGATAACAAAAGTAGATATCCATAAATCCCTCTGTAATTTTTTCCCCATCTAATATGTGAACACAATGAAAAAATAATTTTGAACCTGGCTTTATCCAATACTCAGATTTAGTTTTTTAAAATATATGCAAATTAGCGCATATTTAATTAGATAATGCCTCATTTGCATATTTAAACATTAAATTACAGAAAACTTGTAATACATTTTTTTCTCATCTTAATGTAGGTAATTAACTGGCAAAGTTTCATGGTGATATCTGCTAGTTAAAAAAATTACCCTATTCACCTGTAGTGTCTCGCCTTAAGAAAACGAAACCGCACACACTTTGTCAAAAAATAATACCATTTTATTTACAGGGCCAAACTGGACACAACATTAACTTAAATCTTTAAACAATATAAATACAAGTAACATATGATAATAATAAATAAACCAATATAAAATAAAAATTCACATTTACATAATATCAAATAAAACAATATTGTATCAAACAATGTAATAATACTGGAGATGAATAGAGATTACTACCAGGGTAATCTAATCTCGACATGGCTCCAGGTTCCCATGTTTTGTCTGCTTGAACCAGTCATGCAAGTTATCTGGTCGTTGTACTAGTTGAGTTTGGTATTTCGTTCCCACTGCGTCTAAGCTACGCAGCGTTGAGTGAACCTATGAAAGAGAACGTCTCTGTTACTGGTGTAATCTATGTTCTCTGAATAGGGAACGAGATGCTGCGTTCGCTGCCAAGCTCCTCGCGCTGCCGACAAGCTTCCTTTTTCGGCAGAGAAATCTAAGGAGCAGATGATGGCGCACGCCAATATAATATGACGACGTAAGAGCGTCGAGGCGGCGCCCGCGCCATCAGCCAACGAATTGGCGTAATTCTATATGGGCTTCAGACAATCGGCACAGAGAGGGCATTCTGACGCGTAATTTTACACTGATGCCCGCAAATTAGTTAAAATCTCCCGGAATCAAGAGCAAGCGAGCGAGCAAGAGCGCGCATGTGAGACAGAAGAGACTGTGCGCCAAACCGTATAGCGCGCGCACGGCAGAGAGGGAGAGAGCGAGAGACCTTGCGTGTGTGTGCGTGTGTGCCTCATGAAGCGCATGTAAGACAGAGAGTCAGGCACCGAAATTTTCGTTCTTATTCGGTTTCGTTACTACCGTTTATGTCGGAACCGGTTCCCGATTGGCACCGCGTTTCGGTACCCAACCCTAGCCGCGATCTAATCCTCCACAGAGGGTTACTTCAGGCGGTGGTGCAGGTGACCTGAGGATTACGGTGAGCGCGCTTCCTTCGGGAACCAACTCCCTAGGAACCCTCATCCCTCCCACGCTCTGCAGCCAGTAGAGCCGCCGACGAAACGAGCTGGACCATCCACGAGGTGTGTACCAGTCGTTTCCTTCGGTGCTCCCCACGATGAACAGATGTCGATCGCTGCATCGGAGGGTGGGTCAGACTTCTCTGCGGATGACGATTCGGCGCCGCTGCCCCCTTCGGGTGTGGAAGCAGTACCCGAGGTTGGACCCGGAGATGATGGCCATGCTTTCCCGGGCCGCCAACTGTATTGGGCTCGTGTGGATCCCTCCACTGTGTCCCGAGCCCTTGAGGCTGGACGATTGGCATCTCGGGGTGGCGCACGCTGGTTCTCAGCAACCCACCCCGGTGCCTTTCTTCCTGGAGGTGCATGAAGAGCTCACTGGGGCGTGGATGGCACCTTTTACTGCCACAAATTGTCCCGGTGGCTCCTCCTCCCTCATCACTCTTGATGGGTGAAAAAAAAGGGTTGCAAGCGTATCCCACCAGTGGAGCGGGCCGTTGCTATGCAACTGTGCCCTAACTCCACTTGGTGCGGAGAGCCGTGTCTCCCTTCCCGGGCCTGTAAGCACTCGTCGGACTTAACGGGCAAGGCTTACAAGGCCTGTGGGGAAACACACAGCCTCTGCCAAACACACCATGACGTTGTTGCAGGTCCATCAGGCCAAGGCACTGAAGGACCTGCACAAGGGTGGTCATGATCCACAAATTCTCCAAGAACTTCGTGCCGCAACGGACCTCGTGCTTTGTGCGAATGTGGGTTCCGCAGCGTTCTCCTTCCTAACAGAAAGGGCACGGTTTCCCAGTGTTATCCAAGAATCTCACCGTATGGGTTATCACGGAACAACAATGACAGATATACTCTGTGTAAGCCCTCTCCTATCGTCCTTCCAGGCAATAAGGGGCAAGAGGCTTGCACAGGGCACTGCATGGGCTCACCAACTGTGGCCCATTGGTAGAGATTCCTATTCGTCGGTCTCGACGTGGCGTCGACTGACTGAATGAAGAGGAACATCTAGGTTACATATGGTAACCCTCATTCCCTGAACGAGGGAACAGAGACGCCATGTCCCGTCGCCACATCTGCTGTGGCCCACTGAGGCAGCCAGCTTATCGGCTCGGCTCCTCAGCAAAAAACTGAAGTGCAATCGCACCTGCTGCTCATTATATACCCACACTGCGTGGCTGAACAGCTGATGCAAATGATTGCACGCCAATGTGCATTGGCTCATGTAGTTTCACTCGAAGTAGATTGGCCTCTCTAGTGAGATTCCTATTCGTCGGTCTCAACGTGGCGTCTCCGTTTCCTCCTTCAGGGAACGAGGGTTACCATGTGTAACTTAGACGTTTTCCCCTCTACTATCTAGAATGCATCTCTTTAATTTGTGCATTTATTGTTACATAATATATTACATATAATATGACATATTTCAACTCTAATTCTGTCCAAAGAGAGAAACAAGATTAACATTGTGTGGCATTTGTCTTGTTTTCAAGAAATTTAGCAGGGACTACCTACAGTAAAGTGTCTTACTTCATTGACCATCCCAAATGCACCTTCAAAAATAAATCCTATATATGCATGTTTCTCACCTTGCCTGAACACTGTAGGTGATGACCAGGTACAGACAGTGACGTAACAAACATGGTGACACAGCGGAGCAAAAATACAGTGCCCGTCAAATTACACAGTCTGCGAAACAGAATGGACCTATCACACAAACACACAATGACAGAAGTTACAGTAAGATGGGAATTGAAAAAGATCAGGGGTTCACAATAAGCAAAATAACAGTAATATAAAATTCACTGGTTTACCACAATGAAAAAACAAAACCAACTCTTAAAGGACAATTCCGGCCAAAAATGAACCTAGGGCTAAATAAGTCGACTGTTCTCCGGGATGCGTTTTCATCATGATAATCGAATGTACCCAGTTTTAACGTTAGTTTTAGTTTAACCACAGATTAGCTTATAACGCTAGTGTATGGGGCATCGAATAAGTAAAAATAAAAATCGCTAGTTAATACCACTAACAAGGCTCAAAATAGCCCCACACTAACACGGTAGCATAATTAGGGTCTCTATCTGCAAAACGAAGCATTAAGAACTTTGTAAATGTACAGACAGTTTAATAAAAAGATACTTTATAAAGGCAGTACACTTCGCGTATACATTCGATTATCATGAAAACGCATCCCAAAGAACGGTCGACTCGGTACCCATGTCTTATTTAGCCCTAGGTTAAATAAGTATATAAATAAATGTCCTTTAAATGTTACTGTAAACGCATCAACCAAACACTACATAGTCAAATTACATCTAGAAAAAGCCTCTCAGTCTAATGACTACCTCTATCAAACATGAAAATAACATGTACATGAGATTGTCATAGTAATGAAGTATTTTCATACTGTAAGTACCAGCAAATTTCTGAAAAGAACAGTGTTTTTCTGAGAAGATTGTAATTACACAATATGCAACAGTTGTGAGACCACAGTAAACTTTATAAAGTGTCTCTAAGTGCAGGTTTGTATTTTCTGTGTGCTTACCTGTGTTTGTGCATCAACAAGACCAGCACTAATATGGAGCCCAGCACCACTGCACATGCTTCAGCCATGGAGAAGGCCCAGGGAATTCTGGGAACACTGACACATAAATAAAGAGTCATAATTCTTGATGTTAACACTCAAACCGAAAAACAAGATACTGAACATAAACGCAGATTAAAATGAAAATTCAGAATTTTTTTTCTTGATCTGAGGAATCATCATTTTGACCAATAGTGCTAAGCACATATATAAAATATAAAATAAAATAGACGTAAAATAAAATAAAAATCTAGTAGACATGATTCAACCGGTTTCCATTTTTTCCCAACAAAATGAATATTTATTTTTCAATTATTTTATACTGTACATTACTAACTCAGTACTATACAGTTATATCATTGCATATTAACAGTTATATTACATTTACTGTATTTACATATGTAAATAACATTACATATGTTTATTTTGATACATATTATTTTACTAAAACATTTTAAAGAATTTTTGATTCACTGCCATGAACTGACTAATAGAAATTAATTTTTTGCAGATTAGGTTTAAATAAATGCAATTAAAATATATCTGTCTTAACAGTGGTGAAGCAATATCACACACTTATCCCAAAAATACATCCACCTCACACATCCAGATAACTCACCTGTCTAGAAATATGTCTGGAAGTGGCGGGTACGTCCTCATGTCAGGAACCCTCTCATGCACTAGCACCATGACAAATGATGTCACTCCACACACCAGCATGGCATAGAGTGCGCTGAGGGTGGTCTTCCAGTACTCTGGGTCAAACCGACCACAATACTGCTTACGCTTCCCATTTGAGTAACTGTGTTCACCACCAACTGTAGTTACCACCCCATTATAGTGTTGGTGGTCTCCTGACCCTCGTTCTGTGAAGCTATTAGAGATGGCACGGTCTTTTCCGCCAGTATGTATGGGAGACAACGCAGTGACCTCTGACCCTGAATGCATGAGGACTGTGTGTTGTCTCTGTAGCCTCCGCACAGCCAGCATCAATCTCTTGATATCACCCAGCACCTTAAGCTCCAGCGGAGGAGACCGCAGGTCAGTCTCAGTAAGACACAGCAGGCTGGCACCATCCAAACGGTGCTTAGAGCACAAGAGATCCACATATTCACGAAACCCCTGTTCTCTAAGCCAGCCAGATACCTGCTTACTGCTCCAACTCTCCACACCGACGTACCTGGAGCCCGGCATACCTGCAGAGACAGACATGATGTTCTTAGTTTTGCATGGAAGTTAAAGGTAGGGTGGGGAATTTTCGGAGAGGCTAACAATAGCGAGCTAGCTTTGAAAGCATAAGATCCCTCCCTTCCTTCAGAGCGCCTCCAAAGCCACGCCTCCTTCAAAACACATGAACGCGAACAGTAAGGAGCAAACAAAAGCATCACGAAAGACGGCGTTAAACTACCTCATGCCTCAAAACACATAACATTACAATAATAATGAACATAATCAACTTAAAGTGGACTGACCTGTACCACCTGACTGCTGCAGGTTAATTTCCGCGTTGATAGTGTTGCCATTGAAATGCATAAATTCGAGTCAAGAACCGCTCTAAATATAACGTCACAGGCTGCTGTTTCGGTTGCAGTGCTCTGTGACTGTATCTGTCTAACTCTGCATAGCATTAAACGTGCTGACGTGTAATATCTATGCATCCTGGGTGCAGGCTGGTAGGACATCGTATCGGACCGAATGCAATAGACGGACATTTTATGGTCCTATGCCTTCCACAGACGATGTATATACATATAAATAAATTTAGACCACTTAACTTAGTGATTGCTATCAGGATGTGAAGAGACTTTCAACCAGTATAACAACATTTTTTTTTTCGGAACAAATAGCCTACCCTGCCTTTAACCTAGTTCCTTTTTATTTTGAAGTATGTTGTTACCTGCTTTCTTTTCCATTTTGTTGCAATCCGTCTATCTGTTTGTGATGTAAACGCCAAGAACAAACCTAACTATACAGAAGTTCCTTAAAGGGATAGATCACTGAAAAATGAAACTTCTGTCATTACTCACCCTCATCAGAAGAAAGTCAGTCATACAGGTTTTAAACAACATGAGGGTGAGTAAATGATGACAGATGTTTTGGGTGGACTAAGCAGACAGTCACTTTTTACATCCCTGGTCTCATTGAGTCACTCTACATCTCAACATCTTTAACTTCTCTCTCTGAATCCAAAGGTATGTGTACAATCAGTACTACTTGTATCTGAGTACATTCATGCAATCTTCAGTGCACAATTCTGCTGATTCTGGAGCTTGAGTGCTAAAGTGCAGAGTTTCTAACAAACACACAAGGGACACTTTCTTATCAGGGACTGTGTGTAACTTATGTAATCAGTTCAGGGCCGGCTCAAGCCCTTTGGTTGCCCTAGGCGAGATTGATACAAATGCTACAAAGAACGTTCAAGGATATTTCAATCATCCTACATAGTTGCATTGTACAAATACATTTTATCTGACCATGTATCTTGTAGTAGATAAAAATTTTGTGCATTTTAATGTTAAATTCATCAATCTGGTGCACTTTGAGAGTTCAAAATTAAAAGCTCCAACCCATATTCAGTGTTCAAATTAAACAAAGAAAAATTCAAACCTCTTTTAGTTAGTGTCTGTCTACATTACATAATAATAGTTATAATATTAATCCCATGATAATATTCATATATTGTAAAACAATGCACTGAAAAATAAAGGAAACTTTCATAAGTTTTGTACTAATTTCTATACTAATAGAAAGAGTATTTTTCTATACTTCACATTAAAGTTGTGATTGGGCCAGCCCAGTGTCAATCAAGAAAACAACCAATGGGCCGCTGATCTACGCGTTTCATGCGGTGTCAGAAGAAAGCTAACGCTGACTTTTTTTTTGACCAATGCATTACACCAGCACTAACCCAGCGCCGCCGATTAAGCAAAACAAAACAAAACAAAACGAATGGGCTATTTCTATTTTAGCCCCCGGCCGCTTTTTTGCTTTATCCATCTTTTTCGACGACAACTCACTACTAGTGCCTGTTCCCTCAGCGCTAACAGCACCCGCGCCCGCTCGCGATATTATTGGAGGGGGGTCCCCTGTCAAAATTCTATGATGAAATCTTATGAGGGCGCCTACTCCGCTACACATACCGGTATACCCACTTTTTGCGCCACTGGCAGGCTTATGTAATTGCTCCACTTGTTGCAGTGAAACTGTTAATGAAGTACAATAAAAGCGGAAAGTTCCTTACGCGGCTCTGGCGCCCCCCCCCCCTTAGGGTATAACTGGCGCCCTTAGCATTTGCCTATACTGCCTATGCCACGGGCCGGCCCTGAATCAGTTCAATGTATTTCTGAAATTTGATCAGTGTGCTAGGCTGAATTAAATCTAAATTATCAAACCTTATGACCGGAGCTCGCTGACTTAAATAACATTGTGAACTAGTCACTTCACTTGTATGATCTCAATAAATACTAATTTAGACAAGTACAGGGAACTTAAGATCTTGAGCTTACGGAGATTAAGTCTTAATTTGAGATCAAATGTTTACACCTGTCATCAGGCCAAAGGACTTGCAATTTGTACACAGATAGACAGGATCTGATAATACCAATGTTTCTTAATCATGCTGAATTACATTACACACACAGATCCTTATTAGTGCTCTATGTTAGACCTACTGGCTCAACAGGATGAGCTAAAAAATAAACCAACATTTCTAGCCATCCTATAGATCATTTAAATTTTTGGGTGAACTATCCCTTTAGCATGTTCAGTATGTAATGCGTTTGACAGGTATGAGCTGTTTGTTCATGTTTACTGTCTACTATCTACATTACTGATCTGTTGAACCTTAATGACAGACTGTCAAATATGTGACAGTCCTGGAACTAGAATGACAAAAAAAAAAACATCATGACATTCAGTGGAGCGACATAAATAAATAATACTCAACTAAAACAGCCCCAGTCCATTTAAAACCAACAACAAAACGATTACAATCACTGGGTGTGTGAACACACACACATACACACACACACACACACACACACACACACACACACACACACACACACACACACACACACATACACATACACATACACACACACACACACACACACACACCGCCACTCGGTACCAAGAGCAATTATTGATTCAGGGAAGCTTCATCCTCTTGCACAACACTGCATGAACAAACAACTTCTTGTTACCAAATCCAGAGGCATTTGGATGAGTTTTATCTGATATACGTCCACATATCAGCAATTTTGGTTTAGTAAAATAAAATATTATTCTAAGTGGATTAAAACCTACAAAATTCTGGAACTGACAGCAGAAGAATGACGTTAATAAATGAAATGTCAAGAGTTCATTTCGAGCACCTAACTACAAACTAAAAAAAATGTTAAATGATTTCTGGATAACCTATTAAATATTCATGACATAGGCCTTTCCAGATTAATTTTGCAGAACAATATAAATTAGGCCAACAAAACTGAAAAAGTACAAACAAATTATTAACATTTTTTTTTGGAATTTGTTTGTACTTTTTCAGATTTGTTATCCAGAAATCATTTAACATATATTTTTTAAGTCATTTGGGTTAGATAGTGAAGGAAAGGCAGCCAACAAGTGTGTAGCTTTCATGGAGACTCCTTTAATACAGTTTAAAGTTCAAACAGAAACTATTTTTTACCCCCCCCCCCAAAAAAAAAAAAAATCTTGAAAGTTGTTGCACTAACATTAACTACGGACGCTAGAGGCGCCAAAAGACAAACAGGATTGCGCCTCAGAGACCACGCACCTCATGAGTGGCGTCATTTAAGTTACTTTAATATCTTCAAAATTCAAAAGGCAATAAAAACTTGATTAAAGTCGCGTTTGGAGCGTGGCCACTGGCCACCCACTGGTTCCAGTTTCCGAGCTGTGGCTCCGGTGTCCGTACCGGGGGCGCGTGAGTCTATCTTGACTTTGACAGTAATCACAGATCCAACTATGAAACTAAACCCTTGCTGTCCCAGAGGCACGACCAAGGACCATAACCTTTAAAAATGAATAACATCAAATTGTTCTAAAACGGACACTTTACCAAACAATGAATGAACACAAAAGGAGATATCAGACAAAATGACAGTCTCACCATTCAATTGTATGGAAAAAGTTGCGAAACTGAATGGTGACTGCGACTGTCGGTTCCTCTTAACATCTCCTTTGCGTTTCACGGGAGAAATAAAATCATACAAGTTTCAAATAACATGAAGGTGAGTAAATTATATCCATTGTCACAGTGGAATAGTGTGATGTATGGATGGGAATTGCTTGTCATATGAGCTATCCGTCTGTCTTACCCTGTTTATCCTTGTGGTTATTTAAATTATCCAGTTGTTAAAAAATCCTCACCTTGCAATACCGAGCCACATCAGCCTGTTTCTGAGTCACCATGCTGCCAGTGACGCCCAAAAGCATGTAAACAGGAATCGTCGTCACACATGACACGCCCCTTGGGTGTGGCTACGGAACTACAAATATGGAATGTTTCTAGGAATATGTGCTGTACATCGATACCGACAACACTCTCGTTACTATGGACCTTCTTATCATTAATGATCTTGTTTTACACGCTGTACCTGAATGTAATGTACTGGAAATGCGCTAAGAAGCCTACTGATATTTAGGTTTAAGGAAATGCTTAAGCTATGAACGTTTTTTGTTGCGTTTTCTGGAAGTTTGAAGGCAACTATGATGGATATATTGAGTGCCTAGTCATAAATAGGTGCCCATACTAAAAAAAACTAAAAAAAAAAAAAAAAAAAAAAATCAACGATTAAGAGTTGTATCTCACAACCAAACCAACAATAAAAACAAACAAACAAATGCATATTTATTATTTAATATTAGACTAATATAATATAGGCTATTAAGTTTAAACATTATTGTAATTTTTCATGGCAGGTTACAGAAGTACCAGTTAGGCGGTCCATATACTGTACATTATAATGTTGAATTCATATGGAACACTGCATATTTCCAAACTGTAGCTACTCAACAGCCAGATGCAACTCAGCAGTATAATTCTCATCATTTAGTTCTGGTGGCTTTAGTCGTGGGGTGTGAAGCGCTGTGCTGTGGTCACCACAACAACAGTTACTCATTGGTCAGGAATCCTCTGGAACAGCAAGTGTGTGATTTGATTAAGTGGTGAGACTTCACATTGTGACCTCAATTTGGGAAGGTGAATATTATTACATTACACATTTGAACCACTTTTGTTAATGACAGCTCAGTTCTACTGTGCACAGCCTTTGTCAATAAAGCATACACAACTTTCTGGAAATATTAAAATTTCTTTGTTGTTCAGTGCTACAAGATCTAGAAAGTTTAAATGCCAATTGTCACTATTATATCAATGATGATCATTTCCTAAACTATTACTAGTAAAAACACAGTTTTCTTATTGTTCTGGTTATGGCTAATCTGATTATATTTAACCTTCCATGGCATGTAATGAACAGATTTAGAAGTAACAGAAAAATATAAATTATTCTACACTCATAAAAATAAAAGTTTTCAAAAGGGTTTTTTCTCTCTCGCAGTGATACCTTAAAAACCTTTTGTGCAATGGAAGGTTCCATTGATGTTTTTCATGGAACCATATAGAATTTTTTTTATTTTTAAGAGTAAATCAATCCACATATTGTTTTACCTTATGTCTTTTGTATACACATGAGTTTGAACCTGAGTTGAGAACAGTGCTCGAATTGAGTCAAGTCTTATAGGGGGTCCCCAATTTTTTTTTTAGGGGGTGGGGGGGGGGGGTGATGGATGTAGGTTTAGTCTTGCAATATACACTTTATACAAAATATACAATATATTTGATCATAATATGCATAAATATATCTTATTTATAAAAACGCTTGATAAAGAATTATATAGGCTATATATATATATATATATATATATATATATATATATATATATATATATATATATATATATATATATATATAATTATTCTTTTAAATTACTTACTAAAGTAATACTGGATTTAGAGGGCAGCAGACCCAAAACAGCAACTATGGCAAATATACCAGGGCACTACATATAAGGCTCACACTAAAATCAAAAGTTCAGTTCCATTCAGAAGTTGAGATCGATACAATTTTTTAAATGTTTTTAAAAGTCTCTTCTGCTCAAAGCTGCATTGATTTGATAAAAAAACAGTAATATTGTGAAATATTGTTTTCTATGTGAATATATAGAATGCGTGATCAACGCTGAATTTTCAGCATCATTACTCCAGTCTTCAGTGTGTCAAATGATCCGTCAGAAATCACTCTAATATGATGATCTGATGATCAACAAACATTTATGTAATAAACATTTATTTTATTTTTCAGGATTTTTTGATCAATAGAAAGTTCAAAAGAACAGTTTCTATTTGAAATAGAATCTTTTGTTACATTATAAATGTCTTTACTGTCACTTTTGATCAATTTAATGCAACCATACTGAATAAAAGTATTAATTTCTTTCCCAACATTTTTTTAAAAGTACATTCTTACTGACCACAAGCTTTTAAATGGTAGTGTATAATGCTACAAAAGTTTATATTTCAGATCTGAAGGATCATGTGATGAAGACTGGAGAAACGATGGTGAAAATTCAGCTTTGATCACAGAAATAAATTATATTTTATTGTATTATTGTTTTAAATTGTAATAATATTTCATAAAATTACTGTTTTTACTGTATTTTGCATCAAATCAATGCAGGCTTGGTGAGCAGAATAGACTCTTGGACTTTTGAACAGTAGTGTACATCCAACAGAATGATTCTAGGCATTTTTTACCAATGTAGTTTTTACCCTAAAAACAACTGGATGATTAATGTGGATTATGTGACACTGTGATAATAATGTTTGTTCCAAAAGACTTGATTAAATGGATGAAACTTGTTTATTAGATATTAAACATATAGATTGTGACAAAACAGGCTGTCATTCTGTGTGTTGGTGGGGATTTTTCAACTATTTCAGCACATGCGATTTTTACATAGTTACGTCCAGTAGGAGGCGGGAAAGCACTGTTATGAGTGAGTAAGTCAGCAACTATTCAACGACCATTTCAGTGAAAAAGGCTGCTTTATTCAGAAACAAACAATGCCATGGCAATCAATGTCAATTATTGCTATTTCAAAAGTGAATCCCGCAAAAATACGTATGTAATTCCCGAAACTTTGTGTTTACGTGGCCATTGGTCCTGGCTGGCAGCATGAAAAACAAGTTTTATACAAATTCTGAATGGAAATTAGAAAGCATAGAAAGCACACAACGATCGCTCCCTTTACTAAAAAGCTATCCATCTCCGTCGAGATCTCTAGCACTCCCGTAGGGTTAGAAACCCGAACCAGGACTATTAATAATGAAAAAAATAGTAACTTAAGCCTAAATGTTTCCAATTTACGCAAGGAATACAAAAGCCCCGATATGGTGTGGGTAGATATAAAGTAGAAAGATATAGAGAGAGAGACAATTACCCCTCAAAAAAGTCAGTAAGAAGCTTTCTCTTCCCGACCTCGAGTGGAGGTTTATTTTTCTCCATTTTTTAAAAGTTAAAATTAGCTTCAACGGAGCTGCGCCAATCAAACAGTCCTGTCAGTCAACGATGTCATGCGCACACACAGCACTCTTTAGATGTGGGGCGGGGCGTTTACATTTTAAAGAGACATGGCAACTAGCCAACTTAAAAAAAAATATTGTAAATAATCAATTCACGAAATTTACCGTATCCATTGCATGCATTTAATCAGATTTGTTATTATTATTTTTTACTAAAATAAAAATATCTGAGGGACCCCCCCTAATTCTATTTTATACTTCTTATGGGGGGTCCCTAATACCTTATGGGGGGTCCCGGATCCCCCCAGCCCCCCCTCAATTCGAGCACTGGTTGAGAATATACAGAGTTGGTCTTTGTACACTAGGTTGTGCTGTTGTACTTAGATTTTGCAGTTGACTTGTAAGGCTATATTCAGTGGTATATTTTGTAAAATTAAAGGTGAATGGTCTGAAACACTTCTGTGCTTGTTGGTTGGAGGGCAGTTTAATGACCCACATTCAACATTAGCAGCTTTCTTGTGTGTTTGCATTAGTTAGATTGTATCTGATAACGATTTCTATCTGTTTTAGCTTAGTTAGTTTAATTGTCCTGAGCCTTACTGGTTATTGTTACACACCTACCATTATTCTGAAAGTCTGACCAACGTTTTCAGGATGACCTAGCAGTAGTTGTCCTGCATGTCTAATGAAAAGTGTTTTCTCAGGATAAGCTGCTTTACCATTACATTATGGGAAGCACATATTTTCAACAGCTGGAATCAATTTGCACAGAAATATCCTTGTTAAGATCCCCTGGACTGCTGATGTCAAAGGGATGCAGGTTACATCTGCAAGATAATAAACACAATTACAGTGAAATAGTATTATTGATGCAATTATTACCTCAAATTAAGGCCTGTGTATATTGCACATGCCTTTAAATCCCAATATTATTGTGCATCAGAAAGAGAGCTAATCTGTTGACTATTCCACAGTTACATTTAACATTATGAACACAGAGACATAATAATGTGTGTTTGGATGTGATATGTATGCCAGTGCAAATAACTGCTCGGGGTGATTGGAAAGAATGAGAACAAATATGAGCTCTGTTGTTTTTAGTGTGTGTTATATAAATGGTCTCTGTTTGGTACTGATTATTGCAAGTTTCAAGTTATCTAGAATTGGTTTATATGTTAATTTAGAGCTGCCAATCAATTAAAAGTATAATCAAATTAATCACAAAATTGACTGAGAAAAGGCTCAAAATGAAGATAATTAAAAACATGATAATTGAAAAGTTACTTTGGATTAGTTTAGATATATTGTTTGTTGTATATAACTGAACATACGACTTTCTTAGTACACATCAATTCATTTTGCAATGTTCAGTCATGCTTGTGCATTCAGTCTAAAATATTAATTGTTGAGTCAGACTGACCTCATTGGTCATAGAATCACGTTTGTTTTTCAGTGTTTGGCGCTATTGGCACTGCATTTTAAGATGGTGTGTAAAGTACTTCAGCTTTAAAAATGTTGAGACGCCTGCATTCTCTTCTAGAATGATTGTAGCAAGACATTTTCAACAATGTTGTCCCCAAAAGTATTAATGGGGTTAAGTATTAAACACACATAAGCACAGTGTGCATACCTGTACTCATGCACAAATAACTAACTTTTTCCTGAGTTTGTGTGGAAGTCGCAACTTAATCGTACATTGCATTTTTCATGTCAAACCCAGCAGAGTTCCAACATATTTATGTAATTGATTAAGTGAAATTTAGTGTGCAGTATTACATTTTCAGTATGATTAATAATGTAAGAAAGTGCATTGTGCTTGTTTCTTTCATGAGGTCAGCTGGATTACTGTAGAAATAAGCAACAAAGACATGTAGTCCATGTAAAATATGAAATTGGGGTCAGAAGGAGAGTTAGAGTGAGAGTAATGAAGACAAAAGAGATAGTCAGAGAGAGAGATAGGGATTCTGTGATTTTTCAGGAAAAGCAGTTCAGAGGGAGGCCGTTGACGTGGCAGAGAGGAAGTGGTTTCAGTCCGATGGAGGAATGAGGAGTGAGGAGAGGGGGAGCCATAGGAGGGTAGGGAAGAGAAAAATTTAAGAGCAAAACAGAGAGAAAGCGAGACTGTAAAAAGGGGAATAAAATGTTCCTTTGTCGGCACATTGTGAAGACTAAAAGTTTATCAAACTCATCTATGCAGCTTTGAGGAAAGGGTTGGAAATTTAGGGCTAAAACACAAATTCACATACATTCCAGAAATGTCATTAAAGATTTTTGTAGATAAAGCACTAATAAATTCTAATCATGTTAATGCTAATAACAACCATTAACAGGCCTATAGTTTTTTTTTTTTCTAAAAATAGAGAAGCTTAGTGGTGAGTGCTCTTTTTATGTCAGAGAGCACTGGCAGTAGGATGTATTTCAGAGAATCTGAACAAAGTTGGACAGAATGTGAGTATGTGCTGACTGTGTGAGTATGCTCTATTTTCATAGGCCATATGTTTCTGTTTAAACTGTTTTAAAGGGGTGGAGCATCATTTGATTGGCATCTGTTTCCCCTTTCTCTATTGCCCCGCCCCTTGAGCCTTTAGCTCTTGGTTTATTTTCCTCATCTCATCTTTCACTTCTTTCGTCAGCTACCCCTTTTCCTTTTCTCTCTCTTTCTTTTCCCCCTTTGCTCCATTTCTTTATTCAGTCAGGCCTGTGTCCTGCTGCAGAAGGGATCTGAACCTCTTAGAGGAGATGCCAGAGCCCATATGAGTCTTGTCGTTGGTTGGCCCCTGGGCCCAGGGCCGGTAGGATGTGCTTCAGGTTGAACTGTGCTTGCTCAAAAGCTTTTACCTTGGAACTTTAAGGCAGGATGAAACCGGATGAATAGTAGGATTTGTTGTACCTGAGCCTTTTGAATGTTGAGACATTAACTCCACATATCTGAGCCTCTTTGGGCATGTGTTCTTGTTGATTCTTGGATGACCCTTGATCTGTTACCACGTGCTGATTGGCTGGGGCTGTGTTGGTGTTGGTGAATGGCGCGGCGCAGTTCAGGTGGACACGGGCGGGGAGGCAGCTGGCTCACGGCCTGTTTTTTTCCATCATCCTCAGGGAAAGAGCATGGAGAAGCCTTGGGTGCAGAGGAGTGTATGTGTGTGTATGTGGTGACGGCGGACTATCAGCGTCAAGAGAATACAGAAATCAGCCTGAAAGCAGGAGAGAGAGTGGAGGTGATTGAAAAGAGTGAGAGCGGTGAGTGACACACATTCATAACACATACATAACATGATATTCTCATATGTACAGTGGGGTCCAAAAGTCCAAGACCATGCTTGAAAATGTTTGTATTTTGCATTTCATAATGTAATGCAACATTTTTAATTACTTATAACTTATATTAATGAAATATTTTGAGTGAAAAGTTCAATTGAAAAAAGAACATGAATTTCATGAATGTCTTCGTATTTGCTTATTCTCTCTTTTGCTTTAATGACAGCAGCACTCGAGCTGCGTGAATTCCATAAGTTTGTCTAAAAACAGATAATCTTGTTCTGCAGCATGATTTGAGATTCATCTTTCATGGCAGTTGTGCTTATTTTTTAATAATTTTATGACCTTTTTGTAAGCTAAATGAGAGAACAAGGATATATGACTACCACAAAATGACCAATTAAATTCAAAAGACATGCAAAAAGCCTCAAAGGTACTCATTCATCATGCATCACCTTCACAGAAAAACTAGTAAAATTAGTTCTGTCATGACAACTCTCTGAGAGATTGGCATGTCAATGGATGTGGTTTGTGCGGAATAGATCTGCTACGCTGCTGCTGCTGCTGCAGAGCAAGTACAGAGACTTACTACTGCCAAAACATTCACAGACATGCTGCTGTGAGCATATAAGACATGCTGCTGCTGCACATATAACATACATGAAATAACCCCTGTAGCGGATCTATACAGGTGGAGCTGGGGTTTTTGAAAGCGCACTGCAGACTGCTAACAGCATACAATGCCAAGCATTTGAATGTCAAGCCAATGTATCAATGTAGATAACAATGTGATCGCTGACAAATTGAGTTAAGGACCAATCAGCCTGCGCCATCTAGAGTTTCATGACAGAACTTTGTATTTTGCAACTACAACTATTTGGATGTGGGAAAATTTGTATCACAACATGAGTTATTGTCAAGATTTGTAAGTAAACATTGCTTGGTTTACTAGAGTTTAAATGAATAATTGCTTGGTTTACTTGAGAAATGGAAAGTTTTCTGCCTACAATGTGTATTTGAAACAAATATCATGTCTGGAGAGAATTCAGAATGACCTTTTTACTGAAATACTGCATTGAAATTTGCAAATAAACGTAATCATGCAAAGACAGAGAATTAAACAACCAGTTGTGAGGAAATCAATGATATTGAGTCATTTTGGAGCAGTAGAAGAGTTGCATGTTGGTGTGTGTGTGTGTGTGTGTGTGTGTGTGTGTGTGTGTGTCTTGAAAAATCCCACCACAGCCAGCGCGTTGTACTTGAGTGAAGGTCTTTAGACCGTCTTAATGGATCCTCCACAATATTTCTTCTGCAGAAAAAGTGTACACTCATATGCGAATGTGCTCTTGTTTGTGTGAGTGTGTGTCGCTGAACTCTTTATGTTTAAGTCATTATGAGCTTAAAACACTATACTCTCTCTCTTCCACTGACTGTTTTTTTGCCATGTCTGATTTCTCTTCCTCATTAGTGACTTCTAATATCTGTTAACATGTCTCTCTATCTTACATTTGTTTGGAATATTCTGATTCTGTCCTTTAACACACACACACACACACACACACACACACACACACACACACACACACACACACACACACGCACGCATGGACGCACGCACACACGCACGCACGCACACACACACACACAGAATGCAGAAGGACTCTAGAAGTAATCTGGAGTACTGAACTTATCTGACATTTATGTTTATGTGTCTCACATTTTCGCATTTCCTCAGTATATGATGCTTGTAAAGGTCCTTAAGAGATATTTTTTACACAACATAATAAACTGTGGATCTGGCAACCTAGTTCCCTTTCGTTGTCACTCCGAGTTACGTCGGATGACGACGAATGGGGTTTCGCTTAGAAAGCCTATCAGCTTCGAGTATTACAAAACGAGCCTATGGCAAAGAAATACCATGGGTCTGCGGAATTTGCATGACGTAACTCCGCCCCACCTCGTGGGTATAAAAGGAGGAAGTCCGCAACAGCAGTTTATGTTTTCGCTTCGGAGCCAAGTTTATTCTTCTCTCCACAAGCCATCTCTGAATTGTCAGCTTCACGAACGAGTGCCTCGAGTGTTGGTGTGACGGCGATCTACGGCGAGAGCGTGCTTCCTGCTGATCTGCTGCAGTGATTTGCCAGTCGGCGCGTTTCTCCCCGGGCACTTCAACACTTGAGTTTTCTCACTAAAAGAGCTTACACGCGGCACGTCTTTTTAAAGATGCCTCGCCCGTGTACTTCTGGTTGCGGCAGATTGGTATCGGACTCTGATGGGCACGAGCGTTGCATAGTATGTTTGGGCATTGATCATGCTAGAGCAGCGCTCGTGGATGACTCATGTTTTCTCTGTGGGAACATGACCATCGCGTCATTACGGTCGAGACTCGGTGAACTCGCAAGAGTGAGAGTCCCCTCATCCACCCCCCGCCCTGCGGCTGGTGGCCAGGGTGACCTGAGGGTGACGGTCTGGAACAAGGCGCCGACTATGTGTCCGCGACCCCAGCCCCCCTCTTCAATGACGGTGCCCGCTAGTGAACTGCCGATTCCCGCGGGTCTACCCTCTGGTGGCCCGCGTGTTTCGGTTGAAGCTACAGAGGATGATGCCATGTCTGTTGCTGCATCACTAGGTGGGTTTGATTCTTCTGGAAGTGAGGGCTCGTCACAGCTGCCACCTTCCGGTGTGCATACGGCTGTGTTCGAGTCTGATCCGGAGATGACGGCCATGCTTTCCCGGGCAGCCGCGAGCATCAGGCTTGAGTGGAGGCCTCCACCCTGTCTTGAGCGCTCGCGGCTGGACGATTGGTTTTTGGGTAAGGCCGCCGACCCTCGTCCTCGGCAAACCCCAATACCTTTCTTCCCGGATGTGCATGATGAGATCTCGAAGTCCTGGAAGACCCCGTTGTCTTCCCGTGACCGCTCGTTGGTCTCATCCGCCTTTCCTCCCCTCGATGATGCAGCCGCCCGTGGGTACACTGGGCTCCCCCCGGTTGAACGCTCTGTTGCCATGCAACTATGTCCTCAGAGTGCTTCTTCTCGTGGCGAGCCTAAGCACCCATCCAAAGCCTGTAGATTTTCGTCGACCTTGGTGGCGAAGTCTTACAGAGCGACGGGACAGGCGGCTGCGTCACTGCATGCTATGGCCACTCTGCAGGTCTACCAGGCCCAGATGCTCAGAGACATGCACGAGGGTAGGACAGACCCAGGGCTCTTCAATGAGCTGCGCGCCGCGACCGACCTTGCTCTCCGGGCGACGAAGGTTACCGCGCGCTCCCTGGGTCTGGTGATGTCCACAGCCGTGGTCCAGGAGAGACATCTCTGGCTGAACCTGGCTGACATGCGGGACGCGGAGCGGACCCGTCTGCTTAACGCCCCCTTGTCCCAGGCCGGCCTCTTCGGCGGTGCGGTTGAAGACTTTGCCCAACAGTTTTCAACCGCCCAGAAACAGACCGAGGCCATAAAACACATTCTGCCCCGCCGGCCAGCTGCTGCCTCCACCCAGCCGACCGGGCAGACGCCTCGTCCTGTTTCCCGCCGAGGGCGCCCTCCTGCGGCTCCCGCCCCTCCCGCCCGGCCCACGCAGCAGCCTCCACCCCAGGCCGGTCGCGGAGGAAGCCGTAAGAAGGCGCCACAGCCCTCTCCCGTCCCGCCCCCCGCTAAACGCCGGGCTAAGCGGCGCTCCTGAGACGGGCTGCTCAGGGAAGATGGTCGTTTTTCAGGAGATGGTAGCAGGACCACTCCTTCCCCGGTTGAGGGCCGGGGGAGAATCTTTTGTTCTCCGCTCCCCGCTGCTCACCCACGGGTGGGCAGCACCCTAAAGTGGTTAAAGACAGAAACGACCCTCTCTTCCCTGAGCTCACAGAGTTCGCGGGCGACACAGAGCGCCGCCCACAAGCCGTGCTCTCCTCGCCCCCCTCTGTCCCAGAGGCGGTTGACAAGGCGTGCCGTCCACGGACCGCGTCGCCCCTGTCCCCCTCTGTCGCCAGACCCCTGGCAGAGCAGGCCCCCGCGGGACGACCAGCCTGGTCCTCCCCTGGCCCCCTCTGTCAGGGCGCGGTTGCTAACTGTGCCCCCACACCGGGCCGCTATGCCGTCCACGTCTGGGCCAGTTACTCCGCTTCGCTGCCCCTCCGGGGGGACGCCTGTCGTCCGCTTGATCCCGCTGCTTCAGTTCCTGGGAGCCTGGTTAGAGCTTCCCCGTCTGTCCCGCTGGATCGCGCGCACCATCAGGCTCGGCTATGCGATTCAGTTCGCACGGTCTCCTCCCCGCTTCAGGGGAGTCCGCTCCACTTTGGTCGGTGGCAATGCCCCTATCATGAGAGCAGAGATTGCCACCCTGCTGGCGAAGGGTGCAATCGAGACTGTCCCTCCAGCCGAGATGAGGTCCGGGTTCTACAGCCCCTACTTCATTGTCCCCAAGAAAACCGGTGGGTTACGGCCAATCCTGGACTTGCGCGTGCTGAACCGCTCCCTTCACAGGCTGCCGTTCAAGATGCTCTCCGCCAAACGCGTTCTCGAATGCGTGCGGCCCCAGGATTGGTTTGCAGCGATCGACCTGAAGGACGCCTACTTTCATGTCTCCATTCTTCCTCGACACAGACCGTTCCTATGGTTTGCTTTCGAGGGGCAGGCATACCAGTACGCGGTTCTCCCTTTCGTGCTAGCCCTGTCGCCTCGCACCTTCACGAAGGTCGTCGAGGCTGCCCTTGTTCCCCTTCGGGAACACGGGGTTCGCATCCTGAGTTATATCGACGACTGGCTGATCCTAGCTCACTCTCGAGATCAGGTTTGCGAACACAGGGACCTAGTGCTCCGGCACCTAGCTCGTCTGGGCCTTCGGGTCAACTGGGAGAAGAGCAAACTTTGCCCCGTGCTGAGGATCTCTTTTCTCGGTATGGACATCGACTCGGTCGCCATGTCCGCGCAGCTCACGAGCGAGCGCGCGCAGTCACTGCTGACTTGCCTGAGACATCTCAGGAGCAAGAATGCGGTTCCACTGAAACATTTTCAGAGGCTCCTGGGGCATATGGCATCTGCAGCCGCGGTCACGCCGCTCGGATTGCTTCATATGAGACCGCTTCAGCTTTGGCTTCGCGACCGAGTCCCGAGGTGGGCATGGCATCAAGGCACGCTCCGGGTACCAGTTACTCCGACCTGCCGTCAGTTCCTCACCCCGTGGTCGAACCTCAGTTTTCTCAGGGCGGGTGTCCCCCTGGAACGAGCTTCCCGGCATGTTGTGGTCTCCACGGATGCCTCCACCACGGGCTGGGGCGCCATGTGCAATGGACATGCTGCTGCGGGCTCCTGGACAGGACCCCAGCGGCTATGGCATGTCAATTGCCTCGAGTTGTTGGCAGTACGCCTTGCCCTGCACCGCTTCCGGGCGTTGCTCAGGGGTCAACACGTACTAGTCCGCTCAGACAATACCGCTACTGTAGCGTACATCAACCATCAAGGTGGTCTACGCTCCCGCCGTATGTCACAATTCGCCCGCCACCTCCTTCTATGGAGTCAGAAGCATCTGAGGTCGCTTCGAGCCATTTTCATTCCCGGAGCCCTGAACTGTGCAGCCGACAAGCTCTCACGGCTTCAGCCCCTCCCTGGAGAATGGCGACTCCATCCCCAGTCGGTTCAGCTGATTTGGGACCAGTTCGGGGACGCACAGATAGATCTGTTTGCCTCTCACGACTCGACCCATTGCGCCCTGTATTTTTCCCTGACCGAGGGCACGCTCGGCACGGATGCACTGGCGCACAGCTGGCCGCCGGGCCGCAAATATGCGTTTCCCCCAGTGAGCCTTCTTGCGCAGACCTTGCGCATGGTCAGGGAGGACGAGGAGCAGGTCATTTTGGTCGCGCCGTATTGGCCCGGCCGGACCTGGTTCCCCGAACTTGCACTCCTCGCGACAGCACCTCCCTGGCCCATTCCTCTGAGGAAGGACCTTCTTTCTCAGGGACGGGGCACCCTGTGGCACCCTCGCCCCGATCTCTGGAGCCTCCACGTGTGGCTCCTGGATGGCTCGAGGTAGGTTTGAGTACCCTTCCACCAGCGGTGGCGGCTACCATCACTTCCGCTAGAGCGTCGTCCACAAGACACGTCTACGCGTTGAAGTGGAACCTCTTCGTCGTCTGGTGCTCTTCTCACCGAGAAGACCCCCGGAGATGCTCGATCAGCGTTGTGCTTTCCTTCCTTCAGCAGGGGTTGGAGCGAAGGCTGTCTCCCTCCACCCTTAAGGTCTATGTTGCCGCCATTGCCGCACACCATGACCTAGTCGAAGGTAAGTCGGTAGGGAAGCACGACCTGGTCATCAGGTTCCTGAGAGGAGTGAGGAGACTAAATCCTCCTCGCCCTCCTCTCGTTCCCTCTTGGGACCTCTCAGTGGTTCTAACTGCCCTGAAGAGTGCTCCCTTTGAGCCCCTGCAGTCAGTCGAGCTTAAGTTCCTGTCAATGAAGACAGCGCTCCTGGTTGCACTGGCCTCCATCAAGAGGGTAGGGGACCTGCACGCATTCTCCGTCGACGAAGCGTGCCTGGAATTCGGACCGGCTTTCTCTCACGTGATCCTGAGACCCCGGCCCGGATATGTGCCCAAGGTTCCTACCACTCCCTTTCGGGACCAGGTGGTGAACCTGCAAGCGCTGCCCCCGGAGGAGGCAGACCCAGCCTTGGCACTGCTCTGTCCAGTACGCGCTCTTCGCGCCTATGTAGACAGGACGCGGTGTTTCAGGACCTCAGACCAGCTCTTTGTCTGTTATGGTGGGAAGCTGAAGGGAAAGGCTCTCTCCAAGCAAAGGTTGTCTCACTGGATAGTGGACGCCATTGCCTTGGCTTACCAGCAGCAAGGTCGACCGTGCCCCCTTGGTGTGACGGCCCACTCCACCCGGAGTGTGGCATCCTCTTGGGCTCTAGCGCATGGCGCCTCGCTAACAGACATCTGCAGAGCTGCAGGCTGGGCGACACCTAACACATTCGCCAGATTCTATAATCTCCGAGTGGAGCCAGTGTCCTCTCATGTACTCGCTTCAACTAGCTAGTACCGGACCCGCTCAGGTGTCTTCGCTTGCTCGCCATTCCACTCCACGGACTGGATACGTGTGATATTCTCCTCAGGTGAGCTTCCCCGAAAGCCCTGAGTTCCTCCAGCACTCCTGACGTCGGCGCCAGTGTCTATTGCCTGCGCGTCGGCTAGGTGCCTCCCGTGTGCATGGTCCCTCCCCTGAGCGACCCCCACATGTGTATTTCCACTGTAAGCCTCTCTGAGCATGTGTCTTTCCCTTGGCAAGCCACCTTTCCACCCCTGGGGTTGAAATATTCCACCTGCGGCTGGACACCCCAGTGTTCTCCATATGTTTCCTTCGGGTCATATGTGTATTCTCTAAGTCCCCCCCCTCTGGGTTGGCATTAATTGCATACTTCCCCTAGCTTGGGATATGCTTCCCAGTGTACCTTGGTATTCCTGTGTTAAATGGAGTCCTTCGTCCAGTCTATGACAGGGATCTCGATTTACGCAGGGCACTGGAAGACAGCTGAGAAGGTGGCGTGATTAGACTGGTAACCCCATTCGTCGTCATCCGACGTAACTCGGAGTGACAACGAAAGGGAACGTCTCGGTTACGCATGTAACCCTCGTTCCCTGAGTAGGGAACGGAGACGTTACGTCTGCCTGCCACTTTCCGCTGTACTGCGGGGATCGCCTGAGCTCAGTCTTGGCTCCTCAGCGAAGAAACATAAACTGCTGTTGCGGACTTCCTCCTTTTATACCCACGAGGTGGGGCGGAGTTACGTCATGCAAATTCCGCAGACCCATGGCATTTCTTTGCCATAGGCTCGTTTTGTAATACTCGAAGCTGATAGGCTTTCTAAGCGAAACCCCATTCGTCGTCATCCGACGTAACGTCTCCGTTCCCTACTCAGGGAACGAGGGTTACATACGTAACCGAGACGTTTTGTTTGCTCTAATGAATGTTTCACACTGTTAGCACTAACTCAAGGCAGGTGTGTGCAACTATAGTGACATTCGTGTGATAAGCATAAACATTTTTGTGGTTTTATTTTTTTGGGGTATTTTCTAAACATTTGTGAAGTATATACAAGGGTTAAAATTATGCATTGTAAAATATCATGTAAAATGTAAAGTAACTTTTTTGTTTTCGTCAAAGAATCCTGAAAAAATGTAGCCCAGTTAAGCTGTAATGATGCTGGAAATTCAGCTTTGCCATCAAAGCTATAAATTACATTTGAAAATACATTAAAATTAAAACTGTTTTAAATTGTATTAATATTTCCCAATATTTGTTTTTACTGTATTTTTAATCAAATAAATGCAGCCATGATGATGAGCATAATAGACTTCTTTAAAAAATAAAAAAGTCTTGAACGGTATAGCGTAAGGCGTTTAAAAATATTTGATATTGTTAATATCTGAAGTTAAAATGAAGAAGGTAAACTTCAGGTAAATGTTTCATAGTCCCTCCGAATAAAATTTAATGTAAAGTATGAGACTTGCACATAAATAAAGATCATCATAGCTTTGAGGTGTAACGGGGTACAACATTCATATTCATACTTTGCTTCACCTCTCTATCCACCAAGGGGTCCTCGGTCTGGAAATGTTTTCTATTGCATTAATCACAGATGCATTTTGCCAAATTCTTTGTTCTTAAAAATAATGTTTATTGATCTGAATTTTTTTGTTTATGTCGATGTGGTCAGGACTATTAAGACAGAGGGGATGTGACCCAATTCAAAAGAACAGCTGGAATCAGTTACATCAGTGGTATGTGCTCACTGAATCTCTCTTTCTCTCTCTCTCTCTTTAGGGTGGTGGTTTGTAAGAACAGCTGAAGAACAAGGTTGGGTTCCTGCAACATACCTTGTCTCTCTCACAGGACGCCGAGACAGCCACAGAGCAACGAATGGAGAGAGTAAGGCAAAGATACACTGCTAAACTACATATTTATTCACCCACACTGCTGCTAAACTGATTTAAGAACCATTGAAGAAGCAAGGCACATCTTTTACAGCAGATATCAGAGCTGCTTTCTTTTGTAAAACACAAGCAGCTGCCAAATGTCCTGTTTTTCTTTGTCTTGCGCAACCCTTAACAGTTTCCATCCATTCGCTTCACGAGATTTATGGGTGAAAACTGTTGGTTAAGTCTGTTATGGATGCAAGTTCATGCCATGTCAGCACATAGAGTCTTGCTTGGATGAAAACCATTCAGTCATCAGATCGTAGTCTAGGGACCCCCTCACACACACACACACACACACACACACACACACACACACACACACACACACACACACACACACACACACACACACACACACACACACACACACACACACACACACACACACACACACACACACACACACACACACACACACACACACACACACACACACACACACTTTTCTAGGAGCATTTAACAGCCTGGGAGTGGAAATTCCAGCAAAGATGTCAGATTTTCCATCTCTTGGTCCAGAAGGCTTTTGCTGTACAACTGGGTCCAACACACACTGACCCATATTACAGAGAGAGAATATAACTAGAGGTGGAGACTACATTCTGCAGTGTCTGCATGTTTTGATTGGTTATTCCACTGCAAAATGAAAATAGCAAACAGACTAAATACACAAGCATTACATACACACAAGTAGCCCACAGGATTTTTTTTCACTTTAGGTATGCTTAAATTATTTATGAATGTTATTAGACTAGATAACAAAATATCAAACCATATGTATTTGAAATAAATATACCACAAACAAACCTTTATCCAAAACATTTCACAAAGTTTGTGAGAAAAAAACAAACAGTCACAGCACTTTTAAAAACCTTGACACAGAAAACCTACTTCAGGAGAAAAGGTGTAAAAAATAATACAAGGTTTGATATTTGCATATCAAATTCAATAATGATTTCCACACTTGTGCTTAACCCTGGGCTAATCATCATTCTAAACTTTTAACGGCGGGCAAAGGAAGCACCGCTTTTGCGGAGTTAACATGGCATTGCGGCACCAAACTTGTGCAGTGCGCAAGTGCTGAGAAACAGACAACCAATCACATGTCTGAAATTCATGTGCTTTGGACAGTCATGGAAACACAGCGTTCTGGCGTTTGAGGGAAAGAATGTCAAATGTTGATGGGAGTCTCGTCAGCTAAAGTGAAGAAGAGGCTACCTTTATAGTCCGAAAAATCCATTATATTGTAGTCGGCAATGTTTAATATGATGATACGCAATGTTAGAGCCTTTATGTAAACAGGTTGAGTGCATCCAATCAATGAAACTGCACTGCAAATATGCAGATAAGAACATTAACCCAGGGTTTAGGGATGTACAATGTGAAACATTGTTTTATGAATATCCAGGATTAATTGTAACCCCGGGTAAATTATGAGCAGTGTGAAACGTGAAGCAAGATATCCCAGGATTCCGTTTATCTGGGTTTTAGAATGACCTAGAGTTAACTATGTGAAGTGTTAAAAGCCCTGATGAAATGTTTAAATGTGACTGTAAGTGTCGAATAATTTCGAGGGTACTGTATGTGTAACATGTGGCTGTAGTAGTTAGCACATGATGAAGAGGGAAATCCAAAATAACAGTCTTTAATGACAAATCTCAGGAAAAACACAACCACATAATTCAAATACAAAACAGAACCAAGAACTGAGAAAACCAAGGTGTTAAATACACAGGGAGTAATGAGGTAACGCAAGGAACAACAGATGAAGGTAATCAGTAACTATAGAAAAAAACAAGGATCAAGAACACAGGCAAACGGACACAGGGAGAACCAAACTAAAACACACTGAAACTAAACAG
This sequence comes from Gila orcuttii, assembly GCA_026230005.1. NCBI lineage: Eukaryota > Metazoa > Chordata > Actinopteri > Cypriniformes > Leuciscidae > Gila > Gila orcuttii. The sequence goes on along the minus strand of JAPDVR010000013.1, from coordinate 29,784,000 downwards.
AACCAAAGCATACACCTGAGAGTATGAGTACACATGCAAGACACCCACACAGATTTAAAATGTTTTTATTCTACGCTTTTTTCTCTCCTGTAAGTCTAAGCATTGCATTCGGTTGTCTATGTATGTATCCAGTTGCAGGACAGTATACAATGTGCTCTCTTTCCTCTTTTGTTCGTAGCAGAGTGGTATATTACAGTTCAGTCCTTCAGCAGTTCGAGTCAGGATGAGCTGGGCTTTGAGAGTGGCGTCATTGTTGAGGTCATCCAGAGGAATCTGGAGGGCTGGTGGTTCATACGGTAAACTCTTCTTCCACATGTTTATTCTTCTCTTTGAGCTACTTTAATATGCTTTGGTTGCTTTTGCTGGAATTTACTCTGTATTTATTGGCTTTTTGCAGATACAGTAAATGTGATTATAAAATTTGCTAGGTGAGCAGTCAGCGATGTAAACAACTGGAAAAACACTCACTTTATTGTGTCGTAATAGGATTTATTTCCTAACTCTCTTTTTTGACCTTCTTGCCTCTTTGATTCATACTATAGTCAAACGAAGATTGGAAATATTAGGCAGTATTGTTATATTATGCAAAGTTTTATATTTTTAAAAATTAAATTTTTATGACAATTTATTTACAGTATTTAAAGTAATTTATTTGATGATAAAGCTGAATGTTCAGGATCCATTTCTCCAGTCTTCAGTGTCACATGATCCTTCAGAAATTATTCTAAAGCTACATTTAGACTGCAGGTAAATGTGGCCCGAATTTGATTTTTTTGCTCACATGTGACTCAGATCTGTTCATTCTCATGACAGTGTGAACAGCACAAATCACATGGAATCTGATATTTTCAATTACGATTTGCGCCACTTCCAAAAGTGGTCCTAAATCCGATACAGGTCAGATGTTTTGCAATGCGACCTAAGTCTGAACTGTCATACTGGAATTCATGCGACTTTTACGTCACTCTCTAGAGTATCATTCATCACAATTCGGTCTCATGGGAGTCACTTCAAAGATTTTACTCTCCCGAAGTTATCAAGACAGTTGGGAAAGGTATCAGAACTTATAAGTATTACAGAGTTAAAAACTTTTTTTTTCGCATCCCCGTCTTTGTTTTTAATATTGCCTGCACATAAATTCACTGGCTTCCAAGATAGATCACACTATAAATAAATTCGTAATCACTTACTTTAATGTCCTCCATGTTTACTTCTGTATAACAGCGTGCTGCGTGACATCTATTTCTTATTATTATTATCTGTGTTGAAACAGTTGTGCTGCCTAATATTTTTGTAGAAACCGTGAGGCATTTTTTTTCAGGACTTGAATAGAAAGTTCCATAGAACAGCATTTTTATCTATTTGAAATATATTTATTTTTTGTTACATTATAAATGTGTTTACTGCCACTTTTGAGCCATTTAATCTTTGCTAAATAGAAGGAATAATTAAATTAATAATTAAAAATAGTTAAAAAAATCTTGACTTCTGACCCCAAACTTTTGAACTGTAATTGTTTTTTTGGGGCATGTGCATCATCTCTCTCTTTCTATGGTTTCCCCTCTCAGTTATGGTGGTAAGGAGGGATGGGCCCCAGCTGCTTACCTGAGGAAAATGCAAGATGGTGTCATGGCTAGTAACAAGGCAACAGAGACAAATAAACCAGCTGTGCATGGTCAGGTGGAAATCATCGGAAACCTTATGGAGATCAGCAACCTCCTGAACAAAAAACCCGTTAACGAACGGCACTCGCATACACAATCTGACACCAATGCACACCTTAACAGCAACACACTAATACATTCAGCAAACACATACATGCACTCGCAGACTGACACATATGCACAGTACAACGGCGATGCAGAGCAGACTGATGCTTACAGTAACAATACACACACTGACAGAAACAGCAGCATTAGCACAGCTGCTAACATGGGCAGCAGTAGCTCAGAGAGAGACTCGGATGATCAGCTCAACCAGCACACAGACTCGAGTGTGCATCTGTCTGTCTCAGATAGCAGTGTGTCTTTGTCAGTGCCAGATGTTTGTGTATCTGCGTCTGTTTCTGAAGCAAATGTGTCTTCAACACCATCCGCACTAAAGACCAAAACTGTCCCTCCATCTCCTGCCATTGCTCGAGTCGCACCTCAGAGATTCCACAGCGCTGAGACCAGTGAGATTCTTTCTTTCATTCATTTTTTTCTTTCCCTTTTTTGTCATTTTCTTTCTTTTATTTCATTTCTCTTTATATTTCTCTTGCTCTTTTCCTTTCTACCTCTTTTAATTGCTTATAATGTTGTTCTTTCGTGTAATGTGTTAAAGATAGTAAACACATTTTGTGTTTTGATTTGTTTTCCCTTTGAATCCAGGATCCCCATCAAACAATCAAAAACCACCTCCCCGTCGAGAAAACAGCCTGGTCAGTATGTCTCTCTCATTTTCCCTTTCTCTATGTTTCTTTTCCTCTTTCTCTCCATTGCACACAACACACAAATAGGTCATTTTGTGGTTTATATTATGCTGAACAGCATATTCTTCTCTTCACGTTCAGGGATTTCAGTTACCACAGCCCCCAGATCCCCCTACTGTTGAAGCCGAGTATTACACCATCGCTGAGTTCAGGTCATGTTTGACAGATGGGATCAGTTTCAACGGAGGACAGAAAGCTGACGTACGACACTGTTCAGTAGCTTACATGGAATTATTTGTCATTTACAGTTTAGGGGTTTTGGAAAATAATACACTACCATTCAAAGATTTGAGGTCAGTAGGCTACGTTTTTTTTTTAAGAAAGAAATGAATACCTGTAATCAGCAAGGAGGCATTCAATTGATCAAAAGTGACTGTAAAGACATTTATATCGTCAAAAAGGATTTTTATTTCAAATACCGTAAATGCTGTTCTTTTTACCTTTTTTTAAATTAATTTTAAATATTAATTTTTATTAATCCTAAAATAAATGTACCAGATTCCATAAAGATATATTAAGCAGCAAACACAACATTGTCAGAAACAACAAAAAAATCAACATATTATAAAGATTTCTGAAGGATCATGTGACACTGAAGACTGGAGTAAAGATGCTGAAAATGTAATTGTTGACATTGATATCACATTAAAATATATTAAAACAGTTAATTTAAATCATAAAAATATTTCTCAATATCACAAAATAAATGCTGCATTGGTGAGCATAATAAAAGTTCTTTCAAAAACAAAAACTTTTTTTAAAAATATTTTAAAAAATCTTACAGATACCAAACTTTTAAACAGTATAGTGATGTTTTTGAAAATGCCTTTTTTATAGTTAAAAAAAATTGATTCTATATCAGTGTAAAAAAAAGGTACAATATTCACTAGAGTCAAAAGTGTGACAACTGAGCCCAATGTTTCCTATTAGCTGCATATAACACTACATATAAGTATCTCTATGGAAGACCTAAAGGCTGTGTATGTTTACAGGTCATTGAGAAGAACTCTGGAGGCTGGTGGTATGTCCAGATTGGAGAGAAGGAGGGTTGGGCCCCTTGTTCTTACATTGACAAACGCAAGAAGCCCACCTTGAACCGCCAAACCAGTACATTGACCCGCCCCAAGGTCCCACCTCCTGCTCCACCAATCAAAAAGCAGAACTCGCTTCCATGTGTTGAGTCTGAGGTTGTAAGCCTAGCAAGTCCACGAGTGTATGAGGAACCAGAATATGATGTTCCAGCAGTGGGCCTTGAATTTGACCCCGAGGTGGAGTTTCTCAGAGGAGACGCACCGACTAAAGCCCCTCCTCCTCTGTGTCAGCGCATCGTTTCCTTCACATTGGGCGAGGGGGATGAAGAGGATGATGAGGGTGTATATGCGAACGGTGGCTTCAGATCTGTGCCACAGTGTAAGGACAGTTACTCTGACATATACTCGCCCTCTGCTGCCCATCGGGCGTCTATGTGGGGTCCACCGGAATATGACGCCCCTACAATTGAGCCCAGCATTGACACCGATACGACACTCTACGCACACTCAAAGCAACCTTACCTCAAACAGCAGGCTGATGAGTCTAAATGCAAACCATCCGTGCGTCCGAAACCCGCAAACCAAGACTTTAGTTCCCTCAGAAGCCCCCGGAACCTGGAGCAACCAGGCCGGATGCAGTTCAGAACCTCCTGCACATCTGAGGAGTCAGAAAATGGCTCATGGGATGATTTCCAGATGAGATTCTCAGATCCGTCTTCCCTCCTGTACCGCACTACTGCAGCGTACCAACGAGAAGAGCCGTGTGAGCTCAGCTTTCCTGCGGGAGTGCCGGTGGAGGTGCTGGAGAAGCAGGAGAGCGGCTGGTGGTTCATCCGCTGGGGGAACGAAGAGGGATGGGCACCCACTTACTATCTACAGCCAATCAAAAGCTCAGAAACAAGTGGTATAGAAGCCAAAACCGCCGAGAAGGTTAATTCTGAGACGTCTTGGTGTGCAGCTCCTGAGTTGGAGATTTCGGTGCAGGTAGATGTTGGTAAGATGGGTAAATTTGTAAGTTTGGAGAAGAACGAGCAGCGTGTTAACCAAAGCCTAAAGGCTGGACACAAATCTTACCAGCAGAACTGCAGGGTTGCCGTGAAGCAGCTCGCCGTCAGACCTCAGAACGTACTTAAGGACAACACTAATACGCACACAACTCCCACAGGATGGAGGAACGACATGGTGACTAATCATGCCACACTACATAGCTACAACGACCAAACGTCCTCTTCCTGTGTAGGTAATACCGAGAGCATGAGGCGTAAGGTACCGGTGTCAATGGTGAAGCCTAAACCTCATCTGATCCACAACAACCTGCGCGAGGAGTACGTTTCTATTGCCGATTACTACGGTGATGCAGAAACCATGAGCTTCCCTGCAGGTACGAGGCTGGAGGTCCTGGAGAGAAACCCTAATGGATGGTGGTTCTGCCGTGTGCTTGACACAGCTAAAACACGTAAGGGATGGGTGCCCTCCAACTTCCTGGAGAGGAGGAGCTAGTGTTTTTTGATTCTGCCATCAGAAACAAAAAAGGATACCAGAATAAATGATTTCCCATTACCAAATAGTATTCATTTTAAACACTCTATCGTGACCGTGATCCCAATCAAAAAGTGTTTTCTTTTTATTTCTTATGAGCCATGGCCGTCTCTGTTCACAAAATCAAAGGAAACACAAACAGAGCATGTCCCAACTGTTGATTGACACCTTGTTTATATGTTGTATACTCCCTCTTCTGCTGGATGATGTGATGTTATTGTCACTGAACAGGCTTTTAGTTATTGTTATTTTAGTTATTTAGTTAGCTGGTCTTGATGTGCTGCAGAAGGCTTCTTTTAAAATTTCTCTTTGTTTTTTTGTTTTACTAAATAAATATATCAAGGTTATACTGTTTACAGACTATATGCACTTTCAGAATGTCTGTCTGTCTATCTATCTATCTGTAAATGTCTCTTTGTTTGTGTAATTAAACATGGTGCTATTCCTATTAAATCACTTCATTTTCAAACCGAGTCTTATAATAAATGCCCAAGTGCTGTTTTCCATCTTAATCACAATAGCTTGATGGTCTTTGTGTGTTTGTGTCTGTGCATTAATATAAATCAGTCAATAAGTCATCAATCACGGCATTTTTCACAAAAAACAAGGTAAAAAAGCGTGTATACAGATTACAAATGCTTAAAATAAAAACACAATTGCACATAATAAAAACCTTTAAAAAAAACTAAATCTGTAATTATATTTATATATTCACAGTAATAATAAATAACAAGCTCTGTTGTTGGATATCATTAAAGTAATAGTTTTATTTCACAATGAACAGATAAAAGTTATTGGCACTTACAATATTGTGAATGTCTACTTCGGTATGTAAAAACATTTCTAGTTTTTCAGTTTAATGTTTTGCAGAAAAAAATAGCAACAGATCAGATCAAATGAATAGTTGGTGGGGGAACAAACATTGAAAAAAAAAAAAAATACGTGAAAAATTTTGTATAAAGTTACGAGGACATTATCAAACTGAAAATCAGAATTAGTATCATAGTACCTTGACTTTCCATTGTGCACATCTAGCCATAAGATTTATGATTAATAGAATCTGAGATTATATTAATGTCAAGTATTTATATTATGCCATTCACATATGCACAGTCATTTCTGGGTTTTCTCTTCATTTTTTGTTAGTCGTTTTAAGCAGCCATTTCCTTGCAGAGCTCAAACAAGCAGCCTTTTAAATGGACATGTGGGAAATCCTTTTGGAACAGGACAATGACCTGTTAAGGGCCTCTTCAGATCCATCCAGGTACTGGGATCCTGTTTGTTGCCAGGTTACATGCTGCGGTAAATTTTGATGATGTCTCTGATTGGGCTGCGACACATGGGGCAACATGGGTTTGACATCTCCGTCAGCTTGCCACCACACACTGAGCACACACACATGTGTCCGCACGCGTACAGCACTGAGTCCACTGCCCTCTCACAGCAAATCAAACACTCCTCACCAGTAATCGCACAGCATGATGGGGTATTTGGAGATTCTGAGGACAGGGAACTGAATGTTGTCCCTGGTGACCACAACCACATAGAAAACCGCAATGAGAAAAACATTAAAGAATTTGGTAAATCAACAAAAGAATAACAATGAGAGACAGGAACACACCTGCAGAACTGCTGAGGCTCTGTGGGCGGAGATGAAAGATGTCAGTAAAACCCATGACTGCTGTTCTGTGTCTCTGATTGGCTGAGGTGTGACTGGCATCACTAAAGATGGACCTCTGTGCTTCTGAACTGGATGCAGTGTAACCAAAGGATGTGCCTAGAAAAAACAAAACAAAAATTATTATTATTTATAAATTATTTATGAAAAATATTTTTTATAAAATTATATATATATATATATATATAAATAAAAAATGTATTTAATAATATTAACTATTAAAAAAGTCAAACATATGCATGACTGCTGTTCAGTACAAAGAATAATTATTATATTATATTATAATAAATAAATTTAAAGGAAAAACAAACAAGCATCTTCACATTATGTCAGAGCATTTTCTTTCTTTTTTTACCCAGTATGCTGATTTGCTTGATGTGAGTGTGTAAATCGAAGATCATCCACAGAGGAGTGGAATTATCCACACACATCTCTCTACAGGCTCTCCCTCCATTATGACTCACAAGCACCTCTCCTTCTGCAGTTGCCCGGAAACCGATGATATCCCCGCCCGCAAGTGGTGAAGTCAGGCAGCTAAAAGCCCAAAATTCTTTGCGGTCCAGCAGGTCGTCTTGATTGACCGGCAGGTGCTTTGAGTTAATATGGGCCGGGTTACAGGAAGTGAATCCGTAAGACAAAAATCCATTCAGTGCAGATGACCTCAACGAGACCTTTAGGAACACACACTCTCCACAGCGCAACGGTCGATGTGTGAACACCAGAGCACAATCCTCACGTCTGTTATAATAACGCACTGCTATGTGTTCAGTCAGCAGACGCAGACCGTTGCCATGGACACAGTGAAAATGCAAGTCATCGTTCAGTTGACGTGACAGCACTGAGTTGAGGGCATTTGGAGAGCTTGAGAAGGATGGCAGGTCAAGCTCAGAGCAGTTGCTTGACAGATGCCAGTCATCCATCCCTTCATGAGTCAAAGCAGGGCAGAGATACTCGGCTGGCACAATCTTGCTGTCTGTAAAACAAACACACACACACTGCATTTAAAATCAGAATCATGTTATTATTACACTTTTGTTTGCACTTACAAGGGACATGATCCCACCCCCTGTGCCAATAAGCAACTACCTAACCAACCAGAAAACCCTAGCAACCACAATTTCATTCTAGTTTCCCCTATTGTTACATTTACACTACTGTTCAAAAATGTAACGCCAGTTCTGTCGTGACAACTTTCGGAGGTATTGGCATGGTAATGGTAATGGATATGGCAGTGTTAATGTATTTGGTCTTTGCGAAATAGATCTGCTACGCTGCTGCTGCTACAGAGCAAGTATACAGAGACTTGCTACTGCCAAAACATTCACAGACATGCTGCTGTGAGCATACAAGACATGCTGCAGCTGCACATATAACATGCATGAAATAACCCCTGAAGCAGATCTATACAGGTGGAGCTGGGGAAGGTGAAGGGTTTCTGAAAACGCTACCAAATGAGTTAAGAACCTATCAGCCTGTGCCATCTGTCATGCCAGAACTTAGTATTAAGATATTTATTTTTTTACAAAACAAATTGATACTTTTATTCAGCAAAAATGGATTAAATTGATCAAAAGCGACTTTTACATTGCTACAAACATTCCTTTTCAGGTAAACTGTTTCAGGTAAAAGATAAAAGAATCCCGGAAAAGAAGGTATCATGGTTTACACCAAAATATTGAGCAGCAAAACTATTTTCAGCATTGAAAATAATAATAATGACCATCCACAACAACACCCTAGCACTGTGGCAGTATGATTTGCATGGGTAAGCACAATTAATATTTTCTTTATATAATGTAAAACTCCATTGCTCATGTAGCCTGTAATCAGCAACATCAGTATAATTGCACTGGGTGGTTTTTCATTTTGACCTCAGTCAGTAAGAACTTTGCCATTGGCCATCCACGCTGTACAGCCGCTGATGAGAACACCAGAGCTTCAGTGATGGAAATTACTGGTCTACTATAACTTTCACAGCAGTCGCATCAGCAGAAACGTCCTCAGACGCAGTAGATATTCCTCTCTGGGTTGTTTTTAGTTTCCGGGCTTGACGTCGCTGCCATCCACTGAAGTGCCTTCAGCTGACACTGACTAGTCTGAACAGGAATTATTGAGACATGGAAGCTTCAGTGACACTGGGGTCATGAAACGGAAGATCAAAAGGAAGGAGGCACGTGGATTGGTTCTTTATCAATATTTTAAATTATTTCTGTCATGCTGATATTTAACAATTAAAATACTCTATCCCTACACAGGAGGAAATTTACTTGTAGGTAATATGTGATGACCTGCAGTACAAGGGTTCTTCCATCTAGAATTGAAACACTTTAACAAAATGCCAGATGTGGTGTGATCTGCATTAGTAAGAACAGGAGGCGATTTTAGTCACAGCATCTGGCCATCTGACAATAAACACATTTTGGAAGCGACAGAGGTAATGTGAGAGAGCACAGTGCGTGCGGATTGCTTGAGGATGGTTCATCTATAAACCAACTATGTCTGTCTATTTATACAGAGGCAAAGTGCAACTGAAAATAAGCTTTAATACACATAGAGGATGTTGCTAGCTGGATAACAGAAGCAAAATATGTCTTGATGTTTGTGTTTATTTGCATGTGTCTAGTACGTTTTTAAAGCTGAGATCGGGTTATATAATGAAGGTTAAAATAGTCTAGCTGTCCCAAAGGTTAACTGAAGTTACACCAATACTGATCCCTGATATTAACACACACACACACACACACACACACACACACACACACACACACACACACACACACACACACACACACACACACACACACACACACACACACACACACACACACGCACACGCACACGCACACAGTCTATGCTTGAGAACACCCTCTTCCCACTGCTAAGACTGCTATCTGACTCTGTGGAAACATTGACTATTTTTACTCAAACGTAAGAGACAAGAGAGAGAGAGAGAGCGAGAGAGAGAGAGAGAGAGAGAGAGAGAGAGAGAGAGAGAGAGAGAGAGTGAAGCAAGATAATATTTCGTGTAAAATTTGTGCATTGGTAGTATTCTATTACAACTAAAAGAAAACTAATTTTACAAAATGGTAGTTTAAAAGTAGTTGTATGTATGACAATTAATAGACATATGATAAAGTCACTTTCCAAACACTGTTAACCTTTAACAGCTGCCAATCTGTTTTTTAGGTGAAGAAAACTGATAGTTAATAATACCAAACAACTGTATTCTAAATCTGATCTGTATGCATTTACAAATTCATTAAAAAATAATCAAAGTTTAAGGCATAATTCTTCTCATGGTCTCACTGAATGCTTAATTGGCTTAATTAAACCTGAATTTGTTTCCACAGAATCTCAATAATACAGAATTATGAATGGAATAACTTTGAATGGAGTTTCATTGATTTTGTTCAACACAAATATTTCTTTCTCATTCTGCCAGCATTCTGGAATTCCCCAGCATACGTTTTTCATTTTTGAAGCGAAAGTGTTGCTAGGCAACATTCCAATCTTTCCAATCTTTTTTCCATTGGGCAGTTTTTGTAATTAGGATACGAGTGTACAAATCTAGGATTCTATTTTTAAATGTTGTGAATTTAAATTGTTTAAATGTGCTCGCCACAGCAAAAACAAACTGGCCTCTGTGAACTTTACAACTCATCAAGCGATCAGCACGAGCTCAGTGAAGCGCAGCTCAGATACTGGCCCACATTACACGCCGACCTGGAGCTCAGCAATTCAACTTGGAGCAAACTCTGAATGGCACGTCATCTGATCTGCATAGAGAGTTATTTCACAGAGATGTCAGACAAACCAGCTTCAGGCAGTTTGATGACTTCTTGGTTTAGAACTTGACGGGACATTAAAAATTCTTGAAACTTGATATTTCATATAAGAGAAATGTGGACTCACCAAGTAGCTGTACTCCACGTGTCAGTCCGTAAATGTCAATGACCGCCCATACCGGCTCTCCGGCAGGGACACCGCTGAAGAAGAAGATCGGACAGCCGCCGTTAACCCGATAAAACACTCGTCCTGTGTTATCCAACCAGAAGGAAAGAATGGTTCCTTCTTCACATTGTTCCTCAGGAAGTGCTCGGGCCCAAAATCCCCTCTCGCTGACCAGATCTGGGCAGGCGAACCGCGGAAGCCACGTTGAACACAAGTCTGAAGGGTCGACCGTACTGAAACCCACTCGCAGGGCACCACTCCAACATCCCTGTCTCTTTGTGATCTAAAAGAAGAGGCCAAAAGTCAGAGAAACTGAGGAAGTTAGCTAAAATTACACATTTTTAAAACAATATTTACAAAAAAACTCTGATAAAAGTTATTGTGTGATGCTTTAAAAAGAGACCAGCAGAAGCATTTATTAGAAACTGGTTTTTGTTTTTTCATTCCCAAACAACCTCATTCACCAGAACAAGATAACAGCACAACCTCACATGTTAGCATTTCTAGCATTCTCTTTCTGTTTTCCCTTCGTCGGGAAAGTTTGAGATGGAGTGATATGAAGGAGGGATATGTGAGGGCTATTTTGGGACCACACAGGATGAAATGTGGAAACGGGTGAGAGTTAGGTTACCATACCTTTAGCCTGACCTGCTCGTAGATTCTGATTGGCCGGTTGGTGAAGGTGATGGCATTGCAGAAGCTGGCAATTCGGCGCACGCTGCGCTGTGTCTTGTCCATCACGATCTGAGAGCCTTTAGTGTTGGCATGGAAAGAGAGCGGCAGGAGGGCTGGCATCTGTGGGTATATGCTCGCCTTCAAGGGGTGGCAGTGAAGTGTTTCGCCATCTGAGAGAAGGACAAAAAAAAAGAGTCAAATATATATGTATTGCCTATATAGGCACTCACAACAGTGTAAATTCTGACTAGCTACTGTCATTACTTAAGAGCTTTGTGCTGTGTTTAGAGATCACAGTGGCTACCATCTCTGAATGAAAATCTTTATCAAGAACAGAGACAACAAAAGAGACACAGAGATAGAGAGAGAGAAAGAACGCAGGTTTCTGCTATTCAGGCTGCCAAAAATGAGGTTATGTCTCCACACACACAAATACTTACACATTGGAAAGACATCTCAACTCAACATCAGACTACTTCATTCTTTGATCATACATTTGATTTTATGCCTTGCAAGCCTTGGTTTACTGAACATTGTTGTCATGAACTCTCATTATTTAAACATTTTACCAGAGAAAAGTTATAGCTGACTAATCTGAGGTTTTGTCACAATTGTAATGTTTAAAACATAACTTTTAGTGAAATATGTAAATACATAAGCATGTTGAAAAAATGTTTTGTCATTGCTAAAGTATAATTTCTTCTGTAGTCCGGTACAGCCCAGAATTACTAAACTGAATAAAAACAAAAACAAACAAACAAATAAATAAATTAACAAATAAATACAGGATTGCTATTTTAAATAACTGAAATAATTTGCTGTGATTTAGAATTGTAATATGATCAATTTTAGAACTACTCCATAATATATATAAATATATATACTGTATATATACACAGCTTAGAATGTCAGTCAGCCAATCAGAATAATGCATTCTGAAGTGCTGTGCATGCTATAAAGGTACAATGTAGTGTCTGGTATTGTAGTTGAGTGATAAAATGCAGTGATAAACAATTCTGGGATAGTAGATGGTCTTACACAATTCAATGATGATGAATGAGACAATAAATAAAAAAAAACTTTCGTAAACAGCCATTAAAAGTACCAAATGCGATGCACATTGATTCTCACAGACGAAATTGGCTTGTGATCAAACACTTGCTCCTCAACTCCCTTTCATATTTTCCCAGGCCTCTCCGAAGCATTAAGTCAAGGACACAGTCTTGTTACAGAGATATTTTTCTCTTTAATTAACTGCTGTTGACATTTCACTGGGTGTGGGTCCTTCGTTTTTAGTTGCACATGCGAGAGACAGATTCTGCATACTTCTACTTCCACACATAAGCTCTGTGTGGGCAAATGAGGATATGTAGTTGCAGGTGTATGTGAGTGTATTTGTGTATGTGTTAATAAGGGAATCATGACACACACACACACACACACACACACAGCCAAGTGGGACATAAATAGAAATAATATTCTGAGTCTGAGCTCTATGTCATGACAAATACACATAAACCAATTATTGTTTTCATGGAGTGGATTTTTAAACTACATTCTGGTTTACTGATCTAACGATATTTTCTATTCCGTAACACTAAACGGCCCCATATTTTGGGGGACGGTTGGTTGTTTGGTCCTTACAAAAACTGCCCCACACAAACAACAAGCTACCCAGATAACAGGGTACGTTCTCAGAACTAACGCCGTGGTTCTCTCAAAGCTATGAACAAATCATCCAGTAACGTTAATTAAACATTTGTACAAAGTTATGTGGTCTCTATAATGTTAGCACAAAAATATTATTGATACATTGTTCATGGAACGTTTTATTTTTTACCTGAAACATTTAGTTGGATGTTCGTCTAAAGTTTTTTAAATGTTACTAGTTTCAGAATGTTCTGAGAACATTCAAAAGTAGCATTCCCATTATGTTTGCAAAATGATGAAATTAAATGTTCCATTAACATTTGCATAACCAAGAAAAACATTTTTGAAACATTTAAATAACTAGACGTTTTGAACATTCAGAAACACAACTTTTTATAACTTAATGGGAATGTTAGCAAAACATTATTTGAACATATTTTTGATAGCTGGGTAATCACTAATCAAAGATTCCAATATCCCTAATTTTTCATATTGGTTCGAAGAGATGCTAGGGATTTTCTCTTGATAATAATGTCATATCCCATTATATGTGTGGACTCTTTCTCTCAGTGCTGTAGGCAATAGCTGGCCTAAGAGTGTCAGGTTGACTCAGTGTCAGCTTCGTTTACTAAGTGGGTATAAACTTGAAATGGTTTATTATGCATACTTTTCTTGTTTACAGCAAGAAATAGCAAAACATACAACATACATATCTAAAACTATGAATATGTGTGTGATGAATAGGAACAAATTAGTCCATTTTGGGACATACACAAAAGTTTAAATTGCTCAAAACTCTGTGAATAATGTTTTTAATTATTATAAAAAATATCAAAACATATTCTTTTAAGGGTTGGATTAGAGTTAATCTGTATAATTGTAATATATATATATATACACACACACACACACACACACACACACACACACACACACACACACACACACACACTGTAGGCTATATATATATATATATATATATATATATATATATATATATATATATATATATATATATATATATATATATATATATATATATATATATAACAATGCTCCCTGAAAGACAAACTGTTGATCGGTAGCCTATCGATCGACAGTAGCCTAGCCTACAAATAGTTATCCCAGACAGAAAGTCAAACCATCTGAAATATGTTGGAGAAACGGAAGAGAATAAAGTCACTTGTTTGATAAGAAGAGTTTGAGCAACAAGTATTCTGTTTAGAGCACCTTTTTGAGTAGGCAAGGTAGCTCAGTAAGGAAGATACATTCATCTTCCATATGAACATACGTTCATAACATTCATTCAGATAATTTAGGAAAATGCAGCCATATTTCTTTATATAATTTTATGAAAAATAATTAAGATGCTCTATATATCAGTTCACAAAGGTTCCTCGAAATCATTATGGATGGAATTATGAATTACACGCATATTTCATTGTCACTCACCTAAAGCGGTACGGGTAACCTGCCCACCCATTTCAGCGATGTTCATACAATGAAATCCTGAAAAACGTCTTCAACAGCTTTGCATTTCAAATAAAGTAACTCGCACTATGTGTCAGATACTCCGCGGGTGTGTGTTATTGTTGTACAGCCGCTGTACACATGCAAACGCGTTCCCATTCAACAAGACCCTTCAGCGAATTCTCATTAGCATAGGAGGCGGGGCTTGGGAGGTCTACTGCAAGGATTGGATTATGAAAATGAATAGCTTACGTGACTAGACGCTCTCGGAAAACGTCGGAATGACCCGATTAATAAATAGTAGGAGTAGGACTAGTATTTAATACAATGACTTATATAGACTATGTATTTATACAGTTTTTATTAATTCGCTCTTCTGGCGGATCCGTAGGCCTACATTTTGCCTCTCTGCGATGCCTATAAAATGACAGTTGACACTAAAATTGCCAAAGTAGCCTACTTTCACTTGCAGTGTGCATAACTATCCCCGTTGTTTCAGTAGGCTGAAAAAACGAGGTAATGGGAGATTGACGATCCCTTCGACATACTGTTGCCTATATTTGGATAATGTAACATTATATTTTTTCCTATCTTCCATTACAGAGTGGACATGACCACAAGCATATATTGCATTCTAGCATCACAAAATAAAGGTAGGCTAAACATGTTTAAATAACAGTGGGAATCTTTTGTTGAGTGGGAGTCATGATATGGTCTGATATGTGTCTTGATCAAATCAGCTTCACTTCAAATGATTATCTAATTGAATTCAGAAGGCACCTATTATTCTGTGAGTGGGTGTGTGTGTAGCCTATACCTGCAGACATTGTCTGTGTATATAACGTAGCTGATAGGCTATGGCAGCATATGAAAGGTCAAAAAGAACAGAACACATTAATCATCACTCAGTTTCTTGTCTAAGCTCATCATGATTGCATGCATGAACAAACAAGCAAAGCACACAAACCCACAAAGTGTTTGAATTCAGTTTTGGCAGGAGAGACTAGTTCACCCTTCACTACTGCACTGGCCATTTGATGAATATTCCTTCAGTAGAAAACAAACTTACAAATGTGTGACACGTTGTCATATTGACAGTCATTAATGATACTGACGTCATGCTTATTCTACAAAACTTTCTTCACTGACACCTAGAGTGCCCCCCTCCCCCAATAACCGCTAAGAATAAATAAATAAAATGTGTTTCATGTGAAAATTTACATTCAGTTATTCTTATTATACTATACTGTAATATGAGTAATATGAATTACTCAAAAGTAATTCATATTAATAAACTTATCTGACAACAGAATGGTACATAAAGGTTAGCTCAATAGAAAAAATTCTTACAAAATCAGGTTACCACTTTTTTTGCAATGTACCCTACTCTATAACTGATAATTGATAACTTGTGAACCCAAATGTTATAACCTGCTGCAAGTATGCAACATTAAACATTTGATTAAACACATTAAACTTGTGAACCCAACTGTTACGGGCATAATGTAATAAACATCTGTTTCACTTCAAGATAGGCTACGATATAAATTTGAACAAAGCATGCTGCAAAATATTATTTTAAAAAATATTATTTATTTAAACAACTAAATCTAGACAATTGAAAAATGAAATGCAAACATGCCAAGGTTATAGACTGGTCTTGCAATAACATCTCTATAGCTACATGGTTTTGTGAGGTTTTGAACTGAAAATAAAATGTAAAAACTCACTCGTTTACACTCTGCATCTTTCTGCAAATTTTTTTGCAAAGTAGGCTACAATGTGAAAGTGAAAGGCTGATGCTCTGTAGTGGATTCACACATGACGCAGTATGCTACAAGTATGCAGTTCCAAAATCAGCTTGATTCAAACCTGTAACTCATCTTTATTGAACAATTCATTAAAAGAACCGGCTTATAGGCTATGGAGTCATTTTTGTCAAATAAGCCACATTGGTAGGCCTATGTGTTTAAAGGGCCCCTATTATGGCATTTGAAATGTTCCTATTTTTGTTTTGGGAGTCCCCAAAAACAGATTTACATGCATGCAAGGACAAAAAACACTTTCATTGTCTTATAATATGCATTTATTTTTACCCGATTTGCTCAACGACTCACAAATGATTCATTCAACGATTCATTTTCCCAAACACCTCATTTGCGTGACACTAATCTGCGGTGATTGGTCAGATGACCCAGTCAGTTGTGATTGGTAATAATACTTACAGGTTGTGATTAGGAGGAGGAAGAAGCTGATCCATATAAACTGGGTACTGACCCCTCCTTCAGTAACAACCGGTTTGCGAATCCACAGTTGAAAGCATTTATGTTGGTGAAGCAATCATAAGTAAAATGATGGGAACACACCACAAGGTTCGGGGTATACTGCTGTGGTATAACTTTAACCACTGATTCTTCACATGCTCGTCCCTGGGCAGTGAAAACAAACTGGCTGTAGCTTTGCATTGTAGAACATTGTATTCAGCTGAAGTATTTGAATGTGTTCAAGTTTTCACTTGTGTCTTCACGCACAATAATTGGGCGCGGCCAATAGTCTAATGTTTCGTCTTGACGTCACTACGAAACGGCTAATGACTCGTTTGAAAAACAATTAATTTAATTGACTCAGAGTCGACTCTTACTTTTGAGAGACAATAACTTTATATACGGTGCACTTTCAGGTTTAAAACGTTGCAGGATGTTTTCATTCACTTAGATCTATGTTACACACTACATGAAAGGTAATTTACAAAAATCCATAATAGGGGCCCTTTAATTCATTCAAAAGCACAGGCTCATAATGTCACAATGGAAATAAGCGGGAGATGCAATTGCGAATAATCAATTGTTTTATTAAGCACAAAGTGAGATGATCTGGTCAGAACAGTATAGTGCAGGTAACAGTCAATCTGGGTGGCGCAGGGACGTTCAACGGGCAACCCAATCCTACTGGAAGAAGCGGAGAACAGAATCCACATAAATCCGGGCGTGGCCCACCGATCCAATAATATCCAGGACAGAACGTGCAGAAGAAGAAGGAAACTTCACGTCTCACAGGCTCTGGTCCGGGTGTGGCGACACCTCTGAACGAAAGCGTTGGTGGAGGGGACCGCGACTTTGGATTCCAGACTTGGAAAAATTGGTGGCTGGTAACCTAAACTACATTCAAACGGAGAGAGGCCCATGGATGACACTGGTAGCGCGTTATGTGCGTACTCAACCATTGAGAGTTGCTGACTCCAGGAGGAAGGATTCTTGGATACCAAACATCGCAACACTCTCCAAGTCTTGGTTGGCTCTCTCCGTTTGGCCATTGCTTTGGGGATGGAACCCTGAAGACAGACTGACAGTCGCTCCCAGTAATCTACAAAACTCTTGGCAAAATTTGGACAAAAAATTGGGGCCCCCTGTCGCAAACCACGTCCAGTCGTCCATCGGGAGGCCATGTAAGCGAAAGACGTGATCTATGACAGTCACCGCTGTCTCCTTGGCTGAAGGAAATTTGGGTAAGGGAATAAAATGTGCCGCCTTCGAGAACTGGTCCACTACGGTCTTGCCTTGAGAGGGCGGGAGGGCGGTGATAAAAATATAGCGCTATGTGGGACCAGGGTCTCGAAGGGACAAAGAGCGGTTGGACTAACCCATCTGGGGGTCGATTGGAAGTCTTACCAGTGGCACAAACCGAGCAAGCCAAAACAAAATTGCGAATGTCGCAAGCTATTACTGGCCACCAGAATTGATGTCTTACCAAAACTGGTACGGTTTACTCCTGGATGACACGCTATGTTGGAACAATGACCCCATCGAATGACGCTAGACCATAATTCCTCCGGCACAAATAACCGACTCGGTGGGCAACCGCGCAGAGGCATTACCCCTTCTAGGGCTGTTTTGACCCTTGACTCAATCTCCCATGTGAGTGTGAAGACAATTAGACTCTCAGGTAAAATGCACTCGGGAGTGGACGGGCGTTCGGATCAATCAAAAATACGAGATAAGGCATCGGGTTTGATGTTTTTGGAACCCGGGCGGTACGAGAGAGAAAAATCAAAACAACTAAAAAAAAGTGCCCACCGAGCCTGCCTGGAGTTGAGTCTTTTGGCGGATCTAATATATTCCAGGTTCTTGTGATCGGTCCAAACGATAAAAAGTCCCCCCGACCCTTCTAACTAATGACTAACTACTCTATGGGCACGTTTGAAAAATTCACCCACTCCTCCTGTAACACAGAACCAGACACAGATGAACATGCAGACACGAGACAAGAGGCATAACACTGATTACTCCAGGCCGAAACAAAACTGTGTCCCCAGTCAACCCTGGGATTGTGCTGCACCAGCCAGGGATGACCGAGGACTATGGGTGTCTGAGGAGAGTCCATGAGTAGAAATGACAGTTTCTCAGTGTGGTTTCCTGAAGTGATAAAGGTTACGGGTTCAGTGGTGAGTGAAATGCTAGGAAGTTCTTGGCCATTGAGGGCGTTGACGGAAATCTTGTGAGTGAGTTATGTAGTGGGGATCTGAAGCATATGAGCAAAAGCGAAGTCCATGAAGTTACCATCCGCTCCTGAGTTCAGCAAAGCTTGGCAGTTGTGAGACCGGGTTGCCCATTAAAGTTTTACCCGGAGGAGAGTGGAGGATGAGGTATTTTCTGCGGAGATCCCACCCAATAGTACCCCCATTCTTACTACCGGGCCCGATCTTTTACTGGGCAAGAAGTGGCCAGCTTCTCCGCAGTATAATATAAGCCAGCTTCTCCCCTTGTATCTCCATCTCTCCCTCTTCTCCTGGGAAAGCCGAGCTCTACCTACCTGCATGGGCTCATGATCGAAAACGGGAATGACCGCAACCTCGCCGCTGGCTTGTGGTCCTTTGCAGTTCCCCAGGAGTCTGGCCGGACATGTACGTCATTCCATCCGGTTTAGGTGAGCATCAACCCTTAAAGCCAAAAGCTCAATAAGTCCATTTAAACTTTGAGGGAGGTCCAGTACGTAGATCTCCTTTTGGATGCGATCAGCCAGCCCATGCAGAACATGTCCCACTGCGCCTCCTCGTTCCAATGGCACTCTGCAGCCAGCGTGCGAAACTCTATGGAGTAATAAGAGACCTGTCTGTCTTTTTGTTGAGATCAGCGAGCAGCCTGGCCGCCTCTCGCCCCGCCACCACACGGTCGATGACCCTCTTCATTTCCTCTGAGAGTGCCTAGAGCGAGGTGCAGCATCGGTCTTGATTTTCCCACACCGCCGTTCCCCACAGAGCCGCTCGTCCGGTCAGCAGTGTAAGAACAAAGGCCACCTTTGACTGTTGAACACCATTGTTGAATGTGTGAGGTTGCAGTGAAAAGAACATTGAGCATTTTGTTAGGAACGCTCTACAAAAGTTCAGCTCTCCTGAGTACGCCTCTGGGGTAGGCAAACGCGGCTCATGCTGACGACTGGGCTCTGGAGGGGTGAGTTGAACAGGCGGTGTGGGTGGCGCAGTGGGACTCTGAAGTTGTTGAATCTTTTGGGTGAGCTCGGACACCTGCGCCACCAGAGCTTGCACTGCGCCGATCTGAGTGAGTTTTTGTCCCGGAGCGTGGCTCGTATGGATCAACAAAAGGAACATCTAGCGAACACGGGCCACGCTCTGGGACAAAAAATGTACTCAGATCGGTTGGATTCGCTGCATCCATGTTGTGGTCAGATCGATCTGTCACAATGGAAATAAGCGGGAGATGCAATTGCGAGTAATCAACTGGTTTATTAAGCACAAAGTGAGATGATCTGGTCAGAACAGTATAGTGCAGGTAACAGTCAATCTGGGTGGCGCAGGGACGTTCAACGGGCAACCCAATCCGACTGGAAGAAGCAGAGAACAGAATCCACATAAATCTGGGCGCGGCCCACCGATCTCCAGATGAATAATATTCAGAAACTTCACGCCAACACGAGGACACGACCACTCGGATGTCAGTAGACAAGAACACGACACGGGGAAATCCAAACAACGATCTGACAACAACAGGATGAAAGACATGAGTATAAATAAACAAGGCTGATCAGTCGCAGCTGGCACTGATAATCGGATGAGTGGTAATCAGCGGCCACACCCACAGAAGGAGTCAGTGAATTCATAAATTGTGACAAATAAGAGTCATTTGTTCGTGAAATTAGCTACATTGGTCGGCCTGATTTAATTCACTCATAACTAAGGACCAAATTAGTTATTTCATTGTGTGATCGGACCACAGTGACAGACAACCCTGCTGAATTCGGAACAGCACACTACCATAGGCTACATCTGTTACTATTTCTGCCATCAAAATATTTAGTAAAATAGAATAATATTAGAATCTGGTTCTCATCACAGCACATGTTTTTTCATTGCCAAAAAAAAAAAGAACTGCGTCATAAGAGTCATTTGTTAGTGATTCGGATTTCATTGGTCCCGCTGTATGTTTCTGATTCAGTAAAAATAATCGCTCATAATACTCATTAGAATAATTCTACAATGGTTTAAGAGGTGCAGAAGGAACCACCAACAGAAAAAAAAATTATTTTGTTACACAGCCGTGACAATTAAACAAATTAATTTCAGTCATGTTTACTTGTTTTACCTCAACTGCCATTTATATGCAACAAAGAACATAGGACTTAGCCTATTTCTTATCCGACACAGCAGTTCCTCTTTCATCCACTGAAGGGTGCCCTATGCTCACTAAACATCTGGCCGTCCACGTTTCAATTCCACCTGTTCTTACTATTAGGTGCATCAATATTCTATGCATTTTATGCATCAATATCATCAACAACATTGGTTGATTCTACCAGTTGATTCAAAGAGCAAACTTTGGCAAAATATCAGAATTGTATTCATTTTGCTTTTATCTGATACTTCATTATGTGTGTATATGGTGTGTGTGTGTGTGTGTGTGTGTGTGTCCTCTGTTGATGTTCTGCTCCTATGCTTCCCCCAGCACCCTCTCAGACACAGTCTAATTCTGTGTCCAGATAGTTTGAACAATTTCCTCTGCAGGGAAACAAAAGACATGTGATACATACATACACACACACACACACACACACACACACACACACACACACACACACACACACACACACACACACACACACACACACACACACACACACACACACACACACACACATATATGAATATGGTTATACATATATATGTGTGTGTGTGTGTGTGTGTGTGTGTGTGTGTGTGTGTGTGTGTGTGTGTGTGTGTGTGTGTGTGTAAACTAATATGTCCACAGCTGGAGGCTCTGGTGAAGGCCGTTCTGACACTGATTAAGCCTCTCGAGGCCTTGACAGATACAGAAGCTTAAGAGTAAGAGATAGAGGAAGAGGAAATAAGTAAAAGGAATGAAAGTTAGACAGAGAGAAAGAGAGGGAGACAACAGAGAGAAAGACAGCAGTGAAATGTTTCAGTATAAGGAGATGGGATTGGAGACTACAGTCCAGACACTTAGTCTTGTGACTATTAATTTCTTTGTGTAAACTTTTTAAATTAAGGAAAAATTACTACACTAAAGTCATGTTAAATTACTTAATATATAAATAATATTTGTATTTTATTTAGAACACTTAAAGTCAAACCAAAATTAATTTAGACAACCTGCTATATGAAAAAATACATAATTTTTTATTTGACTGTATATACTTTTATGATTATTATATTATTATTATCTATATCCGAACAATATAATTTTCTTAAAACGTATTATTCTTAAAAATTAATAATAATAATAATTTAAAGTACTATTAATTTATTTTTGTGTAAACTTTTTAAATGAAGGGAAAATGACAATACTAAATTCATGTTAAATTACTTAAATATTTATTTCATTTTATTTATCTATTAATTATTTATTTATTTAGTTATTATGATTATTATAATGATAATTATGTTTACAGTTAAACAAATTCTATGGTACAACTCATGAATATGGTTAATGCAGTAACTGGTTTCTCAGAATGTGAAGTTGAATATGAAGTATATTTTGCAGATGAATAACTGTTCTTCTCCAGTAGCACTTGTTTTTGATCTTTTCAGACAATTTAGGAACATCTCTCTCTCACTATCTCTCTCTCAGCAAATAACGGTTTAACTATCTGACAGCAAGCGAAGTGAAAAGAGCATGGGTCAAAAACTCACGCTAAAAAGCCAGAGTTTGATTTTTACAAGCCTAAATGTCACCACCAACAAGTTCCACGAGACAGTCACTGTAACGTGACTTTGAGCAGAACACCAAGATACTCATCATATAAAAAATGTTTTGAGTTGCATTGTGTCTATCATCAATTTGCACTTGCACACATACCCTCTGACTCTTTTAAAATGTAACAATTGTCCAGCCGGGGAAGAGAAGACTAACATTTGATTTGAATACTGAATAGCGTAGCTATATGTGCTGTTTAGCAGGCAAAGGAAAATTATCTTGTTTTTCTTAGAAATAGATAAATTATATATAATTTTGTGTTATTGTATATGGCTGTGGATCAGAGAAGACTGTGTGCGTGCGCGTGTGTGTGTGTGGTTGGTTCTGGGGACATTTTTTGGTCCCCATTAGGGAAACAGCTTACAAATCATACTAAGTGATGTTTCTTGAAAATGTAAAAATGCAGAATGTTTTCTGTGATGGGTAGGTTTAGGGGATAGAATATACAGTTTGTACAGTATAAAAATCACTATGTGAAAAGTCCCCATAAAGCATGAAACCCCAACATTGAAAGAGAGCAATCAGCACTCTGCATGAGTGCTGTGTGTGTGTGTGTGTGTGTGTGTGTGTGTGTGTGTGTGCTTGTGTGGCCAGCATGACCTTATTAACAGAGATGTGTGTACTAAGTCTTAGAAGACCACCAACAGCGAACCCATCAGAGCCCAGCAATCAATATAGACACACACACACACACACACACACACACACACTCACACACACACACACACACACACACACACACACACACACACACACACACACACACACACTCACAGCACTCATGCAGAGTGCCGATTTCTCTCTTTCATCAGCCTACGTCATAAATATCAAAGCTGTCAGTCTCAACCGGTTATGACAGCATCGCATGCAGGTACCCACACTGGTACTTTAACAGGGAGAGTGAGGCCATGCCCTTCCAATGAAGATTAATGCCTTTTAATAGATTTACTCTCTTTTAAAAACTATAATTGGCATTTTTTTAAGCCAGTGATTCACAAACAGCAGGTCCAAGCCCTAAATCTGGATCCTGAAGCAACACAAGTTGAGAAACGCTCTCCTAAGCGTTGATATAAATGCAAAGTGACTGGAAAATATCTGTGTGCTTACAGTATTTTTCACCTGGATACACACTATGACTGAAACCATACACCGAGGCATTGCTCATGCTAATGTCCTGGGAACAAATACAATTTCTGCAAAACTGTTGACACATTCTTGTTGCCTTCACACAATTTGCAGTTCTGGTGCACTGTTCAAAACTCGATGCTCAACTTTGTGCTCATTTTTTTATTGAGAATCATTAAAAACCAATGAGATTATGCAGAATAAGACATCCGTTACGCTCCGGCTGTAACACACGACAAAGATGAAGATCCAAGACAGTCTATAGTATCCACAGGTAAATCCTAACAGAGGCAGGCAAGCAAACACAACCATAACACTGACGAGACATGACACCACTGAACTGAAACAAGGGAACTTAAATACACAGGTAAATGAGGATAATTAAAGACACACACCTGAACTGAATAACGAATCACATCAGTGTCCAAGACGAAAGATTAGACCGTGCAAAACGACTTTGGAGTTAGCGAAGGGATAGTGAGAACAGGTAGACTGGAGGAGGCTTTGGTGGAGGGCAAAGATCCGGGAGGGGGATGGATAACAGGACAGTCCAGGGTGGCATGCGGATGGTGTGATGTTCGACATCACCTTGGGGATGACTGGAGGCGAAAATGGCGACGGTGATGGAGGTGGAGCCCACCGCGCAGACGGTGAGCTGATGAGGTGGAGAGTCACTGAAGACCTAGGCGGCCACGATGGAGCCGCAGCGACTACCCCCAGAGGTGGAAGCGGGGATCAGGAGGGCAGAGGTGGAGCTGGAGTGACTGAGGGCGGAGGCGGAGCCTGAGGGAGGACTGAGCATGCAGGAGCCGAAGGTTGGAGAGCAGCGAATGGCCCCCAAGCCTGCAGTGGCGATGTCTGACACAGGTGGAGCCGATGTACCGAGGGAGCCTGACGAGGCTGAATGGCCGATGGTCCACGCTGGAGTCAAGGGAGAAAGGAGTGTAGGCGCAGGAGCCATGGTGACGGGTCCAGGTGGAGCAGAGCACTCAAAGGCTGGAGGCGGAGCCACAGACATTCCTACATCCAGGAAGAGATGGCTCCCAGCGGGTTCGAGGGGTAGCCGCGCCACTGAGAGAAGGCTGAGGTGAAGCTAAGGGATTGATGGTAGGTAGCGATGACTGGGTCGTAGGAGTGGCTGAGGGCTAAAGAGGAGACTGGAGGATGACATAGAGACTGACTAAACAAAATAAATCAATAACTCAGTCATATAACTCAGGGCAGTAGAGGTGGTGGGAGAGGGCGGCTGAGTGGGGTAAACGGAACCGAAGACTATTCTGGTTAGACACAGGAAACACAGGAAATTCGTCTCTTCACAAACACACAAATTATCCATAGGGTAAATCCAATACTAACACTGGCAGGAGGGTGGGCGGGGCTCGCTTCCATTCCCTCGAACTCCAAAGTAAAAAAGTACATTTAGAAAAATAACTGTGCCTGATTCTGAATAGGCCTATTGATTGATCTAAATAGTGTAAATAAAGCAAAATTCAGAAACAGATGTAACGAATAAAACGGAAAAAGAAAATGCTTGAAACTTGTAATTAAATTAATTTATATACAATTTAATAATATATAGTTGGGTGTTCTTCAACTGAAGGCATGCCTTCTGATTTTTTTTGTGTTGACAGCCCCATAAAATAGTCTACTGAAAGTGCTGTAGTTTTGCTATAGCCTACCCTATACTAAAAATAGGAAAAGTAAAATACAAAAATAAAATTTTTAGTTAGCCTACTTCTGTTTCTGTACAATAAAGAAGTAATTGATGTCATAAATACACAAGCCTGGTTTTTGTTTTAATTGTCAGAATCTATCGTACATGACAAATAAAAAAAATCACAAACATGATGCTTGGGATACCTAATATATAGACTATAATTAAATGAATAAATAATTGTATATATGCAGTTTATTACTGTCACGTTTTGGTTTTGTCATTGTCATGTTTCTGTGTCTTGTCATGTGATTCCCTGTTTATCATGTGATCCTGCCATGTGTCTTGTCATTGGTTAATTGTCTTATCATTGTTCACAGGTGTCCCTTGTCTTGTAATTAGTCTGTGTATTTAAGCCCTCATGTTTGCCCTGTGTCTTTGTCGAGTATTGAATGTTTCCTGTCTATGTTCTTGTTTTGAGTTTCCTGTTTTATGTTTGATCACGTTTTGTTAATACATTGCATTTGGGTTTTCACTTAAACTTCCCTCCAGTGGATATAATTGTTACAATTACTATGCAATGTAATTTATTTTTCAAGCGAATGAGGACATTAAAATGGGTTTTCAAGCGAATGAGGAAATTAAAGTGGGTTAAGCTCTAAAAGAATTTAGAATTGTTATCTAAAGCACTTCTGTGCTGACGGCTGCTGTAGACTATTTAAAAATGTTAAATAGCTAAACAAATAACATGTTTAGCTTACAACTGCATCTGTCTCTTGCTCTCTGCAATTTTTATTGTTATTTTCAAAGATTAGTGTATTGGCACAAACTCTCATTAGGCTTATAAAGTGAATTAACTCTATTCCGTTCTTTTATTTCACTCTGGAACCATGCTGAACGAAAAAATATTTTTGCTAAGAACGAACCGAAATGAAAACAATTAGTTTTTAATCTATGTATTTGACACACCCATCCACTTGCATAGGCTACTTCTAAGTGGGAAATAATGCCAGGGCAGTAGCCTGCCTAGCTCATGGCGCCCCTTCTGGGGCTGAGTGGGGTGGTCGAACAGAGGGGAGGGGACAAAGTGGCCGAGGAGGAAGGGGCCGGGGCCCCTGGTGGCGCTGATGATGCTGCTGCTGCTGTCTGTGTCATTGATGTTAATCAAATACCTAAAGAGAGAAAATCTCACTTTAATTTACACAGTGAAGACTATGCAGTGTTTTTATTTATTTGATTACTATTTCTTATTTCTGGTGCTTGATGTTTTTCAGGTAGGTCTATTTAATTTGTGTCTTTGTTTATTGTAGTTTATTTTCCTATATGCTTGTAATTGGTTTTGTTCTTATTTTATCACTGCTTTCTTGTCCAGTAGGCTAGTATTGTTTTTTTGTAATATTGAAAATTGTGACAAGAATTTTTGATCATATCACCCACCCCTAGCCTGCACCACATCCATCTGATTCAGTGCACATGCTGTTCATAAACCTCATACATAAACAACATCAGTCGTGGCTTGTGATGGAACACAAGGCACATTTGTGTTGTGTATGTGGGCTGGATGAATTTCTTAACATCAGAGAAGTGATGCTTCCAAATGCACACAGGGAACAGTGTCACATTGTCTGGTCTCATAATATTACGTTGCATTTTTTAATGTTAAGTGCCTGGTGTGGAAGTGTTTACTCTCAAGGGTAGATCTTTCACTCTCAGGGCCTGCAGTACATGCTCTGCATCTTACATCCGTGGCAGTGATAGAGGTATAATGCCATAGGTTCTAATAGTGATATAAAAGTCATAACAGATACTGTAGATTGTGTGTAATGCTGTGTGTGTCATTTTGGTCGGAATAAAATTGACTCGATAGGCCATAGAAATTTATTTCTTTTTTTCACTTTCTAAAAAGGACAAGACAGATTTTAAGTAAGTAAAATAAAGAACTTCAAAATAAAGTGCTTCAAAATAAAGAACAAATGTAAGCATATAAGATGCACAATTGTTTCTTTATTTAGTATTTGTATTTAAAGTGCTTGGACTGCCACAGAGAATGATGGGAAATTTAGTTTGGTCACACAAGCTGTCATGCACACCCTGGACTCTGCCTCACTCTCACAGGGTATACGTTTACACGACAACGATGTACTAAAAACGGAAAAGTTTTTCCATTACGTTTTTTTGCGTACAAACGACAACGTTGTCAAAAACGATCCCCGTTCACACGGATTCACGAAAACGATTAAAAATGCTGTATAATGCATATCAGGCCAGTAGTTGGCGCGGTGACTTTGTAAAGAAACATTAACGTCTCAGGTTACGTATGTAACCCTGGTTCCCTGAGAGGGAACGAGACGCTGCGTCGAGACGCGGTGGGAACGCTCCTGCGTGATTGCGTCGTGAAGCACGTGTATAATCAGTCCAATGGAGAGACGAGGCGGGTGACGTCATCGACCAGGAAACTATAAAGCACACCTGAAAACAGACCGCGCTAGCTTCTGATAGGCCGAAGCAAGCCGATCACAGGCATGCAGGGAGTAT
Source organism: Gila orcuttii (assembly GCA_026230005.1). Lineage (NCBI taxonomy): Eukaryota > Metazoa > Chordata > Actinopteri > Cypriniformes > Leuciscidae > Gila > Gila orcuttii. Next base: position 29,755,997 of record JAPDVR010000013.1, on the reverse strand, counting down.
GGCAGGGCGACGCAGCGTCTCGTTCCCTCTCAGGGAACCAGGGTTACATACGTAACCTGAGACATTCCCTTTCAAGGGAACTCGAGCTGCGTCGAGACGCGGTGGGAACCCTATACCCACGACGCCATATGACAAATGCCTGTTCTGTGTGAAGTCCTTGCGCACACTAAGAAGCAAGACCCCGGAGTGGAGCCTAGATCCAAGTCATAGCCTTTGAGGCAGCCATACTCCTAGTATCTTGGTCAGACGCCTCACAGTGCCGCGAAGGAAACCTACTACAGGGTGTCTCCCCAAGGATACACCACTTAAAGGGACGTGGTAAGCAGCTAAGGCTGCCATGTACACCTTTAGTGTGGAGGGGGATAGACCTGCGGAGAAACGCTCCTGCAGGAACTCCAGCACTGCAACCACAGGGCAGATAACTGGGTCCAGCTGGTGCTCTCCGCACCAGGAAGTAAACAATTTCCACTTCAAGGTGTAGAGTTTCCTCGTGGAGGGAGCTCTGGAGTTGAGGATGGTCTCAACAACCTCAGTTGAGAGACCTGAACTTATGAGCTGGGCCCCCTCAGAGGCCAAGCCCAAAGTTTCCACAATTCTGGGTGGGGGGAAGGATCAACCCGCTCGGCTGAGAGAAAAAGTCCCCCCGAGCAGAATCTCCAGAGGAGAGACGTCGAGGAGAGACTCTAGGTCCGAGAACCATACTCGGGCCTGCCAACACGGGGCTAATAACAGAAGAAGGGCCCCGTCCCGGCGAACTCTCTCCAGAACTCCCTGGAGCAGAGAGATCGGGGGAAATGCGTACAGACGTGACCTCGGCCACGTCTCCATCATAGCGTCCAGCCCCAGAGGAGCTGGCTGACTGAGTGAGAACCATAGTGGACAGTGTGTGTTCTCTACCGGCCGTTTCACACCGCAAGCGTCAGCGGCGCGTGAGCAGCGTGTATTTTTTTCGGCGTGCATGTTAACCAATGAGTGCGTTCACACCGCGAGCAGGAGCAGCACGTGAGCGTCAAGCAGGAGCGTCGCGTGAGCAGCAGTGAAGCGGGGGTTTCGGCTTTGAGTCTATTTTTTCTGCGCTGCTCACGCTCAATTAAAGTGAAAGCACACTTTTGATGGACAAAATGAATATGATTTCACACAAAAAGTGCCCAAAACGCATAGAATTTGCATGTCTAGTGTGTTTTAACAAGAACTGCAGTATGTCAGAAAAGGAAATGAAGACTAACAAAGAAAAAAATTTTTTATAGAAAATGTACCCATTAAACTTGTTTTTAATATAAACTTCAAATATGTTTATGACCAACTTCTAAAAATTTTTTTACAAAAGTCTTTGTAAAGAAATGCTTGCTTATATGTAGCCTGGGAGCTACTGTTGTGACGCTGTACAAACGCTTCCAGTGTGAATACTCGCGCGCGTCTGCAGCTGCAGTGACGATGTAGTTGCGCTGATGTGCTGCTCACGCGCCGCTCATGCTTGCGGTGTGAAACGGCCGTAAGATGCAAAGAGGTCTACTTCTGCTCGACCAAAGTTTTTCATAGGAGTTCCACCACCTCGGGGTGGAGTCTCCATTCCCCGGGCCTCGGCCCCTGCCTCGACAGGATGTCTGCTCCTGGATTATGTAAGAGACCACCGACGTGTTGTCTGTGCAGACAAGCACATGGTGACCTCTCAGGTCTGGCAGGAAGTGCTTGAGAGAGAGAGAGAGAGAGAGAGAGAGAGAGAGAGAGATCGAAACACCACCATAATTTCTAGCCGATTTATGTGCCAAGAAAGTAGATGGTCCTGCCAAAGACCTTTCGCCAAGCGACCACTCATGATCGCCCCCCAACCTGTGAGGGAAGCATCCATAGCTACGCGTCGACAAGAAGCCCCCAGCACTGGGCCTAGGGTGAGGAACCAAGGTTTGTTCCACATGACTAAGGCACGTAGGCATCGCCGCGTGACCTTGATCATGCGAAACGGATTTCACCTCGGAGAAACCCCTTGGTCCTGAGCCACCACTGCAGGGGTCTCATGTACAGGAGGCCAAAAGTTATTACGTTGTACGCAGCTGCCATGAGACCCAACCGGTCTCTGAAACTGTTTCGCAGTGAGTGACTGGCCTAGTTTTACCTAGGCCGAAGAGAAGAACCCGATATTGGTACACTTCCCCCCCGAAAGCGAACCTCAGGGACTTCCTGTGTGGAGGGCGGATGGCTACATGGAAGGACGCGTCCTTCCATCTATCGTCACAAACCAGTCCTCGGACTGAATCTGTGACACAATCTGTTTGAAATGTAAGCATCCATCCTTCTTTGGAACAATGAAGTAACAACATTTTACTTCAACGGCTGTAAACGGCTGACTCCCTACTGGGAGGAGGAACCCTTTCTATAGCCTCCTTTCACAGAAGAGTCTGTACTTCTTGCTCCATAGCCAGAGCCTGCTCGGGGTCCACCACATAGGGAGGACCCCTAGAAATCTAGGCGGAAGAACCGAACTGGATTCTGAAACCATTTCTATAGTGAGCAGGACCCAATGAGATATATTTGGCAGTAGCTTACATGCTGCCAGAAAATCTACTAAGGGGACCAGTCTCTCGAGACTGGCCTCTGGTAATGGTCGAACAGCCACTTCGGTGCCCTGTAATGGCGAACCGGCAGGGAAAACCGAACTGAATGTTCTACGACCCTCCTCGGAGGATCGTTCGGGAACGCTGACACCTCGGTGCCCTGAAGTGGCGAACCGGCAGGGAACAACCGAACTGGCAGCGCTGCGACCCTCCTCAGAGAGTCGCTTCCCAGGAACGATAACATATCCAGAGCCTGCTCGGGGTCTACCACGTAGGGAGGACCCCTAGAAATATGGGTTGATGAGAACCGAACTGAATTCTGTAACCCTTTTCTATAGTGAGCAGGTCCCAATGAGATATATTTGGCAGTAGCTTACACGCTGCCAGAAAATCTACTAAGGGGACCAGTCTCTCGAGACTGGCCTCTGGTATCGATCGAACAGCCACTTCGGTGCCCTGTAACGGCGAACCGGCAGGGAACAACCGAACTGACTGTTCTACGACCCTCCTCGGAGGATCGTTCGGGAACGCTGACACCTCGTGCCCTGAAACGGCGAACCGGCAGGGAACAACCGAACTGGCAGCGCTGCGACCCTCCTCAGAGAGTCGCTTCCCAGGAATGATAACATAACCAGAGCCTGCTCGGGGTCCACCACCGTAGGGAGGACCCCTAGAAATATGGGTGGATAAGATCCGAACCGAGTTCTGTAACCCTTTTCTATAGTGAGCAGGACCCAACGAGATATATTTGGCAGTAGCTTCCACGCTGCCAGAAAATCTACTAAGGGGACCAATCTCTCAAGACTGGCCTCTGGTATAGGTCGAACAGCCACTTCGGTGCCCTGTAACGGCGAACCTGCAGGGAAAACCGAACTGACTGTTCTACGACCCTCCTCGGAGGATCGTTTGGGGACGCTGACACCTCTGTGCCCTGAACGGCGAACCGGCAGGGAACAACCGAACTGGCAGCGCTGCGACCCTCCTCAGAGAGTCGCCCCCCAGAGGGCGCCGAGGAGACACGGATTCTCGAACCCGTCTCTGCCCGGAGGGGGCCACCCTCAGAAGCCCGATAGCATCGGGACTTCTTAGTCGAAGCCTACTTCAAGATAACGACTGTCGTCAGATATGTCTTATCCAAAAATGACTATGGCTGAGACTACTAAAAGGAACCGGCCTCTCGAGACTGGTCTCTAGTATAGCTTGAGAAGCCAATCCGGCGTCCTGAAACGGATGACCGGCAGGAAATAACCGAACTGACCCCTCTTAAACCCCCCTTCTGCGAGTCAGACACTGAGACTAGAACTCGCTAGAGGCCACCGAAGGGAGATGTGCACCATATAATGAGGTGTTATCCATTTCCTCAGAAATAAATGACTCCTCAAAGATCAGATGAGTACATATTTAATTTTCTCAATTAAATACAGCCAAATATCAACCAGACAAGTAAACACGGTCTGGATAAAAAAGCTGAATAGTATATTAGTACAGACATTTAACTCCAGGATAAGCGGAGTAGCTATATATTTAATTTTCTCAAAAATTAAATGCAGCCAAATATCAACCAGACAAGTAGAAACGGTCTGGATGAAAAAGCTGAATAGTAGCCTATATTAATACAGACATCTAACTCCAAGGATAAGATGAGTATTTAATTTTCTCAAAAATTAAATGCAGCCAAATATCAACCAGACAAGTAGACACGGTCTGGGTGAAAAAGCTGAATAGTAGCCTATAAATACAGACATTAACTCAAAGATTAGATGAGTAGCCTACATATTTAATTTTCTCAAAAATTAAATGCAGCCAAATATCAACCAGACAAGTAGAAACGGTCTGAATGAAAAAGCTGAGTAGCCTATAAATACAGACATTTAACTCAAAGATGAGTACATATTTAATTTTCTCAAAAATTAAATGCAGCCAAATATCAACCAGACAAGTAGAAACGGTCTAGTTTAAAGGCTGAATATAGTGTATTAATATAGACCTCATATTATTACCTCATCTCAAACAATAAAGAATACAAAATTAGTTTTCAAACAATCACGAGAACGAGAGAAAGGGAAATTTCCCGTCTACTCAGATATTAGCTACCATTTATCTACACGTTGCCTCGGCAAACGTGAGAAGAGCCACTTTATTATGCAGATATGCAGACCCATACATTATAATCTACGCGCTGCCTCGGCAAGCGCGCGATCTGAGCCATATTGTGGAGATGCAGACCCATAATCTACGCGCTGCCTCGGCAAACGCGAAATCTGAGCCAATAGATTCTTATTGCAAACCCGTAATCTACGCGCTGCCTCGGCAAACGCGAGATCCGAGCCACGACCCTTATGCAGCCCGTAATCTACGCGCTGCCTCGGCACACGCGAGATCCGAGATCGAGTCACAGAATCTTTATTGCAGACCCGTAATCTACGCGCTGCCTCGGCAAACGCGAGATATCCGAGCCAAATCTTTATTGAATTTCTTCCCTCGAGAAGAAAGCCAACAAGAGCAGAGCTAAAACTCTCGATAGTGCATATGTTACACGTCGGGAATTTATAAATGAACACAGTCAGACAGACCCAATTTACTAGAGCTGGCCGTGTATGCTCCACTCCCACAACACATGAATCGCGTGTGTTCCCACTCGTAATGAAGCGAGGGCAGGGACGAACACACGATCCAAGGCCGTTTGCTCTCCATGCTCCTGTCTAATATATATATATATATATGCTTGTGGACAAACAACAATAAATAGACAGTGACAAGATCACACAACATTACTGAAGGCACAGAAGCTAGCGCGGTCTGTTTTCAGGTGTGCTTTATAGTTCTCTTACGAGAGTATCTCTCGTACTGCGTAATATCTTACGCTATGGGGAAAACCTCTTTTCCACGAGATATTGAAGCAAAAAATTATCCTTAATTTTGAATTAATGTAAAACGCTGTGCAGCAGCATGCAGATATAGGCAGGACGGCTCGCGCGCCTATTGGCTGCCCTGCGGCAAACAGCAGCAGCCTATCGAGAGAGGTGCTGCGTGACATAATCCTATGGGGGCATTTCGCGCCCATTTCGTCACGTCCCGCCAGAAAAAGGCGCAATTTCGCCCTATAAATATAGCTCGATAAGGCTGGTACACTGATTTTCATCTCTTCAGCGAAGCATCACGCATCGCTGGATCCGGAGTGAGAAGCCACGCCGTCTGAGAAAAAGCACACAGCGGGACGAGCCATTGAGTCTGAAGTCGCTGGCATCGCCGCCTTTAGCCGCCGTACCTGCTACGCTTTCCGGCGTTATATCCTTTTCAAACTGTGTGTGTGTGTGTGTTCGCCGCTGCGACACACATTTTTTCACTGTCTGTCTCTCTCTGCTAAAAGAGCTGCGTCTTTTTCAAGATGCAAAGATCCTACGGCTCGTGCCGAGCCACACTCAGCGACGGGGAACGTCATGTTATCTGCGTTTCCTGCCTGGGTGAGGATCATGCGGCTCTCGCTCTCGTCGACGGCGGATGCCCTCACTGTGAGCTACTGCCTATGGTGACTCTGAGGACTCGCCTGGCATCCTTCTCAGAGCCTGCACTTCAGCCCGCTGTAGCGCCGCGCCGTAAAAAGCGCCGTGCTCAGCGCGCTCCCGAGCCTTCTCCTGCCCACCAAAGCTCGCCGGTTCGCCCGCCAGCTTCGCCGGCATCGCTCGAGTCCCTCACCGACGGACAGCGGCCGCCGTCTGCCGCCGCTTCCTCCATTGAGGTTGACGAAATAGCCCCGAGCCTTCTCCAGCCCGTGATAGCTCGCCGGTTCGCCCGCCAGCTTCACCAGCTTCACTCGAGTCACTCGCTGATGGACAACGGCCGCCGCGCGCCGCCGCACGCCGCCATTAATGACGACGAGATAGCTGCATCTGTAGAGAAGGCCAGCTTCAAAACCGCGGCTAGCTTTCTTTACGTTATAAGAAAGCTACCCCGCCCCCCGTGGGCATGCGTCACCGGCGAAATGAGGAAAGAGTGTGTTTTTAGTCCCGCCGAGGCCGGGCCAATCTCCATTTCTCAAACATTTTTCAGCTCCTCTTGGTTTGAGCGGCTGAAAATGTCAATATTGCAGCAATGAGCCTGTTGTATTACACGCACGCCTGCAAACTAACGCCGACGCACACAAAACTGTGATGACGCTCTTTATACGCTCGGGCTATTTTAAGCTTTTGTCGTTTCCCCCTATGGCTCAGTGGCGAAACCCAAAGCCTTCGCACGGGAGACCCGTGTTCGAGCCCAGCTCTCGCAGTGGATAAAAATTTAGTCTCGCCGCAGCCAGACTTTCACCCAAACTTTTCACTCGTTCAGTTCCGAGAAAATGCGACTGTTCCAGTGTATTTTGCAGTAAACAAGCCGGTAACATGGCCCGCTTGTCTGCACACAAATGCCGTTTCCACGGCGACCCAGAAAAATCATGTAAGCAGTGTATTTTCTGGTATTCCGGCCACAGCCGATGGTGTTATGAGTGTATTAAAAATGCCACAGCCCAGTGTTCATTTCTACACACAAACACAGCCCGCCAAAGTGCAGGGCTCGCACAAATGAGTTCGACTCATGTCAATTGTGCATTAATTATAGTGAATGTGCCCACAACCCAGTGCCCACAAACACTACACACTGCATGTGCCACGTTTTCTGTAAAAGAAACCAACACACATACAGTCAGCTAAGGCCCACGGTGTTTAAGTCTCGCCACGGCCAGACTCTACCGAAACTTCTCGCTCGTTCAGTTCCAAACAATGTGACTGTTCCAGTGTATTTTGCAGTAAACAAGCTAGTACCACAGCCCGCTTGCCTGCACACAAACGCCAGCTTTAAGGCGACCCAGATAAATCCCAAAAAGAGTGTATTTTCTGGAATTCCGGCCACGGCCGATGGTGTTATGAGTGTTGTAAGAATGCCCACGTCTCAGTGCCCATTCCCACACGCAGACACAGCCCGCCACAATACAGGGCTAGCAAAAAAATAAAAAATAAAAATCGACTCATGTTGATTGTGCAATAAATGTAGTGTACGTGCCCACAACACAGTGCCCACAAACACTACACGAAGCATGTCCCACGGTTTCTGTAAAAACGAAACAAACACATTTTCAGTTGGCGCGAGCCGACAGTGTTCTCAGTGCAGCGAGTGTGCCCGCTATCCTGCGCCCACATTCCCTCACAGACATGCCGAACCCCACGGGGCTCGCCCCGCTCGCCTTCTCTCCACATCCCGTCAGAGAGAAGCCGAGCGCGGTCAGGCTGCCCGCTGTGATCAGCGCACCCCCCGCCTCGCACACTATAAACACAGTGTCTATTTCTCAGCACACCGGAGCTCTCCGGCCGCCGCTATATCACGGCCAGAGCCCAGATTTCATTCTACCTCTAGCTTTTCATGCAGATGCGTGGGCAAAGCTTCCCGGGGTATCAGAATGGGTGCTGAACACTATAAAAAGAGGCTATTCGCTGCAGTTCGCTCGACACCCCCGCCGTTGCGCGGCGCGAGTCGAAACGACGGTAAAAAATGAAGTATCTCACCTACTTCGAGCCGAGATAGCGAAACTACTGAGCAAAGGGGCTATAGAACCTTTATCTCAGGCTCAGAGCGAAGGGGGTCTATCCAGCAGGTATTTTCTGGTACCGAAAAAAGACGGGGGTCTCAGACCCATTCTAGATCTGCGACGGCTGAACAGAACGCTCACGAAGCGTCAGTTCAGAATGATTACAACCAGGAAAATCCTCGCGCAAGTGCGCCAAGGAGACTGGTTCATGTCGATAGATCTAAAGGACGCTTATTTTCAAATACAAATAGCGTTACGTCACAAGCAATTCTTGAGATTCGCCTTCGAGGGCCAGGCATACCAATACAAAGTCCTGCCGTTCGGCCTGTCCCTGGCACCCCGTACTTTTACAAAGTGCATGGACGCGGCTCTCGCACCCCTGAGACTTCAGGGCATGCGAATTTTGAACTACTTGGACGATTGGCTGATTCTAGCTCGATCACAATCAGAGCTCATAGAACACAGGGCCACATTACTCGAACATCTCGAGAATCTGGGTCTCACAGCTGAACTCGCTATCTATGACAGCGCATCTGTCGCCAGAGCGCGCACAGGACATTCAGCGCGTCGCGAAATCTTTTCGCCGCGGCTCAACTGTCCAGCTCAAAAGGTTTCAGAAAATGCTGGGTCTCATGGCCTCAGCAGCTTCAGTGCTCCAGTTGGGGCTGCTTCGCATGCGCCCACTGCAGCTATGGCTGAAAGCGCGGGTTCCGCCCAGGGCATGGACCGCTGGTCGGTTTCGCCTCCGGGTCGGTCTGAAATGCGTCTCAGCTTTGGAGCCTTGGAAGAAAACCGACTGGTACCAGTCAGGTGTGAGTCTGGGGACTCCCTCAAGCGTGAAGGTGGTGTCCACGGACGCCTCCACCTCGGGATGGGGAGCGCTGCTCGAGGGCAGACCGTTCTTTGGCCAGTGGTCAGAACAGGAAAAGCTCCTACATATAAACTGTCTGGAAATGATGGCAGTCGACAACGCGCTGCGGCGCTTCTGTCCCCAGATAAGGGGTCACCACGTCTTGGTCCGGTCGGACAACATGTCAGTGGTGGCGTACATAAATCGTCAGGGCGGCATTAAGTCCCGAAACCTTTACAGGCTGACGGAGTGCCTCCTGGTCTGGGCTCAGCACAACCTGCTTTCACTGAGAGCAGCGCACGTGCCTGGTCACCTGAATCTGGGACCAGACAGGCTGTCCAGAGACAATGTCCCAGCAGGGGAATGGTCGCTGCACCCGCAGACGATCCAACTGCTGTGGGAGACATTCGGCAGAGCGCAGGTGGACCTGTTCGCGTCCAACGAGAATGCTCACTGTCTGAAATATTTCTCCAATAGCAAGGACGCGCTGGCCCACGTTTGGCCCCGCTGTCCCCTCTATGCTTTGCCCCCCATCTCGGTCCTGCCTCAAGTGCTGGAACGGATCAGGGAAAATGGATGCCCAGTGCTGCTTGTGGCTCCGCTCTGGACAAACCAGGCTTGGTTTCTAGTCCTGATGAAGCTGACCAGCACTGCCCCGTGGCCAATACCATTGAGGAGAGACCTCCTCTCCCAGGCCAAGGGCTCGATTTGGCATCCTCGCCCCCAGCTATGGTCCCTGCACGCATGGGCCATGAATGGGTACCCGCTATCCTCCCGGAGGGAGTGCTAAACACGATCACGCAGGCAAGGGCCCCGTCTACAAGACGGCTCTACTCCTAGAAATGGTCTGTGTTCTCTGTCTGGTGTCAAGCTCAGGGCTTTTCACCCGTAGACTGCGGGGTCACGGAAGTGCTTTCCTTCCTTCAAGAGCTGCTGGATAAGGGCAGAACCCCATCCACGCTCAAAGTGTACGTGGCGGCTATAGCAGCGTTTACAAAACCTGCGTCTGGCCAGTCACTGGGGAAGAACGACCTAGTCGTGCGATTCCTCAAGGGAGCTCGGAGGTTGAACCCTCCTAGACCTCCTTCAGTCCCGGTGTGGGACCTTTCTACGGTTTTGGAAGCCATGAAAGGTGCCCCGTTCGAGCCAATCCATTTGTCAGACATGAAGCATCTGTCTTTCAAAACGGTGTTTCTTTTGGCTCTCGCTTCAGTGAAGCGCATAGGGGACTTACAAGCACTTTCAGTAAGCGCATCATGTATGGAGTTTGGGCCTAATGACTCAAAAGCCATACTCAAACCGAGGCACGGGTACGTGCCCAAATCCCTCAACACACCGTTCAGAGCCCAGGTGATTTCCCTGTGCGCTCTCTCTCGGTTCAAGATGAGGAGGAGGATGCGAGTCTCCTTTGCCCTGTCAGGGCACTGAGAGCTTATGTGTCCCGCTCGTCTGCCTTCAGGCAGACCGAGCAGCTCTTCGTTTTGTTTGGCGGACGTTCCAAGGGACTGGCCGCATCAAAACGGAGCCTATCCAGATGGATAGTCGATGCCATAGCACTGGCTTACACTTCTAAGGGCCTGCAGTGTCCTTTGGGTGTCAGAGCGCACTCCACGAGAGGCGTGGCCTCGTCGTGGGCATGGTATAGTGGCGTTACCTTGCAAGATATCTGTACGGCTGCGGGCTGGGCCTCGCCGTCTACATTTATAAGGTTTTATAACCTAGAGGTTCCCGACTTACAAGCCAAGCTTCTGTCGGTATAGAATTCAGTGTTATCTGCCCCGCTGTGCCGGCCCAGATGCTGAGTTTTGCTTGTGCATCGCTCACTGAGCAATAACACGGCTCGATGGGTGTTGAATAACCCGTAATCTTAACCAGTTCAGGCTGAACACGTTCACCCTGTCTGTGTGAAACACTATTAACATAACTAGCCCCTATAGGATGCTATTTCATGGGGAATGATGCTTGCAGCCTCTCTTCTCCGACTCTCTGTGAGTCTATGGTGATTATGCACTACACGAGCCCCGGGCTACTGCCCTTGGGACTTTGGTGTCGGATCCCAGTACGCACGGCGTTTTGCATTGTGTTCCCCATAGCGTAAGATATTACGCAGTACGAGAGATACTCTCGTAAGAGAACGTACTCGGTTACTAACGTAACCTCGGTTCTCTCTAGAGAGGGAACGAGTACTGCGTATCTTGCCGTGCATACACAGCTCTGGTTCGCTTCGGCGATGAAAACCAGTGTACCAGCCTTATCGAGCTATATTTTTTTTTTTTTTTATACTTTATTTTTTATAGTTTCATCACATATATACAAAAATTATAATTAATAAAACAAACAAACACAAACCAACGAAAAAAAAAACAAAAAAAACAAAAAACAATGAACCATCTGGACCACCTAACATTACAATTTAGTGAATGAGATACATCAACTTCAGACCTCTTCTTGTCATTGGGATTATCGAGCTATATTTATAGGGCGAAATTGCGCCTTTTTCTGGCGGGACGTGACGAAATGGGCGCGAAATGCCCCCATAGGATTATGTCACGCAGCACCTCTCTCGATAGGCTGCTGCTGTTTGCCGCAGGGCAGCCAATAGGCGCGTGAGCCGTCCTGCCTATATCTGCATGCTGCTGCACAGCGTTTTACATTAATTCAAAATTAAGGATAATTTTTTGCTTCAGTATCTCGTGGAAAAGAGGTTTTCCCCATAGCGTAAGATATTACGCAGTACTCGTTCCCTCTCTAGAGAGAACCGAGGTTACGTTAGTAACCGAGTACGTTTCCTGGTCGATGACGTCACCCGCCTATAACGTCTCGTCTCTCCATTGGACTGATTATACATGTGCTTCACGACGCAATCACGCAGGAGCGTTCCCACCGCGTCTCCACGCAGCTCGAGTTCCCTTGAAAGGGAAGCGCTTTTATATACTGAACACGTAATATACACAACAAGAATGGCAACGTGATGAGTAAAGCGTAAACAAGCTCTAAAAAGCTCTAAACAAGCTCTTTGCTGTTGCACTGTACACAATGTACACTGAATTCTGAACTGTTTCCCCCCCCCGTGTCTGCTTTGGTGTGCATAAATTTGTAAATTATATGGACTCCTTATATCATTTGGTTATTAGTTGTCTTTTTGAAGTCTCCAAGTACCCTTTTTTGGAAAGACACCTAAATTTACCTTAAAGTCCCACTGTGGTGAAAATCAAGCTGTTAATGTTGTTTATATGTCTATGTGGTGTTTTTAATATGCTTTAAGACAAACCATGTGCAAATTCATAAGTCAACACCATTGTTGAGTATTTTCTCTTTAAAACTGTATTGAACAAAAGTCTCAAAAACACGATATGTAATCACTGGTGTTTCTGACGTTACAAACTACTTTGTAACCAATCACGTCAACGTGTGATCATCAATGAGTGGATCTCTGAGCTGGTGAGAGTAAGTGGAGATGGGGCTAATTTGCATATTCATCGAAGCGCGTGTACTAAGTGTGGGTAGAGCAGTGTTTTCCAACCCTGTTCCTGGAAGCACACCAACAGTGCACATTTTGGATGTCTCCCTTATCTGACCCATATATTTCTGGTCTTGGAGTCTCTACTAACGAGCTGATGAGTTGAATCAGGTGTGTTTGATTAGGAAGAGTTGGAAAATATGTAGTGTTGGTGTGTCCTTCCAGGAACAGGGTTGGGAAACCCAGGTTATGTTTACATGGAAACGATCTGAAGAGAAAACGCAAAAGTGGCGTTGCGTTATCACTTTTTATTCTGCGTTTAGACGAGCGTTATGGTTGGGAAATCCGCGTGCATATGGTGACGCAAAAGTGTGTGAAATTCGATGTAGTATGCACTCCAGGCGGCTAGGTGGCAATGTGAAGCACTGCCACACAACAACACCAATATCTGAGAATATTTTGTACAACTGCTGAAAAGACTCTTGTATGTTTTTCAGAGCTGCTAGGGCAACTTGAAGGTCCGACGTATGGAAATAATCTGACATGTTGGTTGTAATTTTCCAGTACTGGCGCATGCATGTGACGTAAACGCGTACGCGACGAGAGCCACCGTGAGCACATTTGCGTTTTTACCGTTTAGACGGGAACGCGACGGTGGAGCGTTTTTAAGATTTCCACTCTGGAGGGTGGTTTCACTTTTTTGCGTTTCTAAGCCCTCAAAACGCTGTTGCCGTGTAAACGAAAGGCACATCCGATAAAATATTTTTACGTTTTCACCCGGAATCGTTCTCGTGTAAACGGGGCCCCAGTTACATTAGCTATTTTAAGGCATAAAGACATTTTTTGCAAGGAAACAAAGTTTAAATATGTCATTTTGGTGATCAAAGATGAGTTTTAAGGGATACAATTATTGACTCAGTGATTAATCGCGATTAAAAATTTTAATCTATTTACAGCACTAGTTTTTATTTGAAAACGGTGTAGTGTAAACGGCCCCACAGTCTCTTACCCACTCTCACTCTGATCACCCACACCTGCAGCTCATTATGTCTACTATCTAATTTCGACTTGTACTTAAACTCCACTCTCACGTCCAGTCAGGGTCATGCCTTTATGTAGGCATCTAGAACTCTCTTTCTGCTCTGATTTCAAGAACGGAATTACCCGTGTGATATTAACCCTTGCTACAATGATCTATAGGAATAGATTACGCTAAGTTGCTCTTCTGTGAAAGGAACTTACCTGGGGTGCGTTTCCCGAAAGCATTGTCAGCCAACTACGCTTGCAAGTTCCGTCGTTATCAGCATAGTTCAACAAGTCGTATTTCCAGAAACCATAGTTCCAATGAACATTTGCAAACAGCATCGCAAGGTTGTGTGGTTGGAATAATAGCCCTCGACCTGTGGTTAGAAGTTTCTTGTTTGCCTGACATGTGGACTTAATAAATCCTTATTTGGAGCAAAACAAACAAGTTGACATTCAGTACAATCTTTAATTTCGAATATATGCAAGTACCAAATTTTCGTCTGTTAGTTTGTCGTTAGATTTAAAGCGGCGTTTTTGAAGAGTGTGCATGTAGGCTATATGTTCTAATAGGAGCATATGATTGAATCTGCAAATAAAGCAAAATAACTGAGAAAAATGAGAATTAGTCCTTAGATGCTATATAATTTATAGGAAAAAAAATCTAGCATTAATTCAATCTCAAACGAATTCAATAATAGTTATAACTCCACCACCTGCTAGACATCATTAACAAACGTGGTTGAACAACAAATTTGCGACAAAACGGTTCCGGGAAACTCAATTTACGTCAATTTGATCTCAAGCAGTTTCATTAAAAGAAGTTATTTCTCCACCGCGTGCGTAACGTAATAAACCAACGTGGTTGAACGACCACTTTGCGAAAATATGGTTTCAGGAAACAGTCGTTACTAGCAAGTTGATTTATTCAACGATGCATCGTACTATTGTAGTGAAGCAGTGAATTATGTCGTTGTACGGGAAACGCACCCCTGTTTCTCGTACAACGACGTAACTCGCTGCTTAACTACAAGAGTATGATGCATCGTTGAAGAAATCAAATAGCTAGTCACGACTGAAAACTTTAATGATGTCACGCACGTGGTGGAGTAATAACTAGCTAATCGAATTAATGCTAGATGTTTTGCTATAAATTACAGACATGACATCTGAGGACTATTTCTCATTTTTCTCAGTTATTTCGCTTTATTTCCAGATTCAATCTAGGCTAGTTCTTATGTACTAGAGCATGTTCACACATGCACACTCTTCAAAAATGACGCTTTAAATTTCTTGACAATCTAAAAGACTTAAATGACATTTGTAGGTATTCTAAATAAAAGATACAGATTGTACTGAATGTTAGCTTGCTTATTTGGCTCAATATAAGGATTTGGAATGTCATGGAAACAAGAAACTTGCTTCTAACATCAGGTTGAGAGCTGTCGGTCCAAACACATAACTTTGCGATGCTGTTTGCGAATGTTTGTTGGAACAATGATTTCTGCAAACTCCTTGAACTATAACGACGGAACTTGCAACCATTGGCTAACGATGCTTTTGGAAAACGCACCCCTGTTTGAAGAATATAGCCTATCCTGTTTGCCAGTGATCTTTGTTCTATGTTTAATGTGAATGATGATTTAAAGAAAATAGCTATCTTCAAAGCCTTTATTATCTGATGTAGTTAATGGTGTATATTTGCACTCAACTCATACAAGCAATAATTTTGATATGACCAGCATATAGGCTACCTAGTGAGCCTCGTCCAGCATTTTGGGGATTCTTGGTCTTGAGTCTGATATCTGATCTTATATTGTTTTTAAGGATTCAGTAGGCTAATTCAAGAAATGACTATAAAGGGAGAAAATTATTTGGAGGAGTTTGTCAGTGTTCATCATTTGCATAGGTCCATTCTCTATTATGCATTAATCTTAAGCTTTAATGCAAAGAAACTTTCATTCAAGGTTCAGGTTGCATTCAAGGTTCATACATTTGATCAATATGCCGGTTCCCTGGGAATCAATTCCATGACCTTGCTGTTGCTAATGTCATGCTCTACCAGTTGAGTTACAAGAACAATAATCTTTTATATATATTGACATGCAATGCAACTTTCTTCTACTGATATTGATCTAACAGTGTTCAATCAAATATTTAAAAAAATAACCTAATTTTTATGTCACATGAGGTGTTGTGATACCACAATAGATGCACAGACAAATAAAAATAAACAAACCTAATATGCCACAGGAGTGTGAGACCAGGAGCAGACAGACATCTTGAGAAAAATAACCATGAAAATTCATATTCCCTCTTCCCCTAAACAGGCTGCCAACTGATGTTTTGAAACCTGGCCTCCACACAAAAAACAGCTGTAAATAATTGTCAGTGGTAATGGTGGTGTGTGAGCAGGTCAATAGACTACTTGCACTGAACTTCGTGATGCACTTCCATTTTGAAATAGTACAACTCATTTGTTTCTTATGTATATTTTCAATGCGCTGTAGTCACCTAGTTGACTAAACGGCACTTAAAATGAGTGTCCTCTGGACAAATCTGGACATTTTCAGAGACAGGAGAAGAGATATTCTGATGATTACTGTGTACAGAATTTTCCCAAACTCAATGAAACCGGTTTTAAACCAACCCAAGCCAATCTGAGAAAGCAGCGGCTGGTAAACATACATCATTATTTCACCACAGGGTGTCAGTGCTCTAAACTAGTGATTGCAATGCTGAAGTGTGTGAGACCTAATGATGAATAAGATCAGTACAAACCTTTATTTATTTGTATTAAATATTTTATTTTTCATTGTCAATCATTTCACTGCGTAACTTTTATGCTAAAATTATTAAGTCATATTCAAAGTAGTAGTGCTGTCAACGTGTTACTGTTTAAGATTAATTAAATATTTAATATTGTTATTTATTTAAGGCACGTACCATGTATTTATTCAACTATTTTAAAACACTGGAATATGAGCACCATTGCACACAAGCAATCCTTTTTATAAGTCAAATTAATTTAAAAATGTAAACCCCACAGGTATGAGATATGATCAGTAAGAGTAAAACACGGTTAATTAAAAGATGAGCACTGGACTGCTGCAGGTTAGTGGGGAAATATATTACTCAGAGTGAATGCACATTTGGAAAGAAAACATTTAGTCAGGTTCAAGATAATTCATGTTAAAGCAAAACATGATTAATTGTTTCAATCAATTGACAGCCATAAAACATAATAATAATATGTGTTCTCATGAATAACTGTCCGTATGTACAGTAGGTACGCTAAATGCTGTTAACTCCAACAGAAACTCCAGAGTAGTAATAAGTAGTCCATTAGAGAGTTATCAGCTCCGTCACTGCCCATTGGACACACTCCCAGCTTTCTCTAGCGCAGAGGTGTCCAATCCTGCTCATGGAGGCCAATTGTCCTGCAGAGTTCAGCTCCAACCTCAACACACCTGAACCAGCTAATCAGGCTCTTATTAGGCATATAAACTTCCAGGGAGTTGTGTTGAGGAGTCAAACTCTCCAGGACTGAGTTTGGACACTAGCGGCATTGGGAGCAGCAAAGATAAATAACAGTACACTACTATATTATTATTTGCAATATGCAAATGTATAGAATGACATTTGTCCAAATGTGCAGTAGATAACCAGAGCATATAATCAAAATGCTCAACTTCACCCATTGAATTAAACATGTACGTATGTAATAGGTCATGTTGCATACTAGCATACTACTGTTTAATGCAAGCTGTTTCATATATAATTTACTGTCAGCGTTGGTTGCAGCAGAGATGAAACAGGATCTAAGTGCAGCAGTCTTTATTTCGAAAGAAACTCCAATATTCACAAAACAGAATCATAGGAACAAGGATCAAGAACAGAACAACCAACATAAAACGACATAGAACTGAACACTGACTGAACTAAACACAGGGTTTAAATACACAGGGACTACTCAAAGCAACGAGACACAGCTGACATGACTAAAGAGATAATAGATGAACGGGTGACAGGAATACAGACACAGGGAAACATGAACTGAACAAAGTGAAACCTAATCTAGAAACATACATGAACAGAACAGATCAAAAAACAAACTCAAAATGTGACATTTACAGTGTTTATAGCAACTGAGTGCTAAATATCCAAATAAATACCCCAGAAAGAGATGATCATATCTTGATATTCATACTTTATAGACATTGTATGCACACTGTCACAGCATACAAAATGGCAGTAAGCAGACTGCAGTATGAAAAGACAAAAAAAAACTAATAATAACTGATTTGCATAAAATATATTTGGTTAAATATTATTTTCACCAGTGCTGAAATGAGAGACAGAACTGTTTTACAGGGATCTACAAATGAAAACCATATACACAGTCACGCACAAAAACCCAGACAGGCTTTAGCAGGCACGATACTGATCGTATGAGTGATGGCAGGTAAAGGGCATCTGTGTCTCAGAATCACAGGAAATGCATTTGAGACTTTATATCATTTTTTTTTTAAACATTGTAGTTTGCAGGAATAATTTGACATGTTTGTGACAGAAATGATTGTATGTATGTTGACTAATTTAACTAATATTTTTCCTTATAAGTCCTTCAAACAAATTTGGCTAATATAATTCAAATCCTTCAAACAACTGGTTCATTGACTAAAATGACATTAAAGGGGTCATATGTATACTTGAATACACTACCGTTTTTTGTCCATATGTGAAAGTGAATGGGGTCCAAAACAACATTGGGCTCCTTTGACTTTCATTGTGTGTATTGTATTTCACAGAAGAATTTGGTTGAGGGTTAGTAGCCTAAATTATGACAGAATTTTCATGAAATATCCCTTTGGACACAAATGATCACAGACCAGAACTCTGTACAGAAAATACAAAATGAAAAATCTCATTCAATGACCTCTTTACAGCAGTATTGTGTGTGTACTCTTATTAGCATTTGTTGAATGCTTTTATCCCTCCTTAGTAGTTTAGGCAACTCAGAATGTCATGTCTCATTTGTGTTTCAGAGGTGTGGTGTCAGTGCTTGAACTGTTTCTGGCAGGTGACGTTCCCCGTAGGGATTCCTCCTGAAGAGCATGTTTTATGTTGTGGTGTATGAAATCTTGGCATTTTACCTGTAAGCATTTTCTCAACCTGTCTTTAAAGTTTCAAGGTAAAAGTACCATAAGAAAAAAAGACAGAAAGACTAAGAGAGACAGAGAGCTGTCAGAAAGATAAGAGATAAACTATAATCAATCACAACCACTAACCATCTTGTCCGTACAGCCAAGGTTGGGTCATAAAATGCAGGTTTCATAGCCTTAGATAGCGAGCGACTGTGATTCCTTTACATTTTGTTCTCCATAAAATGGAAATTTTACTGGTGCATTTATGCATTAGGACATCAGTCTTTTATTTACACACTTCACTTCAAGGCATCGTCAAAAAACTGGCAGGAAATTTGGGTCAATAAAGCAATGCAACTTTAAAGGCTTTAACTGTTGAGTACTCACACACACACACACACACACACACACACACACACACACACACACACACACACACACACACACACACACACACACGTATACAAATATCTTCAGCTTATCTGAAAATACAGAGCAGAGAAATGTTCCATTAGGAAAAATAAACATGTCAGATTTGTACAGAGTCAACACGTGAAATAATGAAATAATATATATTTTTTTTCAATTCCCAGAGTTGTCAAGGCTATTGGAAAGAATGTGTGTGTGTGTGTGTGTAAGATTATCCCTGTCAGTTCTTTTATCTCAAAGCTCACAATGCTTCTCTAAACTGAGTTTACAGAACAGACAGGTCTGATCAGAGTGAAGGCATGATGACGGGAAATTCTGCAAACTCTTTTAATGTGGGATAAATCTCTCATTTTACATGACATAAAACCTTCTTGTCATCTTTTTCTGTTCCTTTATTTTTGTACTCTCGCTCTCTCATAAGCGAAGGGGGGTGAGTGTGAATTTAGATTTTCTTGTTAAGATCGGCTTGTTTGCGGCTCAGTGATTTCACTGGTGGAGGAAATGAGAATGAGCTTGACTGAGAGATGACAGGACATACATGGGCATAAACACAGACACCGAAGAAGGAAAAATAAGAAGGCGAGAAACAATTACGCACAGTGAGCGATCCGGCAGGGAGACTTCAGGTTGGACATATGGACAGACAAGCAGGCAGGTGAAATGCACAGTTTAAAAAAAGGGCAGAAATACGAGGGCCTGCCCTGACAGAAGAGAGTAATTGTCTTGGAAAAAGAGAGTAAAAAGCTGGGGGAACTGTGTGAGAAGGTGGGATAGAATGGAAGGAGAAAGCGTTTCTGTAATTCAGAGATGAGATCAGACCCCTGGACCTTAAGCACACACGGACACGCACACACACCTTGAAACCTCACTCAACCCGACGGAGAGTTTTAAGCTCACAGCTCGGAGACTGGACACACGCCAAGCTCATTACAAACAGAGCCCCCTCCACCAGCTCCCATCTCTCTCCCTCTCTTGTCTCTCTCTATCTGCTTTTAACAGGTTACACCCCCTCTCTGCAGGAGGAACCTTTGGCCTCCACCACGATGAGTTCTGTAATGGATAAAGCTGGGTTTACACACACACATACATCTTGGTTCCAATGAAACCAAGAGGAATCATGGTTCTATAATACTGCTGGATGTACCCATGTCCCTGAAGCCCTGATGGACATATAAAGTGTAAGCACAGAGACAGGTAGGTAGGTAGGTAGGTAGGTAGGTAGGTAGGCAGATAGATAGATAGATAGATAGATAGATAGATAGATAGATAGATAGATAGATAGATAGATAGATAGATAGATAGATAGATAGATAGATAGATTTGGAAAACACTAGGTAGTATGCATCATAAACTACACAGTAAGCAGAACACTGATACTCCTCTCTAAACAGCTTAAATGTTATAAATTGCAGGCTTGTTGAACTCTATCATAATAAACTGTATGCCTTGTGTTTCTGCAGCTCTGACGGCTGTTAATGACATAATGTTAGCAAATGAAAGTGAAGGATTTTTTCTTCTGTGTATACTCTCAAATAGTGATAATCTCCATCCCCTGCTGTCTTTTCCACACAAACTTATGTGTACACACACACTTATTGCTTGTTCATGATGTGCTGTGAGAGTGCACCATTTCATCTGCTTTCTCTTTTGACATCCATTTAAACATCACTTGCCAAATGGAAAACACACAGACACAAAAATATAAACACTCACAAAAAAAGCATCTTTTTATTCATAGCACCATCTCAGACAACACAGCAGAACAACAGTGTATTGTATCCGAGTCCACAAGAAGCCTCCCGGATTAGAAGCAATATTTGAAGAACAAAACACTCTGTCTCTCTGTCCATTAAAGGCAGCATAAAGAGGAGAGGAGGAAGCCAGAGAGAGGGGTTTAGAGAATAACTCTGTTTCAAATATACAAACCAACAGGCCGACTACAATATTGTTTTTAAACAACAGTTCAATAAACAGGAAGTTAATACCAAGTAACTTTACACTACCGTTCAAAAGTTAGTGGTTGGTAAGATTTTAAAAGTCTCTTATGCTCACCAAGGCTGCATTTATTTGACCAAGAATATACAGTTAAACAGTAATACTGTGAAAAACGATTGTAATTTAATATAACTGTTTTAAAATTTTATTATATTTTAAAATGTAAATTATCCCTGTGATGTCAAAGCTAAATTTGTTCAGCATTACTCCAGTCTTCAGTGTCACATGATCCTTCAGAAATCAGTCTAATATGCTGATTTGATGCTCACGAAACATTTCTTATCATTTTTTTAATCAAAGTTAAAAAAAGATGTGCTCCTTAAAGTAACACTATGTAGTTTTTCAACCTTCATTATATATTTCCAAGACCCTTGTGATGGTACATCGACTTACAATAGGTTGAATGATACGTCTGCCATAGCCTGACAGTGTCTGTATCGCTTTTACTGGCACTATGTAACTTCGGGTTTCGGGTAGGAACCCGAGCACAAAAAAAACTACAAAATTCGACTGCTTTACGGCATACGTCACTTCCCCCACTTCCTCAGATTCTGACGTGAGAGCCCAACTAGCGTTTGATACCCGTCTGTATGTTGTTGTCATGACATGACCGAAGCAACAACTAAAAGGAAGAAGGCAAAGGTTTTGTCAGAGGAGACTAAAAGAAGAAAAAGGGAGAGTGACAAATTAAAAGACCGCACGAGGATTACTATTGGAGGGAGAGCAAGACAGTTTGAAGACGGTGAGAGTGCGCGCGCGCGACCGGCTCTCTCTCTCTCTGCTCGTTCTTGTAACATGCACCCTGTCACAAGCGCAGCAGTCAGTCATCTGTAAAGTGTTTATACATTTATAAATAAATCGAATCGGTTACCTAACGTAACCTCGGTTCTCTCTAGAAGAGGGAACGAGTATTGCGTAAGCTAGCTTACGCTGCGGGAAAGATTCATCTTTGCTGAGAGTTTGAAGCCAAAAAATTATTTCATAATTTGTATCCATTGACAACGCAGTTCCTCTGCGGCAGACCTAGAGCAGGCTAGCTAGCAGCTCATTGGTTCGCTCAGAGAGAACTGCTTAAGCCTATGGGAGAGCGGGGCTGAACCCGCTGCCAATGGGAAGCGCCCGCACGCTCATTGCATCATGGCCCGCCAGAATGGGCGTGGCTATGGTGTATATAACAGTCTCTCCCAGGCTTATATGTTGATTTATTTCAGCGTGAAGCGAAACGCTAGTAGCGCAAGCACGGCCGGGAACGCAATACTCGTTCCCTCTTCTAGAGAGAACCGAGGTTACGTTAGGTAACCGATTCGTTCTCTTACGAGAGGTTCTCTCGTATTGCGTAAGCTAGCTTACGCTGCGGGAACACCTGGTCAACGCCGTGCGCGCTATGAATCCACTCATGAATCCCAGGGTGATACCGGGGGATTTTTATCGTGGAGTGAATGTAATATGAGGCCGGCAGAGCGGGCACATGAAGTGTATACATAAGCATCTAAGGAGAGCACAAGGGGCGAACCGGTTGTGTGAGGGACTCCCAGTAATGCAGCTTCTTAGGGAGCTGGTCTTAGACAGCTAGTAATTTTGTCTGCAAGGCGGGAACTTCCAAGTTGTAAAATCTGACAAAAGTGGACGGGGAGGCCCATCCCGCGGCCACACAAATGTCATGAATGGAAATTCCACAGGACCATGCCCACGATGAGGCCATGCCTCTAGTGGAGTGCGCCCTGATGCCCAGAGGGCAGGGCAGGCATTTAGATGCGTATGCGCTGGATGAGAGCGCGTGAAGATCCCCCACGCGTTTTACTGAGGACAGAGCCGTCAGAAAAACGGTTTTGAGCGAGAGGTATTTTAGGTCCACAGACTCGAGCGGTTCGAACGGGGGTGCTTTCATAGCTTCGAGGACTATAGAAAGATCCCAGATAGGAACCGAAGGGGGCCGCGGAGGGTTCATCCTCTTAGCTCCCCTGAGGAAGCGGATGACTAACTCGTCTTTGCCCAGGGACTGAGCGCGTCGGGGTTCAGAGAACGCCGCGACGGCTGCCACGTAAACCTTGAGAGTGGAGGGGGACCTGCCCTTGTCCAGCATCTCTTGAAGGAAAACTAGCAAAGACGGCACCTCGCATGACCGTGGGTCCAGATGTTTGTCGGTGCACCATTTTGAGAACACAGACCATTTAGACGCATAGAGCCTTCTCGTGGAAGGTGCTCTAGCCTGTATGATAGTGTTTCTTATTCCCTCTGGCAAATCGACGAATAGTCGTTGATCACCCATGCATGTAGCGCCCAGCGCCGTGGATGGGGGTGCCAGATCGTGCCGCGAGCTTGAGAGAGGAGATCTGCTCTGACTGGGATGGGCCACGGGGCTCCGGAACCCAATTCTGACTCTCCCAACGCGGAGCTATGAGGAGCACCGAGTGGCGTGTGTCCCTGATCCTCTGAATTACCTGCGGTAACAGAGCGATCGGAGGGAATGCATAGAGCGGGCGGCGAGGCCATTCCTGGGCTAGCGCATCCTCGCTCCTTGAAAAAAATATTGGGCAGTGAGCGTTCTCTTCTGACGCGAAGAGGTCCACTTCTGCTCTGCCGAATAGCCGCCACAGTATTTGGACCGTTTGTGTGTTCAGGGACCATTCTCCTGTGGAGATGAGGTTCCTGGACAGTATGTCTGGACCGTCGTTCACATGGCCCGGCACATGCGTCGCTCCGAGCGAGAGCAGGCGGCTCTGAGACCAAACTAAAATGCGGTGTGTCAGTAGAAAGAGATTCCTGGATCTGACACCGCCCTGACGGTTGAGATAGGAGACCACAGCCATGTTGTCCGAACGGATCAGGACGTGGTGTCCCCGAATGAGCGGGAGGAAGCGCGAGAGCGCGTTCTCGACCGCAAGCATTTCCAGACAGTTTATGTGTAAGGGGCTTTCCTGAGTCGACCAATGGCCGAAGGCCGGTGAGCCCTCGCAGACTGCACCCCAACCCGTGTTGGATGCATCTGTCGAGATGACTTTTCGGCGGGAAAAGGTCCCCATCGTGACGCCCTGCCGAAACCATTCTGCTACTGTCCATGGCTGCAGCGCCGTGAGACATGTCTGCGTAACCCTGATCAGCTGGCGGCCCGTGTTCCACGCGCGGTGGGGTACACGGCTGTTTATCCAAAGCTGAAGCGGGCGCATGTGCAGAAGGTCCAGCTGAAGCACAGCGGAGGCTGAGGCCATGTAACCCAGCATCCTCTGAAAAGTTTTCAGAGGTGTGCGGGTGCCCATCTGAAACGAGGCGGCTAGACGCTGAACACTGCGTGCGCGCTGTTCGGACAGGCGAGCCGTCATCGTGACCGAGTTCAAATCTATTCCTAGAAAGGAAATCGATTGACTGGGTTGAAGGGAGCTCTTTGTCCAGTTGACAGAGAGGCCCAGCGTTTTCAGATGGTCGAGGAGAACTGCACGGTGCGACAGAAGCTCCGTCTGTGATTGGGCCAAAATCAGCCAGTCGTCCAGATAATTCAATATGCGCAGCCCCTGGCTCCGCAGGGGGGCGAGCGCCGTATCCATGCACTTCGTGAATGTACGGGGCGCCAGGGATAAGCCGAACGGGAGAATGGCGTATTGATAAACATGACCCTCGAAGGCGAAACGTAAGAATGGCCTGTGACGGGGATTTATCTGGATCTGAAAATAGGCGTCTTTCAGGTCTAGAGAGATGAACCAGTCCCCCTGGCGCACTTGCGCGAGGAGTTTCCTGGTAGTGAGCATCTTGAACGGTCTCTTCATGAGCACTTTGTTCAAAAACCTGAGATCTAAAATCTGTCTGAGGCCGCCGTCTTTCTTGGGAACCAGAAAATAACGGCCGTAAAACCCCGACTCGGTCATAGATGGCGGGACTCTCTCTATGGCGGCCTTTTGCAACAGCGTCGCAATTTCTGAGCGGAGCGTGCTGGCGGCCAGCGGGCTGACAGTAGATTCGAGCCGAGCGCGCGCACGAGGCGGGCGGCGGCGAAACTGTAGCAGATAGCCGTTCTTTATAATGCTTAGCACCCACGGGGAAATGCCTGGAATGGCTTCCCACGCTTTGGAGCATGCGGCTAGTGGCCGAATGGCTGTATCGCCCTGATTGCTGTACATAGCGGGCTGGACACAGTGTGTGGGCGCGCTTTGAATGTGTGTGGCAACGGGACTTGCACTCAGAGAGGAGTCTATGGGCCGTGAAACAGAGCGAGCAGAGAGGGGACACGCGCATGAATTCGTGGGCGTGTTTATGTTCTCTGATATTAGAGCGGGCTGTGCCCGTTTCATGTGATGGGGCTCTGAGAGAGACACGGGATATGTTATGCTTGTGTGTATGGGTGAACACATGATTGTGGGCACATTTTCTACACAACCGGCATATTTTCTCTTTTTGAGATTTCTCTGGGTAGCCGTAAAAACGTCTTTTTGTCACTCGCAAGCGGGCAGGGACACCGGCTTGTTTGTGGCGGTAAACACTACAGCAGTCGGCGAAACAACGAGGACTGGCAGAGGGCGAAGCTTTGACGGCGGTCCGGCCGCAGCGGGAGAGCGCCGTCGTTTTCTTAACTTTGCTAGGCAGACTTCTGATGATCAGGCTTCAGCGTGATCTTGGGTCGCGGGCCCCGTGGGGGCGGCGGTCTGCGGCGGCTGTCAGAGCGAGAGCGAGGGCGGCCGCCCTGTCTGCGCTGGGCTGTTTGAGTCTGCGGAGGAGGGCGCTGTGGTGGAGCTCTGGCAGGAGGCTCGCGAGAGCGGCCTGCGGAAGAGCTAGCGCGGCGGGGCAGAAACAAATTCATGGCCTGAGTGGCTTTCTGGACCTCGGAAAAGCGATCGACGATTCCCGTGACAGCAGATCCAAAAAGGCCCGTCGGGGAGAGGGGCGCGTTAAGAAACGCGGCGCGCTCAGAATCTCCCATGTCGGCGAGCGTGAGCCATAAGTGTCTCTCGGATACACAAAGGCTGGCCATGCATCTCCCCAGAGCTTGTGCGGCGGCTTTAGTGGCGCGAAGGGCGAGGTCCGTAGCACTTCTCAGATCCGTGACAGCGGAGGAGGGGTTTCTACCGCTCTCGGCCCACTCACGGAGAATATCGCTCTGTAACACTTGGAGGACAGACATAGAATGTAGCGCTGCGGTGGCCTGACCGGCGGCGGCATAAGCGCGAGCATGAAAGCTCGAGGTCGCTCTGCAAGCTTTCGAAGGAAGCGTGGGGGAAGAGCGCCATCTAGCAGAGGGCGGGCAGAGGTGTGCGGCGACCAAGTCCTCAACGGGCGGCATGGCTGAATAACCTTTTTCGGCGGCTCCTTCCACTGAGTGCAGCGAGGCGGATATATCGGAGCGGTTTCTAGCCGAGAGCGGGGCATTCCAGGACTTCGTCAGCTCTGTGTGAAGTTCAGGCAGGAATGGGGCAGCCCGGTTGCACGCGGGGGTCGAGCGCAGATGAAAAAAGCTGCCGTCCATCCGGTTCGGGGCCTGCTCGGGTGGAGGAGACCACTCGAGACCGAGGCGTTCGACGGCCTGTGAGAGGAGGCGCATTAGTTCCTCCTCTATTCCGGCGCGGATCCACGCCGACTCTCTCGTGGATCCGAGAGATGACCATTCCTCACTGTCTGACGCGAGCAGTGAACAGGAATCCTTCTCCTCCGCGGCGTCATCGGAAGCGACAGAGCGGCCACTCGGCGGCAACTGTATGTCCGGCTGGGGCGGGGAGGGAGAGCGGGAAGCGGGAAGCGGCGGCGGCGGCCCGCATGGTTCCGCAGGGGGCTCCGGCGGCCTCTGGGCGCGGCGTTTCTTCTTACGCGGCGAAGAGAGAGGCGGCGCGGGAGCGGATTGTGCCGCCAGAAGTCGTGCCCGCAGGGACGACAACGGCAGGCTCTCACAGAAGTCGCATCCTCCATCCGCGAGGGCGAGTTCTGTGTGCTCGAGTCCCAGGCAGAGAGCGCAAACGACATGGCGGTCTCCGTCCTCGAGAGGAGCGCGGCAAGAGCCGCAGGAAAAACGAGACATCTTTACAAAGACGCTCGGCTCTTTGATATATCGAGAAAAAGGATACAGTCGTCGGATGGCGCTAGCTTGCAGGGCGGCTGAAGGTGGCGAAGACGGCCGGCTTCTTCAGGGTCCGGGAGCTCGCTAGAGTGATGCCTTCTCGACGGCGACGGCTTTTCTCAGGACAGCAGAAGCGTGTAGCACGCTGAAGATGAAATGAATCAACATATAAGCCTGGGAGAGACTGTTATATACACCATAGCCACGCCCATTCTGGCGGGCCATGATGCAATGAGCGCGCGGGCGCTTCCCATTGGCAGCGGGTTCAGCCCCGCTCTCCCATAGGCTTAAGCAGTTCTCTCTGAGCGAACCAATGAGCTGCTAGCTAGCCTGCTCTAGGTCTGCCGCAGAGGAACTGCGTTGTCAATGGATACAAATTATGAAATAATTTTTTTGGCTTCAAACTCTCAGCAAAGATGAATCTTTCCGAGAGAACCTCTCGTAAGAGAACAACATAGCATCACTGCTACTGCTACTTCATTGGTACGCATAGTGCAACTTAATGTGTTAGAAGTCCATAAGGAATATCTTTAGATGTGAGTGATGGATTATGGTGAGTTTGGGCTCTTTTTAATCTTAACAATCTGCTGTAAATAATGATGTGCCATTTTACACGATTTATGCATGCTTCATTGAGTTATGAGTGAAATCGCGGCATTAGTGCTCCATCTATATTCAAGGCTCTATGTGCGCCTGTGGGGGTTCGTGTGTTACAACTCCATTAGGAATATCTTAAGATCTGAGTGATGGATTATGCTGTGTTTGGGCTCTTTTTAATCGTGAGAGTCTGCTGAAAATAATGTTGTGCAATATCCTACGATCTGTGCATGTTTCATGAAGTTATAAGCGAAAAACCAACGCGAGTGCTTCACCAGTATATACTTGGCTAGGTACGTCAGTAGTATTTTTTGTGTTGGAACGCCATGAGGAATATCTTTAGATCTGATTTATGGAATATATTGAGTTTGGGCTCTTTTTAATCGTGAGCTCCTGCTGTAAATAACGATATGTCATTTTTCATGATCGATGTATCTTTCATGAAGATACGAGTGAAAAGGCCAAGTCTAAGCTACCTTGCTTGGCTACTTGCGTCTGTGGATTTTCTTTGTGGTAGAAATCCATGAGGAATATCTTTAGTTCTGAGTGATGGATTATGTTAAGTTTGGACTCATTTTAATCGTAAGAATCTGATGTAAATAATGATGTGTCATTTCCCACAATCGGAGTATGTTTCATGAAGTTACGAGCGGAAATGTGTGTTAAATTATGCATACTTATATGATTTACATATGGGTCTCTTGAGGGGCTTCTTGTACAAAACCTCACTCAAGTTTAGTAAAAAGCCCGAAACAATTATGCTTGTTGTATTCTACTCATTGAGACCTTTCAAATGACATATGGCACATGACTATCTGAGCTGTATGATGTATTTGACATATTGCAGTATGTAATACAAAAAAGTACTTCATAAATTATGAAAACATTTTTTTTCTATTTATTAGCAAATAACTCAGCACTACTTAGGAGTTTATCAAATTGGCTACATTCATTGTAAATTTCAGACTCTAAGCTTTCAAATGACACCTATTTTAAGTTGATCAAGGTAATATTTTTGAAAAATATTATTATTATTTTTTATCGCAGCTAGGTGGCGCCAGCTGGCGGTACACTCCGTTTTAGAGGGATTACTCAGCACTCCTTAGGAGTTGATCAAAGTGATTAGATGCATTACAAAGCTGAGATTCTAAGCTTTAAAATGATACCTATTTTGTGTTATTCCATTTCAGGGGTTGCTTAGAAATTTGAATCTGAATTTGTTTTTCCCTAGGTGGCGCCCTGTTGCCCCCGGTACCGGGGGCGTTGGTTTGTAACAGGTTAATACATCCACTGCACATCTCTCCTGTGAACGCCATCTAATGAGCGAGAAGCCTGGCCTTTAGCTCACTATAGCTAACACTCATAGCTTTCATTTCTGAAAATGTCACATGTTCAAAACCGGCACAAAACAAATTGAGGTCTGTCGTTTAGTTGAGGTCTGCGCTGAAAGATCCAGAAAGAAATGAAAGCAAGTGGGTTCCATTGATCTTTCGCGGTGTGAATGAGAGGGAATGATATTATTATGACCTATCCTTCAGGCCGGCCAAAAAAAGAAAGAAATCATTCAATCTTATCCACACAGTGTCAAGACACAGACGTGTGTAGCCCCATAATTTTAGGATTCTTCTATTGCCGTCAAGAATGAATTCCACGGGTTTATGCGTAAATCACAGTTCTACTCTCTTTGATATAAACATTAAAGTCTTGATCTGTCAGAGCCTGAGGGGATGGAGAAGCTTACCCACTCATTAAACACCCATCTGCAGACTATCGCCAGTCATTAGGATTACTTAACTAATTTAATGATAATTTAACAAAAGAAGTTACGGATGAAATATTAGATATTAATATAGGGTAATGTCTCTTTGAGTCATTTGGAAACACCCTGTTTTGATGAACTCTTTCTTTCTTTAAATGTGTGTGTGTAGACGTGTAAAACACTCATGTGATCAACGAGAGGCTCAAAAAGCTGCGGTTCCTTAAAGCTGGAGGTATTTTGTAGCTTAAGGAGGCTCATAGTGTCTTTGAAGGGCTCTTCATATGCTAATGAGGGAACTTTAATCAAGGGTTCTCGTTAAGGTCGCGTTTAGAGTTCTTGTGGGAGCTCGTTAAGGTAAACCTGCCCCAGGATTACACCTAATTAACAAACTCCAAACCAAGCGGAAAAATGACCAGCGTGGAAGACTAGCAATGGGTTTGTGAATGCAAAGGGGAGTTTTTTTCTAAATGTCTACTGAATATTAAGCTCTGTCTCCTGGGTGTTGTTTGAAATGCTCCCGTAGTTTTATCTCCATAATGACTCCATCAAATTACCTTAGCTCAGTGTTACAATTTCTCAGCTCCCTATAATCGTCTGGTTCAGGTGAGTTTAAGGGCAATAAAGGCTGCTAATGTTTATTTGTTTTTCCCTTGTTATCTTTATGCACATCGAACGCGCGTCCACACGCGTGCGTTGCTCGGTAGGTTCTCAACTGGGTGTTTAAACCTCTCACGCTGTGGCTAATTCTGACTGATGTTCTTCAGCAGCACTCAAATATGTAATTAATTCAACTGAGCCAATTAAATCCTCATCTGACTTACATCTATAAGTGTATGTGAGACTCATTTTTGCATTAGACCCTTGGTCAGCATTACCGGAGCCTTTGATTTTCTAGGACTCCATGATCACAGGTTTAATTTATCCTAGGAATTTCGACTTTCTCCGGTCGGCTGGCTTTGCAACGATTGTATACTGATGGATCTGCAATATGACTGAAGCATAAAGTAGAGGCAGCCGATCGCCTCGGGCTGACCTGCGGTGAGACTGATAAGATGGCTTACATATGATGAATTGTAATACATCCTACGCATTTAAAAACAAAAATCAATTAGCTCAAATCCTGTAAACACATGTTTTAAATAAAGCACACCTTTAATTGGGAGCCTGATAGTTTACCCACGAATGTGAATCTTTGTACCTGTGTGTCAATTGGTCTGTTCACCTGTGAGTGTATGTGTGTGTGTTATTGATGTAAGAAGCCCAAAAAGAGTTTTGCTGATCAATTCTGCATCTATATCAACTCAATCTTGTCAAGTTGAGCCTTGATATGTGAGGTTTCTGCTATTATAACTCTAATCACGATGTCTTTAAATAAGCACAAACAAGTCTGATTTCTGGGACACAGAAATTCCTCACACCTCTCCATCCCCTCTCACTCTCTCTGTATCACTCTGTTCTCTCATCCTTGAATCGTTTCATCACCTCATTCTTAGAATTCATCTCACACATCATTCATCTCTGGAAAGGGGAAAATAACAATATACAAATATATTTATGTGGCGAATTCTCACCCTGAGAGCAGTGAACCAAAAGCATATATCAAAACCGGTGACAGCAGCTAAAAAGCATGAATATGAAATGGGTTTATGCTTACACATAGCACTGGTGTAGTCACACCAAATAGCATTTCATTTGGTTAATTGTGTCATTGTGAACATCTGGCTCTCAGGTGCTTTTGTGCATCATTTAAACGCAGATCCAGTCTTTTCAGAAGTGTGGACACTGTCAGTATAATTGTTTCATTTTCTATAATTGAATCATTTGACTTTTTTTTAAACTTAGGCTATGTTTCATCCAGACACCCTGCCGTAAATGTTTGAAGACGTTAACGCCATCATTTCTTATTGATCTATCCCTGTCTTTCTCTCATACGCAGTGAGCTGCCTCTGACTTCATAGGTGTGTTCCCGTCGTGAAGACTGTTCCAGAGGGAAGGCAATTTAATTATGCTTCTCCTGAAGATACCACATTTGGCCAAATTCGAAAAGGGCGTTCACACAAACAGTGACTCGCACTGTCAAAGACACATACATTAATTTTGAATGAGAGAAATGCTGATTTTAAAAGAAATAATTGAAAAACAGTCCTCGAATTTGATTGGCTGATTTGCAGCACTGGGACTTTTCACTGTAGGTATCACTCCACTAGAAAGAAGCTGTGCGTTATCAACGAGGGATGTGCAGTAACTCTTTCTGCACGTTACTAATGTATTAATTAACATTGCCTAACAATGAGCTACAGATTTGTTACAGTATTTATTCATTTTGTTAACATTAGTTAATAAAAATACAACCGTTCATTGTTTGTTCACAGTGCATAACAAATGCATCTTTTGATTTTAATACTGTATTAGTAAATGTTGAAATTAACATTAACTAAGATTAATAAATGCTGTAGAAGTATTGTTCATTCTTAGTCCATGTTAATAACTGAAACCTTATTGTAATGTGTTACTCATAATTTCCCAAGTATGGCGACAAGTGTCTTAATGAGTGAGTCATGAATCATTCACTGATTATTTCAGGAACAAAACAAGTAACAGTCATTAGATCATTCACTCAAACAGTTCATTGAAAAACAAAGATCTTTATGATTTTTAAACATTCTTTATGATTGAGTCACTGGATCAATCAACTATCAAGTTGCTGAATCGATCGATCAACTTCAGAAATTAATCAAGTGAATGTCAAGTGAGTCTGTGATGATTTCTGGATGAACCGCACAGTTTTTAATGACAACAAAAACAACGATTTATTCAGGGGAAAAAATACTTTTTTTGCATGGAGATGCATTTTTGATTGTGTTTGCAATTATTATCTTTAGTGGAGCAAAAATAGACAGTCGCAACATTATGTATGTCGTACAATACTGTAGTACAATACTGTTAAAAAGTTTTTTAGAAATTAGTAATTTAATTAATAATTCATTAATGCATGTATAGATATTTATAATCTTCCAAAAGATTTCTATTTCAAATAAATGCTGTTCTTTTGAACTTTCTATTCATCAATGTATTTATCATGGTTTTGTAAGACTGGAAAACTGGAAGAACTGGAAGAGAGGGCAACTTTTAGAAATGAACATTTGAACTCTCTCTTGTGAAGTTAGCATTACCATTTGAGACGCAAGTCTCACCTCAGAATACATCTCTTTCCCTCTTCCCCCACTCCTTTCTCTCTCATGCTGAGATCACCAAAATTCACCCAAATATCTATATGGTTTAATGTGAATTTTTATCATACAGTATTATACATGTTTGGTATCATTTGAAATGTCTCATACCCCAAGAAGTAAGCCAAAAGGTAATAAAGTTCTCAAGAGTTTAGAGATAACTGGCACACTGATAACTGAGGGTGTGGCTTCCAGGCAAATGGCATTCTGCTCCCAAAAGGTGTAAACTCTGAATGCAAATTCCCATTGTTAGCAAATGTTTCCATGTGAAAAAAGTTTCTGTCTATATAAAGAAATGCAACAAGAGGCTCAGGGTGATTTGTAACTCAAATTAGCCCGTGATGCAGAGTGTATGCAGGCACTCTGCATCATGTATTTTATAATGTCAGGTTCGCATCATCTCTCTCTATTCCAGAGCATCTGATGTTTTGTATTTATTATCTTTGAACTGATTATGAAATTGGCTCGACACATTTACCTGACATAATAAATTGTTACATTTGATTTTATTCCGACTGACTCTGAAATTGGGCCAATCTAGATGGGCTTAGTTTCCACAAAAATATTAAAGCAACACTATGTCGTTTTTGCGGTTTTTGCTCTCGGGGTCCCCCTACAAAACAGTAGGGGAAACAGTATTGTCTTCTACTACTGTCGTAAAATCTGTCATGGTTACACCAGGCGATACACGTGTGCATTTGTTGACAAGCCGATACTGTCTTGAGTACTCGCGGGCAGACTGCCAGCGTTGCGTGTGAAATGTCTTCATCCCAGGTACATTGGCATATATTTCAGCATGTCATATGAATATAATTTCATGGGTTTTGTTTTTTTCAAACGTCAAAAGATCGCGTAGCTCACGTTTACAAGACAGCATCATTATAGTAGCCTATTGTCTACTGTTTTACATAACGGATATGCTAATTCAATTCAATGTTTGTGTGGTAGGTAATAGCCATATATTGTCAATATTATATCAAGCTACCATAGATGAATCTGCAAAGTTGAAAATCGATTTGCATTATAGCCAGAGGCAAGACACTTTCACCAGAAAAATAAATACACAAACATGATTATCAGCCTGCAGACATTAGGATAGTTATCCTGAAAGATTATTTATTATAACCATCGTAAACTAGCATGTTAGTGTAGCTACCAGATTGATAATTCGCTACTCTACAAGCATTACTTGATTCGTGAAGATAAATGGAGGACCATTCCGTAACATGGCCAGGCCATGTTATTCAGCCTTTTACATTTCGCGCGATAGTCAGCTCCCTGACTCCCTGTTCTCTTACGAGAGGTTCTCTCGTATTGCGTAAGCTAGCTTACACTGCGGGAAAGATTCATCTTTGCTGAGAGTTTGAAGCCAAAAAATTATTTCATAATTTGTATCCATTGACAACACAGTTCCTCTGCGGCAGACCTAGAGCAGGCTAGCTACCAGCTCATTGGTTCGCTCAGAGAGAACTGCTTAAGCCTATGGGAGAGCGGGGCTGAACCCGCTGCCAATGAGAAGCGCCCGCGCGCTCATTGCATCATGGCCCGCCAGAATGGGCGTGGCTATGGTGTATATAACAGTCTCTCCCAGGCTTATATGTTGATTCATTTCATCTTCAGCGAGCTACACGCTTCTGCTGTCCTGAGAAAAGCCGTCGCCGTCGAGAAGGCATCACTCTAGCGAGCTCCCGGACCCTGAAGAAGCCGGCCGTCTTCGCCACCTTCAGCCGCCCTGCAAGCTAGCGCCATCCGACGACTGTATCCTTTTCTCTATATATAAAAGAGCCGAGCGTCTTTGTAAAGATGTCTTGTTTTTCCTGCGGCTCTTGCCGCGCTCCTCTCGAGGACGGAGACCGCCATGTCGTTTGCGCTCTCTGCCTGGGACTCAAGCACGCAGAACTCGCCCTCGCGGATGGAGGATGCGACTTCTGTGAGAGCCTGCCGTTGTCGTCCCTGCGGGCACGACTTCTGGCGGCACAATCCGCTCCCGCGCCGCCTCTCTCTTCGCCGCGTAAGAAGAAACGCCGCGCCCAGAGGCCGCCGGAGCCCCCTGCGGAACCATGCGGGCCGCCGCCGCCGCTTCCCGCTTCCCGCTCTCCCTCCCCGCCCCAGCCGGACATACAGTTTACGCCGAGTGGCCGCTCTGTCGCTTCCGATGACGCCGCGGAGGAGAAGGATTCCTGTTCACTGCTTGCGTCAGACAGTGAGGAATGGTCATCTCTCGGATCCACGAGAGAGTAGGTGGGGATCCGCGCCGGAATAGAGGAGGAACTAATGCGCCTCCTCTCACAGGCCGTCGAACGCCTCGGTCTCGAGTGGTCTCCTCCACCCGAGCAGGCCCCGAACCGGATGGACGGCAGCTTTTTTCATCTGCGCTCGACCCCCGCGTGCAACCGGGCCGCCCCATTCCTGCCTGAACATCACACAGAGCTGACGAAGTCCTGGAATGCCCCGCTCTCGGCTAGAAACCGCTCCGATATATCCGCCTCGCTGCGCTCAGTGGACAGAGCCGCCGAAAAAGGTTATTCAGCCATGCCGCCCGTTGAGGACTTGGTCGCCGCACACCTCTGCCCGCCCTCTGCTAGATGGCGGTCTTCCCCCACGCTTCCTTCGAAAGCTTGCAGAGCGACCTCGAGCTTTCATGCTCGCGCTTATGCCGCCGCCGGTCAGGCCGCCGCAGCGCTACATTCTATGTCTGTCCTCCAAGTGTTACAGAGCGATATTCTCCGTGAGTGGGCCGAGAGCGGTAGAAACCCCTCCTCCGCTGTCACGGATCTGAGAAGTGCTACGGACCTCGCCCTTCGCGCCACTAAAGCCGCCGCACAAGCTCTGGGGAGATGCATGGCCAGCCTTTGTGTATCCGAGAGACACTTATGGCTCACGCTCGCCGACATGGGAGATTCTGAGCGGGCCGCGTTTCTTAACGCGCCCCTCTCCCCGACGGGCCTTTTTGGATCTGCTGTCACGGGAATCGTCGATCGCTTTTCCGAGGTCCAGAAAGCCACTCAGGCCATGAATTTGTTTCTGCCCCGCCGCGCTAGCTCTTCCGCAGGCCGCTCTCGCGAGCCTCCTGCCAGAGCTCCACCACAGCGCCCTCCTCCGCAGACTCAAACAGCCCAGCGCAGACAGGGCGGCCGCCCTCGCTCTCGCTCTGACAGCCGCCGCAGACCGCCGCCCCCACGGGGCCCGCGACCCAAGATCACGCTGAAGCCTGATCATCAGAAGTCTGCCTAGCAAAGTTAAGAAAACGACGGCGCTCTCCCGCTGCGGCCGGACCGCCGTCAAAGCTTCGCCCTCTGCCAGTCCCCGTTGTTTCGCCGACTGCTGTAGTGTTTACCGCCACAAACAAGCCGGTGTCCCTGCCCGCTTGCGAGCGACAAAAAGCCGTTTTTACGGCTACCCAGAGAAATCTCAAAAAGAGAAAATATGCCGGTTGTGTAGAAAATGTGCCCACAATCATGTGTTCACCCATACACACAAGCATAACATATCCCGTGTCTCTCTCAGAGCCCCATCACATGAAACGGGCGCAGCCCGCTCTAATATCAGAGAACATAAACACGCCCACGAATTCATGCGCGTGTCCCCTCTCTGCTCGCTCTGTTTCACGGCCCATAGACTCCTCTCTGAGTGCAAGTCCCGTTGCCACACACATTCAAAGCGCGCCCACACACTGTGTCCAGCCCGCTATGTACAGCAATCAGGGCGATACAGCCATTCGGCCACTAGCCGCATGCTCCAAAGCGTGGGAAGCCATTCCAGGCATTTCCCCGTGGGTGCTAAGCATTATAAAGAACGGCTATCTGCTACAGTTTCGCCGCCGCCCGCCTCGTGCGCGCGCTCGGCTCGAATCTACTGTCAGCCCGCTGGCCGCCGGCACGCTCCGCTCAGAAATTGCGACGCTGTTGCAAAAGGGCGCCATAGAGAGAGTCCCGCCATCTATGACCGAGTCGGGGTTTTACGGCCGTTATTTTCTGGTTCCCAAGAAAAACGGCGGCCTCAGACCGATTTTAGATCTCAGGTTTTTGAACAAAGTGCTCATGAAGAGACCGTTCAAGATGCTCACTACCAGGAAACTCCTCGCGCAAGTGCACCAGGGGGACTGGTTCATCTCTCTAGACCTGAAAGACGCCTATTTTCAGATCCAGATAAATCCCCGTCACAGGCCATTCTTACGTTTCGCCTTCGAGGGTCATGTTTATCAATACGCCATTCTCCCGTTCGGCTTATCCCTGGCGCCCCGTACATTCACGAAGTGCATGGATACGGCGCTCGCCCCCCTGCGGAGCCAGGGGCTGCGCATATTGAATTATCTGGACGACTGGCTGATTTTGGCCCAATCACAGACGGAGCTTCTGTCGCACCGCGCAGTTCTCCTCGACCATCTGAAAACGCTGGGCCTCTCTGTCAACTGGACAAAGAGCTCCCTTCAACCCAGTCAATCGATTTCCTTTCTAGGAATAGATTTGAACTCGGTCACGATGACGGCTCGCCTGTCCGCACAGCGCGCACGCAGTGTTCAGCGTCTAGCCGCCTCGTTTCAGATGGGCACCCGCACACCTCTGAAAACTATTCAGAGGATGCTGGGTTACATGGCCTCAGCCTCCGCTGTGCTTCAGCTGGGCCTTCTGCACATGCGCCCGCTTCAACTTTGGTTAAACAGCCGTGTACCCCACCGCGCGTGGAACACGGGCCGCCAGCTGATCAGGGTTACGCAGACATGTCTCACGGCGCTGCAGCCATGGACAGTAGCAGAATGGTTTCGGCAGGGCGTCACGATGGGGACCTTTTCCCGCCGAAAAGTCATCTCGACAGATGCATCCAACACGGGTTGGGGTGCAGTCTGCGAGGGCTCACCGGCCTTCGGCCATTGGTCGACTCAGGAAAGCCCCTTACACATAAACTTTCTGGAAATGCTTGCGGTCGAGAACGCGCTCTCGCGCTTCCTCCCGCTCATTCGGGGACACCACGTCCTTATCCGTTCGGACAACATGGCTGTGGTCTCCTATCTCAACCGTCAGGGCGGTGTCAGATCCAGGAATCTCTTTCTACTGACACACCGCATTTTAGTTTGGTCTCAGAGCCGCCTACTCTCGCTCGGAGCGACGCATGTGCCGGGCCATCTGAACGACGGTCCAGACATACTGTCCAGGAACCTCATCTCCACAGGAGAATGGTCCCTGAACACACAAACGGTCCAAATACTGTGGCGGCTATTCGGCAGAGCAGAAGTGGACCTCTTCGCGTCAGAAGAGAACGCTCACTGCCCAATATTTTTTTCAAGGAGCGAGGACGCGCTAGCCCAGGAATGGCCTCGCCGCCCGCTCTATGCATTCCTTCCGATCGCTCTGTTACCGCAGGTAATTCAGAGGATCAGGGACACACGCCACTCGGTGCTCCTCATAGCTCCACGTTGGGAGAGTCAGAATTGGGTTCCGGAGCTCACTCAGCTGTCACAGACAGCCCCGTGGCCCATCCCAGTCAGAGCAGATCTCCTCTCTCAAGCTCGCGGCACGATCTGGCACCCCCATCCACGGCGCTGGGCGCTACATGCATGGGTGATCAACGACTATTCGTCGATTTGCCAGAGGGAGTAAGAAACACTATCATACAGGCTAGAGCACCTTCCACGAGAAGGCTCTATGCGTCTAAATGGTCTGTGTTCTCAAAATGGTGCACCGACAAACATCTGGACCCACGGTCATGCGAGGTGCCGTCTTTGCTAGTTTTCCTTCAAGAGATGCTGGACAAGGGCAGGTCCCCCTCCACTCTCAAGGTTTACGTGGCAGCCGTCGCGGCGTTCTCTGAACCCCGACGCGCTCAGTCCCTGGGCAAAGACGAGTTAGTCATCCGCTTCCTCAGGGGAGCTAAGAGTTCCTATCCCGGTTCCTATCTGGGATCTTTCTATAGTCCTCGAAGCTATGAAAGCACCCCCGTTCGAACCGCTCGAGTCTGTGGACCTAAAATACCTCTCGCTCAAAACCGTTTTTCTGACGGCTCTGTCCTCAGTAAAACGCGTGGGGGATCTTCACGCGCTCTCATCCAGCGCCGCGTGTCTTGAGTTTGGACCGAATGATTCTGTTGTCATTCTCAAACCTAGGCATGGCTATGTCCCGAAGGCGATTGGTACCCCGTTCAGGGCTCAGATTATTTCCCTATCGGCTCTGCCTTCATCCGATAGTGAGCGCGACGCCAATCTCCTCTGCCCGGTGCGGGCTCTGAGATTGTACACTACGCGCGCTGCCGCGTTCAGACGCGCTGAGCAGCTTTTCGTGTCGTTTGGGGGGCGCACCAAAGGCCTGGCCGCCTCTAAACAGACACTGTCTAGATGGATAGTGGACGCTATCGCCTCTGCTTACGCATCTAAATGCCTGCCCTGCCCTCTGGGCATCAGGGCGCACTCCACTAGAGGCATGGCCTCATCGTGGGCATGGTCCTGTGGAATTTCCATTCATGACATTTGTGTGGCCGCGGGATGGGCCTCCCCGTCCACTTTTTTCAGATTTTACAACTTGGAAGTTCCCGCCTTGCAGGCAAAATTACTGGCTGTCTAAGACCAGCTCCCTAAGAAGCTGCATTACTGGGAGTCCCTCACACAACCGGTTCGCCCCTTGTGCTCTCCTTAGATGCTTATGTATACACTTCATGTGCCCGCTCTGCTGGCCTCATATTACATTCACTCCACGATAAAAATCCCCCGGTATCACCCTGGGATTCATGAGTGGATTCATAGCGCGCACTGCGTTGACCAGGTGTTCCCGCAGCGTAAGCTAGCTTACGCCATACGAGAGAACCTCTCGTAAGAGAACGAATCGGTTACCTAACGTAACCTCGGTTCTCTCTAGAAGAGGGAACGAGTATTGCGTTCCCGGCCGTGCTTGCGCTACTAGCGTTTCGCTTCACGCTGAAATAAATCAACATATAAGCCTGGGAGAGACTGTTATATACACCATAGCCACGCCCATTCTGGCGGGCCATGATGCAATGAGCGCGCGGGCGCTTCCCATTGGCAGCGGGTTCAGCCCCGCTCTCCCATAGGCTTAAGCAGTTCTCTCTGAGCGAACCAATGAGCTGCTAGCTAGCCTGCTCTAGGTCTGCCGCAGAGGAACTGCGTTGTCAATGGATATAATATTGTCAAAAATATTGCCTTGATTTACACAAAATAGGTTTCATTTGAAAGCTTAGAGTCTGAACTTTACAGTGAATGTAGCCAATTTGAAAATCTCCTAAGTATTACTTAGTTATTTG
Organism: Gila orcuttii; assembly: GCA_026230005.1. Lineage (NCBI taxonomy): Eukaryota > Metazoa > Chordata > Actinopteri > Cypriniformes > Leuciscidae > Gila > Gila orcuttii. Next base: position 29,716,110 of record JAPDVR010000013.1, on the reverse strand, counting down.
CTGATAAATAGAATTTATTTTTTTCATAATCTATAAAATACTTTTTTGTACTATGTACTGCAATGTGCCAAAAACATAATACAGCTCATGAAACATTCACAGATCGTTGAAAATGGCACATATTTTTTTACAGCATACTATTACAATTAAAATGATCCCAAAATGAACATAATCTATTGCATTTATGACAAGATATTCTCCATGGAGGAACCATTTTAAAAATTCCCATTAGGGGGCGTCAATGACTGAACAAAAAGCCTGTCTTGGTTCCAAATGCTGTAACTTTTGATTCCTTTATCCAATCACCACAAAATTTTATGCAGATGCAGCTCACATGTAGAGGGACTTCACCAAAAAAGAATTTTCCACCTACCTTATTTCCTTCCTGAGTTATTATATGTCAAATAAGAAAGATATGCAAAATCATAATAAAAATTATATTTATTTTTTGTCTTTTATGGGCAGTTTCTCGGCAGGAAAATGTCCAAATGTAATGTAATTTATATTTTCAAAAAAATTGAAAAGTGTTCTATCAAACGATACCTACCTTTTGACTCTCCTTGCTATAGTTTTGGAGTTATGAGTCTTTAGTTTTGTGTGTCACTCAGAAAACAACAATTTTTTTATTGCCTTTCAAATGTGTGAGGACTAAACAAAAAGGCTACCTTTGTTCAGAATGCTGAAACTTTTGAGTACTTTATGCAATCACCACAAAATGTTATCCAGATGCAGGTCACCTGTAGAGGGACTTCACCAAAAAAGAATTTCTGAGCTACCATATTTCCTTCCAGAGTTATTCCATGTCAAACAAGAAATATATGCAAAATCATAATAAAAATTATATATATTTTTTGTATTTATCAGCAGTTTCTCAGCAGGAGAATGTCCAAATGTAATGTAATTTATATTTTCAAAAAATTTGAAAAGTGTTCTATCAAACAATACCTCACTTTTGACTCTCCTTGTTACAGTTTTGGAGTTATTAGTCTTTACTTTTATGTGTGTCTCTCAGACAAAACAACTCTAAAATGGCTTCAGTGCTTAACAGGTTAACGGCAGTGTTTCAAAAACCATTAACTATATCATTTTAAAGGGATGGTTTACCCCAAAATGTAAATTATGTCATTTTTTACTCATACTGGTCACTGTTTTAAGTGTAATTACAATGAATGGAGACTAAAGCTTTCAAGCTTCGAAAAAGAATGCAAAAGCAAAAAAATGGTCCATGCATTTGAAGGGGTACGTCAACACTGGAAAAATAGGCTTTCAATAAAACTTGGCTGCCTAGTAGAAAGGTGAAAAAATTAAAAACAGTGCTACCTGTCTAGAGAGAAAACAAAGAAAAAAAGCTGTTGTCTTCTCTTTTGCCAAATAGGCACTGGGCAAGCACTGGGCATGTTGCTGGCCAAGGCTGTTTCCACTAGTCTGCTATGGATACGCATTATGTTGACCACATTTATGATACTTTCATGTTCGTTTTTCATTTTGAAAGCTTTAGTCCATCCATGCTCATTGTAATTGCATGGAAAAGAACACAGGAACCATCATCCAAATTTCCTCTTTCTGAAAGAAAAAAAGAAAGATTCGGAATGACAGTAAAAAAATTACAGAATATCTATCTATTATTAATATTCAGCAAACACTCTTAATATTTAGCAAAAGCACCACATTCTGAAGAAAATCTAAGAAATCAAAGCTTTTTTTATATAAATATAATGTAACAGTTATTAGCACATTCTAAAAATCTTTGTTTCCGTGGATTTTTTGTAAAATTGGCACCATAATGAGTCCGTTATTGATCCGACTAACAGACATCTCACACTCCTTGATCAGAGCGTCTCTCTCTACCCTCAGAGACATATAAAGAGATTCATTTTCACCAGCGTTTGATCTCCCAGATCCACTCACAGAATGAACGACAGGAGCCGACCAACACACTACCGCTCACACACTCATTTTCTCTGTCTCTCACAGGCGCACACAACCTTGCCATACTTTCATTCTCTCCTCCAGGGCTGTGAAGTTCCATCAGAGCTACTTCCTCTCTGATTTTCTGTGTTTCCTGTTCCATAGTGTCTGATTTTTCTCATATCCAGCGGGCAGCGGCACACCACAGGTTGAAATTGTTGTCAAAAGTCGCACAAGAAAGAGAAGAGATAAGGAGAAGAAAGAACATCAAAGTCTGCTCTTTATTTTACTGCCTTTGTAACGGATTGGCAGTTTATCAGGTCTACAATGTATGTGTAGAATATGAGAGATTATTTAAAGGTTTAAAAAATATTTTTAATAGTCATTGAAACTTGAGTGAGATGTCACACAGACAAAAGGGGACCGGAATGACAGAGACTGACTGAGAAAGAGCGGATACAAAATACACATCCACCTCACTGAATCTGAAAACATGTTTAAAGGTAATGCTGCCTTATTTTCAACTTAGACAGCATTCAGCATCCTGACTGAGCCTGGGTTCTCCCAAGGTTTTTTTCTCCATTCTGTCACCTGATGGAGTTTTGGTTCCTTGCCACTGTCGCCTTTTTCGCCTTTCTTCGCCATTGGCTGTTGGCTTGCTTAGTTGGGGACATTTCATTTTATATTTAACAATAATATTACAACATTATTTTCCTGTTATCTCTGTAAAGCTGCTTTGAAACAATCTGTATTGTAAAAAGCGCTATATGAATAAAGGTGACTTGACTTGACTTGACAGGTGGAACCTCATAAAGGACTGATTTTGGAATGCTCTACATAGGCAGGAACTCACATAAATAATCTCATTGGAAAAATGCACATGTAGTGACATATTATGTTGGTTTTTGCACGTTTCGCGACAATTTTAAAGTGAGTGAAATGTCCAGTGAGTGTAGTTGAAAGCACATTTGTAAAAACAGATATGCATGAATCTGGTAACATTTTATTACGTTGGTTGTTGTGGCAGATAAAAAAATGAAATGTCCGGCGGGTGGTGCTAAAATGTTAATCACAAAAGTAAATAGGCCATTTTAGCCATTTAAACTTGCTTTGTTTACAAATCATGCACTGTAGAAAAAGTATTTAAGTCTTAACATCGTATTGTGCAAAGAACCATTTGAATGTAATAATACTTGTTTTTTTTTTTATTGCTACTACTGTTAATTTCAGCTTGAAAATGTAGGTAGAGGCAATTTTTTTCCAGTGAGTCTATGCAACCAAAGCTCCAGTACACATGGAAGATTTGGCTTAATTTTTTTATCCAATAGAGTTTTACATTACAATATTGCTAAGCTAACAATCTCTTTTCTGGAATTGGAACCCTGATAACCATAAAATATTAAATATTGGGTAGAGAGGCTATTTATCCTCATGCCATTGACTGAGCCACTGTTGCTATGTTGGGCTGGTCTGGACATTATTAAAGCGAGTGTTAACACTTTTTAGGAAGTCAATACCGATGGCTAATTTATAGTTGACTATAGCTGCATATTTAAAGATGGGATTACACATCACCTTGCAGTCATCGGATCTTTAAATATTACACCACATCATCCAACTTGCATCTTTTTCTGAAACATTGACCCAATATTATTGGAACATAACAGGAAGGTAGTGTCTTGGAAAAAAACACAGAAAGGTCTGCCAGCTATTAAAGGGAGTAAGAACGTCTTGGTAACGTATGTAACCCTTGTTCCCTGAAGGAGGGAACGAAGACGTAGTCGACGTGTCGACTGACTGGGATCAGTCTTGGGAAGCCTGTCATCTTCAAGTACTGTTAAAACGAGCCAATGCACATTGGCGTGCGAGATCTGCATCTCACACTCCGCCCTGCAGAGCGGGTATAAATATGGAAGTGGATGTACACACCAATTGTTTTTCGCTGAGGAGCCGAGAGGAGCCCGGAGTCCAGCAATAGTGGCGACGAGGGTTACGTAAACGAGACGTTCTCTTTCAGTCGCTCACGTTAGACGTTGACTGATTGGGATCCCAATTAAAACGCCACTAGTGCTGCCACCTTATAGTTCCTAGACAAAAGCCTTCCGGTCCCCCAGCATTATTTGAGGTGGATATGGGACAGGGCTTAGGCCAGGGAAGTCACTGCTGTTCCACAAGACCACTGGGAAAGCATTCTCTTTCGTTGGAAAGGAATACGCTGCGCAAGCCACATACTGCCTGAAGGGAGGTAACATGTGGAGGATACACATATGGACTGGGCGGATACCGGGCAGTACAACATATGGAACCGGTCTTACAGTGAAACTGGCTTCATGAGAAGGGAGCCCACGGGAAGCAGCGGTTCGACACGTAGGCTATTTTTCAAACGAACGTGATAGGTGTCGCCCAGCCCGCAGCTCTAAAGCATCTGTCAGCAAGGCACTCAAGGAGTGGAAAGGGCTGAGAAAAGCCAGGGCTGGGTCTGCCTCCTCCGTGGTCCTCCGTGGTCTCCCTCACCACCTGGTCCCCTTTTCAAGGGAGAGGTGGGAACCTTGGGCACACATCCAGGCAGGGGTCTCAGGATATCATGAGAGTTAGCCGGCCCGAATTCCAGGCACGATTCGTCAACCGAAAATGCGTGCAGGTCCCCTATCCTCTTGATAGAGGCCAAAGAAGCAGGAGAACTATTCTTTTAAAAACATGTTTTTAACTCAGCTGCCTGTAGTGGCTCAAGGGGAGGTCTCTGCAGTGCAGTAGCACCAGAGATAAGTCCCAAGAGGGTATAAAGGGGGCGCAAGGCGATTCAGTTTCCTTGCTCCCCTCAGGAACCTGAGGATCAAGTCATGCTTCCCCATGGATTTGTATCCACTGCATCATGATGTGCGACAATATAGAGGCAACAAACATTTTGAGGGTGGAGGGAGACAGCCCTACTCAACCCATCTTGCAGGAAAGAAAGCACAGAAGTGATTGAACACCTTTGGGGACTCAACTCAACAAACAGGTTCCAATCCAGGGTGTAAGCATGCCTCGTTAGAGGGTGCTCACGCAGAAGTGATGGTGTCTACGACATGTTTGTGGGAGGACTGCCTGTGGCTGGCTCCACGCTGAGGCCTGGGTGGAGGCTGCTGCAGTGGGGTGGAGGCAGCAGCGGGCCCTTGGGGCAGGATGTGCCGGATGGCCTCAGTCTGCTCTTGGGCGGCAGAGAACTGTTGGGCGCAGTTCTCCACCGCGTAGCCGAACAGCCCAACCTGGGAAATTGGGGAGTCCAGGAACCAAACCTTGTCCGCATCTGCCATTTTAACCAGGCTGAGCCAACGATGGCGCTCCTGGACCACTAAAGTGGATATCGCCGGACCGATCGCGCATGCCACAACGAGGTCAGTTGCAGTGCGGAGCTCACCTATGAGCGCATGGTCTGGGCTACCCTCGTGCATGTCCATGAGGGCCCTGGCCTGATATACCTGTAGCAACACCATAGCATGCAAAGAGGAGGTGGCTTACCCACAGGCTTTGTAAGCTCTGCCCGTCAGAACGGATGAGAACTCACAGGCCTTAGGGGGAGACGAGGATCCTCCGTCCAAAAGGCAGCGACCACCGGACACAGGTGCACCTGTGTCGCGACAGACCGCTTCATTGGAGGGATAGCTTCGTAACCCACCACCACTCCTCCATCAAGGATAATGAGGGGGGAGGAGCTACTCAGGCGTGTGAGTGAGGGGACCACAGGGATTGGTTACCGGGCGGGGAAGCCTCACTATGATCCTCTGATCACCATTCCCACACGGCGCCATAGCGGGGCGTGGTAATGGGGACTCCACCTTCACCGCGATAGTCATGTTCTCACAATGAGAACATGAAATGAAAGTTTTAGCTTAAGTTCTGCGAGGAAGACTTAATTACTATGTCACTTATTATCGCTGTATAAAAGGTTGGTACTTATGTTTGAGTTCGCAGATGCTGACGTGACAACTCATGCTCCCGCTCAGTCGCCAACCAACATGTTTCAAGACACGCATATTGTTTACGATTATCAAGTTACAACGATGAATATGTCGCGCCGTCTCTCCTGCTGCACGTCGAAGTTCCTGCATTCAGTGCCACATCTCCCCATGTTCACAGCGGTCTTCGGAGAGTTTGATCAACCATGGCTTCTCCATGGCTCCTTCTAGGCCCAAAACACCCAGGGTAACCCATCAGTTTCCATTTCCACGACATCCAAAGCCTCAACATTGTCAGCTCAGCCAAATAATCCGGCAGTCAGAGAACTGCAAAATCATCCTCAACTTGTCCAGCAAAAAGAACCTCGCTGTCTGCACGGGTGCCATTTTTTCCGGCTTTCAGGTCGGGTTTTCAAGTTTGGTAGGCGCTTCCACCAGCCACTGTTAATATGTCCCCTCTACCATGATTAAACTTCATTCAGGTAAGTATTTACCTTGGCTACTCCGCTGCTTCCTACAACAGCGGCAGAGTTCAACTGGTAACTACGGTGACGTGTTCCTAATAACTGCTGATATGCAGACTGCAACGCAACATACTGCAACTCTTTAAACAGCAGGGCCGGATAGCTCACCTTAATGTTTGTTACAAGTGTAAGCAAAGATTTGGATTACTGATATTCCACAGTGCAGTGGTAATCTAATAATACCAGGGTCGTCGATCCCACGCCCACATGGGGAGTTTGCAAAATACTAACAACTGCACAACTGAATAGGAATAAAATAAGCTTAAAGGGATACTCCACAGGTTTTTCTCTCATTTCCGTCAATAGAACCAACGGGAGCGGGGGGAGAGGATTTTTCACGAGTGATGATATTACTGCGCCGAGTCGAAGTGCTGCCAAGCACTTGCTATGGTATTCCGCCATACAATATAGTTATCCATTTTACACGCTTAGAAAAGCACAACGTTTTATTTTGTGTCACCGTTCTTGGTCGAGTTACACTAGTCTAGTAACTGTATTTAAATAGGGAAAACGTGGAGGTGTTTGGTCGCTTCTCTGCTTGGATCCTATTGAATGAACTGGGCTAAGCTAAGTGCTAACAAAGGTTCGCCACAAGACAGAGCGATTTAGTGCACGCACTGAGACGAGAGAGGTATGTATCAACTCGTCTTAGTTAAGCGAATAACATAGTTTAATATGAAAAACCGGTGGAGTATCCCTTTAAGAGTAACAAAATATTAAACTGGCTTTAAACGCATGTAATATTCACCGGTCGCGCTCCTCATAACGTCTGCTCTCACCACTGTTTGGTAATGTATTAAAATAATAATAAATTTAAAAAAATTCTGAAAAGGAAAGAAGCTGAGCTAAAAGAGAGCAAGTTGGTCATTGCCTGTTATGCATATGCTGTAGTAGATCTCTCTACAATGGCAGTAAATGATATATTTACACAAGTGTTGTAATTTCACAAACAACTATATTTTACACCATATTTACTTAAAATTCATATTATTAAGGTCCTTTAAATACTTAAAAATTTAGAAATGTGTGCAATCGCTGTAACACACAACCTTTCCAGGTGACTAGTTAATCCACTGATATGTGTGATATAAATATTTCATGTGATGGGTATTTCCACATTAAATGTACAGTGAAATGCAGTCTAAGGATGTTCCGGTCAAAGGCCACATATACTTAAGCAAAAAAAAAAAAAAAAGAATTTGCTTAAAACAGAAGAACTAACAATCATATGATTAGTTTGATAATAACAAACCAATCACTGGAACTAATCACAGTGAATAAGACTCGAGTGACATTGTTTTTACTCAACCGTATGGTTTAAATGTTCATGTATCTTTCTATTCAAGAGACTTGTTGTGGCCAGTGATCTCCCAGCCATGATTAAAACTATTTCTACAAAGAGCAACTTGGGAGCCATGTCAGGCATATGCTGCACATCTGAGAAATGGATTAGATGCTCAAGACAAGGGATCATCAAGTATCATTGAGGTATTGATAGTAGCTTCTTGACGGGACGCCGTCACCTTACTTCAGGTAAGTATTGTATTAAGAAGTCAGTTTTAGTTGGTTATATTCGTATTAAGAATTTCCATGATATAAATTGAAAAAAAAAAAAAAACTCCAGCTAGACGAAGGGTTTATGTCCGATCTCAGATTTGGATATCTGGATCAGTAAAGGCCAGATGAATTTACCAAGCTCACTCAAGCTTAGTTTCATCTGCGCTTCACTAAAATTTTTTCCTATAGCCGTCGCAGCGTCTTTTGGGGTTTGACGTGGTCGCTAAACATATGTTGCTTGTGCTAACGAAGCAAGGTTGCCATCATTAAGGCAGATCTCAGATGATTATGCCATTCTGGAAAGGAAAAAAAAAAGGTTGCCGGTACTCTCTCGCATTGGCAATCATGACATTTGAGTTTTCTACAGTGAAAAACAAAACTTGGAGATATAGTGGGTACAACAATAATTTATTGTCATTTATTAACAACATAAATGTATTGAAACAAGTCGTATGAGTGGGTGTGAACCCCCCCCCCAAAAAAAAAAAAAACACTGGCTCTAGCACACGCGTTCTTTAGTACCTTTTTGAAGCCAGGCTAACATAACGACTTACAAACTCGACACACTACTTTTAGTTTCTAGGTTCAATTCAGCAGTGAAAAATCCGTTACGGTCAGGCGGAAGCCGCAAGCATCAGACAGCTTTTTCGAACTAGCGTCCGCTGAAAAGCGAACTTCTGATATGGCGGGCCGACTGCTTGCCTCTAAGTGATTAATTAGATGTTCTGCTCAATCCAGCTGGACCATACTTTACGAAGGCACGGCTCCCTCCACCTTAAAAGCTCATACTTCTGCTTGGTCATAACGTTTTGCTTTTCTTCCAGATTCCTCTAATTCCCATCTCGATAATGGCTGGCGGTTCCTTCCTCGTCTACAATTACGGAAATCGTAATTAAATATTCTTGCATTCGTAGATTGCTTGCAGGTATTTGAGTAATAAGCGAAAGAATGTTTGCAGTGAAAAGACGTGGGAATTAGGATTGATAAAACATTACGTAAAATCAAAGGCATAGCTAAATCCTCTAGCACCTCCAGATAAACACCTGCCTATTACCTTGCTCTTATTAATCATCTCTATCCACTATGATCTCTTTTTCTTATATACATATTCTGCTAAAAGCCGTGTTTTATCTGCTTTTACGGCTTCATGTGTCTGGGGATTTCAACTCAGAAATTTTATATTTCGATCCTGCCCGTGGTTTTTCCTTTCTATCATGCTTCTCACCTATTTTCTTTAATCTTCTTTAGCACTCTAAGAATGACGCTCAAGGCTCCGGCGTCACCCTAACACTCCAAAAATCAATAACAATTTTTGTCCCTTCACATCTATGTTTAAAATTCTTAAATCCGCCAGAACTTCAAATCACGCACAGCTATTCATATTACCTAACGGAGCACCTCTTTCTAAGGCCTGGCTCAGGACTCATTTTAACTATTGTTATTAAAGCTGCAGTCTATCCCCCTCTCTCTATACCGGCCATTCCTTCAGAATCGGGACAGCAACTACAGCAGCCGAACGATGAATCTCTATACCAGCTATTATGATCATGGGCAGATGGTCTTCCTCTGCATCTGAATTATATATCAGACCCGATTCAAAACCATTCTTGAAGCTCAGCAAGCTCTCCAGTAACAAATCAGGTATATACCTATGCAACTACTGGTGGTGGTGTTATTCTCTCCCGATTCTCATTATTCTGTCAATAGTCTCTAGCTTGCACTCTACAAATGGCCAATGGGTCATCGTCTATGTGGTACTGGAACTGGTAATCATGTAAAAAGTACATCGAATTCTGCGTAAGTCGTTTTGGATAAAAGCCCACTAAATGCATGAAAAGAGAGAAAAAAAATCCAACGGCTCCACGTTGTACCTTAAAGGTTAACGTTTACAAAACTAAAGTGGCTTTCTTGTCTAATTAAGCTATAGGCCTACAAGGTATCCACATCCAACGTCCATCATGCTAGTTTATGGTAACTTCCTTTCCTATTTTTCAGGAACCACAGGATTCACGACTGGTGGGTATACCTTCCGTTACCATTTCTTGGGGGTGGGCTGGCCCCGTCCCGGTGGATCCATAATCCACCTACTTTTGGGGGTCGGCTGCGCCCCTGCCTTCGTCTTCAGGCAGGAAATGAAGATCCGCTACCCTCGGATTATGAACTACAGACGGGGCCTACGCCAAAGAATTTTATAAATAATTGCTTGCTGGGCTGTCAATAAAGGAATACTTTGTTACATCATTATATCTCTCGAGTCTTTCTGGTAGAACTATCCACAAAAGCTGCTTCAGCGTGCTGAATATATATATATATATATATATATATATATATATATATATATAAATTCAAACATGTGATGCAACCATTGTGATCATCAGAGGGGGACAGGGAACGACTGCATCCAGAAACGGACGGATGGAATGATGTCTTGAAAAAGACGCAAGCACACCCGTGTTGCTCTTTCAGGAAATGGAACCCGTCACCAGTGCCGAAGCACACAGGGGAATGACCGCGGCAACACTGAACTGTGAACTGAAACAGTGAAGCACTCACTTCTTTGCCCTCTAACCAATCGTCAGCAAACAGCAACTTAAAACAGCAGTTGAGAGCCCAGAAGCTCGCGATCACCGCTGCACTCGCACTGTAGAACCACCAGCACTGGAAGAGTCTTCCAGAGGAACACCGACACACTCGCTCGTTGAGAACTTCAACACTCTTCAGAGACATCGACACCGATCGGCTCCGAAGTGAAAGACAACTGGTGCATCCACTTCCGTATTTATACCCGTGCCGCGGGGCGGAGTGTGAGATGCAGATCTCGCACACCAATGTGCATTGGCTCGTTTTAACAGTACTCGAAGATGACAGGCTCCCTAAGCGTGATCCCAATCAGTCGACACGTCGACTACGTCGAACGTGAGCGACTGAAAGGGAACTAAAAATCACACAATTAGAGAAAACTTTCTGGCAGTGAATAATAGTATACCTCCTCATTCAGACCCACATAATTCAGTCTCTATGGCAGTTTGAAGACAACAGTAAAACCTTCAAAAACATCACCTCAATCAGTCGGTTCTGAGGCCAATTAAACAAACCTTAAGAGAAATATAATTGAATAAATTCCTTTCTGAAGAGTTCAACTATTTAGAACAGACAGAAAGATTAAAAGAGATTGCTAAATACTGCAAATTCATACATACATACATATGCGCACACATTCGTTCCCTTTCGAGGGAACTCGATGCATTGATGACGATTTGGGAACGCCCCTGTGTGATTGCGTCTGAAGCACATGTGTCAACTAGTCCAATGGCGAGAATGAGCGTCACGGGCGGGTGACGTCATGGAAAGGATAAAAGCACATCCGGTTTAGAACTGCGCTAACTTCTGTGCCTCAGCAAGCGCTCTGTCTCAAACTGTCTGTTATATTTATTGTTGTCTGTCAAAAAAACATATATATCTATCATGGCGTCCAAACAATCATTCAAGTTGTGTGTTTCTCCATGCCCTCGTTTTCTTACGAGTGGGGATACACACAAACTTTGTGTGATTTGTTTGGGAGCGGAGTATGCTCTATCAGCCTGCAAGGGGGCTGACAGTGAGCATTGTGAGAGGCTGCTGCTTTGCATGCTCCGCTCTCGCCTGTCACTCTTTGAGGAGGGTGTTCAGGTGAGCGTTCCCTGCGGTTCGGGCCACGCTGCTGCCGAGGCAGCACGGAAGCTCTTAACGTGGGGATCGCAAATGAATCTCACGGAGGGCTTTCTCAACCTTTACCCATGAGATCCAGTGCTCTCTCTCCGGAGTTGGAAGCCCGCCCCGCGGTTCCTTCCACTCCGGAAGAGACACCAGTGCTTCAGCTGTCTAGTTCCGAGGAACTAGATGTGCTGAGCATCGAAGAGGGGGAAGAAGATTCCCCAGCGTATGAGGAGCTGGTGGAGGTATTGTCTCGAGCTGTGTCAAAGTTGAATATTGAATGGCCAGCAGAGAAGCAAGGCGCTCGTCCCAAAAGCTTATTAGACGAGCGCTTTCTATCATTTAGTTCAGTACCTCCACCAAGGGGACTTACATTTTTCCATGACCTACATAAAGAGCTATCAAGGTCGTTGAATAAGCCATATTCTTCCAGAGTTTTCAGCCCTCAAGTTCATGTTTATTCAGATATAAGGGGGCTGAAGGAATATGGTTATGGGGCTATGCCAAAAGTAGAACAACCACTTGCCAGTTATCTTTCACCAGCATCTGTATCGTCCCTGAAGTCCCCAATGCTGCCCACTAAGCCATTAAAAACTTTGTCAATGTTAGTGGGTAAAGCATATACGGCAGCAGGTCACGCCTCTTCGGTGAAGCAGTTAACACCGTGGTAGAGAGGTTTCAGGAGGCAAAAAAGCAAGCGGAGGTGTTCAAACGATATCTCCCTCACCGTCAACAGGCCCCTGGGGCTGCTGGGTGTGAGCAGCCCCAGCCGGCAAGCTCCTCATACTGAGAGCAACAGAAGGAGAGTGTCGCCTCTCGCGCCCCCCCCCCTCAAAAACCATGGGGTGCGGGACGACAATCTCAGCCGAACCCTTCTAAGCAGCAGACCGATCTGAGGAACGTTCTGTTGGTGAAGAAGGCTTCGGCAAAGAAGAGGTCCTGACGCTCACGGCGTCAGACTTCTGAGAGCAGCCCCCTTCGGGGTGGAGCAGTGTTCACCTCATTACATGGTGCCTGCCCCATCCCGGTGCCCTCAGGAGGCCGTTCTGCCAACCCCGCCACTCTCGGTGCCTCGGGGTGCAGCGGTTTCCAGCGCCCCCATGATGCTGCGTCGGACTCGTGCCCTCTGAGGAGGGTCAAAAGTCAGTCAGTTTGGTTATTTCCTGCCAATATGCTCCAGGTCACCGAAGTGACGACTTTTATTCCACCAGAGGCCAGCCTCGAGAGACTGGTTCCCTTAGTAGATTATCTGTCAGAGTGGAAGATTCTGCCAAACATATCTCAGTGGGTCCTGCATATAGTAGACAAAGCTTACAGAATCCGGTTCTTGTCCACCATGCTACAACGGGGTGTTACTCACAGTGTTACATCCAGAACAGGCTTTGGTGATGGAACAAGATGTGAAACCACTATTAGCAAAATAAGCTATAGAGCTGGTTACTCCGGCCAACAGAGACTCAGGGTTCTCCAGCCGGTATTTCATTGTTCCAAAAAAAGGATGGGGGGGGGGGTTGCATCCCATTTTAGATCTTCATCTTCTCAATCGTTCAGTCAAGAAATTGAAATTCAAAATGCTGACATTGAAGCAGACCGTGACTCAAATCAGATCCGAGGTTTGTCACGATAGATCTGAAAGATGCTTACTACCATGTCTCCATCATTCCACAACACAGAAAGTTCCTAAGGTTCGATTTCGGGGGCAAAGCCTACCAGTATCGGGTTCTTCCATTCGGTCTAGCTCTATCACCCCGTACGTTCACGAAATGCGTAGATGCAGCTCTAGCTCCGCTCAGACTGCAGGGCATATGTATTCTGAACTACATAGACAACTGGCTTATCCTAGCAGAGTCAGAACAATTGGCGGTTCGACATCGAGGTGTCATTCTCGCACACATGAAAAAATTGGGGTTGAGTTTGAATGCCAAGAAAAGTGTACTTTCTCCAGCACAGAGAACCACCTTTCTTGGTGTCGTGTGGGATTCAGTGACAATGAGGGCCGTGCTCTCGCCTGTTCGTGTCACTTCGATCTTCACAGTTGTAAAAGAGATAAAGCTAGGCCATTCACTCACTGTAAAACAGTTTCAAAGGCTGTTGGGTCTGATGGCAGCCGCGTCCAACATTATACCGTTCGGCCTGCTGTACATGAGGCCCCTACAGTGGTGGCTCAAGACCAAGGGGTTTTCCCCGAGGGGGAACCCACTCTGTATGATCAAGATAACACAGCGGTGTCTCCGTGCCTTGGTTATATGGATGAAACGTCACGTTCCAAGATGGTCGCACTCTGTGAGAACTATGTAAACTTAAGAGTTTACAACGGTTAGTTTTGCTAAATTATAAGAAATTGAAAGAAGTTTTGGAGATTGTGAAAATGGCACCGCCTAAGAAAACTGAGAAAATGGAAAGTGATATGGAAGAAATTCGCAAGTCACTTAGTTATATGTCTGGGGAACTTGTCAAAGTCACCGAACAGCTGACAAAGCTAACGCAAGTTGTAGAAGAGGTGAAACAAGTAAAAGATCTGTTAAGCGCAAAAGACAAAATAATCAATGAACTCGAGAGAAGGCTCGATAACATTGAACAACAGATGCGAATGGAGGATGAAATAATTACTGGTCTGACCATCAAACCTCGGTCTTATGCGAAAGCTGTTGCAAGTGGTAGCAATGTCAGCGAGGATGGGGAGAAAGCTGATCTGCAAACACTGGAAAGGCAAGTTCTTTTGTCTTGCAATTGTCTTGCGCTTCATAAATCGGAAAAACAAAACTGAAATGCTGAGCCAAGGGAAAAAGTTGAGAGGAACAGCGGTGTATCTGAATGAGCATTTAACGCAGAAAATGGCAAATATTGCAAGAGAAGCTCGCTCCCTGCGGAAAATTGGTAAAATCAAGGCGACATGGACAAGAAATTGTAAGGTATTCATTCAACTTAATGGGTCAAATCCGGAACAAGCTAAAGTTGTGATGTTAAGAGACTTGATAGATCTAGAACAATTTAAATAATGGGATATATTCCTCTTTGCAATCTTGATACATCTCAAGATATGCCGATGTTGAACCCTGAATGAATATAATTTTGTTAAAATGGGAATTGTGGTCAGATCAATGGATAAATTTTGTTGTTGAACTGGGCCTGTATGGTTTTGTTAGAATATCCATTCGACATTCAAAGTACTCTTTTTTTCTATCATGGTCCCAAATGTTGATATAAACAGTGACAAAATATTTGATATGGAAACTGTCTTCGCACATAATATACTAGCACCTGGGGAATGTCACTACTTTACAACACAAGAGTTTAATGGGACTACACAAAGGTTTTCTGATGACGCATTTTCCATCATACACTTTAATAGCCAAAGTTTGAAAAGTAAATTATCAAAGATTAACAACTTTCTTAGCGAATTAAAACGGACATTTTGAAGTGATTGCTGTAACAGAAACCTGGTTGAAGGAAATGCAAGTTGACAGTGGACAGATCAACGATTACAACGTTTTATGTAAACAGGATGGGGAAAGGCGGAGGAGGTGTTGCCCTCTATGTTGATGCCAAATTGAAATGTAAAGTTGTTGAGCATAAAACTATAGCTGTGACTGATATGATGGAAGCACTAACGATAGAAATTATGAATGACAAAGGAAAAAATGTGTTAATTGCTTGTGTTTGTAGACCACCTGGGCCTGCTACTGATTTGTTTACAGAAAAAATAATAGAATTGTTTGACGATGTAAAGAATAAATCAGTAATTGTATGTGGTGATTTCAATATAGATTTGGGAAGTAACATAGCAACTAATGATTTTAAGCATTATATGGAAATTGCAGGTTTATGCCCAATGATAACCAAACCAACTAGAATCACAACTCATAGTGCTACGATTATTGATAATATATATACAAATATACACGGTGAAATTATAAATGGTATTTTCACAACTGATGTGAGTGATCATCTCCCTGTATTTATAATTTATGACAATTTCTGTATTAAGACCAAGCAAGATAACTCTTTCGTTGTCATAAGGGACAAGTCTAGTAAAGCTATTGAGGATTTTAAAGAAGATCTTAAGAGACAAAACTGGGATCAAGTATATACGAATGACTTAAATAATGCTTATAATGCTTTCATGACTACATTAATTAATTTATATGATCAAAATTGTAAACAAATTAAAATTTGTGCTCAAACTGTGAAGAAATCATTTGATAACCCTTGGATGACAAATGGGTTGAAAAATGCTTGTAAAAAAAATGTATCTGTATAGAATGTTTCTTTAAAACATTCTATACAGATAATTCTTTAAAAAAGAACAGAAGATGCAGAGTGCAGATATAAAAAATATAAAAACAAACTCGTATCAATTATAAGAAGACAAAAAAAGGATTATTATACCAATTTGATAGACAAAAGTAAAGGCAATATCAAAAATACATGGGGTGTAATAAATACAGTCATGCATAGAGGCAGGCCTAAAATTATTACTCCTGATTTTATAACCAAGAATAACTCAGATAAATATGCGACAGAAGAAATTGTAAACGAATTTAATAATTATTTTGCAAATATTGGCTCAAATTTAGTACAATACATCCCAGATGAAAATATTGATGGTAGTATTATTCCACATAGTGTAAACAGCATTTTTCTTGAGAGGGTACAAGCGAGTGAAATTTTGGAAATTGTGTATGGATTAGCAAATAAAAAGTCAAATGATTACATAGATATGAATATGTCACTGATTAAGCACATTATAGACGTTATTGTTGAGCCTTTTACTTATATTTGTAACTTGTCATTCACTACAGGGAAATTTCCAGAAAGTATGAAGATAGCTAAAGTGGTTCCACTTTTTAAAAAAGGAAATAAAAATGATGTTTCGAATTATAGACCCATATCTCTGTTATCACAGTTATCTAAAATCTTAGAAAAATTATTTGTGAATAGACTAAAAAATTTTTTGGATAAAAACGAATTGTTAACAAATAGTCAATATGGATTTCGTTCAAATCATTCAACTGCAACAGCAATTTTGGAACTTGTAGAAGAAATAACCAATGCTATGGATAAGAAATATGTTACTGTAAGTATTTTCGTGGACTTGCAAAAAGCGTTCGACACTTTAGACCACGAAATATTATTGATTCAATTATATAAATACAGTATAAGAGGTATAGCTCATCAGTGGGTCAAAAGTTATTTAAAAGATAGAGAGCAGTTTGTTGAAATCAATAGCATAAAATCAAGAAATTGTCCAATAAATTGTGGTGTACCCCAGGGATCGGTACTAGGTCCAGTACTTTTTCTTCTTTATGTGAATGATATAGTAAATGTTTCTAAGTTACTAAAATGTATTTTGTTTGCGGATGATACTACTTTTTTTTATGCTGGCAAAAATATAAATGAGGTATTACAAGTTGTAGAGTACGAATTTGGGAAAATTATACGATGGTTTAATGCCAATAGACTGTCTTTAAATATCAGTAAGACAAAATTTATTATTTTTGGTTGTACAAATGTGGATTTAAATGCAGCATTGACAGTACAAGGAGTACAGATTGCAAGGACTCATGAATTTAAGTTTTTAGGTGTTGTTATCGATGAACAGTTGACAACAGTTGACATGGAAATTCCATATTGACTATGTTAAATCTAGGGTATCCCAAATTATAGCTGTGTTACATAAAGTAAAAGAATCTGTTAATAAATGTGCCTTAATTTTGTTATGTAATTCATTGATTGTTCCACATCTGACCTATTGCATTGAGGCATGGGGAAGTGCAAACAAAACTTATATAGAACCTGTCTTTAAATTACAAAAACGTGTCATTTGCGTTGTAAATGGAAGCGAATATAGGGCGCATACAAATTCAATATTTATAAAGTTAAAAACTTTAAAATTGAACGACTTATTAGAATATAGTCTTCAAAAAATCATTTGAAAACATTACCTGAAAAATTGCAAAATAGATTCATCAAGAGAGTTAGTAAATTTAATTTAAGAGGAACTGAAGTCTTTCAGAAACCTGACTTTAGAACAAAATTAAAAGAAAGATGTGTCTCAATACAGGGTGTCAGTCTGTGGAACAATCTAAATAGTGAAATTAAAACTTCAATATCATTTTTTGTTTTTAAGAAGAGTGTAAAAGCATTACTAATAGAAAAATATAATGCATCTATTTAGTAGGAAAATGTGATAATTGATTTATGACTTTGCATAGGTGCTGCAAAGCAGATGTGTGTTGTATGTGTACCTCCTTGGAATTGTAATTTGATTTGTGTTGATAAGGGGCAGATATTATAAGTTTATCTTCTTTTTGCTCCTTTTCATTTCTTTTCCAAAGAATGAAATAAAAAAATATGAATGAATGAATGAAAACGTCTCAGGTTACGTATGTAACCCCGGTTCCCTGATAGGGAACGAGACGCTGCGTTTGAGACGCGATGGTAACGCTCTGCGTGATTACGTCGTGAAGCACGTGTAAAATCAGTCCAATGGAAGTCCACTACGACATAGGTGACGTCATCAGGAAATTATAAAGCAGCCCTGAAATCAGACCGCGACAGCTTCTGAAAAACCTGAAGCAAGTCGATCAGGGCATGCAGGAAGTATGGCAGGCAAACGCAGCATTATATACGTAACCTGAGACGTTCCCTTTCAAGGGAACTCGAGCTGCGTTTGAGACGCGATGGGAACCCCATACCCACTACGCCATAGTGACAAATGCCCGTTCTGTGTGAAGTCCTGCGCACACTAAGAAGCAAGCAACCTCGCCCCAGGAGTGGAGAGGTCAAGGTCATAAAACCTGACAAATGTATGCGGAGAGGACCATCCTGCCGCATTACACACGTCAAGAAGGGAAACTCCCGAAATTAAGGCCATAGAGGCCGCCATACTCCGAGTAGAATGGGCCCGCACAGCCATAGGTGAAGGCTGTCCGGCCGCTTCATAAGCCAATGAAATAGCCTCGACTATCCATTTACTCATCACCTGTTTAGATGCAGGGCATCCTCTCTTGAGTGACCCAAAACAAACAAATAATTGCTCAGATTTACGCCACAGAGCAGCTCTGTGAACGTAGGCATCTAAAGCCCGGACTGGACATAACAGGTTAAGCTGTTCCTGATCTGGGGTATTAAAGGGGGGAGGATAAAAGGCCTGCCGCACTATTGGGCCACTATTGGGCAGTTAACAAGATTTAAAAAACGTTCTCCACACCATGTAGAGAACCGTTTCCATTTCAATGTACATAGTTTTCTCGTGGAAGGAGCTGTGGATTGAAGGACGGTCTCAACGACCTCAGTCGAGAGACCGGATTCTATGAGCTGGGCCCCCTCAGAGGCCAAGCCCACCGTTTCCACAACTCCGTTTAACCCTTTTCTATTATGTGCAGATCCCATAGAGAAATATTTGGCAGAAGTTTCCACGCTGCCAGAAATTCCGATAAGGGAACCAGTCTCTCGAGACTGGCCTCTGGATTTGATTGAACAATCATTTCGGTGCCCTGAAGCGGCTAACCGGCAGGGAACAACCGAACTGACCGTTCTACAACCCTCCTCAGAGGATTGCACGGGGACGCTGACACCTCGGCGGCCTGAAGCGGCGAACCGGCGAACCGGCAGGGAACAACCGAACTGGCAGCGCTGCGATCCTCCTCAGAGAGTCGCACCCCAGAGGGCGCCGAGGAGAAACGATTTCTCAAAACCGTCCCTCTTTTTTTTCATTCGACAGGACTTCTTGTCTAAGCTTTATTAGAGATGATGACAGTACTCAGATCTTGCCTACCTCTAACTAGCTTAGTTCCTACGACCCTCCTCGGAGGATCGTAGGAAAAAGCAGGCACCTCGGCACCCTGAAACGGCGAACCGGCAGGGAGACCGAACTGACTGCTCTACGACCCTCCTCGGAGGATCGTATGGGGACGGTGACACCTTGGTGCCCTGAACGGCGAACCGGCAGGGAACAACCGAACTGGCAGTGCTGCGACCCTCCTCAGAGAGGGCGCCGAGGAGAAACGATTTCTCAAAACCGTCCCTACCCCGGAGGGGACCACCCTTAGAAGCCTGATAGCCTCGGCATCAGGTCTTCTCCTTTGCACTCTATGCCAGTTTCAGGAACATAAATTGGTGAGGAAGAAACCTCTGGAACGCCGCTGAAAGGTTTAGTTTTCTTGAAAGCGGAGCGTCCAGAAAAACAGACATTTTTATCTTTCTTTTTCTTTATTTTTATATCAGAAAAACGTATACATATAAACATATATATATATATATATATATATATATATATTCTCGAATATATTCTCGAATAGAGTCAATGCTGACATCCTCACATTCATCTATGTCCTTAAATACTTTACCCACCAGTACTGCCTAATAAAATGTATTTATTATTAAAGAAGGCTGATGGGTAACGTCGGGGTTAAAAATGATGACGCCGACTCGGGAGAGAGAAAGCTCGCAAGCGTCTCTATAATCCAAGGCACTGTCATACCATGATACTTAATACCCATAACATTACTCTAGTTGGACGTTTGGGTATTAAGTTACACATAAAATAGAAACCGGTTTATTCCACGATCTCGACACCTCAGTGTGGAGATAGGGAAAAAACAGTAGTCCCCGACGAGGAGGCTGAGATATTTTCCCGTTTTTTTTAGATATATTTCATCTAATAAACTCTTTTTATTTTCACTCTCATAATGTTCAGCTGTCCAGTAAATATTTAACTAGCAACAGCATTAGAAAAACCTACTTTTAAAAGCTCCTCTTTATTCAACAGAGTTATGAGCTGCCTATTTATTGAAAAATCAGCCTTTTTCTTAATATTTTTATTTGTTTTGTTCACTTTTTCTTAACAAAACACTAACGATACCAATTCCTCGGAACTGGAAATCGCAGCACACTGGATCTGCAGGTGAAAGCTGAGATAGGGCGGGGCCCGTCCCAACCCACGCTGTCAGATCCGTTTGCGAACCCCAAAATGCGAGTCGCCGTGTCTAGGCAACAGCGGGACCCGCGCGGGGAGCGCGAACCGAACTGTCCTCCTCAATGAACGATCGGCGAGAGCGGAGCATAGATAGACTCATAATCATGATCATAGATAGACTCATACAATGCTCACAATCAGCCCCCTCGAGGAATGACTGGGCATGCTCCACTCCCAAACAAGCAACACAAAGCTGATGTGTGTCCCCACCCGTAATATAACGAGGGCAGGGAACAACACACCGTCTATAATCTTGCTTGCTCGCCATAATAATGATAGATATATTGGGCTTGACAGACAACAATAAATAGACAAGGACAGATATACAGAGAGCGCTTGCTGAAGGTACAGAAGCTGTCACGGTCTGATTTCAGGGCTGCTTTATAGTTTCCTGGTCTATGACGTCACCTATGTCGTAGTGGGCTTCCATTGGACTGATTTTACATGTGCTTCACGACGTAATCACGTAGAGCGTTCCCATCGCGTCTCAAACGCAGCTCGAGTTCCCTTGAAAGGGAACCTTGGTTCCTATCCCAGGGTCCAGTGTTAGGAGCTCTTTGCCATCGAGTTTGCTCTCGACAGATGCTTCTCTCACGGGCTGGGGAGTGGTAATGATGATGACTTCTCCAAAGACCCTGAGCTGAGCGGCCTTGCTCAGCTCAGGGTCTTTGGAGGAGTCATCATCTTTTGTGGTACATTACCTGCCTGGAGATGATGGCAGTTTTCAATGCGTTGAGACACATTTCCTTCCAGACTTGAGGGGCCATCACATGCTTGTTCGCACAGACAACATGTCGGTGGTCTCCTATATAAATTATCAAGGGGGTCTGCGTTCACGTCCACTATGCAAACTGGCGCACCAGATTCTCTTGTGGTCCCTAGGGAAGTTACTCTCCCTTAGAGCAGTCTATATTCCGGGACATCAGAATATAGGAGCAGACATCCTATCGAGACAGGGGCTGAGGTCCGGGGAATGGAGGCTCCACACCGAGGTGGTGGAGCACATTTGGGGAGTTTATGGCCAGGCACAGGTGGATCTGTTCGCGCCTCAGGATACGACGCACTGTCCACTTTGATATTCTCTCACGCATCTAGCCCCACTGGGTCTGGACGCAATGGTGCAGACGTGGCTGAGGCTACGTCTGTATGCATTTCCCCCGATCGCTCTGCTCCCAGGAGTTCTGGAGAAGGTCCGCCAGGAGGGAGTGAGTGTTCTGTTAGTAGCTCCATACTGGCCAAGCCAAGTGTGGTTCTCGAACCTAATATCCATTCTCGATGGCTCTCCTCTGGAGTTGACGGTCAGGAGGGACCTTCTATCTCAGGCAGGGGGAGCAATCCTCCATCCCCACCCAGAAACATTCAACCTGTGGGTCTGGCCTCTGAGGGGGCCCGACTCATAGATTCTGGTCTCTCAACCGAGGTTGCAGAGACTATACTAAGCTCCAGAGCTCCATCCACAAGGAAGCTATATGCCCTGAAATGGAGAGTTTTCACCTCTTGGTGTTATCTACGACAATGGGTTCCAGTTAATTGCACTATGGGTTCAATACTTGAGTTTCTGCAAGATCGTTTTGCTTCAGGGTTATCTCCTTCCACACTGAAGGTCTACGTTGCGGCTATTGCTGCTTGCCATGCCCCCTTGGGGGGTTTATCTATTGGAAGAGATCATCTCATTATATGTTTCCTTCGTGGCACCCTGAGGCTGAGGCCTGCAGTTCGTACCAGAATTCAAGCTTGGGATCTGGCTCTTGTTCCAGAAGGTCTATCTGTCGCTCCCTTTGAGCCTCTCGAGTCAGAAAAATTTCTGACCCTCAAATCTGTGTTCCTTCTAGCCATTTTCTCACTAAAAAGAGTAGGAGATCTCCAGGCCCTGCCGGTATCTCCTTCATGCCTTGAGTTTGCACCCGAGATGGTCAAAGCGTTCCTTTATCCTAAACCCGGTTACATACCTAAGGTTCCAACCAATGTACCATGCCCTATCGTACTGCAGGCGTTCTGTCCACCTCCCTTCAAGGATTTAGACCAGGAGAAACTGAACCGCATCTGTCCAGTGGAGAAAGTCTGATCAATTATTAGTATGCTTTGGGCCCCCTAAGAAAGGCCTTCCTGCATCCAAGCAGATGGTTAGCAAGTGGATAGTCAAGGCTATCTCTCTTGCATATGAGGTTCTGGGCCAGCCTTCACCTTTGGCCACTAGAGCCCATTCTACTAGGGTTATGGCGGCCTCCAAGGCCCTAATTTCTGGGGTGTCCATTCAAGAAGTTTGTGATGCAGCTGGCTGGTCTTCACCACTTACATTTGTCAGATTTTATGACCTAGACATGGATACCCCAGGGTCTAGAGTTCTCATGTCGTGACTGTTTAACACGACAGGTTCTTGGCTGTTTGGCGTTCGGGCATTCTTGTTCCCAAAGCGTCATCGACGCATCGCGAGTTCCCTCGAAAGGGAACGTCTCAGGTTACGACTGTAACCCTAGTTTCCTGAGAAGGGAACGAGACGATGCGTCACTTTTCCATACTTCCTATATCCCTGTGATCGACTTGCTAGCGCGGTTCTAAACCGGATGTACTTTTATACTTTCCTGGTCATGACGTCACCCGCCCATGATGCTCATTCTCGCCATTGGACTAGTTGATACATGTGCTTCAGACGCAATCACGCAGGGGCGTTCCCAACGCGCCATCAATGCATCGTCTCGTTCCCTACTCAGGGAACTAGGGTTATAGTTGTAACCTGAGATGTTTTTCCTTCATGGTGAGGACTTTTCAATTGGCTATTGCTTTTATACAAGGCTATGATATTTTCTATCCTCTGGGTTTTCAACCTTACAGACCTACTCAAGATCTCAGCCAACCCAAAGAACCCTCAATACAAAAACTAGATTTTCTCAGTAACTCGGTGGAATTTGTATTACTATCATTAAACAAACATTAATTAAAGTTACTGCTTAATACCAAAAATATCTCTTAAAAATATAGAAATTAAGTAGTAGTTAAAAATGTATTTTAAAACTCTACATGATTTATATAACCTTCTGCATATGACCCTCAGAGTACTTTCAGGGCCTTGTTGGGACCGCTGGCTGGCTCAGTCTCGGGGCGCTTTTCCACCGTCGGGCAGACCGGTTCTAAGAATGGTAAGAAACAGTTCCAGTTATATTTCCACTTGAGCGTAGTTCGGCATGATTACAAATTCTCACTCGGAATTCTCCCTAAAAAAGGTGCTGGTAGAATGCATGACGTGACGTCGCCAATCAGAATTGGTCACTTGTCTGTTGCATGGCTGCCAGTTTCTCTGTAGCTGGCCAAGCGTACTATTTGAGCAAAGTAAATGCAAGTAAATAATAAAATTAAAAGAGATATGTGATCATCCTCCATAACGAAGTCACTATTTACATCTCATACCGTCTGTAAACTCTTGCATTACCAAGGCAATGACTGACGCATTTGTATTACATTCCAACAACTACACAGTGGTAAATCAAACCATCTGTACCGGGTGGGCCAGATCGGCATGGAATGGAACGGTTAAGCAATGACAAAGTTTTGGCCTGATGGTGGAAAAGCGACATTGGTGATTGGTCATAGGTTTTACTATTCTTGTATTCTACTATTCAAAATAATATAATAAGCATAACAGGACATAAACATAATAATTTATAAGTGTAATATCTATTTTTCTTTTTAAATCTGAAACAACTGGTCATGTATTACATTTATTTTCTACAATAACAATACCAAATTAAAAAGTTGGTTACACTTTGTTTTAAGGTGTCTGTGTTGCAGTATAAATATACATTTACAGTCATGCTCAGAATTAACGGTACCCCTGGTAAATATGATCAAAACTGGCTGTAAAAAATAAATCTGCATCGTTTATCCTTTTGATCTTTCACTCAAAAAATTGCCAAAAATCTAACCTTTCATTGAAGTAAAAGAATTGAAAGTGGGGGAGTGGGGGGGGGGGGGGGGTCATTATGAAATAAATGTTTTTCTCCAAAACACGTTGGCCACAATTATTGGCACCCTTTTATTAAATACTTTTTGCAATCTCCTTTTGACAAGATAACAGCTCTGAGTTTTCTCCTATAATGCCTGATGAGTTTGGAGAACAACTGACAAGAGATCAGAGACCATTCCTTCATACAGAATCTCTCCAGATCCTGCAGATTCCCAGATCCATGTTGGTGCTTCTTCAATTCACTCAACTCATCAGGTCAGGGAACTGGGACGGTCATGGCAGAAGCTTCATTTTGTGCTCCGTAACAAATTTTTGTGTTGATTTTGATGTTTGTTTTGGATCGTTGTCCTGACGGAAGATCCAACCACGGCCCATTATAAGATTTCTAGCAGAAGGCGTCAGGTTTTGATTTTTTATCTGTTGATATTTTATAGAATCCACGATGCCATGTATCTGAACAAGACGTCCAGGACCTCCAGCAAAAAAATATGCCCACAACATTAAAGATCCAATGGTATATTAAATTGTACACATGGGGTACTTTTTTTCCTTGTGTACACCAAACCCATCTAGCGTGTTTGCTGCCAAAAAGCTCTTTTTTTGTTTCATCTGACCACAGAACCCTGTGCCGTTTGAAGTTCCAGTCATGTCTGACAACTGAATATGCTGGAGTTTGTTTTTGGAGGAGCGAGGAGGATTTTTCTTGAAACCCTCCCAAACAACATGTGGGGATGTAGGGGTTGTTTGATATTTTTTTTATAGGCGTTCTGACCCTCAAGACTCAAATAATCTCTGCAATTCTCCATCTGTGATCCTTGAAGAGTCTTTGGCCACTCAAACTTTCCTCCTCACCGTGCATTAAGGCAATATAGACACGCATCCTCTTCCTGGCAGATTCGTAACATCCTTGGAACTTCTTAATTATTGCCCTGATGGTCAAAATGGGGATTTTCAGTTCTTTAGCTATTTTCTTACAGCCACTTTCTATTTTGTGATGCTCAACAATCTTTTGATGCAGATCAGAACTATATTCTTTGGTTTTACTGATTGTGATGGATGATTAAGGGAATTTGGCCTTTGTGTTTCCTCATATTTAAACTCCTGTGAAACAAGAAGTCATAGATAGACTATTTCATGTTCCTAGTCACCCTGGTGTGCTAAAAAAGGTAAACATTAATGGGAATATACTTCAGAGATATTTTACTCGTAAAAAAATCTAGGGGTACCAATAATTGTGGCCAACGTGTTTTGGAGAAAAACATATATTTCATAATGTGATTCCCCCCCCACTTTCAATTCTTTTACTTTAATGAAAGGTTAGATTTTTGGCAATTCTTTGAATGAAAGATCAAAAGGATAAACGATGCAGATTTATTTTTTACAGCCAGTTTTGATCATATTTACCAGGGGTAGGATTAATTATGAGCTTCATCAGTGAATCTTTAACTGCTTTAATACTGTGCATGTTGATATCAGCGTTGATATTGTTAACTAAAGCTAAAAGTAAAATTATTCAAATCGTTTTTGTTAATTGAAATAAAACTTAAATAAAAGGAGATATAAATATTACATAAAAACTTAAACTTAAAAAAATTAATGAAATTTAGTAATATTGCTTTGGCTGAAATAAAATAAGTTTAATAAGTACTAAAATTACTAAAACTGAAATAAAAATTAATTAAAGCTAAATAATTATTCTTTTATTTAGCTAAAAAACAAACAAAAATTACAAAACATAACACAATTACTAGAACAATTCAAAATCATAATTAATACTTTACAAAAATAATACTAAGATAACACAACTTGATATTACATTTTGAATTAAGACAAATCTTGGTTTTTCTCATCCATGGATCTGTGGTAGTGTTTTAATGAACATACATTGCTAAATGTCCTGACTCGTGTACAAAGTTCAGATAAGGCAAAAGTACTTTGAAATCCCTTGACAGTCCTAAGTGAGTGTGTGTGTGTGGCCGCATGTCAAGTCAGATGAGTGTCAGGCTGAACTTGAACATTTGGTCATTTAAATGAGGCTAATTTTATATGATATAAGTGCAAGTGCATCTGTATAAGGACTATATGTTCTTTTATGTGTGTGCGTGTGTGTGAATGTGTGACTGCATGTAATTATGTATGATGAGACTAAAAGAATCTACACATCAATAATTTCTCTATGTGTCCCAAGACACAGTCATTCACGATCACATTCACACATATTCATTTACACACTACTATTTCTCTACAAAGTATAGAGTCTGTTATCTCAGGCATATTAAATCCTGACTCGCCAATAGCCCTGCAGAACATGGTACAGGGTCACAGTAAACATTAAAATAACTCATATAAAAAAAATCCACAGTGAAATATTGTGAGATTTTAAATCAACAGATCTTGACCCACATATAATATAGCCAGTGCAAAATAAATTATCTCCCCCACAGTACACAGGAGACATTCTCGTATTCTATTGTTGTCATTCACAGGAGTGGGAGAAAGAGACATTAAGTCAGTGGATGAAAATGAAAGAGAATTATTTCTGCACAAGACATTCTCTCATATAGCTGTTGTAATATTTCAGACATCCCTGAGCAGCAACATGTCAATCCCCTTTACGCGGATTGAAAGGAAGACTGAAGGGGGAAAAACAGAGGGAGGTGGGGAGAGAGAGTGTAGTATAAGATGTTTTGGGAATTTAGACGAGAGAACATAACAGCACTCTGCTCCATCTGTTATTCATGTTACTGTCTAATGTTGTCTGTCTACGGCTGCTATTACACATTCCCTGAACTAACGCTGCATCTTGTCAGCAGTCGCCTTATATAATGGCATACGTCCACAGCGGAGAAGTAAAGAAGAACTGGCTGGACGAAGAGACTGGGATGTGCCATCTGCAGGATGGCACTTTTTGTCGGATCTAGTCTGTATTACTTAAGATACTTACAAGAGTTTTAATATGGAGAGATTGATTACATTGGTTGGAAGAAGACAGAAATATGTAAAATTTGATGTCCCTCCCTCAGGCGTTATATTAGAAACACTCACGCGGCTGCGATTACCAGTTTTCTCTAATTTAATGTCAAGGTAAAAAAGCACAGTGTTAAAAAAAAAAACAAAAAAAAAAAATGAAAATAAAAAAACATCTTTTTTTTTTTTTTTACAATGTACTACTGTATGTTTATAACTGTGCAACAAAGCAGAGTTTGTTGTGTTCAGAACGACTTGAAAATATGTTAGTGTGTGAACCTACAGTAAGTTATGTAATGTATGTTTAATACAAAGTTGGCAAAGTGTATGATGCTTAGTATTTTAAAAGCTGTTCAGATTTTAAAAAGTGAAGTAGTGTATTCCGCCCTTTAGCTTCTCGACTGAATTTAATTATTAAAATAAAATTGTATAATGTCATATTTTAGTTAAATCTGCTGAAATTTGACCATTTTAAAATAAAATTGTATAATGTCATATTTTAGCTAAATCTGCTGAAATTATTTTTATTCATTGTAATAACATATATTTTTTTAATGTAACTGTCACAACCACCAGCTGTATTCACTCTTTCGTATGTCTTGTATGTTGTTACACTACATTTATGAGCGTTATCCTGGTTTACCGTGTCTTGGTTTTTTGATTCTCTGCCCGTTTTCTGCCCTGTTGCTCATTGTTTGCCCATGTGTTTGACCTTTTAACTTTGCCCAGTTAAATGGATTACGATTCTAGATTGTCCCAATAAAGCTGCATTTGGATCTTCAACCCAAGACAAAAATGTAAAGTTTAGATGACTTTCCCCAATCAAAATTTCCCCCCATAATACCTGACACCCAATAAGGAACATTATTTTTTAGACCCTTTCTTTGGCATAATGAGTAACATCACATGTTAATTTAAGCTAAATAAAAACCTTGTTACCCACTCATATGTTCTTTAACAGCATCTACTCATCAATAATCACTCTAAGAGGGACAAAAACACAAACATTCACTCAACATTCATGCACAATGTAAGTGTAGTGTCTGTTATCTCAGGCATATGAAATCCGACTGAGCAACAGCCCTGCAGAGCATGGCACGGAGTCACAGTAAACATTACAATAACAACATCAGCTCAAATAAAAACCCCACAGTGAAATATTAAGAGATTTTAAATCAACAGATCTTGACCCACATGTAATATGGTCTTTGCAAAATAAATGTTCTCCCCCAAAGCACACACATACATAAGATTCTCTCATCCTCACTTTTTTATCATTCTCATATTCACAGGAGTGAGAGAAAGAGACAAAGTTGAAAAGGAAAATGAAAGAGAATTATTTCTGCACAAGACAGTCTCTCATATAGCTGTTGTAAGACCTAAGACATCCTCAAGCAGATCTCAAATCTCCTTATACAGAAGCCCTGTTTCCCATTCTGGAGTATTTTTTTGTATATAAATATATACTTCAGGTTTTAACTGTAAAACCAGCAAACTCTAAAATAAATAGAAAAATGAAACTGCTCATATAATATTGTGCCACCAGGGTGACAATCAACATTATCCGAAGGCAAAATACTTCTGTTCACTGACCATTTGTTGAACACAATTCGACTTCATTTTTTAGGTTTTTAAGAGTTCAATTTTTAAGAGTATTTGTGGAAATTAATTATAAAAGTATTCATGGACTTCCTATTAGCTGTATAGTAAGCTACATAGAGCAGTCTGCACATTATCACAAGGTTTCTAATGGACCAGAGGATATTTCAGAATTAATTATTTGTTATGATTTGCACAGAATTTTGCTAGCTTTTAAGTTTGACAGCTCACCTGGCATCTCTTTTAGGCTAGCAATTTGGGAAAATCTAGCAATAAAGTAAATTCATAATGTGAGATACTGTATAGGCAAAAAATACAAGCACCATGGCTCTGAAATCTTTTTCTCATTTTTGCATTTTCTCTATTAACCTTAGACAAACTAAAAAGTACAGTGTAAACTAATGAAGCTCTATGTAGCAAATTAGCTCAATAACTTGTAATAATTAATTATGAATATTTGGATCAGTTAATATAATTAATTTAAAGTAGTAAAATTAATATAACAATCAATCAACCTGTTCGTCCCATGAACACTCAGTGGGAGGGAAATGTTTTTCTTACTGTACAGTACTACTAGAGCCTAGTCAAAATCTAAATCATAAAATAAACGTTATTTTAAGCAGAGAATCAGAACCAAATACGTATTGTGCACAAGTTTTATTAACTAAATCACAAACATAACTAATCTAAACACACATACATACATGCATAGGTAAAATGGTAAGTGACAGAATGAAACTGGAAACAGGAAATGAAACTATGGAAAAGATCCATTTAACTATGAAAAGAACCATCAGCTTATTATTTTCAGAGCACCTCATTAAATGTATACTTGCATGGCCTTTGCAGTGAAAGCATTTCATGAAGTTTCTGAAGAAGGATTTTGATGGTCCCCTGAGTCTCAATCGATTTCTTCTGCATTTCTTCTGCGTTGAAAAAAAAGAGGTGATGAGCTTGCATGGTTTGTTTGACTCCGTTCTGGTTGGAAGTTCTCTCTCTCTTCATGAGTACATGGCTGGCCACGCAGAGCAACCAGGAGAAGGGAGGAAGTCGGAAGAGTTGATGGTTGGAGTTGCGATGAACTTCTTCTGCATTGAATGAACAAGTTGTGCCAAACTCCTGATGTTGTCCTTGATTCTGTTGTGGTTGAGAGAGTCCACTCTCTCCTGAATGAGCACATGGCTGGTTGTGAGTCAAGGCCTGCTGCCCTGGGGCCTGGTGCGGCCCCGCAGGACAGCTATACAAACGTACAAGAGAAGGCCAAGAGAGCGGAGGGATTGTGTGTAGAGGCCATTTAAAGCCTGAGAAAGGTCCCACCTTTCAGGGTTGGCTCAACCAATAAGAAAGGGGGAATTTCCAAGCGGGATTTGGTAAATGGACTGCATTTATATAGCGCTTTCACAGACCCAATGGCCACCAAAGCGCTTTACAAGTTGCCTCACATTCACCCACCAACGGCGGTGTCAGCCATGCAAGGCGCCATCCAGCTCGTCGGGAGCAGCCGGGGTTAGGTGTCTTGCTCATGGACACCTCGAAACTTGGTCAGATGGAACCGGGGATCGAACCACCAACCTTTTGGTTTGTAGACAACCTACATGAACCACTGAGCCACTGCCATCACTGAGTCACTGATTTATGACTCTATCTCAAGTGTAGACCTTGCCATTTGTGTCCATTTATATTCAGATAGATATCACAAACACACACTGCATTCTATGAGAAGGTGATGTACACTAAAGTGTGAGTCATTAAATGAGAATTAGGGCGCTTTCACACTTGGTTCGATTGCCTGTTCCGCACCCGAGTTCGATTGCTCCCCCCTCCCCCTGCCCCCGATGGACTGTGTTCACATTATATTATTTGTATCCGAACCGTGGTACGCTTGCGTCATCAAGCTGCAGCTGGCGCGTAATCGTGTTGCTTGGTAACCGGCGCCGCTATGAATGAAAAGGCGTCAAAATGGATAGAATTGCTCGCTTCACATTTGTTCTTCTTTTTTTAACCTTTGGTTTTGTTTTGACACACTTGCTTCTGTCTGCCGCAAAAGTACTGAAATCGTTCCAAAGACAGCTGGCTGTCAGCCGAAGACAATTTTTGCGGAGGCAAGCATTAATCATCTCTCTGCTTGCAGTGCGTCAATCCCGCTTTTCGTCAAGGTAAGTGTATACACACACACACACACACACACACACACACACACACACACACACGCACACACACACACGCACACGCACACACACACACACTGACGACTGTCCTGTCGACCACATACATTATACGTCATCAATAGCGGTTCACTTCCACGGTTTGGTTCGATTGCGTTCATATCAGCAGCGAACTGCACTGGAGTTCACATGAACCGTACCCCAGACCACCTTTTTAAGCGGACCCGAGTACGGTTCGCGGGTGTGCACCCGAGTTCGGAAGACAGCGTTCACATCATCCAAACGAACCGAACTCTGACGTCATTTGAACCCGGGTGCGCACCAAAAGTGCTAGTGTGAAAGCCCCCTTAATTAGATAGGAGACACGATATAGGTGGGGTTACATTAACTAGCAGTTCTCTCATAAAATACATAGTATCAAAGACATAATAGATACAAATAGTATCAAAAGACACTACACAAGACAGTAAATCATTCACACAGTGTCCTGAGGTCATGTTCATTTATAGATGTAAGACTTTATCAGGCAATACATCCTCCAACCACTAGGGGTCACACTAGGGGTGACCAGCGGTATTGCTCCCAGTCACTTGGGGGCGCAGGAGGTCTTTTGCCTGCAATCCTCCTCCCAGTTGCCAGGGGGAAACCATTGGCAAGAACTCTCAGCTGTACTTAGCAATCATTGTTGATGATACTCACCTGTGTAGGGCCCTATTTAAGTTTGCCTTTTGTCATTGTTTTTTGTTCAGTCTTGAGCCTACCTACCTGTGTATCATGTGCGCGTTTTCCTTTTTGTGACCATTGGAAGCTTTGTTTCTAGTTTATTTGTTTGTACTTTGTTTTTTGATCATTCTAAAAGTAAAAGCTATTTGCAGTTCATGCTGCTTGTCTCCTTGAAATCTTTGTTACTCCTCTGCACTTGGGTCTCAAAATTCTCAAAGTTAGCTCACTCAGGAAGAACACCAGCTCTGTGTCCAAGAGATCGGGGTTCTAATCCCGCTGTAGACAACATTTCACGTCTTAGTCTATAGTCCCTGCTTCTATATCATTACAATAGATCAGTTCGTCCATAAATTAATGCAGGAAAGTCTGTTTTAAGGGCTGTGGGTCTTTTCTATGCTTTTTCTATGACCACGTTTTTAACAGCAATAAAACCAACCTATCTGATCGTAGTCATGGTAACCAAGACCTTTCTTGTCCTTGTTGAGGGGATGGGACCATAGATCCCAGAGTGAGTTTTAAAGATTAATTGTTAAATATACCAAATAATTGTGTCTGATTCGTTACATCTATGAGAAAGGTTTCTGTTTAGAGCGTGACAAAATAATCCAGTCTTCCGTGCAACTTGGAAGTCTTTGCTACATCTGCTCTAAAAACAGTTTTTTCCCCCCCATCTCAACCTCAAGTCTTAAAACTGGATTAAACCGATTTCAAGACTGGATTAAACTGATTAAAGACTGACGCAACAGATGGGTCTGTCTTTTTAACACCCTGTTGTTTTAATAATCATTACGTTTTTTTTTATCAGCCTCTCAGGCCCTGTGAACTTAAAATGACTCTCTGCTATTCATTTCATGATATCTAGAGAGTGGAAAAGAGGGACTAAAAGACTGACATTTGTGCTGTCCTATCTCTCTCTCCATGCACTGGTTTAAACTGATCTGGACTCTAGGGCCTGAATCCATCGATTTTTTTTTTCTTTTTCTTCTTTTTATCAGGGCAGGTAGAAGGAGGACTTTTACCAGGACACATTACATGGCCGGGAGCTGTTCCAAAAGATCTTGTGCAGTGCTTTGCTTTGTGTCTTGTGCTAAAATAACATTTTCACTAATGCTTTGTGATATAATATATTTGGGCAAATTTTTTAAATGCTTTTGCATAGATTGATCATTAAGATTTAAAGTGATAGTTCACCCAAAAATAAAAAAATCAGTCATCATTTACTCACCCTCATGTCATTCCAAACCAATATGTGTTTCTTCTGTGAAAAAATGAAAGTCAATCAGGTCCAATATTGTTTGGACCTCAAACAATCTTCAAAATATTTTGTGTTCTGCAAAATAAATTAATTCAGGTTTAGAACAACATAAGGGTGTGTAAATAATAAATATCTCTTTAAAGTTTCATAATATTCCAAGAGTTTTACATATTTGCCCTTTTCAAACAGTGACTATCAGTGTTGGTCAATAGCGTCACTACAATTAGTTTAACTACATTTCTGGGAGCTGTACTTTATTGATGAAGCAGTAGGGTACTGCTGACAAAGACTATATAACATTACATTTTCCCTTCAGCAATGAAGTTGCTTGTCTGCAGGGCAGGATTTATGCATAGGCATTCTAGGCATGTGCCTATATGCTTGCACATCCAGGGAGGCCCACTTACAATGAGGAGAAATATATTTTTTCCCTTCTTTTATTTCACTCTAATGCTTAAACTATGTATGACAACTTTATAAATTAATATCTTTTGCCTGTCACGATATGAGGTAAGTCCGGCCCTGCCTGTCTGTTATTTTTCATCAGCTGTTTTGAATCAGAATGTGAATCATTCAGACAACTCTCACACACAGTAATAACATACTTAAAAAACACAGAACAAAATGAGCACTGCATGAAGTGGATATTTACAGTATACAATCCATTGAAACCTGCAAATGCATTCTATTGTTTAGAGAGATTAAGATGGTCTTCATTATGTTCAACACCTGTATGTGCTGCTCATGAAGAACAACTGTGCAAGTAAAACATTTTCCAATCAATCAAAAACACGAAAGCACTTAAAGTAACAAAAATAACTATTTCATCACCATGTGCCGTCAAAATACCATGGTACATGAATATGATTTTGCATCTGGTACTGTATAAGCATCTGATGGATATGGTACTCCCACAATAGGCTGCTTTTTGAAAGCCAATTTTGAGAAACTTCTGCTGAGTCATATGAATAGTTTTTATAGATGTAGTTTGTATTTGACAGTATGCGCCTGGCATCTGGTTCATTTTTTACCGCTTACTTTCTCTCCTCATTAACACAACTGCCAACATATATTTTTTAAAATTATTTTGTTTGTAATAAATATTACCCCAAATTACAGCAATCTATTTTTAATATTCCATATTAGTAAAAAAAAATAAAAAAATATGAAGCTACTTTTGCCATGTAGTGTAAAAGGTTACTTTCTCTAAACAATAGCTTCTAGCTTATAGCAAATTTTTCTGTAGTTTAGTTTGTAGCTTAGTAAGCAAAATTTTGAGTAGCTTTCCCAACATTGTTGAATTTATAACCTGGGGGTACACTGCATCTTAAAAACCCTTTTTTGTCCATTGTCATTATTTGAATGTATGGTTATTATGCAAATATATAGAGTTATGGTTCTTACAAATATTGTTTTGGTCTTTCAATAACAGAGAGGTAAACATCACTCTCTATTTCTCTCTCTCTCTCTCTCTCTTTTAATCCATTGCACATCTCATAGGCTCTTCTTTTGAGTTATGTCTATTAAGGGACTCATATAGAAAACAACTTATTTATTGATTTGTTTTCCCAAAGAGCCAAAGTCAATCTGATAGTATTGATTCATGCTGTGCCTTGGAAAAACATTAGACGGCACAAACTGATTCACTTTATTCTATGTATCTGAAGAATAGCATTCTTTTCTGCCCGCAAATGACACACTTATGAACCTCTGTCTGTCTGGAGCAAGTGTATGCGGAAGACTAAAAGAGAGTGAATGAAACTAAGTGGGTCAGAGAGTTTGTTCATTAACAGATGGTGTTTGCTTTCCAGTGGCAATAAACAAATGCACTCAGCAGAGCCAAAAAGACCTGTGAATATTTGTGTGTGTGCATGTGTTTGTATTGGTAATATGCATGGATGCCCGAATATAAATGAATAGGGTGCTCTCTGATTAAGATTTTGTGTGGCGAAGCTGCAGCTGTAATTGCAGAGCAAAGAAAAGAATTGAGAGAGAAAGAGAGTAAACATTAAAACACAGAGAGAATGATTCCAAACCCCATTAAAGACAAACCACATTGTGTGTGTAGTGGTCTTCATTATTCATTAACAGTTAATTTGCCAGCGTAATTGTAACTGATGGTCTCAGACTGATTGTGTTTATTGCCCTCAAGATGTGTCAATGTTTTCATATTTAGTGAATTTAACTTAAGATCTACTGTAAGAGGTACCAATGCAATGAGTTACTCTTATTCCTAATCACGTTGACTATAATTTTGTTACATAATAAAATATTTTTATTTATATTTTATTTATCATTTTACTAATTGCCATGACAATGGGTCAATACGTTTTGGTGCAATTAAAAGTAAGTGTAAATGGAGCATCTTTAGCTTTTCAAATGACCTGACCTCTATCAATTAGGGAAACATCAGAATGAAATGGATCAGATTGTCTGAGTAATTTGTTCATTTCAGAATGTCTTCATCATTTACACTACAGATGGAACACTTGATTGTAAATCTGTTGAGCACTTGATGTATTTCCAGTAGTTTTAGAAGAGCAAAACTATATATAAAACCTTTAACCTCACCAATGACGGACTCTCATAGAACACTTCTCAATCGTTTCTCTGTGTGCAAGTCAAGCACTTTAAAGCACTTTAAAGGGTTTGTTCACCCAAACATTTAAATTGTCCTAATATTTTCTAGCCATCCTAGGTTTATATGACTTTCTTCTTTTAGCCGAACACAAGTTATATTAAAAATGTCAGGACATTCCAAGCTTTTCCAAGCTCTTTCAAGGTTTATAGTAACTGAGATTTTGAAGCCCAAAAAGAGCATCCATCCATCATAAAAGTGCTCCACACGGCTCCAGGGGGTTAATAAAGGCCTTCTGAAGCAAAGCGATGCGTTTTTGTAAGAAAAATATCCATATTTATAACTTTAAACTAGAATCACTGGCTTCTGTACGCGAGTCTAGTTTTGGCAAAAGAGTGACCTCTGACCCGACATACAGTATATGACATATACTTGTCACTTGGGGGCATATATGGAAGCGCAGAGGATGGAGCAAAACAAAAAAGAGGTGAAAAAAAAAGGGCTTTAAAATCTCAGTTATTCACTCCCATTATAAAGCTTGGAAGAGCCAGGATACTTTTTAATATAACTCCGATTGTTTTTGGCTGAAAGAAGAAAGTCATATCCACCTGGCTTGAGGGTGAGTAGATTCTGGGATAATTTTATTTTTGGGTGAACTACTAACACTTTAATGGGATAGTTTGGCAAAAATGGAAATTGTGTCATCATTTACTCACCCTTGTGTCATTCCAAATTAGTTTGAGTGACTTTCTTCTGTGGAATAAAAAAAAGCAAGATGTTAGGGAGCATATTCAAGCTGACTCATCTTCTACAGCTTTGTCTTTATGCCTTTTTGATGACTGACTTTAAACGATAGGGTATATCGCAGCCACCGCACTTGGCAGGAGTTACGTCCTGCTCCTTATGTGGGTGGCTAGCATTGAAGTCGCTCACCTCAGACGTCTTCAACTGAGGGCAAAGCTACATGATTCAGACCTGTTGACTTCACTAGGTTTTCAAGTGGGCACCCCATCTCACCAGTGTTTCGTCAACTAGCCCACAACAACTCAATGGGGCTTGACAGCAGAATCAGCGTCCTGGAACTGCTCCCTCATCCATTCAGGATTTCACCACTCAGCTCTGACCCCCGCCTCCTCTGCCAGCCTGGTTTAGCCACAGCTCGCTCCTCTTTAACCACAGCCATCTGGATGCTGTCTCTGCCTGCTTTGATATGTTGTTCACCAGGTTCTTGCGGGTTGCCCCTCTAACCCCAAGCATCCCCAATGCTCTCCAAAGTGACTCCCGGGAACCCCCTGCAACCCTCCTCCACCGGTAGATTCCAGGCTCTCCAACCCCTCTGCTGGCTCTCAGAGATGAGGGACTGATACTTCCCTAACTTGCGTTCAAGTGCCTCCTCAATCCTTTCCTCCCAGGGTACCATCAGCTCTATTAGAGCCACCTGCCTTGTTGCCTGGGACAAGAGCATGATATCTGGTCGGAGGCTGGTGACGGCAATCTCCTCTGGAAACTTGAGTTGCCATCCGAGATCAACTTTCATCTCCCAGTCCTCTGCCGTACCAAGGATCCCTAAACATCTGTCCTCCTTGCCTGCCTTCTCCCCAGGCCTGAGGAAGCCAATGAAGCGGGGGCCTTTGTCTTGGGCCTTGGTTCTTTTCCACTTCCTCTCCTACTCTAGCTCATCAGCCAGTTGCGCTAGCACCTGATCATCGCGCCACCTGAACCTCCCTTCAGTCAGGCCTGCCCGACAGGACGACAGAATGTCTCTTGCACTGCGCGCAGGAGGGATCCTCTGTCAGTCTCCATCTTTGGAGGTTTGTTGGTGTTGGCAGTATATCGTACACAGAGCTAAGGAGGAACTTTATCCGATGCCCCTCCATGTTCCAGATGACCTTCCAACTGAGGGATCTTCCTCGGACCCTTTCCAACCAGGTTTATGGCTACTGCCCTGGCTTGTCTGATCTCTTACTCCAAAGCCTGAATCTCCTTCTGCACCATCCCTTTCCGTTCCTTTGCTCTTGCCTCCTTCCAGCTTGCTCGGGCGATGACTCCCAGGCCCAGCCTCCCCTGAGTCACCGTGCCCATGATGTCTGCATGTTGTAAGCACTCCTCCGCTTCCCTTAGAGCTCCGCTGGCCTTCCACTTCCGTCCCCTCTTCACTACGATGTTCGTCTGTCACACAGCCTGATCATCACTATCGAGCAACATCATGGCCAACCGGACTTTGGCTGTCTTAAATTCCTCCACGACTTACGATTAATTAATTAAATAATTCACAGAAAAATCTCTCAGCATATTAAACCTTGATACATCACAACTGGTTACAAGACATGTGAGCATTATTGACATCAAACTGACATGTAAACTCCAGCAAATAATACAGTAAATTTCTGTCTGTTCATCAAATATCATATGGCTTCTGAAGAATTGTAATACAGCACACAAGCTTGACAGCATGCATCTCCATTCATTTGTATTATATGAAAAAGAATTGCATGAACCTGTGTCAAAACTCCTTTAGTGTACCACGGAAGAAAAAAGTCATACTGGAGTGACATGAGAGTGAGTAAATAATGACAGGTGGGTGAACTAACACTTTAAGCTTCAGACTTTCACTTGAGCCCTACCAAGAGAAAAAATGCTCTTAAGCTCAGTCTATAATGTTGCCTCTGACACGTTATTTTCCGTTCTGCAACAACAAAGGCTTTTGTTGATCACGGTAGACCTTTTCTGACCTTGTTGGAGACTCTTGCCATGTGTTTACCAACAAAATCCAGGCTCTGCTTTTTAAAAATTCCTCACGTCAAGAGTTTGAGACTTTTTGAATTGTCTTTGAAATCCGGAGATTTGTTCTGACTGTGACTATTACACGGATAAAGAGGACAGCCATAATGAAGAGAAAAAATGCAGCACAGATAATGAGCCGTAATGAACAAAAAGTACATTGTCTTTGTAAAAACAATTAATCTAATATGGATGATTCAGTTTAAGGACAGTTAGGAATTTCATTGCTCTTCTCTCCCTTTCCTTTCCTTTCCTTTCCTTTCCTTTCCTTTCCTTTTCCTTTTTTTATTATTATTAATATATCCAACCAGTGTGAGCTTCATTATGTCAGTTTCTAGTCTCTCTCTCTCTTTGTTGACTGTGCAACTGAGAAGCCTATCCACCAGGACCAATGAAAGTGTGCTTGTGTGAGTGCGTGTGTGTAAATGTGCGTGTGTGTGTGTGTTCCGCTACACACAATGGCAACTGCAGTGATAAAAGCTCTGCAGCACTCTCTTTCACATGTCTGCATAAGTGTGTGTGTGTGTGTGTGTGTGTGTGTGTGTGTCTCTGTGCAGGAGGAGACCATTTCAGTGTCTGTCAGATCTCATACGGAGTGTCAGAGCTAACAAGCTCCTGCATGGACTGAGAACACTGCAAATGGGACACTGCCTGGAGGTTGCTAGTCTTTGCATACACATGTGTTTGAATGTGCATGAACATACGTCAGTCTGAAGAATGTGACACAGCGTCTATATTTTGCAGCAGTATATTGTAAACTGTAGAGAATACTGTGTCTGTTAGTGTTTGAGTATGACATAAGTGTGATATACTGAGGATGTGAGAGGACTAAGAGCTATGAGTCGCATATGATTTAAAAGGAAAAAAAAAGTAATACCATTGCTGCTGGCGAACGAGTGGAGTATTCAAGGCTGGAAATCCGGAATCATATGGTAATCCTGACAGAGGCTGCCCTAAAGTAAAATTGTCACAGAGGAAGAGGTTATTGATTTATTTCCCTTGAAACTGTCAGAAAATCTGACAAAGCATTGACACAGCAATAAGTGATTAGTGAAATGCCAATTATCCAATACATGCAAAACATTCCCGTCAGTCACCTTCACATTGCGAATACACCGGGCATTCTGCCAGGAAAAAGCTCGCTTTTAAAACACAAACAAATGATTTATGAAGACAACAAGTGGAAGGAATCACATTAAAAATGCTGATGCTGCAATTATTCATGCAGAATGACACACACCTTTAGCACATTTAAAATGTTCTGTTTTAGACAGATGATTGTCTGTTAAGAGGTACAAAGCCATATTGTGAAACGGGGTGGTAACCATATTGAAAACTCAGGCAATGATCAGCGAATATGCCATTTCCCAAAAGTTACATAACTTTCAATATATATAAAAAAAATCACTAATAAGTTATATAAAAAATTCACTAAAATGTGCTAATAAGTTAAATCAGGTCGACTGAACAGGTAGGTAAGTTGATTAGTTAAGAACTGCAATACAGTTCAATAAATCTTTCTAGCTGTTAGCAAGGGTCAGAGTTCAGCTGAGAGGGCTGGAAAATAAAGTTATATGGAGCTTTAGTAAATCCTCTGGGTTTTCTGTGATGGACAGAGTAATTTCCAGACCGTCTTAATCATGGTAAAAAGAAAAAAGACCAGATATTTCTGACCTTCCTCATGTACAGTATATATGTATATATATATATATATATATATATATATATATATATATATATATATATATATATATATATATATATATATATACAGGTCCTTCTAAAAAAATTTGCATATTGTGATAAATTTCATTATTTTCCATAATGTAATGATAAAAATTAAACTTTCATATATTTTAGATTCATTGCACACCAACTGAAATATTTCAGGTCTTTTATTGTTTTAATACTGATGATTTTGGCATACAGCTCATGAAAACCCAAAATTCCTATCTAAAAAAATTAGCATATCATGAAAAGGTTCTCTAAACGAGCTATTAACCTAATCATCTGAATCAACTAATTAACTCTAAACACCTGCAAAAGATTCCTGAGGCTTTTAAAAACTCCCAGCCTGTTTCATTACTCAAAACCGCAATCATGGGTAAGACTGCCAACCTGACTGCTGTCCAGAAGGCCATCATTGACACCCTCAAGCAAGAGGGTAAGACACAGAAAGAAATTTCTGAACAAATAGGCAGTTCCCAGAGTGCTGTATCAAGGCACCTCAGTGGGAAGTCTGTGGGAAGGAAAAAGTGTGGCAAAAAACGCTGCACAACGAGAAGAGGTGACCGGACCCTGAGGAAGATTGTGGAGAAGGACCGATTCCAGACCTTGGGGGACCTGCGGAAGCAGTGGACTGAGTCTGGAGTAGAAACATCCAGAGCCACCGTGCACAGACGTGTACAGGAAATGGGCTACAGGTGCCGCATTCCCCAGGTCAAGCCACTTTTGAACCAGAAACAGCGGCAGAAGCGCCTGACCTGGGCTACAGAGAAGCAGCACTGGACTGTTGCTCAGTGGTCCAAAGTACTTTTTTCGGATGAAAGCAAATTTTGCATGTCATTCGGAAATCAAGGTGCCAGAGTCTGGAGGAAGACTGGGGAGAAGGAAATGCCAAAATGCCTGAAGTCCAGTGTCAAGTACCCACAGTCAGTGATGGTCTGGGGTGCCATGTCAGCTGCTGGTGTTGGTCCACTGTGTTTTATCAAGGGCAGGGTCAATGCAGCTAGCTATCAGGAGATTTTGGAGCACTTCATGCTTCCATCTGCTGAAAAGCTTTATGGAGATGAAGATTTCATTTTTCAGCACGACCTGGCACCTGCTCACAGTGCCAAAACCACTGGTAAATGGTTTACTGACCATGGTATTACTGTGCTCAATTGGCCTGCCAACTCTCCTGACCTGAACCCCATAGAGAATCTGTGGGATATTGAGAAGAGAAAGTTGAGAGACGCAAGACCCAACACTCTGGATGAGCTTAAGGCCGCTATCGAAGCATCCTGGGCCTCCATAACACCTCAGCAGTGCCACAGGCTGATTGCCTCCATGCCACGCCGCATTGAAGCAGTCATTTCTGCAAAAGGATTCCCGACCAAGTATTGAGTGCACTTATTTTTCACACTTATTTTTATAGGAATTTTGGGTTTCCATGAGCTGTATGCCAAAATCATCAGTATTAAAACAATAAAAGACCTGAAATATTTCAGTTGGTGTGCATATCTAAAATATATGAAAGTTTAATTTTTATCATTACATTATGGAAAATAATTAACTTTATCACATTATGCTAATTTTTTGAGAAGGACCTGTATATATATACGTGTGTGTGTGTGTGTGTGTGTGTGTGTGTGTGTGTGTGTGTGTGTGTGTGTGTGTGTGTGTGTGTGTGTGTGTGTGTGTGTGTGTGTGTGTGTGTGTGTGTGTGTTTTATTGGAAGTGTTTAATTTCATACAGAGTCAGTTGTAATTGTGCATATTTTAACTCAACTGCATAAAGAGCTTTCCTTACCCCCTCCTGCTTCAAACACACGCCACTTCCTTCCCAAAGGAGAGGAAAGACATATTTTGCCCTCTCTCTCTCTCCCCCTTAATGTCTGCTTCTCTCTCTAATCATGCTATTGACAGGTTTTAAATGAATCATGAATGCAAATTTTCTTCATGCTTTCTTTCCTTAAAAATAAAAATGCTCACTCTGATGTCATTCCAAACATACAGAAGAGAAAAGTCCCAATAGGGCCCAATGTACTGTGTTACAGTAGATAGGAATTTTCCATATTGATTTTTGCAGGTATTTTACCCATATTTTGAATCATGGATTGCATTGTGTTTTAGGGTTAAAGTAAATGTCTGCAAACTTAACAGATTATGTCCTGGCAGAAAATGAGCAGTACCCTTTCTGTTTTTTTGTCTGGATTATTTTTTTTCTTTTTCTTATAGTGTATGAAAGCCACATATATCTCAATTTACACTTTACATTTATCTCTCTATTATATCTGTGACTTTAATTTTTTATTTTAAACTTT
The DNA here is from genome assembly GCA_026230005.1 of Gila orcuttii. Classification (NCBI taxonomy): domain Eukaryota; kingdom Metazoa; phylum Chordata; class Actinopteri; order Cypriniformes; family Leuciscidae; genus Gila; species Gila orcuttii. The sequence goes on along the minus strand of JAPDVR010000013.1, from coordinate 29,673,457 downwards.
ATCTCAATTTAACATGTTAATTTCTGAGGCAGAAACTGGCTTCTATACAAACCTGTGGTGTTCCCTTTCGTTGTCACTCCGAGTTACGTCGGATGACGACGAATGGGGTTTCGCTTAGAAAGCCTATCAGCTTCGAGTATTACAAAACGAGCCTATGGCAAAGAAATGCCATGGGTCTGCGGAATTTGCATAACTCCGCCCCACCTCGTGGGTATAAAAGGAGGAAGTCCGCAACAGCAGTTTATGTTTTCGCTTCGGAGCCAAGTGTATTCTTCTCTCCACAAGCCATCTCTGAATTGTCAGCTTTACAAACGAGTGCCTCGAGTGTTGGTGTGACGGCGATCTACGGCGAGCGCGTGCTTCCTGCTGATCTGTTGCAGTGGTCTGCCAGTCGGTGCGTGTCTCCCCGGGTGCTTCAACACTTGAGTTTTCTCTCACTAAAAGAGCTTGCACGCGGCACGTCTTTTTAAAGACGGCTCGCCCGTGCATTTAAAAAAAAAAAAAAAATGAATGGTGCGGCAGCTTGGTATCGGACTCTGATGGGCACGAGCGTTGTCTAGTATGTTTGGGCTTGATCATGCTAGAGCAGCACTCGTGGATGACTCATGTTTTCTCCATGGAAACATGATCATCGCGTCATTAAGGTCGAGACTCGGTGAACTCACATGAGTGAGAGTCCCCTCATCCACCCCCCGATCTTCGGCTGGTGGCCAGGGTGACCTGAGGGTTTCGGTCTGGAACAAGGCGCCGACTATGTGTCCGGGACCCCAGCCCCCCTCTTCAATGACGGTGCCCGCTAGTGAACAGGTGATTCCCACGGGTCTACCCTCTGGTGGCCCGTGTGTTTCATTTGAAGCTACAGAGGATGATATTATGTTTGAAGCAGCTTCACTAGGTGGTTTTGATTTTCCTGGAAGTGACGACTCGTCGAGTCTGATCCGGAGATGACGGCCATGCTTTCCCGGGACGATTGGTTTTTGGGTGAGGCCGCCGACCCTCGTCCACGGCAAACCCCAATACCGTTCTTCCCGGACGTGCATGATGAGATCAGGGGCCATTCGCTGATCTCATCCGCCTTTCCTCCCCTCGATGGGGCCGCTGCCCGTGGGTACACTGGCGTTCCCCCGGCTGAACGCTCTGTTGCGATGCTATGTGTCCTCAGAGTGCTTCTTCTCGGCGCAATCCTAAGCACTCGTCCGTGGCCTGTAGTTTTTCGTCTACGCTTGTGGCGAGATCCTATAGCGCCACGGGACTGGCGGCCGCCTCACTGCGTGCCATGGTCATTCTGCTGGTCTACCTGACCCAGATGCTCATGGACCTGCACGAGGGCGGGACTGACCCAGGGCTCTTCACTGAGCTGCGCGCCGCCACTAACCTTGCTCTCCGAGCGACGAAAGTGGCCGTACGCTCCCTGGGTCAGGTGATGCTCACCATTCGGTGGCCGTACCTGTTTGATGTGCTGGATGTCGCGCGGACCCGTCTGTCCGACATTCCCATATCCCAGGTCGGCCTCTTCGGCGGTGCGGTTGAGGGCTGGCCCAACAGCTCTCAGCCGTCCATGAGCAGACTGACGTTGATTCTGTCCCGACGGCCCCGCCGTCCGCTCAGATCCCTCGGTCTGCCAACCGCCAAGGGCGCCCTCCCGCGGCTCCCACCCTGCCCGTTCACCCGGGCCGGCTCTGGAGGCCGCGGCCGGACGCCCCAGCCCTCTCCAGCCCCACCCTCCGCTACGCGCCGGGTTAAGCGGCGCTCCTGAGACGGGCTCCTCGCGGATGGAGCAGGTTGAGGTCGACTCTGTCCCGACGGCCCCGCCGTCCGCTCAGGTCCCTCGGTCTGCCCACCGCCGAGGGCGCCCCCCCGCGGCTCAAACCCCGCCCGTTCACCCGGGCCGGCTCTGGAGGCCGCGGCCGGACGCCCCAGCCCTCTCCAGCCCCGCCCCCCGCTACGCGCCGGGTTAGGTGGCGCTCTTGAGAGGGGCTCCTCAGAGATGGGACTAAGTTCTTTCCAGGAGTTGGGAGCAGGACCACTCCTTTCCCCGGTGAATCCTTATTCGCAAAGAACTGACTCTCCCGTCTCTGAGCACACAGAGTTCTCGGACGACACAGAGCGCCGCCCTCTAGCCGTGCTCTCCTCGTCCCCCTCTGTCCCAGAGGTGGTTGACACGGCGTGCCGACCACGGACCGCTTCGCCCCTGTCCCCCTCTGTCGCCAGACCCCTGGCAGAGCAGGCCCCCGCGGGACGACCAGCCTGGTCCTCCCCTGGCCCCCTCTGCCAGGGCGCAGTTGCTAACTGTGACCCCACACTGGGCCGCTATGCCATCCACGTCTGGGCCAGTTACTCCGCTTCGCTGCCCCTCCGGGGGGACGCCTGTCGTCGCGTGATCCCGCCGGTTCAGTTCCTGGGAGCCTGGCTAGAGCTTCCCCGTCTGTCCCGCTGGATCGCGCGTTCCGTCAGGCTCGGCTTGCGAATCAGTTTGCACGGTCTCTTCCCCGCTTCAGGGGAGTCCACTCCTCTTTGGTCGGTGGCAATGCCCCCGTCATGAGAGCAGAGATTGCCACCCTGCTGGCGAAGGGTGCAATCGAGACTGTCCCTCCAGCCGAGATGAGGTCCGGGTTCTACAGCCCCTACTTCATTGTCCCCAAGAAAACCGGTGGGTTACGGCCAATCCTGGACTTGCGCGTGCTGAACCGCTCCCTTCACAGGCTGCCGTTCAAGATGCTCACCGCCAAACGCGTTCTCGAATGCGTGCAGATAGATCTGTTTGCCTCTCACGACTCGACCCATTGCGCCCCGTATTTTTCCCTGACCGAGGGCACGCTCGGCACGGATGCACTGGCGCACAGCTGGCCGCCGGGCCGCAAATATGCGTTTCCCCCAGTGAGCCTTCTTGCGCAGACCTTGCGCAAGGTCAGGGAGGACGAGGAGCAGGTCATTTTGGTCGCGCCGTATTGGCCCAGCCGGACCTGGTTCCCCGAACTTGCACTCCTCGCGACAGCACCTCCCTGGCCCATTCCTCTGAGGAAGGACCTTCTTTCTCAGGGACGGGGCACCCTGTGGCACCCTCGCCCCGATCTCTGGAGCCTCCACGTGTGGCTCCTGGACGGCTCGAGGTAGGTTTGAGTACCCTTCCACCAGCGGTGGCGGCTACCATCACTTCCGCTAGAGCGTCGTCCACGAGACACGTCTATGCGTTGAAGTGGAACCTCTTCGTCGACTGGTGCTCTTCTCACCGAGAAGACCCCCGGAGATGCTCGATCAGCGTTGTGCTTTCCTTCCTTCAGCAAGGGTTGGAGCGAAGGCTGTCTCCCTCCACCCTTAAGGTCTATGTTGCCGCCATTGCCGCACATCATGACCCCGTCGAAGGTAAGTCGGTAGGGAAGCACGACCTGGTCATCAGGTTCCTGAGAGGAGCGAGGAGACTAAATCCTCCTCGTCCTCCTCTCGTTCCCTCTTGGGACCTCTCAGTGGTTCTAACTGCCCTGAAGAGTGCTCCCTTTGAGCCCCTGCAATCAGTTGAGCTTAAGTTCCTGTCAATGAAGACAGCGCTCCTGGTTGCACTGGCCTCCATCAAGAGGGTAGGGGACCTGCACGCATTCTCCGTCGACGAAGCGTGCCTGGAATTCGGGCCGGCCTTCTCTCACGTGATCCTGAGACCCGGCCCGGATACGTGCCCAAGGTTCCTACCAATCCCTTTCGGGACCAGGTGGTGAACCTGCAAGCGCTGCCCCCGGAGGAGGCAGACCCAGCCTTGGCACTGCTCTGTCCAGTACGCGCTCTTCGCGCCTATGTAGACAGGACGCAGTGTTTCAGGACCTCAGACCAGCTCTTGTCTGTTATGGTGGGAAGCTGAAGGGAAAGGCTCTCTCCAAGCAAAGGTTGTCTCACTGGATAGTGGACGCCATTGCTTGGCACACCAGCAGCAAGGCCGACCGTGCCCCCTTGGTGTGACGGCCCACTCCACCCGGAGTGTGGCATCCTCTTGGGCTCTAGCGCATGGCGCCTCGCATGGCGCCTAACAGACATCTGCAGAGCTGCAGGCTGGGCGACACCTAACACATTCGCCAGATTCTATAATCTCCGAGTGGAGCCAGTGTCCTTCCATGTACTCGCTTCAACTAGCTAGTACCGGACCCGCTCAGGTGTCTTCGCTTGCTCGCCATTTCACTCCACGGACTGGATAAGTGCGATATTCTCCTCAGGCTTCCCCGGAAGCCCTGAGTTCCTCCAGCACTCCTGACGTCGGCGCCAGTGTCTCTTGCCTGCGCGTCGGCTAGGTGCCTCCCGTGTGCATGGTCCCTCCCCTGAGCGACCCCCACATGTGTATTTCCACTGTAAGCCTCTCTGAGCATGTGTCTTTCCCTTGGCAAGCCACCTTGCCACCCCTGGGGTTGAAATATTCCACCTGCTGCTGGACACCCCAGTGTTCTCCATATGTTTCCTTCGGGTCATATGTGTATTCTCTAAGTCCCCCCCCCCCCTCTGGGTTGGCATTAATTGCATACTTCCCCTAGCTTGGGATATGCTTCTCAGTGTACCTTGGTATTCCTGTGTTAAATTGAGTCCTTCGTCCTTCTATGTCAGGGACCTCGATTTACGCAGGGCACTGGAAGACAGCTGAGAAGGTGGCGTGATTAGACTGGTAACCCCATTCGTCGTCATCCGACGTAACTCGGAGTGACAACGAAAGGGAACGTCTCGGTTACGTATGTAACCCTCGTTCCCTGAGTAGGGAACGGAGACGTTACGTCTGCCTGCCACTTTCCGCTGTACCACGGGGATCGCCTGAGCTCAGTCTTGGCTCCTCAGCGAAGAAACATAAACTGCTGTTGCGGACTTCCTCCTTTTATACCCACGAGGTGGGGCGGAGTTACGTCATGCAAATTCCGCAGACCCATGGCATTTCTTTGCCATAGGCTCGTTTTGTAATACTCGAAGCTGATAGGCTTTCTAAGCGAAACCCCATTCGTCGTCATCCGACGTAACGTCTCCGTTCCCTACTCAGGGAACGAGGGTTACATACGTAACCGAGACGTTATTTATTCAATGAAACACACATAAAATTATTTTTGAATAATCTTTTCCATACAATGACAGTTTTTATAATGGCTACAAAACTAAAAAAAAATCAACAACAAAAAAACACATGACTTATATATTCTGATGTGACTCATTCTAGATCCTTATGTTGTCAATCAGATATGGTAAACATGAATTTGGGCACCAGTAAGCACCTTAATAAACTTAAAATTGGGACACTGATTACTCAATTTCCTGCAACACAATATCACACAATAAAACATCACTGGTGTTTATGAACAATATTGCTGTGCCACACACCAGGAACGATATGGTATCAAGTTTCATTTATCATGAATATACTTTATAACAAGTATTGTTCTACATTTCTGTATGAAGACTGAATAAAACTTGACAACATTTTTAAGCAAACATATTAAGCAAACTAAAAAAATTATAGTAAAATGTTTATTTTTGGTGCATTGTGGACATTTTTTAATGTGAATGTTGACTGAGTTGTTTGAAACGCACCCAAGTCTTTTAAAACTGCCAGGAACCAAAATGTAAGCTGTTAAAAATTCTTTGCTCCACCGAAGCTCTGAAATCTCATTTGTATCCGTATTTAACATTTTTTACATTTAAATTCACCTTATTTTTTACATAATTTACGCCAAATACCATTGCTTGTGTGTTGAAAAAGTAACTCTTGAGTCTCCACTTTGAATATTCAGAATAGTGAAATTAGATAACTGCAGTTGAAGGAAATAATCTTAATTTTTATCATATGGCCTCAAAAGTATAATATGGACAACTTTAATGGCATTTTTCTGTTCATTTCTGGAGCTTGACAGATGTTGTTACACTAAAAACTGCAATTGCAAAAGAGGTGCATACAGATTCTTCACAAGATATGTTCCACAGAAGGACATGAGGGTGAGTAAATAATAACAAAAGTTTCTTTAAGAAACTTTCACAGTAAGTTTCACAGTAAATCAATTTTACTTCTACTTTAAAATGAAGACTTATCAGTGGTTTTCATTTAGCTGTCTCTGTATTTACAATCTGCCTCTCATTGATGTGACAGCAGACGAGGTTATCTGTTTTCCTGCTTACTACATATTAATATGAAAAGATGCCGTCTCGACTGCTCCAGATGTCTCTGCTCGCGGATACCCTCGGGGCCATCGCTATACCCCGCGCGCGCACCTGTCACACACTCTACTCCCGAGCTCGGTCCAAGCCGGAGCGAGTGAGTGAGCGCGTGTCACTCAGCAGCTCCACCCCTCCGTTAACTACACCCAGCTCACATCCGACCGAACCCGCACATCAGATACATTCACCGTTATACAGGTATCCCCTCAACGTCACTACCGTGGCGAAAAGTTGTTATAGGTGTTTTTGTTGGGATTTTGAGGGAACTTACGTGGACTTGGTTGGGTGTAAAGGTTGAAAATGAGAGTGAGGATGATTAAGATGACGGAGTGTAGCTGCTGGACGTACTGGACGCTGTTTTTTCTCTGCGCTCTCGTGCCGCTCCCAGCGCGCGCAGATATCACTTGCACCTCGTGCTTCGCTCCAATACGCCGAAATGAGGCACAAGTGCAGACAACGGCTTTTGTCAGCCGTGATTTTGGAAGTGTACCGGACGGCAGCACTGATAAAAACTGGAAGTGGGGAATTGATGGAGCTCAACTTTCCCCTGAAGCGCACATAAAGTCTCCTTCTGTGTCCTGGAGAGGGACACCGGAGAACTTGCACATATCCCAAGCGGAACGGACGAGCCCAGCTGAGGAAAAAGACGGAAAAGTTTATCCAACATGGTTTCCTGAGGAAATCAAAGTAAACAGGAGGGAAAAGCGTAGTCTGTTTCCGTCTGACAGCGCGGCCGGTTCTCGGTTCGAGTTCAGGCGTACCGGAGGTGTTGACGGTTCCGGGAAGAGGCAGAATGAACCACACCTGATTACGTCCACCTTTGCGTTGTCTGGAGATTCTGCTCATAACCAGGCCATGGTGCTGTGGTCCGGACACAACAGCAGCGTGAGTTTAAACTTTATCCATGCATCACATTTTAGAGAACCATAATTATTATATAGTTGTAAAGTTAAAACTGAGCAGGTGCATCATTTTATCTGTTGTTTTATTGTGATGGATTTCTTTAACATTCTGGACTGTAGTTCACGCACACGACTGGTGCGTGGCAGCTGCAAAACCGTGCACGCGTTACCGTTTTTTTCTACACCGCTCTTCTTTATTGCAAAAAAAATAAATAATAAAAAAATTATTGTATGTTTACGGACAGAGACTGCAACCAAGGCGTGCCATCCAAAGAGTCAATGCAAGAGCGCATGCATTTGACAGACCACGAATTAATCCATGAATGAAGACAATAAGTAAATCTGTCTCCCCTTAGTATTAATTTCTTTAATGTAGCCTATGTTTATTTTCCATAACTAATTATATTGATTATTGAAGCCACTAACACCCATCCATTCATGTTTCTATTATTTTGCTGAATTAAAGTATGTGTGATCATAATAGTCTTATTTTGCTTGTCATTATGTTGTGATCATACTTTCTCTGAAACTCTTTATTTAAATGGCAGATTTGAAGTTTTGCTTGGAAAGATTGCATTGAAGATTTTTACTGCATGTTGTTACTGTGCCTTATGATTTCATGTGATAAACAATACAATAATTTTTGTTTTAAGTCTCCCATAACAGACATTTGCCCCTACACCCGATTATGTTTACTTATATGCTAACTTCCTTACTACACACTATGCAAAAAGAGTAGAATGCCAGAATGTGTAGAATTTATGAAACTGTAGGCAAGCAATACCCAGATGACCTACTGCATCTGCTTAGATACTGAAGTGTGCAGCTAGTGGACACTTTTCTGTCCCATAAGGCCACAGGAGCTGAGAGAAGTAGAAATATTACAATAAATTGTCTCAGAATTGTGAGCCAAGTGCTGCATGAAAGAAAGTTGTTTCTTGTGGCTAAATTGTTAATATTTAACACCTTGTTTTTTGCGGGTGTCGTTAGTAAATCATAGGTCAAAAGACAATGTCAACATGGTGGATGAAGAATAAAGATGCAGTTTTTTCGGACACAGCTTTAGTCTGATTTGCCATCATCCCCTTTGGTTTTTGTTGCCTTCTTCATTAGGGCATCTGTTCTGGGATGCATATGTTTCAGATGAACCTGCCAGTAATGCAGTTTAAGTGAACACAGTGCACAGTTCAGAAGAATGAATTAATATTACTTTAATATGACTGTCAATTATTTGCCTGCAACACTTTACTTTATTAACAATCAATTTCATTCATCAATAATCTATTTCCTGCATATGCCAGAGACCTACATCTCTAGCACCCTGGGTCCTCTGCTTGTATTTCTCCATATGCTGCTGTGGTTTGAGTGACGTTTTTTTTTTTTTTTTGGTAACCCGAACTCATTCCTTTTTCTTCACAATTTCTGTGCCTCATCTGAAATATAAATGACTGACTCTGTCAGCATACTTTTAAGATTGGCAGGGTAATACCTGCAGAATTTATGTATGTGTGTGTGTGTGTGTGTGTGTGTGTGTGTGTGTGTTTCTGCAGTGCTGCTGATGCCATCGGTGTATCTTTTACCAAACCGCATGAGTGATGTTTTTGCGACGCCACAGATGCAAACTGAACGTCAGAGAAAAGATAGCATCCACACAAACTGTTTCTTCCTGTGTGTCTCTATCTCACCCTGACATACACACATTTATGCATTGCACATAGACATTTGTTGTATTGATTTGGCACATTTGACACTGCTATAGCCTACATAATGAACCACCAAATTGTTTAAAGGATAACGCACCCATCATACACATTCATGACGTTAAATGAAAAATGAGGCCCATATGGTAGTTTCAAAAGATCCGTTTAGGAAATGATGTTAGCACGAGAAGAGATGACACCGGTAGCCTCTCAGCGGCAAGCAACAAATGAAGCCCTCTGTCATGCCAGTTTTCATCAAATGTGAAACCTTTCCTTTTGCTTCCTGTAGACACTCTGTCTTATTACCACACAAGTGATAAAGCTAATGTCTGGCCTTTCACACCTCTGTTGGACCTCACTCAATCCCTGACACACACACACACACACACACACACACACACACACACACACACACACACACACACATACAAGTTCTATTTGCACTCTAGGATGCAGTGGGCAATAATAATAATGATACTTTTTACTGTTACAGCACAGCCTGCCTTAAATACCCTTGTTTGCTCCAGAAGGTGAGAGCAGATGGACAGATACCTGTAGAGTATGCAAATACCGGGATACAGCTAGACTCAAGGGTATCATAGAGAGCGTGTTGCAGGCGTGCACATTTGTGTGATGATGTCACGGAAGAATTGGAGACTAGGTGTGTTTCATTTGACAGTTGACTTCACAGGGTATTCTGCAATCTTAAAGGAATAGTTCACACAAAAATGAAAATTGTCAACATTTACTCACCCTCATGTCGTTCCAAACCCGTAAGACTTTGGTTAATCTTCAAAGGTTTCTGTCCCTCCATTAAAAGTCCAGGTAACGGAAACTTAAAAATATAATAAAAGCATCATGAAACAAATCCATATGAAGCGGTCCTAACCAAGCCTTGTAAAGAGATACGATCGCTTTATATGATGAACAGATTCTTCAATTTTAACATAACCAAATTACATTTAATTTCATATTAAACAATGCAACATACATTTATCACTTCTAACGCTTTCAGATATGAATTAAAACGGAATATAGTTGTATTTATATAAATAAACATAGGTGTATTACCTGCGCATGTATATTAAATGTAAGTATGGTCATTTCTATTGTATTTATTTACAGATATAAATTATGTTATCAAAGCTCAAACTCCTCTAATATGCAAAACTCAAATTTCATCTATATGAGATGAGATTTGTAGGATGTACCAAATGAGTGAATTTTGTGAAGTGAACTTCAACAGATATCCCCTACTTGGTGAGTAGGGCACAGTGAACACAGATTGGGGACCCTGCCATTCGCAGATACAGTCTGCATTTTATGATGGTACTCATTTGGCAACTTACTTGGCTCATGTTTTACGCCTTTGCATGCAAGGATTTGCTTTATTTTGATGTTAGTGGCTTTAGCGACCAAATTGATCCACAGCGTTCAGCAGTTTTCCTGAAGAGGAGTGTGTGTGTGTGTGTGTGTGTGTGTGTGTGTGTGTGTGTGTGTGTGTGTGTGTGTGTGTGTGTGTGTGTGTGTGTGTGTGCAAGAAACTGTGTGTTCTGCTGAAAGCATACTCTCTTAGGCCTAATGTCACTGAAAGCTGAAAGCTTTCACTTTTGATTCACGGCAACTGAGAGGCTGTTTGGCCGCTTTCTCAATTGTAAAAACAATCAATGAAAATCCATAAAGATGATGGAAATGCAAGAGAATCATTTTGCTGCCCCTGCAACGCCTGCCCTTGGGTCCTGATCCATAGTTTGCCCTCTAAAGTCCACGTTGACATTTTCTCTGAGAGGAGCCCCCGCAGAGCAAGAAATCATTGTAAAGGTGGGGTTTGTGTATTTCGTTGTCTAGACAAAACGGATCTTATGCAAATGTGGCTAAGGAAGCACATCTCCAGGGGAAGTCTCTCCATGGGAGTTTGATTGCGATCAAGCAGTGATTTTAGCGTTTAAAAAAAAAACTCTCCGGCTTGCTGTGAGAGAATCGCAGATTATGGCTGTACAATCATAGGTTGCACAGGATTTATTTTGTTTGCCTGTCTGTTGCGCTCGAGTTTCATGTTGATGCTCTGTTGATGCCCTACAGGAAGATGGCAGTCAACTATGTCCAAGTGTGGGCTTGTGCGTGCGTTCATGTGAAATTTTGCAAGGGTGTGTGCGCATGTGTTCATGTGAGTACACATGGCCTGCGGAGAGCATGAGGAATGTCCTTGAGTTTGGCTGTCCATCCAAATGTCTACACATCCTCTAACAGTTTCACTCTGGAGTGACAGCCAAAGTGGTTGTGTGTGTGTGTGTGTGTGTGTGTGTGTGTGTGTGTGTCTGTGAGTTTGTGTACTATCTATCTCAGGGCAGCAGAGTGGCTGAGCTTTAGTACACACTCTGACTCGGGGACACATCAAGCCTGGTTAGTTTTAAAGGACTTTTCGATATTAGGGCAGTTTGAGAGGAAGCCAATGTTTTAGTTTTGCGGCAAGTCACTGCAGGTACTTCAAAAAAGTTTGTTCAAAAAAGTAGTTTAAAAAAATATGTAGAACTTTGATACACCAACGCTGCATTTATTTGACCAAGAATACAGCAAAACAATATTATAAAATATTGAATATTAAATATATTGTTAAAACTTTATATCAGTTTAAAATATAATATATTCTGACGAATACTTTATTTCTGACATTGTCACATGATCCTTCAGAAATCATTCTAATATGCGGATTTGATGCTCAAGAAACATTTATTATTATCAAGGTTGAAAACCATTGTGCTGTTTTTCAGGATGGAATAGAACGTTCATAGGAACAGCATTTATATATAAAAAAATATTTTGTAACATTATAAGAATCTTTATTGTCCATTTTTATCAATTAAACGCATCCTTGCTGAACAAAATTATTCATCTTTCTGTTCCCAAACCTTTGAACTGTATATTAAAAATGTTTTTGGTTCCATATTCCCTTTTCTTTCATTTGTTCAAAGATGATGAAAAATGAAAGAAGTTTCAACAAACTATGCTTTAATACCAAAATTAAGTTCTTGAATGAATGCTCATGCAATCTAAAGTAGAATTAGCCTACCTCTTTTGACATCCACCTATATTTTTTAAATTAGCCACCGCCATACAATAACTAACTTCCCAAAACTTACAGTACTAGTCCAGGGGGGGGGGGATTTTACAGCTTCTGTCCATTTGTTTACAGACAAGTCGTATCCATTTACCTGAATCATATGATCAAGTGAATCTGCACATTCTGTCTCCAATAATTTGTCACCTAATGTGCAGAGCTGGTTGCATAACCTCAGGATTTATTCTCTCAAACCCTGAAATCTCATAATCATTATTGGAATCTACCAGAGCAATGTGAATATATTTTGTTAAACTCCATGTTTTACAGATTCATGTATTGTGTCACTTACTAATCATTTTAAAATCCTATGATTTATGAGACACAGCCATTCGAAAGTATACGAATATCCAGTACCAATATAAGTTTGAAGCTAAAATAATTTGTCATTTGCTCAGCACAGAGATTTATGGACAAATTCAAGGGGAAGTGAAACAAACAGCCCAATTCTTAACATTTCTGAAGCCAAGGATTATAAATATCTACAATAAAAAAGTATTTATTTTGTCATTGTAAAAAATATTGTTGTAAAGCTTGGCAATCTTTTAATATTATGTTTCCTTAAAGTCATGATCTGCTGAAACTCACAAATGTGGTGGTGATGGTAAGTTCAGTCAAGACTTTGGCACTTTGTGCCAATTCAGTCATTTAAATCTGAGTAGATTAGGTTTTTGTTTATCCGTAAATGTTGCTTCTTTAAATTCGAGGTTGACCAAAAATGGATTTTCAGAGGTGGGAAGAACATCATATTTCTGATTTATACGATGACAGTTTTTAAAATCTGTATATTGAATGTGCTAAATATGTCCTTGGTCTTTCTATAGCCCTTTACACCTGTGACAGGCCATGACATGCAGAGCCTACAGAAGTGCAAAATGTATAAAAACTCAGGTGCAGTTACAACCAAAAATCACAATAAACCCAAATCCCCAAAGAATCCAGAAAAAACAGTATAACTAGAAAAATTTACATTATATACGGATAAGAAAATGAACCACAAGCTTGAATGACTTCAAATAACCTTCCTTCTCTTTGTTTTTATTTGTCAAAATGAACATGGGTTACTCAATGGTAAATCATGCTTGTGTGGTGTTTTTTATAACATTCTATCTATATTAATAATAATGCAATACTAATAATATTAGACTATAAAGAGTGATGAAGATTTATGTACTACATGTAAGATTTATGATTTCTTTTTCCCAGATGAAGTTGTATGTGCTGACAGGGCTTATTTACATATACTCACATTTTCTTGGCATGCGTTGACTTTAATTTAGTGCGCTGGATGATTATCTAATCAAAATCACTAAATATGCATTAAAGTAACAGTAAAAATAAGAATATTTAGCCAATGAAAATAGTTAGTTAACAAAAAAAGTATTTATAAACTATATTTTATTTTGCCCCTGAGTTTCAATTTGGGTCAATTTTAGTCATTTACATGTACTCACATTTTCTTGGCATGCGTTGACTTTAACCCTCTGGGGTCTAAGGGATTTTTGGAGTCCTTGAGATGTTCTGACATGCCCTGACATTTGTGCTTTTTTCAGTTGCTTATAAACATATTAATGGCAAAGGTGTAATTACACTCTATTTAGCACAAACAGGGCTACCATAATATGTGAGCAACATGTATGTACATGTTTGTATTTTTGAGGGAATATTGTTTATGCATGGTTATTGAAAAAAATAAAAAATAAAGTTTCTGAAATAAGGCCACAAAACACATACTAAATATGTGTCCACAAGACTTTTGACTAATGGATGTCGTTGCCTAGAGTTTTTTCTTCAAAATGATGTGAAAATCATCCTGCCCAATCATTCACATAAAACAATACATTGATTTAAATTTTGTAAGACACTTTTTGTTTGGAAAGGCAATATGCGCAAGGGGCGTCAACGATTTCAACACCATCATGCATATTTAGTGATTCACACCTGAGGAGACAATGGGGCCCGGATACTTCATGAGCCATTCATTCAGGTGTGTCACTGAGCCACAAGAAAGAATGCAAGAGCCATATATATATGTGTGTGTGTGTATATATATATATAAATATATTCTACCAAATTGGTTCACAGTTGGAAGCATCTCATTTTTTAAAATATTTTTCCATGTCTAGTAATTGTGCAGTTAATTCTCATACTGTATTTTCAGTTTTGGAATATGTATCCTCTCCCCAAATTTGTCACTAATAAAACTCAATAAAAATTATTTAAAGAAAAGGCTTATATTTACCTTTTAATAGTTTGTTTACATCTACCTTGTAAATATTTTTTTTTATTAAAAATGTTACAATTACAACAACAATTCAAGCGCAATCTTTCTTTGTAAAAACTAAAGTATACATTTTATCATACATATTTCAAAGTTAAGGATTCATTACTTTGGATATAGCCTGGGCTACATTGGAACAAACACATAATCACATATTATTTGATTACTTTATTTTTGACAAAACATACTATAGGCTATTTAACATATGAGCAAAAATTGGCAAACAAAAGCTTATTTGAGGTGGCAAATATTTTAGAGGAAAAATGTATAATCTATCCAAAACTAGAAAACGAAATGTTGTCTTTCATATGTCTGTAACATAGGTCTTTCGTTTATATAAGAAATATAATTTGCAGTTTAATACGTTGCTTATACAAATACATTTTATTTCAACATATTTCAGTCGATTTTTACTCATCTCAGTATAGCAATATAGTTTGCTAAAAGCGGATCATTCATTAACACACAGAAATGCGATTCAAATTTAAACTGTCTTTTTGCGAGTTGTGGTAAACAGCGCATCTCTGCCGTTCATTCATTCACATACAGAAACGCGATTCACTTGAGAATGAAAAAAAAACTTACTACAGTAGTCTTTTTTTACAGTCAAAACTTTATAATCTATCCAAAACTAATCACAAAATCTTTTCTAAACATTCATGTCTGTAACATATTGTGTATGTTATATTAGCATAATGTTAATTTGCAGTTTGTTGCTCATACAGACATTTTATTTCAACATATTTCAGTCTATTTTTACTCATCTTAGTAGGCTATAGCAATATAGTTTGGATGTGTTCATGTAAATTTAATAACATGTTTACTAATGTAGATTCGAGAGTGAATGAACGGCACAGACACGCGCTGTATAACTGTAGTAAACAAAGCGCGCGGGACTGTGCAGTTCATTCATCATTTAGACAGACACGCAATTCATATTTAAACAGTCTTTTTGCGGTTTACAGACACTATCCAATATCGTGATTAGAACAAAGCACTTAAGAATAAATGACTTACTACATCAGCTGCATCCGTGCTCCTCGAAATGAAACTACCACTTCTGGTACATTTTACAGGGTTATTAGATAGTATTATTCCTCACAGGGTAGGGATATGCTGTGTTCACAGCGGTAGTAAGAAACTTACTAAACACGATGTGTTTTATAATCCAGCTGGTGGGCGTTGGCATGTTTGCATGGCTTGCCTTAGATCATTTGCGTTTGAATACCGCGCGCTGTCCGTGGGCGTGGCACATTAACGCGTAATTTTTTTATATAAATTACTTCATTTAAAAGAAGAGAATTTCAGCTTCATAAAGAGAAATCTCTCGTATCTCTGTGACAAGTATTGACAGAGTTACAGTTCATTTTTCGGACGCGTTTCAGAATGGACCTCACTGACGAGAGAAGGTAAAACGCGCATCATGTTTATTTTTCTTTATTTGACGAAAAGCACAACATTTTGTTTTTATTGTGAGTACCCACAAAAAAAATAGACACTTAAATCTCCAGTAGGTAGCTTTTGTAAACAAATATTTGTTAAAACTGTCATTATGTCCTCACAGTAGAATATGAGACAGATAATCTGTGGAAAAAATCGAGCTCCTCTGGCTCCTCCCTGTGGTCCTATTGCCATTTGCAGAAATACACCGCTCCCGGTCAGAAACAACCAATCAGAGCCAGGAGGAATGTCTTAGCAGTGTCAATCACGCTCGTGTACGCGCTGATCACCCCTCTCTTGCACAGCGCGAGCGCGTACCGTCGTTCGTGACTCTCCTGTTCGAACTCGTTCATCCAAATGAACAAATCTTTTTTCGAGTCATTTTGTTCATTCAACGAACGAAATGACTCGCAAAAAGATTCGTTCATTTCGAACGAGTCTTTTTTGGAGTCATTTCGTTGATTCAACGAACGAAATGATTCGAAAAAGATTTGTTCATTTTGATGAACGAGTTCAAACAGGAGAGTCACGAACGTGCATCACAGAACAGAGCAAGGCGAGCATTTGTGCTTATAAAGCTTAAAGTTTTTTATTTATTTTTGAAATGACCGATCGTTTCGCTAGATAAGACCCTTATTCATAGTCTGGTATCGTTTAAAGCCCTTTGAAGCTGCACTGAAACTGTCATTTGGTCCTTGAAACGTTTGTGTCCTATTGAAGTCCATTATATGGAGAAAAAGCCTGGAATGTTTTCATCAAAAACCTTAATTTCTTTTCGACTGAAGAAAGAAAGACATGGACATCTTGGATGACATGGGGGTGAGTAAATTATCAGCAAAAGTTTTTTTTTAAAGTAAACTAATCCTTTAACGTTATCTTACTAGCTATTTATAACTTATAGAAAGAGTGCAACGTTATAAAGTTACATGTATTGCAAAATACATAATGATTTGAGGACCAAGTTTGTAGTCAAAGTATGGGCAGGCCATAGTCAATGTAAAGCATATTGTTGATGTTTCGTCCCTATTAGTGAATGTTCCATAACTGTTTATAATCTGCCGTCATCGGTGGTCCTGCTTACTAGCCTGCGCGTTCACGGCAGGCTCCGCTGTGGGGGAGGAGCTGTGGAGGGAGGGCTGTAGCGCAGCAGAGAGCAAGGGGGTTGGACCTGGAAGTTGTGCTTGTTCAAATTTTCAGGCTAAGTCAACATTTTCTCAAAACTCCCTACTGCAACTTTAACAGGATGTAATGATGTACAGCACTTATATGTAAGATCAAAATCAACAGAGTAATTTGAGTCTCTTTTGCACTGATCAGGAAAAAAGTGAGCTGGTATCGCCGGCGATACCGCCGACCCCAGAGGGTTAATTTAGTGCGCTGGATGATTATCTAATCAAAATCACTAAATATGCATTAAAGTAACAGTAAAAATAAGAATATTTAGCCAATGAAAACGTCTCAGGTTACGTATGTAACCCTGGTTCCCTGATAGGGAACGAGACGCTGCGTTCGAGACGCGGTGGGAACGCTCTGCGTGATTACGTCGTGAAGCACAAGTAAAATCAGTCCAATGGAAGCCCGCTACGACATAGGTGACGTCATAGACCAGGAAACTATTAAGCAACCCTGAGATCAGACCGCGATAGCTTCTAAAAAACCTGAAGCAAGTCGATCAGGGCATGCAGGAAGTATGGCAGATAAATGCAGCGTCTCGTTCCCTATCAGGGAACCAGGGTTACATACGTAACCTGAGACGTTCCCTTTCAAGGGAACTCGAGCTGCGTTTGAGACGTGGTGGGAACCCCATACCCACTACGCCATAGTGACAAATGCCCGTTCTGTGTGAAGTCCTGCGCACACTAAGAAGCAAGCAACCTCGCCGCAGGAGAGGAGAGGTCACGGTCATAAATCCTGACAAATGTATGCGGAGAGGACCATCCTGCCGCATTACACACGTCAAGAAGGGAAACTCCCGAAATTAAGGCCATAGAGGCCGCCATACTCAGAGTAGAATGGGCCCGCACAGCCATAGGTGAAGGCTGTCCAGCCGCTTCATAAGCCAATGAAATAGCCTCGACTATCCATTTACTCATAACCTGCTTAGATGCAGGGCATCCTCTCTTGAGTGACCCAAAACAAACAAATAGTTGCTCAGATTTACGCCACAGGGAAGCTCTGTGAACGTAGGCATCTAATGCCCGGACTGGACATAACAGGTTAAGCTGTTCCTGGTCAGGGGTATTAAAGGGTGGAGGATAAAAGGCCTGCAGCACTATTGGGCCCCCAATATTCAGTGGGACCTTAGGAATATAACCCGGCCTGGGGTAGAGAAATGCCTTCACCATACCAGGTGCAAATTCCAGACATGAAGGAGCAACCGACAGAGCATGTAAATCACCAATTCTCTTGATAGATGAGATAGCAAGGAGAAATAAAGTCTTTAGAGTGAGGAATTTTTCTGAAACCTCCTCGATGGGCTCGAAGGGAGCTAAAGCCAGACCCTCGAGTACAATGGCCAAGTCCCAAGCCGGTGCTCTAGAGTTCAGTGCAGGTCTCAACCTCAATGTACAACGGAGAAAGCGAGTAATTAAAGGGTTTCTCCCGATAGAAGTACCCCCCAGAGGGGTGTGGTAGGCAGATATAGCCGCCACGTAAACCTTTAGGGTGGAAGGAGATAACCTGGCCGAGAAACGGTCTTGCAGAAAATCAAGAACTGAACCAACAGGACAGTTAACAGGATCTAACTGACGTTCAACACACCAAGTGGTGAAAAGTTTCCATTTTAGCGCATACAGCCTTCTCGTGGAAGGAGCTCTGGATTGAAGAATGGTTTCTACAACATCGGTCGAAAGACCGGTTTCCCTGAGCCTGGCCCCCTCAGAGGCCTGGCCCACAGTTTCCACAACTCCGGCCGAGGGTGAAATATCGTGCCCCCGGCCTGGGACAGGAGGTCCACCCTGAGTGGGATCTCCAAGGGGGAGCCGTCCAGCAGAGACACCAAGTCCGAGAACCAAACTCGGGTCGGCCAATAAGGGGCTACTAGTAGCAGACGAGCCCCTTGCCGGCGAACCCTCTCCAGAACCCCCGGAAGCATAGATATCGGGGGAAAGGCGTACAGGTGCAGCCTCGGCCACACCTGCACCATCGCATCCAGGCCGAGAGGAGCTGGGTGCGTTAGAGAGAACCACATGGGACAATGGGTTGAATCTGATGATGCGAAAAGGTCTACCTGAGCACGACCGAACTCTTCCCACAGGAGCTCCACCACTTCGGGGTGAAGTCTCCACACCCCGGGCCTCAGCCCCTGTCTCGACAGAATATCTGCTCCCACATTCTGACGCCCCGGAATATATACCGCCTTGAGCGACAATAACTTCCCCTGGGCCCATAGGAGGATCTGATGGGCCAAATTGCAAAGGTGACCGTACCTCAGACCCCCCTGATGGTTGATATAGGAGACCACCGAAGTGTTGTCTGTGCGGACCAACACATGATGCCCTCTCAGGTCTGGCAAGAAATATTTGAGTGCTCGAAATACCACCATCAACTCCAAACGATTTATGTGCCAGGAACATTGATGGTCCTGCCAAAGACCTTGCGCCGAGCGGCCACTCATGACCGCCCACCATCCCGTGAGGGAAGCATCCGTCGAAAGCGTGACGCGTCGACAAGGAGCCCCCAACACTGGGCCCTGGGCGAGGAACCAAGGTTTCTTCCACATGACCAAGGCACGAAGGCATAGCCGCGTGACCTTGATCTTGCGGAACGGATTTCCCCTCGGAGAAAACCCCATGGTCCTGAGCCACCACTGCAGGGGTCTCATGTACAGAAGGCCAAAAGTAATAACGTTGGACGCAGCTGCCATGAGACCCAACAGTCTCTGAAACTGTTTCACAGTGAGTGACTGGCCTAGTTTCACATTCTTTGCGGCTGTGAGAATCGCAGAAATACGAGCAGGAGACAGGCGTGCCTGCATTGTGGTAGAATCCCAAATTACACCTAGAAAAGTGGTCCTCTGAGCAGGAAGGAGCACACTCTTTTTGGTGTTGAGCCGCAACCCCAAACTCTTTATGTGGGACAGAACAGCATCTCGATGCTGAACTGCCACCTGCTCTGACTGAGCTAAAATCAACCAATCGTCGATGTAATTTAATACGCGGATGCCCTGGAGTCTCAACGGAGCCAGAGCTGCATCCACGTATTTTGTAAAAGTGCGGGGAGATAAACCTAGGCCGAATGGAAGAACCCGATATTGGTATGCTTCGCCCCCGAAAGCGAACCTCAGGAACCTCCTGTGATGAGGATGGATAGATACATGGAAGTACCCGTCCTTCAAGTCTATTGTGACAAACCAGTCCTCGGACTGAATCTGTGATACAATCTGTTTGAGTGTAAGCATTCTGAACTTGAGTTTCTGAAATCTGCTGTTTAACTGGCGCAGATCTAGAATAGGACGCAACCCTCCATCCTTCTTTGGAACAATGAAGTAACGGCTGTAAAACCCTGACTCTCTGCTGGGAGGAGAAACCCTTTCTATAGCTCCTTTTCGAAGAAGTGTCAGTACTTCTTGCTCCATAACCAGAGCCTGCTGTGAGTCCACCATTGTGGGGAGGACCCCTTGAAATCTAGGCGGACGAGAGCTGAAATGAATTCTGTAACCCTTTTCTATTATGTGCAGGACCCATAGAGAAATATTTGGCAGAAGTTTCCACGCTGCCAGAAATTCCGATAAGGGAACCAGTCTCTCGAGACTGGCCTCTGGATTTGATTGAACAATCATTTTGGCGCCCTGAAGCGGCGAACCGGCAGGGAACAACCGAACTGACCGTTCTACAACCCTCCTCAGAGGATTGCACGGGGACGCTGACACCTCGGCGCCCTGAAGCGGCGAACCGGCAGGGAACAACCAAAGTGGCAACGCTGCGGCTCTCCTCGGAGAGTCGCCCCCCGGAGGGTGCCAAGGAGGAACGGTTCCTCGGAATCGTTCCTCGCTGGAGGGGACCACCCTCAGAAGCCTGATAGCCTTGGCGTCAAGACTTCTTCTTAGACCAAGCTCTCCTAGCGATAACAGTCCTCAGATCTTGTTTACCCCTAACAGGCTTGGGCTGCGACCGCCACTCGGGAACCATAGATTGAGGAGGTGCCCGAGCGGCGACGCTCTGTTTTTGCTGAACTCTGTGAGCGGAGCTCGTAGACGGACGAGGCTGCTCAGACTTTATACCACGAGCAGCCTCGGGGACACTAGACCGGCGAGGAGGAAACCTCTGGAACACAGCCGCTTGTTTCTTATTTTCTTGAAACCTATCGACGACACAATTTATAGCGTCGCCGAACAGACTTGTAGGTGACAGCGGTGCGTCCAGAAGAACAGATCTATCTTTATCCTTTATTTCAGACAAATTTAACCATAAATGGTGTTCCGTGGCCACCAAGGCTGCCATAGAGCGGCCCACAGACTTGGCCATCTCCTTGGTGGCCCGGAGAGATAAATCTGTCGTGCGACGCAATTCTCGAATTGCGTCAGCACTAACTTCCTCACAATCGTCTATGTCCCTCAGCAGGTCAGCCTGGTACGCCTGGAGAATCGACATAGTGTGCAAACATGCCGCGGCCTGACCTGCTGCCGAATACGCTTTACCCACCAACAAAGATGTATTTTTTAAGGGTTTGGTGGGTAACGTCGGGGCTTTCAGAGGAGAAGATGACTCGGGGGAAAGATAACTCGCTAGTTGGTCTTCCGCGCGAGGCATAGATAAATAACCAAAATGCTCAATAGCTTGAATTTTGCTAGAATTACTGGTCTGAGGGTTATGTACTCTGAAAGATGCTGGTTTGATCCACGATCTCAACACCTCAGTGTGGAGATCGGGAAAGAAAGGAAGTTCCCGACGAGGAGGTCGTGATCTAGATGGTAGAAAACGCTCATCTAACAGACTTTTTCTAGATACCACATCAACATCCTTGACTGGCCAGTCAATATTTAATTTAGCTACAGCACGAGATAAAACCTCCATAAGCTCCTCATCAGCAGGGGTATGAGCTGGCGAACACTCAAAATCCCCCATACTCGCGACATACAGATCCTCAGAACTGGATAGCCGCAATATTGGTGCCCCAGCCCGGGAAGGAGAAGCCGCAGAGCGGGCTCCTTCCTGGGCAGAGACACCGGATCCAGCAGGTAAGGGCTGAGAAAGGGCCGGGCCCGTCTCAAGCCCCGCTACTAGATCCATCTGCGAACCCCAAGATGAAAGTCGACGCTGAGCCTCAGCAGCAGCGGGACCCGCACCCCGGGGAACGCGAACCGAACCGTCCTCCTCAAAGAACGATCGGCGGGAGCGGAGTGTCTTTATAGATGGACTCATACAATGCTCACAATCAGCCCCTTCGAGGACTGACTGGGCATGCTCCACTCCCAAACAAGCAACAAAGCTGATGCGTGTCCCCACCGTATAGCGAGGGCAGGGAACAACAGACCGTCTATAATCTTGCTTGCTCGCCATTTTATGTGATATATGAATATATATTGGGCTTGACAGACAACAATAAATTGACAAGGACAGATATACAGAGAGCGCTTGCTGAAGGTACAGAAGCTATCGCGGTCTGATCTCAGGGTTGCTTTATAGTTTCCTGGTCTATGACGTCACCTATGTCGTAGCGGGCTTCCATTGGACTGATTTTACACGTGCTTCACGACGTAATCACGCAGAGCGTTCCCACCGCGTCTCGAACGCAGCGTCTCGTTGCCTTGAAAGGGAATAGTTAGTTAACAAAAAAAGTATTTATAAACTATATTTTATTTTGCCCCTGAGTTTCAATTTGGGTCAATTTTAGTCAGTTTGGTCTTCTTTCTGAATTATATCTTTATTGATTTTAAATTGAATAAGCTTATTTTTGTGAAATGTTTTGCTTACAATGTTTTAACTATATTTCTTTAAAATAAACGCCATTATATAGAGACGTTTTTGACACAGTTAATTAATTGTCCAAATACATTTTGGGGGCCACTGTATATCTCAATAATAAAATGTGCTCAATAATAAGATATGTGAAAGCGCCCATGTACCCTTCACACCCTTCAAATGCATGCAGACCAGTGACCTGTTTTTCCTTCCAATGGGATTCGCAGTGACGGATTTATTCATTATGAGGTATCCAGGCTTTGTCTCAGTACTGAATATTAATGTGCATGCAGATTAATTGTGGTCATTGTACACTTTCCAGGGATGTAGCGAGCAAGTGTCAGAAGTGACCTGGAGATGAGAGATGAGAGCATTTGTCATTGGTCTTTAGAGAGAGTGTGTGTGCAAGAGTGCTTGGGTATATGTGTTTGGCACTGATGTGTGCGTGTGTATGCCTGTGAATGTCTTTGAGACCTGTGTGTGTCCGTGTGTGTGTCTAATTATTGGTCTGTAGAGAGTCAGCTTGTCTCTCTGTCTTTTTAATTAAAGGCAGAGGCAGCGGAGGTCGAGTGGGTATCCAGACTCTAGAGAACGGCTGTGAAAGACATCGAGAGGAGCAAAGGAAGCCAAAGAAACAAAGGAAGTCAGATCAAAATAATAAAATAAAGCATAACATAGAGGTCACAGAAAATTTAGAGAGCAGGCTATTATAACCCAATTCTGCCACAGAAAGGAAGTGACATCACAGAAACGGTGTTCAGAGGGAGCAGAGATACGTTCAAGTCAAAGTAAAAACACTTCGGTGTCTTTAATGCTAATGATGCAACCTTTTTTTTAGTCTCATTCTCTTTGTTTTGACTTTGTTCAGATGACAGCTCAGTTCAATCTATTTTTACCTCAGTGGCAAAACTTTCAGTCATATTTCTAGCCCTTTAACCCCCGTGACAGCTTGTGCTAATGCTCTGTGTCAGGTCTGAAAAATAAATCTCCTCTAAAAGGCTACATCCTTTTAAAAATGACTAACACCTCTGTTTAACATTTTGTAGAGAGGGGCCATTAATATTTACCACTTTATATGAGCCAATAATCTCACAGTATGTTTTTCAGGGAGCTAAACAGCTCATTTTTTATCTAATACTTTTAACATATGACTTTTTAGAAGGCAAAAAAATAAATAATGCTTTTCTCCCTTTTTTTCTTCACATTTGTTTTTGCTAATTTTTCATATGATGTGCTGCAAGCAGTCATTATAGAGGAAATTGTCAGTCTTGCTCTGTAATTGTTGTTGTTGTTTAAACAAACTAAAATGCTCTATAGATAAACATTACATTTAGGCTCTATTACATATGTAACTCTACTACACTAGTACAAAACCATTAGGGGGTGCAGTTTACATTGATTTTCCTTAAAATAAATAATTTCACTTGATTAAATTAGGAGCATTACTATATCAGTCTATAGTTCAGCTATTTTACGCTTAAAATATGAAAAGCATTGCTTAAATATTAAGTAGCCAGTTAAAGTGGTTTCCTTTGTTACCCTGTATTCAAAAGTAATTTCAAATGAAATTTAGGCTAAATCTAGTACTATAGTTTTGTATTTTTAGAATTACAAATTTAATTAATTAGAAGAACTGGTAACACTCTACAATAAGGTCCCATTAGTTAACATTTTTTTAATGCATTAAATAACAATGTGCAATTTATTTGTTACAGCATTTATTATCCTTGTTAAAGTTAATAAGAATACAGTTGTTCATTTATAGTTCATGTCAGCTCAGGTCCATTAATTAATGGTAACAGATACAACTTTTAATTTTAGTAATATATATATTAACATTAACTAAGATTAATGAATGCTTTAGAATAATTTTTCATTGTTAGTTCATGTTAATTAATGTAGTTAACTAATGTTAACAAATGGAACCTTATTGTAAGTGTTACTGAACAACTACAACACCACAGTTTAATAGTTTAAATATAATTTGATTATCTTGGCTCATGCATCAGTTTGGATCTTCTGAGGTTTTTTTTCTTCTTTTTTTAGTCACTAGAAAGATTTACAGTTTTTTTTAGAGACATTAAAGACAGCACCACTTACTTGTGTGTAGGATTA
Organism: Gila orcuttii; assembly: GCA_026230005.1. Lineage (NCBI taxonomy): Eukaryota > Metazoa > Chordata > Actinopteri > Cypriniformes > Leuciscidae > Gila > Gila orcuttii. The sequence goes on along the minus strand of JAPDVR010000013.1, from coordinate 29,648,831 downwards.
GCATTGGCCTTCTCTGCATGGGTGAATAGTTGAGATCTGTATCTCATAGGGTTCTTCAGTGGTTTTATTATCTTTGAGGCGACATGGTCTCACAGGACAGACAGTCCTATTCTTATGAACAAAGAAACACTCAAAAGCACATTGATTTTGTGAAGGAGAAAAGGCTTACTTCTTTAAATGCAGATTCTATTTACTGTTTTTTTTTCTTTTACATGCAGATACACCCCCTATACATTAAATGACCACTGAAGGCATTAGTCTGAAGACTAAAGGACTAAAATTGGATTGTTTTAAGAAAATACTTATGACTTGTCTCTCTGTTAAACTAAGTAGTGCATTTATTTACGCATTATAATGGTCTTACAATGAAAGTCTAATGAGGTCATTCTACTAAAGTGTAAAACCTGAATTCTTTTTTAAGCACTTATACATGTAAGTGTTTTAACAATACATTGTTTTAAAAACAGCATGATGAATTGTATATATTTTTTGTATATTGTTCCAAATTAAATTCCAGTGCTGTATGATTGACTTTTTTAACTGAGGATAACAAGTCTACATTAATGTCTGTTGTAATCAGCAGCATGTCACAGTTGTTGTCAAAAGAAATATTCCTTTTGGCAGAAAGGGAGTGACCACCTATAATCTTTACATAAGGTGAGATAAAGTCTTCAGGTATGCACTGTATGTTAAGATAAATTGTACAAATGTGAAAACCTCACTCTGTTGTTGTAAAAATTAGGCTAATCAGTGCCAGTCCACCCTATACACAAACTACGCAAGGTACAGTACTTAGCCTCCCCCACCCCACCCCCCATCTCTCAAATATTATTTAAGTAGCATATCACTATATAATGTAAACTTATTTGTTATAACACGCAAATATAAATGCGGATTCAACTTTAAAAATGTCAAATTTCTTTTTTCTAATACATAATGATTTATATTTATTTAATAACTGTTTTGGACTCTGACATCATACACATTGCGACATATGGCCATAAGACTTCCAAACAAAGCTATCTGTCCGTAGCAGTAAAAAGTAAATGCACCAAGAACAAAGGCACATAGTTTTGAAATATTTTAATTCTTATTTAGTCTTGACAAACCAATAAATTCATTTAAAAAAACTCCAGGTCAGATCTCTGGGTTCAATATTAGTCCACTGTGTTTCGTTAGAAATGCCTCACGATGAAATGTAATTATAAGTCTGTGTCAGTATGTACATCAATAATCAAAATGCTCTTGTGGGTGGTAAAATGTATAAGAAATAAACACATTCCTGTTCAGTCATGCAAGCTGTGAGTCCTGTCACATGCTTTAGTTTAGAAACAATGCACATTAGTCTACAGTTAGTACATTTAGAGAATTATTGATGTATTTTTCGTATGTTTACTTAAGCTTACTTGAGTAAACTATATTTATCTCGCTTTAGTTTCCTTAGTAAATCACACATTTGGAAAATCCTTTCAGCTGTGTGTTTGTTATAGTTTTTTTTGACAGCTAGATGTTAGAGTGATATTTTCATAAAGCATTTATTTAGCTGTCAACGAAATTCTGGATTTTATTTTACTTGTTCTTACTGGCAGTTTAATGTGTTTTTAAAGAGTTTCCCTTGACATTTATGTACTTTTTTCATAAAGTACCATTTATTGTTCCTTGCATATGGAATACCATTGTCATTAGTATTAATGTTTATTCAAAATTAAACTCAGTGTATGTTGTTTGTTGACAGTGAAACGGCTCTGAATTTAATCAAGATATGGACGTTTATTTCACGTGAGACCTTTCTCAAAAATGAGTTTTAAGAGGACATTTGTGAAGACATTTATCAGAAGTCTGGCCCTCACAAGTATAGCAAAAACCAGTACCCCTAGTTCTAGCTTGATGATTTGTCTGTGTATGTATGTTGGCAGAAGCTCATGTGCCAGTAATTCGCCTGAAATATGGAGCATGGAACATGTCTAAAGATTGAAGGAGTTTTGCAACCAGAACACTTGCCCAGTTTTCTAAGCTGTTGAAACACTCAAAATAAACAAAACAAAAAGTACAAGCACACAAAAACAATATAAAGCTGTATAACTGAACATATGCACAAAATGTCTAAGTTTGGTGACACATAAAGATGTATATGTGTGTGTGTGTGTGTGTTTTTATGTGTATGCTTACATGAAGGTTTCTTTTTATATCATGCAGTAAAATAAACCTCCCAGCTGTTGGCAGCGTTATGAAGGCTGCTGCCCTCAGCAGAAACTTTGTGCACAGCGTGTGTATGTGTGTTGTGTATGAATGTGTGCGGATATGTGCACCTGCTTGCGCTCTAAGTGAGGATCATCTCTGAGGGATGTCTATGAAGGTCATTTATATTCATGCATGTATATTCATGTGCAGATGTGTACTTGAGGATTATGTTTAAGGAGCGGGATAATGTACAGAGTTTTATTATGGACCTGTGTGGCCCCAGGCCTTCTGTTGAATAAACACAAAAAAAGATCCAGAAGTGTGTGAAAATGATTGAAATTTCCAGCGAGGCAGAATCGAGCAATGCAATGATTTGTGGTTTTTCCAAAGGCAAAGAAGTGAGCATTAATAAAACATAAATATGAATAAGTATTCTCCTTTTCTAGGTGTGTGTATGTGTATGTGTGTGAGAGCACACATCTTTAGTTTATTTGACTGATGAGAAAATGCCTCTCGCCCCAAAGCGCAAACTCATTCTTGAAATTCATCTATTGTGTATATTATCTCCATAAACTCTATTTCATACTATGAGTGTCTGCAGTTATAATGATGCTGTGAGAACTCTGACATAGTCGCAAACACAAAACACAAAGAGTCTTTGATCTACCTTGATGGTTTATCATTAAAGTATGAGACCCTACAGCCCCAAATAAACCACTGGACACAAACATAAACATGCACTAAGATTTGATTACTCTTGCTGAATTTATGATACTTCCATTCAACATCCCCACCTTTTTTATACTACTTTGTTATACTATATTCAGATATATGAAGCATACAATAATACAGCTGTCTTTTATTAAAATAAACCATTTAAAAAATCAATTCTACTTTTTCATTCCATCCCTTCCCTCCATTTTGTAACATATTTTAATGCCTTGAGGTTTATTGATTCATATGGCTGCTTCTAAACATGATACTCAGAGAGCAATAGAAGACAGATTGAGGAGGAAACAGTATGAAAGGGAATGAAAAGAGGGTAAAATGAAAAAGTAAGGAATGTTGGATTGATATTCAGTACACTCCAAGAACACATTGAAACTGATTGTTTCAATTCCACTAGAGCTAAACTGATATATTATACCCAGTCTGTTCATGATCACTGGATTTATGAGAAAATAAAGATTCCTCCGTCCTTTGTATTTTATTTAAATTGTGAGCATAAATTTCAGTTTGCCACTAACTCCGCGGGTGTATTACAGTACACAGAAACAAATTAGTGCCAAAAATACTGAGATATGAGCTGTGAAGTCCACCAGAGAGAAACAAAAGTCACAATGTGCTGCATGACTCCTTTGAGAGCAGAATCGCAATGAAAGTGCCTCTTTGCTCTGTCGAGAAAAAGTATTGCAATGGAGAATTCAGTGTTCTATGGGTTCTGTAGAACGTTCAGTGCTTTACACGGAGAGCATTGAGCTGTAGGAATGCCATTGGAACAATGAGCAGGTAGTTCCATTTCATTTCACCATTTTAATTGAATTCATCTGAGTGTTTGAAAACAAAGTCTCTGACCGAAAACTGACTCAGAACATATAGACTTTTTAATCACCTACCCGTGTTAATGTGATTTTGTTGTTTAGGGTTTCGGAAACAGTTTTAATTATGGGCTTCATCAAAATTACCACTTAAAATGGGTCTTCATGTTTACTTGATTTGTTGTGTGTGCAATCCCAGATTGCCGCTGTTTGCTCTCAGGTGTGAGGTGGTATTGCTAGGTTATTTTTATATATTTTTTTTTGCCTCAAACAACCTGCTGGTGAATAATGAACCTCTATAGTCTGTTTTACTCTCCAATAGGGTTGATTGTTATACTGACACTAAAAAAGTAATTTAGCAAATTTCGTTACCTGGCTCAGTCAACAATGGTCTGCTCTTTAGCATAGTTTGGCATTTCAGGCATTGTTACTTGATTCATTCAATGTGTTCTTTTTTTAACGCATTTGTGTTTCATATCTGACATTATAGCTGTTTCATTTTGTATTTTAGAAATAGAAAAATGACGGCAAGTAGATTACGACTCTGTTTACAAAAGACATGGATCGCGTTATTGAAGATGATCAGACAACAGCAGCATATTTTTGATGTAATTGTATGTAAAGTTATTATATTATTAACTTATTGCAACTTTGCATTGGTTCAGAATTTGCATTTCCAGTTGCAGAAATACCTGTCACCCTCAGGTCGTTCCAAAGCTATATAAAGTGATTGTGTCTCTTCACAAAATGTGGACTAAACCGCTCGATTCTTATGGATTAGTTTTTGAAGCGACAAAGTGGTAATTGTGTGGACTGTCAATGGAGGGACAGAAATCTCTCAGATTTCATTAAAATGTCTTAATTTGTGTTTCGAAGATGAATAAAAGTCTTAAGATGTTGATTTTGTTGAGATGCCAGAGGCTGGTATAGTACTGAAGCCCAAATTGTGGTATTTTGGTGCAGCCATACCACCAAGTTCATGTAGTTAAACCAAGAGTGTTGTCATAGTCTGGAGCTTTTATGTTCTGTGGCTACAGGGAACTAGAAAACCGCATAGGCCTTATTCTAAGCAAGAATACCACATTCTATAATGGCTACAAAAGAAAGATGGAGAAAGTAAGACTTTCAGTCAACTTTAAAATGTCAACCTGTCCCTCTCGATGTATTATTTAATTTTTAAAAAGTTACAGCTTAAAAGCTGAAGTTTACAAGTGTATCATGATTTCCCACAAGTGGATTTTAAAAGGCTTATGGTCCTCTTTGAGAATAGCCTTGAGTCTTCTTCAAAATGTCATGGTCCACAACAACATAAATAAAACAGAATAATGTTAGTGTGCTCACTTGGAAAACTGTAATCAATGGGGAAAAAATCAAATCAATGGGGCAGTTGTTTTTGCTGTAAATAATAAGAAGAGAGAAATAATAAGAATATAATGGTGAATGGGTCAAATATGTAATAATTAGCATTTTTCTGTACTTATTTGCGGGAAAATATGGCAAAATATGTTCAATTGAGCATAAAGTACTGCACTTTTACTGGTTTCTGAAAGAATCATCAAATTAGCCAAGGTCTTTAATGAATGAGCATGCAATGTGTGTATGTTTTAATTCTTCAAAAAATCTGCAAATGTTTCTGTGGAATTCTGCAGGCGCAGATTCTGTACCGATTTACTTGTGATTAAAAAGACTATTAAGACCAATTAAGCATCATTGTTATTCAGTCCACTGGCTACATGTTATTTTGGCTAAATGAAAATTACATAAACAGAATGCATTTCAGATCTTAATGAAAACTACTGAAACACATACATTAGCGTTTGAATATTCTGAATTATTCTATTATAATTAAATATATAATCACACATGTAATTTCACTTTTCAACATTTTAAAATACTGGGCCCCAGATGAAAGGTTTATTAGTGTTTAATGTAAAACATGGTTAATATTCAATTCAAAACAATAAACTAGATCATGTTTTTCACGTTTCGTCTTTTTTACTATGCACATCTAATGTCTTTTGTGCAATATGAATATATACATACATACAGTACACTTTTAGATATTCATACTAGAGGTGTAATGATACCCTCATGTCACGATTCGATACATATCACGATATGGTATTATTGCGGTACTCCAAGACATATGGTAAAAGGTTAACAAAAAATGTATGGGGTGAGAATTGTTGCATTATTCAAAATAAATATGTTATGATCCACAAATAAATGTAAAGAGATTCACAAAAATATATCAAATTCACAAATAAATAGATTAAGATCCACAAATAAATGTAAACAGTTTCACAAAAAATTATAAAACACAAATAAATAAAATGAGATTTGTAAATAAAAAAATATATTTACAAATGTGTTTTATGCCACAAACACTACTCTGCCTGGCATTTATTTGTGAACTGCTTTCTGTGCATTTGTAAATCCCCTCATGCATTTGTGAATCGGTTCCTGTGCATTTGTAAATCCCCTCACGCATTTGTGGATTCTGAAACACTTCTAGCGTCGACGTGTAGATAAATCCACAAATAAGTGGACTCCGCCCACGTTTACTCAAGCCAAGATAACGGCCACATTGAGCTGACCAATCGTAGCACGTTCTCGTTACAACCAGTCAGTTAGGCTTTACAATAGGCTAGTTGCACGTGGCCGCCATGTTGGATTTCTGATCAGCGAGTGTGCGGTTGGACACTTCCGGTCTCGCTTTACGCCGGTGCAGGGAGCCGGAGAAAGCCGAAAATGATCTATTATAGTTGTTTATAGAATCAATTATATCACTTAAAATACTACTAAGATATGTATTACTATCACACGAGCAAATGGCAATTAAATACACGGATGCATAGTCAGATTAATGAATGAAATACAACTGTTCACGAACAGAAGATTGTCTTGGACTCATGCTGCACGCAATGAGAATTATGCCTACTGTCAATATAGAGTTACAATTTATCTCTATAAATACTATTTTCTCAATTCTGCACATACATTTTCACTTACTTGCATCAATTACTCGCTCAGTATTATCATCACATATTTTACATGCATGCATACTTTGCATCAATTATATTTATAGATAAAAACAACGGTGAAAAAAAATCTTAATAATTGCGATTAATTAAAATTTTTAACTGTAGTTAACACAAACAATTTAATATTGTTTAATATTGTTTAAGTTTGTGTATATTTTACACGTAGTAAAATACTGTATTATAAACACCAGACAGATAATGATTTATGAAACAGATGCTCTTTATCTCACTTGCACAAAATAAATGCAGTAATAGCATAGAACGCATAGGTGAAATACACTGAAAATTATATGCATTTAAATTACATACTAAAACACAAACAGTTAGCAATAATAATGTTACCAAATAAAGTAATGCCGACTACAGACCCGGGTGTTCTTGGTCGGGTTGATTAAGTCATCCCTCCGGATCTTCTGCCCGTACTGCAGCGGCAATGGGGAATGCATGAAAGCTGACTTTGTTGTAACGTGACGAAACTTAACGACACACAACAATGAATTGCTGAGGCTGTCACCCTCAGAAAGCTAAGTCGCCTCTCTTGAATCCTAAAAATTGCGTGCAGCATGAGTCCAAGACAATCTTCTGTTCGTGAACAGTTGTATTTCATTCATTAATCTGACTATGCATCCGTGCATTTAATTGCCATTTGCTCGTGTGATAGTAATATATATATATATATATATATATATATATATATATATATATATATATATATATATATTAGTAGTATTTTAAGTGATATAATTGATTCTATAAACAACTATAAGAGATCATTTTCGGTTTTCTCTGGCTCCCTGCATCGGCGTAAAGCGAGACCGGAAGTGTCCAACCGCACACTCGCTGATCGGAAATCCAACATGGCGGCCACGTGCAACTAGCGAATCAGAGTGGTCTTGCCTTGAAATTACTTTGCTCATTCATCTGCATTGGCTCAAATAGGAAGTGTAAGGCTAAAGCCCATAATATTGCTTCAGTAAAATATGTGTAAAATTTGGATTTCGTTAGAGTTAGACCATTAGACTCTCAATGTCAAGGAAGGATCATCGGAAGCCGTTATTTCGAGGATGCTACGTCATCGACATCCGTCAAAGGACTGTTCCAATGTCGAGGATCCTCAGAATTTCAACCAAGGACTTCGTTCGAAAGTCCTTCGTTCGAAAAATATCCCATACACAGGAAAGGATGCATATGTGTAGCCTTCGCGGTTTCAAATCACCCACAATCCTATGCGCCAGCTTTGCTATCTTGTTCAAAAAATAAAAAATGTCGGACGTTAGCGGAGTCGGAGCAATAACGGGGCAATATGCTTTTAAATGTAAGTATATTTACGTTACCATACATTTGTTATAACCGTAGTACATATAAGTAAAGTTTAACGTTTAAATGCCCGTACAAATTACTACCGTATTGATATTACAAATTATACAAATATATACAAATTACGTTATTGATGGCTAACTGAACCGGACCTGTCATTTAACAGTTGTTAGCTTGGTTGCCGTCACCGGCATTTCTTTTATAAATAACTAGTTAAGTTGTACAAAGTAATTTAACATGGTTAGCAGAAGAGAATTCTTTTAAAAGCATTTAAAATCGCACTGACCCCAAACTTTTGAACGGTAGTGTACATCACAACTTTTTGATCTTTTTGAATTTTTGCAGCGCCAAAAGCAGACCTTTTCCCTGACGTAATGACGTGCACTTGCTAGCCTGTTCCATTTACGTGTTCTCCGAATGCTAAAGAGGAGCCTCGCCTAGCCTCTGAAGGAAATGACTTGGAAGGATCAATCCTGCCAAGGAAGTATTCTTGACATTGAGAAACGGGTCACGTATCAAGCCAAGACACATTTTTATGAGCCTTTGAAAATGGCAGAGAAACAGCGCTTACGTTATGGGAACAACTTAACGCGTTATGGAAGCGTCACGTTATTCATGATAAAACAGAAAAGCATCAATACGTTGCTGACTAATGAATAACTGGATTCAACCTCGTGATAAATACGCGAGTTTGTGTAATATAGGGGAAATTACTGTCACAACAGCTTTTCCCACTTCTTCAGTCAAGTTTTAAATAGCAGGTCCGTGGATCTAATGATTAAATATGTATCATGCATTTAAAAGTGAAATGCCCTGCAGACAAGCGATTTGAATTTATCCGTTAAAACACTTGATCACACAAATAATATTTCATATGAATCAGACTTAATAATATTGTATTCTAAAAGTTACATACAGTATCCAAAATAAATGCAAAGATGTATTTTTTTCAGCATTGCATTATCCACACAAAACCCCAGTAGCCTACACGCTGTTCAGTGATGGTCATTTGGGCTGATATGTTGTCTTCTACATAATATTTATGTCCTATAGCTAGCTATTTGTCACAACGATTGTGCTTTAAAAGACAAAATCATCCGTTTTGTAATTTATTACATCGTGTCTACCCCGTGCGAGGCTGTCTACATTGGACAAAGCAAATGTGCAAATGATGTGTCCTCCGTAGTTGCGTGTAGTAGCCGCTACAGAAGAAGAACGGACATCGGTTTACTATCAATGAATCATCGTATCGCCCTGCGCCGCATCCAGTAGACACTATCACGAATTATGAATTTTCATGTAGCCAGCATAGTCAATAAAGAAGATCATAGACGCGTCATATATCTTCAGGTAAGAAAACAGACGTCATGGGCAAAATGTGTAAACATTGCAAACATGTTAGTTTTACATTATTTGAAACTGCTACGGCAGCAGGGAAGAATGGGCTATTTGCTTTTGACGCGCCGCTTGAGTCCGGTGTAGAGACGGTGTTAGCTATATGATGCTCGGGATCTGTGATGATCATAATTTGTGTGTAATCCTGAGTTAATAAACAATAAATATAAAGGAGCCTTAAACTCCAAAAATCTTTTGGAAACGGGGTGTTTTAACCACACAAACAGCTCATTTGAATGAAGCGCCCATTACAGCTCATTTCAGGGGTGCAAATATCTGCAAAATTAATCAGATCCAGTTCTCGCCCTGAGTGTAAAGCGTAACGTGATTGGTTGTAGCGAGAACATGCTACGATTGGTCAGCTCAATGTGGCCATTATCTGATTGGCTTAGGTAAACGGTGGGTGGAGTCCACGTATTTGTGGATTCGTCTACACGTCGACGCTAAAAGTGTTTCAAAATCCACAGATGCGTGAGGGGATTTACAAATGCACAGAAATTCACAAATAAATGCCAGGCAGAGTTGTGTTTGTGGCATAAAGCACATTTGTAAATATATTTTTTTATTTGCAAATCTCATTTTATTTATTTGTGAGTTTTATAATTTTTTGTGAATCTCTTTACATTTATTTGTGGATCTCAATCTATTTATTTGGAATAATGCAACAATTCTCACCTCATAAAAATGTACTGTTGATCAAAATGCTAAATTTGGTATTACATTGGTGGGTGGGGAAATAGGGGTGAGCGATATCACGATTTTTGATCGTAGACGATTAAAATGTCTCCACTATCTGCTTTTGAAGAAATATCGCAGTATCGTGCTACAGTGCATTATATCAGTTTCAGTTCTGGCGCCTCCGTCCCAACATACTGTACAATGCAATGTACATTCACATCACATGTTGGGTAGAGGTCGAGTTACACTCATGGGATACTGCAATTCACAAATGTTCATTATTTGCATATGCTTTAAAGCCTTGCCGGTTAAACATTTCATTCGATGCGCTGTTCGAACATGCGCTTTTCTGAGCGCATACACCCGAAGCGCACATGCACTTAAAAGCCTGTCAAACAGCGCCTGATTACTGGACTAAGTTATTTTTCGAGTCTTATTGGGTAAATTCTGTCAAATACACACAAGGTTTACATAAACATAGTTGGTTATGTCTAAAGTCAAAGCAAACATTTGAGAACACAAAAGAAGATATTTTGAAGAATGTGGCAAACCAAACATTTGCAGCCCCATTGACTCCCAGTAGGAAAATATATACTATGGATGTCACTGGGGACCAGCAACTGTTTGGTTATCCACATTCTATAAAATAACTTTTATTTTCAACAGAAGAAAGAAACTTATTTGGGTTTAAAACAACTTGAGTGAGTAAATTAAGACAATTTTCATTTTTGGGGAACTATCCCTTTAATGTTAATAAAACAACAAAAAACAATGAGAAAATCACTCACTGCTTTGAGAACTTTAATAGTAGCTTTAATAAGTATCAATGTATAATTTATACAGTGAAGTCTATGTAGCGTTTTATTTTTAGATTTGTTCATTTAAATTCTTTCTTGAATGCTTCTGTTAAATTTACGCACTATAGCTGAAAAAATAAAGCACTGTTTATTAGTGTTGGGCGATATGCTCCATTTTCATATCGTCCTATCGTCAGCCTGTGAGACCGGCGATACACGATATTATCGTGAGGGGGCGGGGCTTACTTATTTGATTATTAACTTGATTATTTACTCATTAATTTGCTTGTTTTATTACTTCATTTTATACGAGAATATTTTTCTATTTTGCTATCAAAGGTGGAGTGTTTATAGGCTAGATCAGGTTATTTCCAGGTATAGTGAGGTAAAAAAAGATCCTAATCATTTTTGTATCTGACTCGAGTATTTCAACGTCAGCGGGAAATTTACGGACACACATTATCCTCTCATGCCATTAGATGGAGCATTTTGACTGTACTTCTGCACGTTTGGATGCACTTCACATATGCGCACTTCAATAAGCCCAAGAACGCGGGTTCATGTGTTTTAAATGCCGGGAGAAATCAGAGTAAGGGGCAGAAATCTAGCTGAGTCGATCGGTTTATACATAAACGTATGACTTGACTCCGATAAAGGAAAACAGGCTAATGCGTTTACATGACCACATGCATTGTCAGTTTATTCAGAATAATCAGGTTAAGAACGTGCATGTAAACGCGCTCATTCCTGAAAGTGAAAGTGGAAACGGACTGAGCTTTCAGCATCTGTTGCTGCATTAACGCCGCGTTCTCTCATGAGCGCGTTCTCCCCGCAGCTCTGCAGAGACGACGATTGATATAACGGTATAGCGATATAATCTTAATTTACTGGCTTAATATTTCTCTTGTGGACCTATATGATGACAGTGAAAAAATTACAAGAATAGTTCTTGTTAAACATGTGTTTGAAGCTGCTTTTGATTTTCACAGATGGCAGAGTTGTGCTGTGTTCGTGAACTAAAGACTGGCCTATATCATTTTAGTGATATTATTATTATTATTATTAATATTTAGTAATTGTATTGTTTTTAGTGTTATTAGTGTCATTAAACTTTTTGTTAATGTGCTATGGAAACAAAATACTGACGACAAACAACGATGCCGTTTTCATCTTGGATCTGTAGGCTATAAGATATGCGTGCGTCTGTTAAAACAAGCACTCTTGACAATTTGTGAATGGATCACCTTGCAATTCAATGTTGATGTGGGATGTAGGCCTAGTTTTTTATTCTGTTTTAAACGTTTTCTTAGAGGAGTCCTCATACGCGCGTGTCGGTCTGTTGTCGCAAGTGTTAGGCAAGTGATGTCGTTATGAATTTAGGCAAGGCAAATTAATTGTAGTTCCTAATATTCATTTAATAACAATACTAGCTTTATAATAATAATAATAATACTAATAAAAATCATTTAATACGTTCATGGTAAAACGAGCCAATATCGTATTGATATCGTCAAAGGCATCTGCCATCGGCGAAATCTCAGACTATTGTCGATACACGATACTATCGTCTATCGGCACAACCCTACTGTTTATTTCATTTGTATATTATATGTTGTGTATATGTAATGTGTATCTTTGGGTGTCCTTAGCTGGTGTCTGTGCCGTTGTCCGTGCCGGTGACCGTGCTGGTGTCCGTGCCGGTTTCCGTGCCATTTCCATGTCCGTGCCAGTGTCGGTGACTATTCCGGTATCAGTATGCCGGTGATTGTGCCGTTTCCATGTCCGTGTGCCGGTGTCCGTGTGCCGGTGTCCGTATGCCGGTGTCCGTATGCCAGTGTCCGTGTGCCCGTGTCCGTGTGCCGGTGTCCGTGTGCCAGTGTCCGTGTGCCCGTGTCCGTGTGCCGGTGTCCGTGTGCCGGTGTCCGTGTGCCGGTGTCCGTGTGCCGATGTCCGTGTGCCGGTGTCAGAAATACAGAATTATTTTAGACGAATATGCTTGCACTCTGTCACTGACTAGATACAGTATATTTAAAATAATATTGGCCACTTTTTACTGGTAACATAAGACATTTGGCATTATGAGAACCCACAAATATTCACCCATTGCATTATTATACATTATATTCAACATTGTATATAGTAGTTTAATGTACTGACACTAAAACTCTGTAAACTTGAATTGTTTTCTCACACAGTCATTTTTTATTTTGGGTGAAGTATACACAATACAGATTGTCCCTATCCACGATACATATTGTTGCATTTTAGTATTGCAATATATTGTGACATGATATATTGTTACACCCCTTATTCATACTGTTTTCATAATGTTCATAGGCTACAGAGTAAACATCCAGTTTGGGGAAATAAAAGAGTTCCTAAAGTGATATGTCTTGCCATTTCAGTCACAAAAGCTGTAAAAAGTATTGTCAGCTTCCTCTGGAAGATTCATCAGCTATGTTAGTAGCACAATACCATATGTTCTTACTCCGGCTATTGTTTTTGATTTCACTGCTACTTGTTGTCACTGTCAAGTGAGCAGCCTTCAGTGGATACTGATTGGTCTTTGCAGGAGTTGTTTCCATGGTATCTTGCCGAGCACAACAAAATGGCCATACACTGCACTATAAGCTGCAATTTAGATAATCATATTTCATGGTAAAATGCAATAAAGTAAATGAAATAGATATGGGAATTATGGAAATGGAAATGTTCAGTTGTAAGATTCAGCATGTAATACGGATTTTATGACATGCCAGCTCTAGCTGAAAAAAGACAGGAATGTTGAGTCTTCAACAATGTTGACATGTTTCACATGTAATGAAACATTTATTTCAGAGAGAACAAAAGGTATGGGAACAAAAGATGAATGTAATGGTGAAGCTTTTTCATGTATTTGAGGTTAGAAGAATAAAGCGTCTGAACAGACCTCAGCGCATTGACTGTAATATGACAGTAAGTCATTCATGTTTAAACTGAATCTGATCTTAGCTTGAACATGAACTGATCAAACCCTCCATTCATATGCAAATGTAATTAAATCTGCATAACATCCCTGCACATATTATTGACCTCATAGAAACGAACAATAGAAACCTCGACTTTGAAATTAATATTCATTTTCAGCCCCATGGACACTGGTCTCCTCTCTCTCTTTCAAGAAAGAGATGTAATTAGTTCCAGTATCACGGTGGTTTTGCTGGTTCAGGAAGCTGAGTGAGTTTGACTGGGGTCCTGCTCTTTCAGATATGCTGTATTTGGATATGCTAATAGTTTGTCCTCTTCTGATTGGTTAATTAACCTGAGATGAATCTGTCCCATCACAGGTGGGGCCGTGAAAACCGAAGGTTGCTCACACACGCATACACAAACATAGGACTCGGTATAGCGGTGTTAGTAAAGTCAGAGACTAAAGGTAGGCTGTAATAGGTTTTTCTATAACAGTCGTCTTTGCGTCCGCATCCGTTTCATGAATTATTACTCGATTTTCTTTTAGGTTAATGACAATACTCCTGTTGACTGAACTCTCATTAGGGAACAATCATGGAGTGTGAAATGAAATATTGGACCTTTTAGTCTAATATTCATTAGTGTGTGGAGTGGACGCGATACTGAAGACTGTGTTCTCACACAGACACGGACGCAAAGGGACCACTTACTGCCTTCTTTTGATTCAAAGTCTCTCTCTATCCCTTTCTTTTTATGGTAAAAACTCACAGTGGAAAGACAGATGCTTGTTTGTTCACTGTTGTTTATAAGTGTGTGCTCAGAATGTTTTGTCAGTTGGGAAGAGCAAAGCGTTTTACCTGCCACGTTTCAGCGTGACATTTGACAGCTTGAGCGTGTTTGTGTTTTTAGCGTATGTGCACAGCGTCATGTTTTTTTTCTCTCTCTTCTCTTCCCCTGATCATCATTACCTCCATCAGGCTGTCCTGGCTCTGAGTGCATTGCCTCTTATTCTGCTGTCATCTCAAGATAATAAAATTCACACCTGATATTTACTCTCATCCATCACTGCGAGGCTGCCTGACAGACATTTTATCATTTAAGTAGCACATTAAGAGTGCTGTAGCTGGGGAAATGTGTAAATGGAGATTGCTTGGTGATTTGTTAAATGTCTGCGTGTTTTTCTTTCAGGTGATCCTGATTTTGACAAAACTGTTCGACTTTAACCTGGGAACCGTGACGGAGAGTTCGCTCTGGAGGTAAACCCTTTTCTTTGAAGGGAAATATGAGTTTATTCACTCCTCTGAGTACTTTGGCCATCAGTGTTCTGGTACTCCTTATAAAAAAGGAAGTACACTTTAGCATACTTTTAATAAGAGTACCTAATAAGTAAATATAATAATATACTTTAAAAGAGTATACTTGAGTACAAAGTGAATGTTTTAGACACTTATTTGCATGTTAATTGCAATTAAATGAAATATACTTTAATGCCATTTCTACTGAAACGTGTATGTCATGAATTAACATATATTTTTAATTGTACATTTGAAATAGATGTTCAGTACATATAATATATATTCATTTGAAATGTAATATCAAATGTACACTACAGTTCAATATATTATAATATATTTAGTATGTGCTTTAGTATGTAGTCAACACATCAAGTGTACTACTTTAAAGGATGACAAATTATTATTAAAACAATTTGACATAATTACAGTGCACTTTTTAAGTGTACTTAAGTGTGTTAACAAGCAGTCATGAAATAGTACTCAAGTACACTTGAGTGGACTTTTATTTAGTTAATATTATATTATCTGCAAGTACAGTTAAAAAAAACACTTTAAAGATTTGAAGTACACTACAAATGCGCATTAAATAGAATCAAGCACACTTCTTTACACAAGGAACAGCTCATCATAAATGCATGGAAATACAGAATCCTGTGTGGTGCACCTACTGTATGTAAAGTTTGCCATTCCTCATGGGTATGTGGCAAGTTTTAACTTTTTTTTTTAGCATTTTTTACTCAGGAGTTTATAATGAGAGCACAGGGGAAATTTTATATCAGTGCTAGGAAAAGGGCAGGAACACAAAGCTTGCATTCTTTAAATAGGGGTGAACCTTCTAACTGCTGCAGTACTGCTGACCCAGCCTGAATTAAATGATCTGATAACACTGTGGAATTAGTATTACGCTTCCAGCTCTTTACAAATCAACAAACATTCTTGCATTAGCCACAAGTGCGTTAGTGGCAAGTACACCGGACTAAATGAATGGCAAAGATCTGTGATGAAATACTGCTCAGAAGCACTTTCACTGACCATTGCTGATATGCCCCTGGGTAAAGTACTTAATCCTTGTCTTCTCCTGGGACGCTCTGTACCATGACCCGGCTCTCTCTCTTTGTCATAGTGTGTAGTAGACAATGGAAAGAAAAGTATTGCAAGGTAACTGTGTAAGGCAGGCTTATACATAGAGAAAGAAAGCACTGACTGTACATTCTGGCACCTCACGTTTTGATTTTTTTCCCCCATTAATTTCGACTTCACTTCACAGAGAACAATCGTTTACTCATTTATAAACCTTCACTATTCATAAGACATTTTTTTCTAGCCTTTTTACAAGTTGTGAGAAGCTCTTCATACTTTGGTATGCTTCTTTAAGTTTCAGATTAGACTGCAGCAGTGCATTTCTGTCTGGCTGTCTGAGAGGGTCTGTTTAAAAATTCCCTACTCAACTGGGGCGTTTCTCACATCCAAACTATTTTATCCATTAAAATGGCTCCCAGTGAAATCTACAGTTCACTGCGATTTAAAGTACCTTTAATTAAATTTAAAAACCCTAGACCCTCAATTTTTTAATGGCTAACTGGTTCTTACTGGAATAATATACTCCCTTTACTTGTATGCTTCAACACTGTATCGTTCAGTCACATTGGAACTTCCAACTGGGATTTCAATTTCAAAGATGTTGAACTGATCATTTTTTTATTTGAGTAATTTATTTAATTATTAATTATTAAAGTTTTTGGGACAAAACTAAAATGATTAGGTTTTTCATTTAAAGCAGTCTGAATTATAACACAACATGTTATTATCAGTATTACTGTAATATAACCACCTCTCTGCATCTTAAATGTAATTGTTTTAATTTACTCTGTATTTATTATAGTTATGTGTTTGATCATTATCCACTTATTGAAGCTGTGATTTACACAAAACTCTATAAATAGCATCTGAAGGTAAATGGAATTTAACGAAAGAGTAATTGTAGCCACAAGCGCAAAGTGATCATCATCAGTACAGCTGATATTTGGTTGGACTTTTGTCATTTTTAATTAAAAGAATAATGAAAATAATATTGCAGTAATTAAAAGGAATGCTTGATATGTTTCAGGAGATATGTAGTATGACATTATCCTTTATCAACATACCATCACTGCAAACCCGCACATACACACAAACGCTCACACATACACACACTGCAATCACCTTGAAGGAAGGCTTTGTTTAATTTCTTTTTGGCTGCAAGCCCTGATGAGATTTCCTCTCCTGGTGAGTGTCACTCAGAGAGAGAGAGGAGAGGGGGGGGGGTTACAGAGAGAAAAACAGAAAGCCATTACCCAACTTCCACAAACAGAAATGGCATAAACAGGAAATGAGGAAGAGGAAAGTAAAGGAATGGGAAAGCCGATGAGCGAGAGATGAGGAACAAAGAAAGAGAGAGAGAGAGAGAGAGAGAGAGATAGATGGGAGTGGGGGGGGGGGGGGTCATGTTATTAAAAGAGGTGAATGTTAAAGCTCAGCTTGCAGGCTGTAGTAAATGATGTCAGTAATAACAGAATGAATGATTAATGAATGTTGCTCTAGGCGGCATAAAAGGGTAGAAAAAATATGAAGACAAATCACGGCTCATTCAGAGGAGCTAGTTAATCACACTCTCGTGTGTTTTAAAATAAAGATACATGCTCTAAAAAGTATCCAGCCTTCCCATGCAATTGCTAAATTACACACACGTACCCAGGCGTATTTGTCCTGAGAGGGGGAGTAATGTCCTCTTGAGTACAGGGTAGATCTGTCAGAGGAGAGAGAGGGAGTCTGACCGGACCAGAAACGTCAGAGGAGCGTTTTAGGGCAGGCACTCAGCATCGTTTGAGGGTGCTCAGAGAACCATCTTCCTCTTCACCTGTGCTGCTACAGCTTACATAACCCAAATAACCTGAACAGCTCAGAACGGCTGTGTAATTGTATCCGATGGTAAAAGTGTCAGAGTATGAGCACTCTCAGCACATTCAGAGATGAGCACTCGAGGAGATAATGCTTCAGACGACACGTACACGTGTGCTTCTCGAGCACCGCATCACGCAACTGTCTGGCTTAAAACCATTAACGTTATTATACTTGTAAGAGTTCGGCAGACTCTCCTGTCTGCTGTCGTACCTGCCGGAGAAGAGACGGTTAATGAGTTCCGATGGAACGTAGACACTTGCATACACAACAGCTTCAGTTAATTACGCCAATGACTTTTGAAAATCTCAGCTTCACTGCAGCTGTGGTGTGCTGTGCTCCTGAGTTATAGCGCTCATGTGGGTGATTCGGGTTCTAACATCGCCCATGATGTTTCCTGTCACCCTTTATTGTACCCGTCTAATAGAAAAAGCCTTAAGCCTGTGTCCACATTATTTCGATTTTTTGTCCTAACCAGCTGTGATGGCAACAAGGGATGTGCAACAAGACATTTTGGACATTTGGTTTCTATTTCTTTTCTGCTGGGAAGCAGGGTCTTTGTGGAATCTCATTGGTCCAAAATCCTGCTTCACATGTATATTGAATATTACATATAATGACTCACTTTGCACTGAATTTTTACATTTAGTGAGTGCAGAAAAATGACATGACACAGGAAACAGAGAAAAAAATGCTCTGCTCTTCCTTTTGTGTTTTCACTTTTGCTTGTGCTTTGTGTGAAATCAAATGTCTGTATGGGTCAATAACACATTAACTAACATTATCTAATGGGAGCTTATTGTAAAGTGTTACCATATTTTTAAATGAATTAATAAATAAAAACTATCACATTATTGACCTTTTGTATATGCATTTGTAGGTCAGTAGATTTTGGGACAACATACGAGAAGCTGACGGATAAAGTGATGATAAGAACCATGCTGAGCTATCTGTACGTCTGTCCCACCAATAAGAGGAAGGTAAGTGTGTTCGAATGCATCAGAGATATGGATGTATAAAATTGTCAGATTTATAAAAATATCCAGCTAATTTAATTCTTGTACCCACTCCCCTCTCTTCCTCAGATCCTGATTTTATCTGATCCGGAGGTGGAGAGTAGTTTACTTATCAGTTCTGATGAAGGAGCCACTTTTCAAAAGTTCAATATTAACTTCTATATCATGAGTCTTCTGTTTCACCCTACGCAGGAGAATTGGATACTGGCCTATAGCCATGATCAGAGGGTACACACTCACTCACACACACACACACACACACACACACACACACACACACACACACACACACACACACACACACACACACACACACACACACACACACACACACACACACACACTCGCACAGCCTCTAGAGGGTCTAGTTCTACTGAACAATTAAAAGCAGATAATGTGGATAATTAAGTGTGAGCGAGATAATTACCTTTGTTGGCTGTAGTTAGGGATCTTACAGTGAATGTGTCTATTTCTCTTTTGGCTGTAGCTGTATAGCTCAGTGGACTTCGGTAAAAAGTGGATTCTTGTTCATGAGAGAGTAACGCCGGGGCGATTCTACTGGTAAGACTCTCTCTCTCTCTCTCTCTCTCTCTCTCTTAAACATACACACACAGACAGCAATTTTTTACTCTTTTTTTTAATTTTTTTTTTTTACTGATCATCAATCTCATATAACACGCCTACAGTACAATTTCACACTGAAAATTAATCTGACTGCAAGAATATACCTACACACACACACACACACACACACACACACACACACACACACACACACACACACACACAAACACACAATATCACATACTGAAAATTAATCCAATATTAAACCCACTCTCTACATCCAATACACTGACACTGATAAACTTATACACACACTTTCTATGCCTCTTTCCCCTCTCTCTCTCTCTTTCTCTATCTATCTCCATTTATCTCACTGTCATGTCACTTCCCTCTCCCCTGTGCTTCATGTTATCGTATGTGTGGAATTTTGATCAGGTTTTATATTTTAATCCCATCAGTGTGAGCTTGCGTGTGTATATGTGTGTTTGTGTGGGTTGTAGTCAGAATAACTGGTTGCCTGTCACATGCTCGATGAGCTGTGGAGATGGGCAACAACATGTCTTCACCCCTGGGTTTAGCATCCCTCTGCACACACACACACATTCCTCTATTCCTCCCACACATTACTCCCTTCAAATATATATTAAATGCATCTTTTTGTTGTTGCTGGTTTTTGCAACACACAAACAGACATACACTATTCTGCTTATGTGTGTGTCACTGAAGTCCTGCTGTATCAGATTTGGTGACTGCAGAAGGGGAAAATGGAAAAGTTTAGCATTGGACTATAATGGGTCTCAGTATCAGACTGTGTTTGAGATTAATGTTTAACACCCTTTAATTATCCAAGTCTGAGTTACAGTAAACGTCTGTCTGGGATTGAAAGAGATGTTTAATCTCTGTCAGATAATTGAAACAGGTGTTTTTCTCAGACTGAGATATTGAGAAGTGGTTAAAACTTTGAGATTAATGAAGTTGTTTATATGTTATATTATTTTAGTAAAACTTGAATACTTTTAATAAGCTACAATTTGTTAACATTAGTTAATGCATTAGGTATCATAAACCAGTAATTAACAATATCATCTTCCTGTCCAATCTGGGTTAATGTCGGTCAGATTGTTCATTGTTATTTCTAATGTTAATGAATGTGACTTTTTTTTATTATCGCAGCTTGTTTTTTGTTTATTGTTAAATGTTTTTACAAAATAAAATTAACTTTTCTATTTTAATATATTTTTAACTCTATATTACTCCATGCAGTTTTCAGTATCATGATCCTTCAGTCCATTTTAATATGATGATTTTCTCAAGAAACATTTATTATTATTATCAATGTTGAAAACAGTTGAGTTGCTTATCATATTAGTGTAAACCGTGATGCATAGATTCTTTGATGAAAGAGCAGCATTTATTTTAAATATAAATATTTTCATTCTAATTGTCTTCACTGTCACTTTTGATCAATTTAATACATTCTTGCTGAATTAAAATATGAATTTCTTTTAAAAAACTGATCCCAATCTTTTGAACAGTAGTGTTCATATAATTCTGTGAATTGGTCGTACTTTGTTCAAAAACTCATTCCAGCTGATATAGCTCAATGTCTGTCAGTGATGGACCACTTCCAAATCACTGTCTGACACTTGAGATTGAGGCTACAATTTTACCTTTAATTTCATTGTCTGCCAACTTTACAGAGACTTCTACAGTTTGCAGCTGAACATAGAAGTCATTCAAGTCAATATCACCATGAGTTTGTTAAATGTAAAAATACATTGTGATCTCAAGAAAACAACCTTTCTGGAACTGATGGAGAAGTTTAGAAGAAGGGGTTTAATTTGAGACATTCAATGAGAGAGATGTTCAACTTCAGACTGAGATTAATATTAATCTGAGATTGAGAATGTAAATGGGGCTTAATATCAAACGAGGGCTCTGTAAATGTGGAATATCAGATTTTTACTGAAAGGTTTAATTTTGGATTGTAAGATTGATTTAATATCAGATTGTGACCGTGTTCAAACTGACTTGGAAGAAAATATGGATAACAAAAGACAAGACGTTAAGATGATTAAAAACCTCAGAAAGAGGATATGATAGTGAATGTGTGTGTGCGTTACAGGTGAAAATAGGTAAGAAATGAAAGTGTGTATGCGATGGAGAATGGTTTGTGGGAGTGAGGTGTGTGTGTGTGTGTGTGTGTGTGTGTGTGTGTGTGTGTGTGTGTGTGTGTGTGTGTGTGTGTGTGTGTGTGTGTGTGTGATTAATTGCTATCTGAGCAACAATAAGGATTCACTGGAGACAGACTGTCTCCTACTGGAGCAGTGGAATTATGCTGTCCATCACTACTCCTCCATCCTTCCCCTCTCCTCTTCCATCACTCCATCACTCTCATGCTATTACCGTACTCATCCGTCCGTCCCCTGCTGGCACCTCCTTCTCTTTCTTTCCTTCTTCATCTCCTCTCCACTGGAGCCCTTCCTGATTGTTTTCCTCTCCTCTGTTCTTTTTTGTTTTCTGTCTTTTTCTTTTTTCATTTTCAGGGCTCTGAGTGGTCTGGATAAAGAGGCAGACCTGGTGCACATCGAGGCTCGAACTGACAGTGGACGTTAGTCTCTTTCTTTTCCTTCGTTTCCCTCTTTTGCCCCTCAGAATATTTTCTTCCTTTCTCCTGCTTTTTCAGTTTCTCTTCCTCCCTTCCTTGCTCTCTCTCCCTGTCTTTCTTACTTTCTCCCCAGCCTCCTATGGGTTTTTTTTTCTGTGTCACAGTGAAAAATGAACAGATGAATTGTGGACAACAGTAAATTCAATAGTAAATGGTTCTGGCTTCGTTCTGGCAGACTCTTGTGCTTATGTTTTATCCTTGTGGGACAGTGTTGTGCATTAAGCTCTATTGATATGAGCCTTACACAACACAACAGGCCCTAATCTACAGACAGTTTAACAACAACAATACATTTAAATGTGTTATGAGTGATGCCATGGTTATACCAAACTAAATTTGAAGCACAGGCAAATGGCCAAAAACTTCTTTAGTTTTCAGACAGGGTCATTCCGTGTCAAGTCAGCAAATTTTTGGAAACTTCTCCTGCAATGAATCATTTTCAGTAATTGAAAACCAAATATGGTTAATTTTTCAAAACTTTTCTTAAGAACAAATAATGTTAACCTAGAAATGTATATTTTTTCCTTCTATCGAAGAACATGACAATTTTATATATTTTATAGCCAAAATTTCACTGAAATGGTCAAGATGAGGCACATTAATTTTCTCTCAATAGTTTACTCAGCTTAAGGGAAATTTGGAAGAAGGGTTTTTGTTTATTTGATCTGATTCTGGAGCTACCACACTGCCATAAAAGACATGAAACTTAGGTCTATTAACTCTTGGTACCTCCAGAAAAGTTGACCAGAATTTAAAATTATATTGAGATATCTGTAGTTCCCTTTCAGTCGATAACGTCAGACGTAGTCGACGGTCGACTGAATGGGGATCACGCCAGGGAGCCTATCATCTTCAAGTACTATTGAACGAGCCAATGTAATTGGCGTGCGTGATTCGCATCACACACTCCGCCCCCGCGGCGCGGGTATAAATACGGAAGTGGATGCACGCACTAGTTGCCTTTCGCTTCGGAGCCGATCGTTTGATGTCTCTGAGAGTGCTGTTGTTTACAATGAGCGAGTGTGTCGGTGTTCTTCAGGAAGACTCTCCCAGTGCTGGTGTTCTACAGCGCGAGTGCAGCGGTGATCGCGAGCTTTGAGCTCTCAACTGCTGTTTTAACAGCAACAAATTTCTAAATGTTTGTGTGTGTTGACGGCTGGTTAGAGGGCGGAAAAGTGAGTGCTTCACTGTTTCAGTTCTCTGTTCAGTGTTCCCTCGGTCATTCCCCTGTGTGCTCCGGCACCGGTGACGGTCCTATTTTCTGAAAGAGCAACACGGGTGCGTTTGCGTCTTTTTCACGATGTCATTCCACCTGTGCGTTTCTGGATGCGATCGTTCCCTTTTCCTCTCTGACGGTCACAATTGTTGCATCACGTGTTTGGGCTATATGTTTATATGTATATAAATATGTATGCATATGTGCTTATATGTTCAGCATGCTGAGGCAGCTTTTGTGGACGGTTCATGTTCTCATTGCGGGAATATGACTGTCGCGGTGTTGAGATCGAGACTCGCCTTCGTCCGCGAAGTGCGAGTCCCCATTACCATGCCCCACCCCGGGTGCCGTGTGGGATGGGTGATCGGAGGATAGTGATGGATGTCTCGCCGGTAACCATTCCCTGTGGGCTCCTTACTCCTCCATCACACCGCAGCCGATGGAATTCCTGTTGAGCATACTGGTCCCTCTGTAATGGACTGATCAGCTGTTTCAATGGGGGTTCCCCCTGAGGATAAGATGTCGATAGCAGCATCGGAGGGTGAGCTAGCCTCTGGAAATGACGACTTGGCTGTGTTATCTCCCTCTGGGAGTGTAATGTTGCCCAAGCCAGATCCAGAAATGTCAGTTATGCTGAAACGGGCCGCCGAGGCTGCCGGGCTCGAGTGGAACCTCCACCGTGTCCCGTTCAGTCTCGGTTGGAATCTGGACTTTGGTATCTTGGGGCGGGCCGCGCTGGTTCTCAGCTCGCCGCCCCAGTGCCTTTCTTTCCCGAAATGCATGGAGAGCTTATCAGGTGGTGAACAGCATCTTTCTCTGCCAGAAACTGCCTGAATAGCTTTTCCCCCTCACTACCCTTGATGGAGGAACGGTGAAGGGTTGCGAGGTGTCCCTCCATTGGAGCGGTCTGTCGACACAGGTGCACCTGTGTCCGTCGGCAGCTGCCTTTTGGGGGATCCTCGTCTCCCCCTAAGGCCTATGAGTTTCCGTCCGTTCCGACGGGCAGAGCTTACAAAGCCTTTGGGCAAGCCGCTTCCTCTTGCATGCCATGGCGTTACTTCAGGTCTGTCAGGCCAGGGAACCCATGGCATGCACGAGGGTAATCCAGACTGTGCGCTCATAGGTGAGCACCGCACTACATCCGACCTCGCCCTCCGGGGCACGAGTGTCGTAGCGTGCGTGATCGGTCTGGCGATGTCCACCTTAGTGGTCCAGGAGCGCCGCGCCATCGTTGGCTCAGCCTGGTTGATATGGCGGATGCGGACAAGGTTCGGTTCCTGGTCTCCCCAATTTCCCAGGTTGGGATGGTCGGCGACGTGGTGGAGAACTGCATCCAACAGTCCTCTGCCGCTCAAGCGCAGACGGAGGTCATTCGGCACATCCTGCCCCTGTGGCCAGCTGCTGCCTACACCCACCGCCGGTGGCAGCTCCTCCGCCTGCTCGTCGCCGAGGGCGTTCCCCGGCCGTTGCTCCTGCTGGGCCTCCGCAGCAGCCTCCACCCAGGCCTCAGCATGGAGCCGGCCACAGTAGAGACGCCCAGCCCGCTCCAGGCGCTGCCAAGCCAGGTGGCAAGCGACAGCGAAAGCATTCCGGAGCGGGCCGCCCAGGGATGGATGAGATGCTCTTGGAGTGGCACGATCACTCCCTCCCCCCGGGTGAGGGCCGGGTGGAGTCTTTGTTGTGTGTGTGTCTGTTCCGACGCTGGCTCTCTGAAAAAAATGAAAAAAGCAGAGCAAGTGGTACCCACACTTCAGAGAGAGAGCAAATTCATCTGTTCCTGGGTCCCAAGAGGGCCAGTCTGGCGGGTGTGACCCTGTATAGCCTTACATCCCTCAGCTCCCCCTTGGTCACCAGCAGGCAGCTTGGTGTGTTCGAGGACCCGGTCATCCGCCTTCTCACGTGCCCCCTGCCGCTAGTGGAGACAGGTAAGTGTTGCACAGCACACTAACACTACTCTCTCTACTTTGCTGCCCCACCTTAGACTATCCCGCTCAGTCAGTGATAATCATCACATTAGGTGTTGAGCAGACGTGCTCCTGAAAATCCAGTGATATTCATCACACCTAGTGTTGAGCAGTGCTCCTGACTTATGCGTGCTTATCTTATCCTGCTGGCGAAGGATTTGATATAGCCACTCCTCCAGCCGGTATGAAGGCCAGTTGTAAACTCGTTCTTCATGCTACTAGGTGGTGGGTCATGACCATCTTGGCCCAAGATTGGTCTGCAGCTCCGACCTGAAAGACATGTCCTTCAGATCTCTACCTTCCGCTTCGCAGGCCATCCTGTGTGTTGCGTGTGAGGGTTGAAGTATCAGTACAGAGTCCTTCCCTTCGAGTGTTCCAGAGCCCGTTGGGTCTTCAGGTCAACTGGGAGAGAGTAATCTCGCCCACGGGTTGAGTATCTCTTTTTCAGTTTTGGAGATGGACTCGGTCCAACACGTCTCTCCAATGAGAGTGTTCAGCTGGTGTTGAAGTGAGAAAGGGTCCCACTGAAAGAACTTTCAGAGGCTCCTGGGGCATATGGTAGATGCAGCCATTGGCTTCCTCCATATATGACCGCTTCAGCGCTAGCTTCACGATCGGGTCCCGAGGTGACCGTGGCAGAGCAGCTCACCCTGTGTGACTATAGTCAGCCCAGTCTGCTGCCAAACCCTCTTCAACTGAGGGGCCATGTACAAAGGGCGTGTTTTAACGGGAGCCTGGGCGACCCTCGACTACACGGGCATTCGTGCCTCGAGTTGTTAGACATTGTGACCGTTGCGCAAGCTTCCCTTGCATGTCACAACTCACCCGTCACCTCCTCCTTGGAGTCAGAAGCTTCTGAGGACGCTTTGTTCCACTCTTCCCGCTCTACTCAATAGTGCCACCAACGAGCCTCACGACAGTTATAGCCAGGGCAAGTGGAGACTCCATCCCCTGGGTCCAGCTGGGTCATGACCATTCCGGGGCCGCTCAGTTGCCTCTCCGGTTTCGTCTTCCTACCAGTGTTCTGTCCGAGCGGACTACCCTTAGACAGACACTGGCTCTCAGCTGCCCCGCAGAAATGCGTTTCCCCAGTGAGCCTCCTAAAAGTGACTGCGACTCATGGTCGCCTTGCGCCTGCTCATGTCAGTGAATTCATCACACTTCATGTTGAGCGGAAATGCTCCTGAAACTCAGTGAAGTTCATCGCACTCAGGTGTTGAGCAGCAATGCTCCTGTAGCTCAGTGAATTCATCACACTCAGGTGTTGAGCAGTAGTGCTCCTGAAGCTCAGTGAATCCTTTTCGCACTCAGTGTTGAGCAGAAATGCTCCTGTTGCTTAGTGAAGTTCTTCGCACTCAAGTGTTGAGCAGAAATGCTCCTGTAGCTCAGTGATTTATCACACTCAGGTGTTGAGCAGAAATGCTCCTGAAGCTCAGTGAACTTATCACACTCAAGTGCTGAGCAGAAATGCTCCTGAAGCTCAGTGATCTTCACAGGTTGTGTTGAGCAGTGCTCCTGTCTTTTTGCGCCCGTCGCTTGCACCTACGGTGCCAAGTCAGGAGGGAGCAGGTCTTCATAGTTGCCCCTTATTGGGAGCAGAAATGCTCCTGTTGCTCAGTGAAGTTCTTCGCAATCAAGTGTTGAGCAGAAATGCTCCTGTAGCTCAGTGATTTGTCACACTCGGGTGTTGAGCAGAAATGCTCCTGAAGCTCAGTGATCTTCACAACCAGACCTGGTTCCCATTGACAGCCTTCCTGACTTCCCCTGAACACTTTTTCAGAGACGGTGCATTATGGCACCCGCGTTTTACCCCTGGAGATTCCGGGCGGTCTTACGTCTGAACACGGAGGTTCAGGTGGCTATCACAGGGACATGTGATAGTTACCATCACTTCTGAGAGCACCCCCTAGAAATGGGTAGTGTGCTTACGTCTTTAGAAGTGGAACCTAGTCGTTGAGTGCGTCTTCTCTCCAGAGGAGATCCTGAAAGCTTTCGATCATTTCAGTGCTCTCTTTCCTGCAAGATGGGTTGGATTAGGCTGTTTTCCTTCACCCTCAAAATGATGTTTCCTCGGTGTTTAAACAACGCTCATCGTGATGCAGAAGTATGGAGAAGCATGTCCTGATCGTCAGGTTCCTGAGGAGCAAGGTAATGTAAATCCTTGCGTCCCTCTTTATCCTCTTGGGCCTTGTCTCTGGTGCTACTGCACTGCAGAGACCGCCCCTGAGCCACTGCAGGCAGTGAGTTAAAAATTCTGTTATATCAGTTCTCCTGCTCGCGTGGTCTCTACTAGAGGGTAGGGACTTGCTTGCTTTCGGTCAACGTATTGTGCCTGGAGTTCGGGCCGGCTAACTCTCACAAGCTGAGACCCCAGCTCGGTTTGTGCCCAAGGTTCCTACCTCTCCCGTAATAGGAGCAGGTGGTGAGCCTGCAAGCGCTGCCCCGGAGGAGGCAGATCCAGCCCTGGCTTTCTCTGTCCGTTCGCTTATAGCGGTTAGACGTGTACAGAACGCAAGCCATAGACCTCAGACCAGCTCTACAAATATCTGTTAGGTATTCAGCAGAGAGGGAAGGCTCTTTCCAAGCAAAGTTGACCACTTAGTGCTTGCTTTCATTTCGGTAAAAATTCCGAGATGCAACATGTCCACTTAGGTGTTGAGCTCCTCTATGATGAGTGTAAAGTGCTCCGCCGGGGCGTTGACGCTATGCTTTGCTAACAGATTCTAGAGTTGGGGGCTGGACGACACCTAGTTGAACCGCTGCTTCCCGTGGGCTCCCTTCTTATGAAGCCAGTTTCACCGTGAGCCCGGTTCAAGTGTCAGCTTGCTGCGCCATTCCCCTCCTTGGACTGGATACGTGCGCCTTTCTACTCCAGTTGAGTTCCCTTAAAATTGAACCCTGTTGAGTTCCTCCACACCCCTCCGACGTCGGACGTGCGGAACGTCTGGTGTTAGGCCTACCACTTGTAAGCAGTGTGGAACCTGTGTTAGGCTGGGTCCATATGTTGCGGTCCCTACGGCAACCCCATATGTGTATTCTTCCACGATACGACTCCCTACGGCGAGCCCGTGTCTTCCCTCGACAGAGTCTCTCTGCCGTCACTGGCCGGTGAGTCTCCCCCCGTCTTAGGCTGGAGCCACCACAGTGTTATTCCATATTTTATTCTGCCCGGTCATCCGCCCAGATCATATGTGTATTTTCCACATTTACCTCCCTTCGGGTAGGATGTGCTTCCGCAGCGTCCCTTCCTTCCAATGTACGGGAACGCTTTCCCAGTGGTCCTGTAGGAATAGCAGTGACTTCCCTGGCCTAAGCCCTGTCCTTCCCCGCCTAGAATTGCGGGGCATCAGGAGGCTTTTTTGTCAAGGCACTGGAAGGTGGCAGCTTTAGTGGCGTTTTCAAAGGTTATCCCCATTCAGTCGACCGTCGACTACGTCCTCCGTTCCCTCCTTCAGGGAACTGTGGGTTGCATACGCAACCAGGACGTTCTTCTTCAGTTACAGACACATTAATTTTTTAACTGTGTCCATTGGCATATAATGCAACGAAGATTGTTAAAGACAACAGAATTTACTAATTGACCTACCAATCTAACATCGCTGCTATCTTTCTAAAGTCATTTACTCGCCTCTGTAAATTGGCTTTAAATTTGAGGTGAAAAATTTGATCACTATTTATGCTAGTCTTTCCTCAATTTTTTTTTTTTTTTTTTTTTTTCCAAAAATAAAAAAATTTGAGCCGGGGACCTCTGGTTGAGTTGACACAAGATGACCCAGTAGTAATCAAGCCAGTTCTTTCAGTCTGTTCTGCAGAAATATTTAATGGGTCATCTTATCTGTTCATGTCTTGACAATAGGCCGGCATGTGGAATTATTGGCTTTTCAATTCATAAGTTGCAAATTTAATTCATTTGGCCACACCACACCCCACAGGAAGCTGAATTGGAATGACAGGAAAAGGAATTTAGTGAATTGCAATTGTAATGCGTTCTAGGACCTGAAGTCGTCTTCTACTGTAATTTATTGATATCTGATGATATAATGAAATCTGTATGCCTATAAACTTTTAAACTTCAAGGCTTTAAAACTTTCAAATGGCTTCCTTGCATTTGAATTGGAATTGGAAATCTGCATCCTATTTCCTACTTAAATTCAAATTCAAGTGTCTGAACACTGTCTGAAATACTACTTGAATTTTTGCCAAGAAATTGAAAATTCCATAGGTGAAACATGGAATCTTTAGTTGCTCACATAGTTTATAGTTGTGTAACCTCAATCTTTATTACAAACCAAGGAGTTTTCTAATTTATTGAACTAGAAAAGTTGCAATGCATTGATGAGAAATACAGCACAATTAACAGTGACTAAAAAACTCAATTCCTGGAGGACCACAGTCCCACAGAGTTTAGTTCCAACCCTGCTCAAGCACAAATTCCTGTATTTTTCAAATAAGAAGGACTTGATGAGCTTGATCAGGTGCGTTTAATTAGGGCTGAAGCTAAACTCTTTAAGGGCTGTGAGTTTTGCACCCCTGGTTTAAATTAAACTTTACACATTTGAGATGTTGTCATTGTTACGTCATTCACATGCTTCTGACAGTTAAATTAATGGTTCAACAATAATTCAAATTCTGTAATTATTTACTTTCGTTCTTCCATGAAACATGAAATGTGAAATGTTCCAGAATATGCTCACAAATTCTTGTCTAACCAATGAAAGCAGATTGTAAACAGGCACTGTCAAGCCTCTAAAAGCACCTTTAAAGTAGTCCAAATAATTTGTGCAAAGCTTTGTGTGAGCTTTACGTAAGAAACAAACCAAAACTACTATACAACATGAACACTAAGTACACTGTACTTATTTTTTGATGTAAGTACATAGAAGTTAAAGAGACCTAATATAAAGTGTGACCCGTAAGTGATTAACTTGCAATGTAGAGGGTTTTTGTTCAGTGATACCTGAATCAGAAAAAGAGGTAATAATCCTAATCTGGATTATTGTTGTTTCTGTATGGG
Organism: Gila orcuttii; assembly: GCA_026230005.1. NCBI lineage: Eukaryota > Metazoa > Chordata > Actinopteri > Cypriniformes > Leuciscidae > Gila > Gila orcuttii. The sequence continues at coordinate 29,618,258 of JAPDVR010000013.1, read as the reverse complement.
CCTCTTTTTTTCCTTCTCTCTTTGCTCTCTCCTTTGTTTCTCTGTAGTTTTACTCCCACCCCCTCTTTCTCTCCCTTCTGAGTGAGGATGGATCGCTAGTAGAGAGACTGATAATGGAGAGCACTGATTAATTTGGCTAGACATAGAGACGTGTGGGAAGTTTGTGTGTAGGTTCTAGATTGTGTTTGTTGTGTGGGTGGGTGTGTGCCAGCGAGAGTGAGAGATATTGATCATCTGTTTTTTGTTTGGTGTAGATCAAGGCGTTCTTGTGCACAAGCGTATCCTGTGTTGATAAATTCTGTGTGTGTCTCACAGAAATGCAGTATATTACCTGCCGAGCACAAAAGTGTTCAGAGGAGAGTAGGCAGTATCCATTCAGTGGCCGAATTGACACCAACTCCCTCGTAGTGCAGGACCAATACATCTTCTTACAGGTACAGAAGTGTGTGTGTTTCATAGTGTTTCAAGTGCGTAAGTGTATATGATTAAGACTGGTGTGGGAGATACCAAAAGTGTGTGTGTGTGTGTCTGTGTGTGTGTCATCTCTGTCTGACTCTTTATAGCCCTCCTTTTATCTCTCTCAGTAACGTGTAAGTGAGTGATAACCACTAAAACCAGCCTCTCCATCTTTAACATCGGTCCGGGGGAGGACAGGACAGGTTTTTGAGTGAGAATCCCAAACCTGGACTCTCCTCTGTCAATACAAGTGACTTTCTTTTGACTTTTGTTGCTTGAAGCTGTTGGATTTGAGTTGACAGAGAATAATGAGGATATTGATTCGAAAAGCACAGGAACAAGAGACTGGCTGACACCCCACACCTCTCGCAGGAAAAACACAGTGTAGCACCATCCTCACCCTGTAAAAGTGGACACACACGCACACACACTGCCTCATTCTTTGAACATCTAAGCTCTATTGACACTGGATCAATCGAAGCATTAGACCCTAATGCACTATGTTTACAACCTAATAGAACAATCTACTTGATAAGTGTATATAAAACATGTGCGTCTGTGTGAGTCCACCAACATTCAGTAAATGCACTTTAAAAGTTTATCCAAAACAATAGTTCAGTCAGGACCACTTGTCCTGAAAATACACAAGTCAAAAATACATAAGACAAAAATTGTAGTCAATTTTTATTGGACGTTTAGCTAATTTTTTACATTTGGCGGTATGGCTCTGTTCTAAATTCCCTGTCCTTTTCATGAGCTCCATGAAAGCTAAGAGGTGGAACAGATATTTTAATTTTATAACATATTTGTATCGTAAATTTTATAAGAAATAACAAATTTTAATTTGGGAGAGCAGCAAAAATCCCCATTGAGAACAGAGCATGCAATGGCAACAGAATGACATTGATTAAGTTAAACACAAGTTAAAGTTGCAGTAGGGAGTTTTGAGAAAATGTTGACTTAGCCTGAAAATTTGAACAAGCACAACTTCCAGGTCCAACCCCCTTGCTCTCTGCTGCGCTACAGCCCTCCCTCCACAGCTCCTCCCCCACAGCGGAGCCTGCCGTGAACGCGCAGACTAGTAAACAGGACCACCGATGACGGCAGATTATAAACAGTTATGGAACATTCACTAATAGGGACGAAACATCAACGATATGCTTTACATTGACTATGGCCTGCCCATACTTTGACTACAAACTTGGTCCTCAAATCATTATGTATTTTGCAATACATGTAACTTTATAACGTTGCACTCTTTCTATAAGTTATAAATAGCTAGTAAGATAACGTTAAAGGATTAGTTCACTTTTAAAAAAAACTTTTGCTGATAATTTACTCACCCCCATGTCATCCAAGATGTACATGTCTTTCTTTCTTCAGTCGAAAAGAAATTAAGGTTTTTGATGAAAACATTCCAGGCTTTTTCTCCATATAATGGACTTCAATAGGACACAAACGTTTCAAGGACCAAATGACAGTTTCAGTGCAGCTTCAAAGGGCTTTAAACGATACCAGACGATGAATAAGGGTCTTATCTAGCGAAACGATCGGTCATTTCAAAAATAAATAAAAAACTTTAAGTTTTATAAGCACAAATGCTCGCCTTGCTCTGTTCTGTGATGCACGTTCGTGACTCTCCTGTTTGAACTCGTTCATCAAAATGAACAAATCTTTTTCGAATCATTTTGTTCGTTGAATGAACGAAATGACTCTGAAAAAGACTTGTTTGAAATGAACGAATCTTTTTGCGAGTCATTTCGTTCGTTGAATGAACGAAATGACTCGGAAAAAAGATTCGTTCATTTGGATGAACGCGTTCGAACAGGAGAGTCACGAACGACGGTACGCGCTCGCGCTGTGCAAGAGAGGGGTGATCAGCACGTACACGAGCGTGATTGACACTGCTAAGACATTCCTCCTGGCTCTGATTGGTTGTTTCTGACCGGGAGCGGTGTATTTCTGCAAATGGCAATAGGACCACAGGGAGGAGCCAGAGGAGCTCGATTTTTTCCACAGATTATCTGTCTCATATTCTACTGTGAGGACATAATGACAGTTTTAACAAATATTTGTTTACAAAAGCTACCTACTGGAGCTTTAAAGGAGGAGCGTGGGTTGCAAGCAGCATGCAGTGAAAGCAGCCAAGCAAGCACACTGAGCTTCATTTAAGTAAGGCGCCGTGTTTGAGCGTTGCCAATAGAGTGCCTAGAATTTGAATCAGCTGATATGGGCGGTTTGGTCGGCTAATGACTGCTGATAGCCGAGCTTGACTACATACTGTAGCCTGCTTGAACTAACGCAAAGCTTGATTTTGTTACCAAATTGCTTCTTTAAAATGTTGTGAAGTCTAAAAGACCTAGATAATGCGATTGTCTCAACTTCGTCCAACAATTTGACTACAGTTGACGTTGTACGTTTGCCTATGTATTTAATCCTTCAAATATACAATTATGCATTGTCAAAAAAACAACAAAGCTGTAGCTTTATTATAAGTGTGCATGTAAAAGAACCCCACAAGGATACGCAGGAAAAAATTACGATTTACAATTTTCACTCCGAAATTGCTAGTATACAGTAGTTCTCAAATAATTACAATGAAATGGCAAGTAACACATTGAATTATATGTGAAATTTTGAAGATAAAAGATGTACTCCAATAATCTTTGTTTTGAAACCTGAAATAACCTGTGACAAAGAAATGCTTAAAAACATAATAAAATTAAAATATTTCAAAAAATAAAAAGGATTGCGTGAGATAGTGTTGTCACAATACTGGTATTTCTAACTTTGATACAATAGCTTGAAGAATATCGATGTTACATTTTCGATACTACAGGAAAACATTGCTACAAAATTAAGAGGAATTTAAAGGCATAATAATAAAAATACAATTATTATATTTCTAAAACAAAAATATATTACTGTTGTAATTTTGTAAACTGCACTGTAAAATAAAATATATATCATTACTACAATACTTTTGTCGTCATTTTTTCAATTGCACGAGTTTAACCCTCTAGCATTTATGTTAGCAGAAAACCGCTGTTTCTGTGAAAACATGTTTACAAATGTGTCATTAAAAATCTAGTGAAATGCTGTAATCATTTGTACACAAAAATGTTATGCTGTGAATGCTGCACATTGCGTTCGCAAGTGATCACAGCAAATGCAGAGATAGTTTTCTGCATTTACCGTGAACCTAAAGAGATGCTAAAAAAATCTGATCATGAGCAATGGAAAGTCACTTCTATGATAGACAAGCAAGCATGAGTTCTGACTGGTGTAAAATGCTGATCTCTGTTGTAAGTCCTTGTAAATGCTGTCTGTGACTTGTGTGTGTGTATCAGCTAACCACAGCAGGAAGAACTACATACTTTGTGTCCTATCAGCGAGGGCCCTTTAGGACCATACAGCTCCCTAAATACTGTCTACCCAAAGTAAGGCATATGACACAGCACTTGCTGTCACGAAAAGTTGTCAGATTAAATGTATGTGGCTCTAACAGCTGTTCTCCGTGCAGGACATGCATATTGTCAGTACAGATGAGGGGCAAGTGTTGGCAGCAGTTCAGGAATGGAATGAAAATGACACCTACAGTCTGTACATCTCTGACACACCTGGAGTCTACTTCACCCGCTCACTCCCAAACCTCCGTACCTCCCGCGGTCTCGCAGGAAACCTCATTGTGGATGTGTACAAGGTCTGTGAATATGTAGTATTGCCTGATGGTGCTTGCCAATTAAGTTTAAGTTTACCATCTCGAATGTTCACAAATACATATTCACCCAGTTTCACAGACAAGGCTTAAATCTAGTCCCAGATTACAATGCATCTTTGAGGTGTTTTAACTGTAAACAACTTGCACTGACATATCTTAAAATATGTCAGTGCCATTGTTTTGTCTCTAGATGTACACCAGTAATGTTTTTTTTTTTATGGCATGTTTATAAAAGCTACTTAAATGTCCTAATTGAACTAAGGCATAATCCTGGCTTAATCTAAGCCCTGTCTATGAAACCAGGCCATTGTATGCAATTAGAAAAACTTTTGTTATTAGTATGGCTTTCTCCAGGAATTTTTCTAAAGTAGAACAGGGAACTGTGTAATGCAGCACAAAACAACAATGTTTGAAGTAATGCCATTAAACACTATAAATACAAAGAAAGAAGAAAATCTGATAATGAGAGCAACTGAAAACATCCAGAAACTGTAGTGTAAGCAAAAATGCAAAGAGAAAGGAGGGTTATCTGTAATAATGTAGAACCTGATATCCTTTCACTCTCCTCTTTTGGCTTCTAGCCAAAGAACACCAACTAATATCTGTAATTGTAAATAATAATAATAATTATTATTATTATTTTATTATATTTTAGTCATATTATATTGAACACGGAAAATGGAAATGGAAATCTAAGTAGTTCCGATTATTTTTCCTGTCCTATAGGTGGCAGGTGTTAGTGGGCTGATCATAGCCAATAAAAAAGAAGACATGCAGATGAGAACATATATTACCTACAGCAAAGGCCAGACATGGAGATTACTACAGCCTCCGGCAAAAGACACTACAGGACATGACATCAACTGCAACCTGGTGAGAACTGCTGGACTAAATTTATGCAGGTATACATTTCCATGAAGACGTTGCCAAAAAAAGGCATAAATCACCAAAATAAAAGTAGGTGAAATACTATTTAACATAAAACAGCCAAAACAGTGTCACAACCACTGCAACCACAGCCACTCCCACTTTTATTAAAAGAAGATACTCCCACTATATACATTACATTATATTGAGATACACCTACTTGACTGTGGTCAGATGAAAACAAGACATTGCAGTGTTGATGCACGTTTTAAGTTTGATGCATTTTTACAGTGGAGCCTTGTAAAGAGGAACTCCTTTAGTCTCACAGTGAGATGAGGGTGACCGCCAGCTACCAAACAATAGCTCTGAATTCAGTGCTTTCTGATGGTTTGATTAAGACACACTACCTTCTCTATATCTTTGTAATGACTTTCACTGATGTTTTACACTGTTCTGGAAGATTGGTGATTTCAATTAAGACATACATTGAACAACTGGAGTTAATTTATCAGCAGATCTCAGAAAATCTTAATTACTTTTTTTTCCGCTGCACCAAAAGACAGTGGGTTCTGTGTTTGCACGTGTTGTCATTCTTTAGAAACACAAGATGAAACAAATTTTTTTCCAGTCCTTGTGCTTTGGGTATTTTGGGACTTATTACCAACTTTAAACAACCAAGAAGAATTCAGAACAAGAATTCAGAAGTACACACAGTCAACTTGTGAGAACAATAGTTACTGCTTACTTGCCTATGCAAATAGTTTTTAATCACTAGGTGGTTGATTGCATTTGTTTAACTGCATTTTTGACACTGTATTGATGCTGAATTCTAATTGGCGTAATTACATTATGATTTTTTGAAACTCTAATATCAAATATTTGATTTTGTTAGTTTCCGCTAGAACTGGGTCACACTAATTGTAAGGGATAAAAAAAATACAGAAGCCGTGGAGATCCGAAACGGATTAGTTTGCACGCCTTTTGAAAGCTGATGCTACAGTCGGTTGATAGAGAGGGGATTATGTAGATAAATGTAAATGTATTGAAATATAATTTAATACTGTGTAATGTTCTAATTTTCAGCCGTCGTGCTCACTGCACCTTCACCTGCAGATGTCTGAAAACCCCTACACACCTGACACTATCTCCACCAAACACTCCGCTCCAGGGATTATAGTGGCCACAGGTGTGTGTGTGTAACTGTGCCACTTCTTTTATTGTTTTTTATGCTTGTGGCATGGCATCTTGGGTACTGTCCCCCAAGTGTTTCTGATAAATTGGAGTGAAGAAGGCATATAAATGTGCGTGCTTTTAAATGCAGATGTAGTTTAAGTGGCCACATCATAGCTTTCAAGTTGTTACATCTTTCTGTTTTGCAGCTGCAGAGTTTGGCATGATTGGAACAAAAACTCATTTCACGCTGTTCTTTTGCTTGTCAGATTCATTATAAAGTTATCTTCAAAACTCAGGCCCAAATAGCTTCCTGCATGAGTATAGATAGATGCACGCTCAAAAAGTTAGCCATGCAGAGCACGCAGAAAATATGACCGGTGTCTTCCACATTCATAATTGCCTGTCATGTCCAACAGCTGTTCCGCAATCACTTTTCCATGCTCAGAGTGTATAAATATGGGATTTTGAAAAAAAAAAAGTTTTTTTTTTTTTTTTTTGTCAATGCCAGCAGCTTTACCAAATGTTTTTCATCAGGCGTCATAATGATTGTGGTCTTTCAGGGCACGCATTAACCCCACCAGACAATGTGCATGAGGAATTCTTCAGGACATCATACAGTAGATTATTGATTTAATATTATACTGCTGTGCTGTGTAAAATGTAACTACACAATTGAGTTAAACTAAATGACTTAAATCACGTCTCGTTGGCCTGGGGTTTTCAAGCTGGTGTCCAAGGACCCCCATGGGGACGGCAAAGGGGGCGCAAAATATTTGGAGAAAAAGAGATTTAAAAATGTGTTAAGGTACTTAAGAAACTAATGAAATATATAATGTTTCACAAAAATTGTGTTCATCTCAGAAATGCTGTAAACAAAAATACATAAATTTGCTTTACTACAATGACAATATAGAGGCAAATTATTTAATTTTGTGTCACACAATATAATGCGTCATATGGGGGAGAATTTGGCGTCAAGGAATTAAAAAACCTCTGTCTTAGACTATGAACTGTCTTGTGACTGACAGATTTGGATCAGCTATGCTCAGTTTCTGATCAAATGTGAGAAAATGTATGAATTAAAATTAAACAGTTTTGCCTTTGTAGTGCAGTATAGAGCTTTGTTTATGTTTATGTTTTTTTTTTTACCTGTTGGAATTCTATTATATTTAATTAAGTGAAATAGAATCAAATTTTCTCCTCCAGCATATGTATGGTTAATAATAATGCATCTGTCAGAGTTACAGCAGTATTTTTCCTCTCAGGTAACATTGGGCCCGAGCTTTCCTTCTCTAATACAGGAATGTTCATCTCCTCTGATGCCGGCAACACATGGAGACAGGTAAACCTCTCACCTGCTCAGAGATGTTGACTGTGTTGTAGTCTTAAGATAAAAGCATCTGGTCTCTGATCAACACTCAAATGAACTGAAACACAAAGAGACAGGATGCTGAATTACCTTGCAGGGTTTTGACTCTGTAAACACTGTCTTTAGATCTTTGAAGAGGAGCACAGTGTCTGGTTTTTGGACCATGGAGGGGCTTTATTAGCTGTTACACAATCTGCTGTACCTACACGCCATTTATGGTAAGATAAAATGCATACAAACACACAGATTAATAAATGCACTGCCTTCACAAATTATATGTATGTTATACAGAACACTAGAGAGATTATGCATTTTTGAGTTCATTGAAGTTCATCTCTAACTTTTTGGATACTTTTTATTCAGACTAAGTTTTTGAAGTTCCCTTATGCTTAAACGTCAGCTTTTATACGGGGACTGGCAGATATAAACAGCAGGCAATAGGTCTTATCATATCAAACATTTGGAATCCTTTCAGCGGAAAGTGCCTGTCATGGCTTTGTAGTGCAGGTGGTTGTGTTTGCCAAGGCTTTTATGCTCATGTTGGGGAGGGTTAAGGTTTGAAGTCGAGGTGGGATTCGGTGGGCCCATGTTGTTCCTGCCACGTCACACACACGCGGCTTTGATGTACTAAGCTCTGAAACGTTGTCAGGATCAATTAGGCTGCGGAAGATAATTTGTATCCTCCTGTGCGATGCTGATGTTAGAACAGTAGTCTGATGTGTGTGCGGGTGTTCAGCCATCAACTTGGGTGACTTTGACTCATATCTACAGCAACAGAAACACCACACCAGAAAATCTTTTCTTTCTACATGACAAGATGCCATATGAAGAGACTGTTACTTCTGTTGAACAATAAAATACAGAGAACAGTTAGCTTTTAAAAGCATTAAGTGAACATCGTTCAACAGTTCTGAAAGAAGTCTCTTATGCTTTTTTCCTTTTTAAAAAAATAACAGTATTTTATTCAAATATTCAGTATTTTATATTATATCATTTATTCACGTGATGGCAAAGCTGTCAATTTTCTTTTGAATTCTTCTAATCCTTAAATCATTCTAATATGCTTATTTGGTGCTCAAGAAACATTTCTTATTATTATGTTGAAAACATTTGTGTAGCTTAATATTTTTGTGGAAACTGTGATACAAATTTCCAGAATTCTTTGTTGATTATAAAGTTAGAAAGAACAGAATTTATTTGAAATGGAAATCTTAACATATAATTGTCTTTACTGTCACTTTTGATCAATATGATGTGTCCTTGCTGAATAAAAGTATTATTTTAATTAAAATAAATCTGACTCCAAACTTTTGAATGATGGAGTGTATAACAATAGATGTTGTTCACTATTAAAAGCATGAATGCAAAAATGTATTATTTCTTTAAAAGCATGAATGCAGAAATGCACTTTCTGCAGACTCGGCAATGCCAGGTAGTTGCAGTTTGTTATTGAAAGTATATAACCAAATTACTCCTAAATGAACTTGATCTAAACAAAGATCCCCAAGAACACAACTAGCGCATAACTAATGTTTAATGTTTAAACATTCAACGCTCAGATAATAGGACAAACAGGAGCGCTCTAAACACACAAGAATAAATGTCATTGACACAATCAGGGACTTTAAAGTACAATATATTCATAGAAAGAACAAGATCTGAAAACGAAACACACTGAAGAGGCACTTACACAAAGCAAAATAATAAATGTAATGCAAAGGACAGAAGGAAAGCAGAATAAGGAGATGCAACAGAACAATGAAATGCAAAATGGACTGAATGTGTAATGAGACATAATATACATTATACATGACTAATAATGATAAGAGGGTAATGTAAACACAAGTGGGGTATGGTGAATAATTTTGTCTTGATATTTTTCAATGAGCATATATTAGATTTGATTTTAATGTAATTATGCAGATGCAGCCCACATTAAATGTTAATGCAGCGACTCTGCAATGACTTGTTTTTGTGGATCTGCTAAATATTCTCAGATGGCTGAACAAATGCATCTTCTATTTTTGTCGTTGTCAAATGTGCACTGTACAGTATATTAATCAGAATATGAACCTAATGTGATTTGTCAGTGAAATGAAAAAGATTTGTGTATGTGTGTCTAGGATTAGTTTGGATGAAGGCCGGCAGTGGGACAAACTAAGCTTTTCATCTACACCCCTATTTGTTGATGGGGTTTTGATGACTCCAGAGACTGAGAATCACATCATTACGTAAGAATCATTTTACTTCATCTTCTCAGACAAACTTATCTAAATAGTCCAGGAAGTATCAGTAATGAAACCTCACTTGATTGGGATCATTATTATCAGATTAAATCTTTTCTTTTGCAGGTCTGGACTAGGATCCTGCACACTTACTTGTACTGACAGCAATGTAGTTTTACTGACACTTCCTATTAGTCCTTTACAGATTTGCAATAGCAAAATGTGTCCTTTTGGTCCCTTAGCAACTGTAAAGAATGTAAAAGTAAACCGATCCTGTTGTACTTAAGCACCTCTGTCCTCGTAGATTCTTCGGGCACTTTAGTTACCACTCCGACTGGCAGCTGATAAAGATTGACTACAGCTCCCTGTTTGGGCGGAAATGCACAGAAGGAGACTTTCAGACATGGCACCTCCATAACAAGGTTGTCACCTCACATTTATCAGCAAGCCTTGCTGTTCGGTCTCAACAGCAAAACACTAATTCACTCACACAACATTCGACATTAGTTTCTTTTGGCACTGAATTTGCTAGTAATTAGGGTGGCACGTGAGATTATTTTCACATCTGGGGTAACATGCCCAAGCAGAATGGAAATTAATGGTCGTAATGGATTTTTGCAACAGATCTAGCCACCACCATAATGTTGGTGACATGTTGTCCATCAGCTTAGACTCACTTGGGTTTTTACAGCGTTAGCCTAAACTGCATGTTACAATACACTTTTCAAAATTCATACAAACTATTGTAGCCATCCTTAGCTAAGCAGAAGGAGTGTAACATCTAATGTAACTGGAAAACTGCGAGCCTATTTTGGAGGAAATCATGTGAATAAGTGACATATTTATGTGCATTTAAGGGCGAGGTGTGTGTGATGGGAGAGAGACAGGTGTATATGAAGAGGAAGCCTGGCACACGCTGCACTCTGGGTCAGGAGTATTCTCGAGTCGTTTCAGCTGAGCCCTGCATCTGCACCCTCTATGACTTTGAGTGGTGAGTCACAGGCATGCATACGTGCACACATGCGGAAATGCAGAGCAGCTGCTTTTCCAATGGAGGAAATGAGTGACAGTAACTCTTGCGGATCAAAGGACTCAGTGTTGCATGCAGAGAACAAAAGCTGCAGGGATCCAACCAATTATACAGATTAATTAAGTGGTATTTGAATGTAAAAAAACAAGGTTTTTCTCTTCATCTGTCCTTCGTCAAACATCTGCTTAGTGCGCAGCTTATGATAATGTTGCAATCGCTACATTAAATTAGTTTGCTCTTGAGGCGGCAAGGTAAAAGCCTGGTTTTACATCGGTCTTTCGTAATCATATCGCTATACTGATGGAGATGTCTTTACAAGCCCACCACGATGCACATGGAGACACACTCCTGCGCTGATCATAACGACGACATAAATCTCTCTTGTACCGCACACAGGCTCCATTAGAGTCGTCTGCTCTTAGGTAAATTACACATACGAATGAGAGGCACGCAAAATTAGCATAATGTCAAATGATTAATTATCTCCAAATGAATAAGTAATGAATATTTAAATGAATGATAAATGTGGCAGTGATCTGATTAGCCTGAAGGAGCTGGTGTTACTGAGTTTAGACCTGATCTTCCACAGCAGTTTAAATGTTGTAAACCCGCAACTCAAGTCTAAGACTTTTGTTAATGTTCGGAACACAAACTTTTTTGATGAAATCTGAGTGATTCCTGTCCCTCCATTGACAGCTAAGCAACTACAAATTTGATGCTTCAGAAAGTTCATAAAGAGACTGTAAAACTAATCCATATTAATTAAGCGGTTTAGTCCAAATTTTCTGAAGAGACACGATCACTTTATATGATGAAACGATTTAATTTAGACTTTCTATTCCCATATTCTACACTACATTTACTATAATAGCTTCCTTTAAATACCAAAATAGGTTTGACAGTCTGATTCCAAGTCAGTGTTGTTATTGGTATCTAAAACTTTTGAAAATAGTTTTCGAATTGAAATATATCTGAAATAAAATAAAATATAACTATTAGATGAAAAACTTAAATAAAAGTTGAAGTTTGTGTTGAATTACAAAAAATACTAAAATTAAAAATAAAGCCAAAATAGAAATATTAAATGAATACAAATGGCAAAATAAAAAAAATAAAAATAAAAGCTAATTCAAAATATTAATAAATACTTCAATAGTGTTCCGAGTTCCAAGTGCAATTTATTGATTTTAACTGCTGAGGTATTAACAGATAAATCAGCTGATGTGTGGCAAGTTTTTTATTTACCTTTTTAAATTTAATTTTAATTTAATTTAAATTTAAATTTAAAAATAGGTTTTTAGTTAATCCTATGATGCATGAGAGAGACCTTGAAAAATCTTTATTTTGCAGTGCATGTAAAGTACATTTAAGCCACTTCTCTCTATAGACTGATGTGGCCTTATAGAGTGGAGCTCAACCAAACTGAATAATTTATGTGTTTTTATGATTTCCTTGCAGTGATTATGGGTTTGAGAGACAGGCCAGTGGAAAATGTGCACCTGCATTCTGGTATGATGTCAATTTACCAGCACACACCTGCAGCCATGGACAGCGTTTCCGCAACAGCACTGGGTAACACAGATGCACAGAGATACACATGCACACACACTCACTGCAGTATGATTCATAGATGCAATATAAATTTCTTTGTGACATCTTCTGTTTAGCTTATAAGGTAATAGCAGTCCTGCCCTAGATTACCATATAGAGCCTGCATAAGATTGTTTGAGTACAACTTTTTTTGTTTGTGTATCAACTACATGTCCCTTTTTGTGTTTCTGCTGGTAACAGAGATGTTTTCTAAAGTATTTGTGCATGGCGGTGCAGGTACAGGAGAGTGCTGTTGAATAACTGTAGAGAAGGTCTAAAGGATACACTGAGTCCCAGAATGCAACAGTGTAAACCCATAGCACCAAGTGGCCTACAACTGAGCACCATCAACTCTCAGCTCACTGCTGTACTGGGAACAAACATAACCTTCAGAGTAGCCTTGCAAAATGTGAGTTAGCAGCTGCACACACACACACACAAAGTAATTCATTTAGTAAGGTGTTGTGCTTTACATTAATGGTTCTCAAACAATTTTAGGTGAGAGACCACTTTAAGAGTAAAACCAAAACCCTAAATCTCATAAAGGAGTCTCATTCATCAATCCTGTCTTGAGCTACCAATCCACAATTTGCTAGAGTGCTTGTTTTTATTTTTTCAATTAAATTAACTAGACTGCTACTAATGAACCTTAACTAGCCAACTCACTAGCTAAGAAGACCACTTACATGCACTACCGCTTAAAAGTTTGGGGTCATTAAGATTTTGTTTTTAAAGAAACTAATACTTTTAATTAGCAAGGAGTAATTAAATGTATCAAAAGTGATTGTAAAGACATTTATAATGTTACAAAAGATTTCTACTTCACTTAAATGCTGAACTTTGTGCTCATCAAAGAATCCTGAAAAAATGCATTATGGTTTCCACAAAAATATTGAGCAGCACAACATTGATAATAATAAGAAATGTTCTTGAGCAGCAAATTAGCATATTGTAATGATTTCTGAAGAATCATGTGACATTGAAGTCTAGAGTTATGATGCTGACAATTCATTCTGTATTTTGGATCAAATAAATTCAGAGCATAAGAGACTTCTTTCAAAAACATTACAAAATCTTACCGACCCTAAACGTGAACGGTAGTGTAAAACTTTATTTATGATAAAGCACTAATGCATTATAGACATAAAATAAACATAACTGCTTTATTAATTTACTTTAAAATAAATGTTAACAGTGAACCTGGTTTATTTCATTTTTATGAGCTGGTTAATTCAGTGTTAGTGTCAGTTATTATTATTATTATTATTTTATTTAGATCAAATTTTTTTTATGTGGCAATCAACGGACCACGGTTTGTGAACCACTAAATCAGCTTCAATGTCTCTCGAAAACATAGAATATATCTGCTTTTTTCTTGTTTTTGTTTTTTTGTAGGGTGACTCGTTGTCTACAAGTCTCCATGTGGATTTTGGAGATGGCATCTCAGTGTCATACTCCAATATAAGTCGCCTTGGTGACAGCATCACACACACGTACAGGGTCGCTGGGATTTTCAGGGTCACCGCACGTGCTCAGAACAGTCAGGGTTCTGACAGCAGCTCGGTCTATCTGCACATCACTAGTATGTACATGACCACAGTCATATATTTCTAAGAATTAGAATTTTCTTTAATAAGCCACTGCCATCACTGTAAAAAAATATATATCTTTCCTGTCACACTAAATTACCTCTATGCCACTCACTTCACATCTAGACAATCTATTTCTGAACCAGCTCTCAATAAAGGATGTGTCGAAGCAGAAATTGCTGTTGTGTACAGTGCTAAATGTGATCGTTATTGACTTCATATTGTGTCTGATGAGATATCACGTCCGATGTGTCGTGTTAGGTCCCGTGGAGCGTATCTTTCTTTCGACACCGGTGGTCGTCATCAGAGGAAGAGAGGCCAACCTGACAGCAGTGCTGTGGCCCAGTCAGCCCAAGACCACTACCTTCTACTGGTGGTTCAATAACAGCACAGAGGTTTAAACGCTGAGTATTTGTATACATGTGGCCCAGAGGCACAGATCAGTTAGGCAGCTATTCCAGAATTACTTCTGACCTCTAACAAAGCAAGGGCTCTGCAAAAGATATTGTGCTTGCCAGGGTTAGAGAGGTAAACCTGTTTTAGGATGGATTCGGATTGAGGTCAAATAAGTAAAAAGCAAAGCCACGTTTAAGTGGGGGAGGTACTGTGACACTGTTTTTCCCCTTTGCAGTATGAATACCTGCCACCAAAAGAAAAAGAATAACTAAATTCTAACTCTGTCAAAATATTTTTTGCTGAATGATTTTTGAATAAGTTTTTGAATGAGTTTTGAATGAGTTTTTTTTTTTTTTTGTTGAAAAACACAAGGGGAAATGCTCCCAGTTAAAAACCCCAGATAGAATTTTAAGATCTCTTGTCATAAGGCAACATTTTATTGGGCATTTAATCTACCGTTCCAAAATCTATGATTTAGATTTTTTTTTAAAGCAATTGATACTTTTAGTCAGCAAGGACGAATTAAATTGATTACACTAAAGACTTTTATAATGTTACAACATATTTCTATTTAAAATAAATACTGTTCTTTCCAGCTTTGTTCATTAGAGTCCTGGGGGGGAAAAACTATTGTGGTTTCCACTCTGAATCAAGCTTCACAAGCATTTTCAACTGATGATAATAATAATAATAATAATAATAATAAGAAATGTTTTTGAGCACATAATCAGCGTACTAGAATGATTTCTGAAGGATCGTGTGACACTGAAGACTGGAGCAATGTCTGCTGAAAATTCAGCTTTGTGATCACAGAAATAAATTACAATTGAAAATATATTGAAAAAGAAATCAGTTATTTTAAATGTAATGATATTTCACAATATTACTGTTTTACTGTATTGATCAAATAAATGCAGCTGTGGTGAGCATAAGAGACTTCTTACAAAAACATAAAAAAAATCTTACAGTCTCCAAACTTTTGTACAGTAGAATGTATTGTCAATATTGCTGGCATTTAGTTTTTGCCTCTGTTTTAATTATTGCTTTATGTTCTCAAGATTATCACAGACTTTATTCTGTTTTTTTTTTTTTTTGGTCTCATGCAGAATTAGGATAGATTTATTATTGGCATATGAATCACTATTTAATTATGCTTTCAAACATCACTGAATTATGTTTCTAATCACACTATGAGATCATTCAGTTCAGGTCTACTTAACATTTCTGATGTAAAACACATAAAAAGTGGCATTGCAGCTTTTAATGGTTATGCATCGTTTTCCTGCTGGAACCCTGCCACAGAGCTGAGCAGTTTGAAAGCATTTAAAAACTCACTTGCACAGAAGCTTTGAGTTATAATTGAATATCCTGTTTAGATTCTCTTCATAAAATATCTAATTGTAATAGTATTATTGTTAATTTCACCCTGTGTACCTTCCTCCTATATATAATACCGGCTTTCAGGATTATTTTACAGTGATGCAAGCAGAACACAGTTCCATTGAAAAGCATCAAAAATGTTGCCCAGTTTTGCAGTCCAGATTTGTTTTATAAGCCAGTTGTTTGTGTTTGTGGTTGCATTTAATGTTTAATAAAGTAATAATATACACCAAAGCGTGCAGCCAGGCAAAAAGCAGAGCCTCCAGTGTGTTAGGGATATTAAAAAAAAAGAATATACTTGTAAATAATTTAAGTGAAGTAAATGTATTAACTTAACCCATTATAGACTAAAAGTAGTGTTTTTGTATCCACTACTTTCATTACCATGGAAAACTAGGCAGCATTAAAGTGTTATCGCGTTGTTCTGAATGAATGTGAATGTTAAAATGCTATTTCATTCTATTTTAGTGCTGCTGCCCAACATCATGTTCCAGAACAAGACAAAAGGACCGCAAAATTAGATCAACAAAGCCCTCCATATTATTACAAATACATTTCACAAACGGAGTGGCATGTTAAGAAATACTAGGAAAAAGCTTGAAGGTTTCCAAGACTAATATATATACGGAAAGCCCCGAGATCAAAAGCATGACTACTGAACCATGAAACACAGCGGGAGTTTGGTTAGGGCTGTAACTGGTTTCTGCTATAAATGATTCTGCCACTCACAAATCAGTCAGAGTTGTGATTTACTGTCCTGTTTCTCTGCCTAGCTAAATCTGAACCGAACATCTCACATGTGTGTGTTTTTAGCCGCTGATCACACTGGAAGGAAGTGTTTCACACACATTCACACGAGAGGGACCTAACTCTGTCACCGTACAGGTGTCGGCAGGAGGCACAGTCCTACAGGATGTGAAAATCATCACTGTCAAAGGTGAAGACCTCCTGTAGTCATGAACACTGCAGTGTTCTTTGAGATACAGACTGTGATATTTTTAGCTTCACTGAAAATTTAAAACACTCAGAATTAAGAGGAATTTTAGGCAGAGCTTCTCTGCAAAAGAATAAACCGTGTTCCTATCCCTTCATGTTGTTTCTCTCATTTCTAGACTTCTTCCGTTCTTTACTGCTGTCGTTCTCTCCTAACCTGGAAGAGCACAACCCGTCGGTTGCCGAGTGGAGGCAGGACGTGGGGCGGGTTGTCAGGGCAACGCTCTCTCAGGTATACTGAGCTTAAAGTCCATCATCAGTTCCTGTTGGAGTGCTCTGTTCATGTCAGTGAACTACTGAAAAGAACTCATGAAATTTCTTGAAAGGCTGCTGATAGCTCACCACGCTTCCTCTCTCTTCAGCTATTCTCTTTCCTTTCTCTCAAACGCTGCTGGTTTTAAGCCTGATGGCTCTTTCTGGGCTCTCTGGCGAGGTTTGTGTTTGGCTGAGAGGCTTTACGTGCTCTCACGCATCCATCTGATTTCCCCTCAGTCTGAGAGCGAGAGATAGGGTAATGTAGTGCTACTGGCAAGAGTGAATCATAGTTCAGAGTGAATATTGATGCGGCAACAGAGAGACTCTAAAGCCAGTCAGCCAATTAAAGAACAGAGCCAAAGAACTGCTCCGTAGAACTCCATTACAATGAGTCGCTCAAGCACAAATATAATGGTCTCCCAATACCTCTGGATTTTCAACTTGAACAGTGCTTTCAGTATGGTTACACAACATCATATCATAAATATTACAACCATCTCAAGATTCACTGGAATAGACTTATTTCACACTGATCTGCTCGATTGCTTTTGTCCGCCTCGCTGCCTGCTGTGAGCTGTGAGTTTGTTTGCGTCGTGGCTGTCTAAGCCTCGTATTAGCTTCGTATTTCCTTCTGTTTTTCCGTATTTCTCTCTTTATTCTGTTCTGAACCATCATTTAACTCATAATTACAACTCGGACTGTTGGCCAGACGCGTCTCAAGCCATTATACGGCTGGAACCGCAAATACGGTTGGAACATTGGTTGTTGGTCGTAGAGCGAGACACCGCTTCACTGCTGTTCGCCCTGCGATCGACTGCTTTTGTCAGCCTCGTTGTCCGCTGTGAGTTTGTTTGTTTGTTTGCGTTTGTTTGCGCAAATACGGTTTGAACATTGGTTGTTGGTCGTAGAGCGAGACACCGCTTCACTGCGGTTCGCCCTGCGATTGACTGCTTTTGTCAGCCTCGTTGCCTTTTGTGAGTTTGTTTGTTTTCCCGTCTATCGTGCGTCTACATTACACCCATACCACTAAAAAGACGGTTTTTACCCAAGACTTGAGTCATAAATTAGTATAAATATTAATAGCATCACTGGTTGCATCATTGCTAACTTACTGTCCATCTGTTAAAATGGCGAATATATCAGGTGTATGTTATCTACCTTTTGGTGCAGATGAGAACAAATCTGAATTGCTCGCGGTGCAGTCTGAATTAGAAGCTGTAGAAAAGCAGATCCGTGACCTTTTAGAGAGACAAGCTGAGCTGAGAGACCGGCGTTTAGCTCTTGAAACATCACACGCTGATGCACACGGATCAGTGATTAACGTTAGTAACCCGCTGACGCTGACCTCGTCTACTCCGTGCGTTTCTCAGCATTGGTCCCGAGCGTCCAGGTCACGATCAGCCATGATTTCATTCACTCCAGCTCCAACACACCACCACGAAGCCTGGGTGGTTCATCGGCGATTCCACCGTCCGACACGTCCACGCTACGTTAGGTAAAAGTAAGGTGCACAGTCACTGCTTTCCTGGTGCTCGTGTTCTCGATATCACTGCGCGGGCAGGGGCGCAGATGGACCTGGGGACGGGGGGGACATGACCCCCCCAGATTCATAGTGACCCGATCCGTCCCCGCCCTCACTATCCATAGGAAATGTGACAAAAATCGGTAAAACAGAGGATTAACCAGTGTTTTCGCTATGTACATTAGCCAAAGTAGTGTCCCGGCCCGCCGCTGCTTCAGAATCGGGTCGGGGCAGACGCAGGCTGACACACAATAATAATCTACACCGGTCGCCATTACTTTGTTTGTACCCACGTTCTCACTACACGCTGTTCTGTTGTCAATAAACACACGATGCCATCATGCCACCTACGTTTACACACTCTCTCTCTGTGTGTGTGCTACGACTCCTGAGTGAGTGATCTCGCTGGGGTCCTATGAGGAGCTGGTAGCTGCCACAATCGTGCCTGTAGGAGCGGACCGGTAACCATAGTGATCATATACCATCTATGACTGAGCTGAGTCGGTGATCTTCTGAACTGAAAAAAATCGACTGTATAAATGCCACATAAAGGCAATGAAGAGACCAAAAACAATCACCTCGTTTTTTTCAAAAACCAAACAATGTATGCCTGTTGACTTTCCCAGATGTGGCAGATTAGATTTGTTAAGGGGAATAGCTAGTCTGACAATAATGGCAAGAAGGCTTTTGCACTTAGTAAACACAGCAACATGTGGAGACCATAACTATGCATTTAGATGAGAGGACAGAGGCAAATAATGAATGAACACAAAAAGAATGGTTGGATAAATCAAACAATTTATCGTCGTCAGGAAATAATGTTTTATCTTATCATTTAACCCATTGTACTGTATAAATTGACCGAGGTATGTTCACTGTCGTGTAAGCCACTATAAAAATTATTATAATAAGTAAATTTGTGTGGTGCAAGGTTTATGCAAACAACAAATAAAGGCCTACATAAACTTTTGACATCCTTTAATAGCAGGAAATCATGTTTTTTCATTGTACGGACTGGAGCAACGGAGGATATAGATTCTTAAATTATGGGCTATGAAAAACATTTCTTAATATGTCATACATCATTTGAAAGATATTTCTAATCTATAAATTGCAACAAACGTGCAATTAACACTTAAATTTAAAATTGAGTTATTCTTAGACATTTTTGAAATAGTAGTTTTAGCCATTAATTCTCAGGAATATGTTGTATTTCACATTGTTGTGAAATTCTATAGAGGTATAGAGGGTTAACTGAAATTATAAGATTTAAAATGTTGTCCTCCTGGCCTGCAGGCAATTTCTGATGACAGTAAAGCAGGCCCTAGTCAGTCAAGTGAGGATCTGCAGGAGGGCAGCCACAAAAAATACTTTGCTGAAGACATGAATTTTTGGTGGGTGATTGGCATACTAGTCAAATAACAGTCTGATCATGCATTGCTAGTGGTGATTAGGCCTTTGTTTACCTTTTTTCATTGTTGTTTATCCATGATTTCAAATAATAATCCCCCAATGGCTTTTTAGTGCAAATCATTAGCCCAAATTACGCAACTACTTGAGCACTAGTTAAAGCCCAAATTACGCAAAATAACGAATTGAGTTTAAATCATTTGCTGACAGCTTGGTCCCCCCCAGTTAAAAAATCCTATCTGCGCCACTGTGCGCGGGTAACTGAGATCTTGAACGGTGAGGAGCGGGTCGGAGCTGTTGTGCTGCACGCGGGAGCTAACGACATTAGGCTGCGACAGACGGAGGTTCTGAAGAAAGACTTCAGGAGCCTTATCGATACGGTACGCAGCACATCGCCTGAAACATCGATTATTGTGTCTGGACCGCTTCCTACGTACCGACGAGGGCATGAAAAGTTCAGTAGATTATTTGCGCTAAATGAATGGTTATTGTCATGGTGCAATGAGCAGAAACTGATTTTTGTAAATAATTGGATTCTGTTTTGGGAGCGACCAAGGGTCTTCCACGCTGATGGCTTACACCCAAGTAGAATCGGGGCAGATCTTCTGTCGGATAACCTCTCCAAGATGTTAAATACCATTTGACTAGTAACCAAAAATCCAAATCACATTCTCTACTGCACCAATTTAATTGATATTAATACTAGTGTAGAACATTGCATAGAAACTGTGTCTATTCCTCGTTTACTAAGATCAAATAATAAATCTACTGCGGGATCTAGAAAAAATCTAATTGTTATTAAAACAAAAAATCTCGCTATTAGTGAACAAAAACAATTTCTAAAGCTAGGTCTTCTAAACATTAGATCGCTCACACCTAAGGCGGTTATTGTAAATGAAATGGTCACAGATAATAATTTCGATGTTCTGTGCCTTACTGAAACCTGGCTTAAACCAAATTATTATTCCGGTCTAAATGAGTCTACTCCGCCAGGATACTGTTATAAGCATGAGCCCCGTCTGATCGGTCGTGGCGGCGGTGTTGCAACAATCTACAGAGATATCCTTAATGTTACTCAGAAAACTCGTCATAGGTTTAATTCATTTGAAGTGCTTGTGCTAAATGTTACGCTCTTAGATGGAAGAAAAAAATCCCTATTATCTCTAGCATTGGCTACCGTATATAGACCTCCAGGGCCTTACGCCAATTTCCTAAAAGAGTTTGCTGACTTTCTATCAGATCTTTTGGTCAGCATCGATAAAGCATTAATTGTTGGAGATTTTAACATACACGTAGATAATTTAAATGATGCGTTAGGGGCTGCGTTTACAGATTTATTAAACTCCTTCGGGGTCAAGCAAAACGTCACCGGACCAACTCATCGTCTTAATCATACACTCGATTTAATTATATCATATGGAACCAATCCAACCGATATAGATATCATTCCACAAAGTGATGATGTCACTGACCACTACTTGGTAACTTGCATATTACGGACTCCTGTAATATGTCATGCTGCTATCGACCAGGTAGAACAATTCGTCTATCCACCATAGATCATTTCTCAAATAGCTTATCTGATCTGTCTCAGCTGCTGCCTGAACCCAAACAAACAGATGAATTAGACGAACTAACTAGCACTATGAGCACCATTCTCTCTAGAACATTGGATATTGTTGCACCCATTAGATTAAAAAAGGTCAGAGAAAAAAGCATAGCACCATGGTACAATAATACTACGTATGTTTTAAAGAGAGAAACCCGTAATTTAGAGCGTAAATGGAAAAAAAACTAATTTAGAGGTCTTTAGAATCACGTGGAAAGACAGTATGTCACTTTATAAAAAGGCCATTAAAACGGCCAGGGCTGAGCACCTCAGCAAATTAATAGAAAACAACCGAAATAATCCAAGGTTTATATTTAATACCGTGGCTAGACTAACAAATAAACAGACGTCGTCTGAACAAAATACCTCGTTACAGTTTAGTAGTAATGATTTCATGAACTTCTTCACCGAGAAAATTGAAAGCATCAGAATCAAAATCATAAACGTTCGATCTTTGCTCGCACCTTATAATTCGGCCGCAATTATCACCCCGCAAGAACAATTACAATGCTTTACAACCATAGAACAAAAAGAGTTAAATAAACTTATCACTTCATCTAAAACAACAACATGTTTATTAGATCCTATACCAACTGAACTACTGAAAGAAGTGTTACCTAAAGTGGAAGAGCCTCTTCTCAATATTATTAACTCATCTTTATCTTTAGGTCATGTTCCAAGAACGTTCAAGCTGGCAGTTATAAAACCTCTTATTAAGAAACCACAATTAGATCCAAATAATCTAGCAAATTACAGACCCATTTCGAATCTTCCATTTATGTCAAAAATATTAGAAAAAGTTGTGTCCGCTCAACTCGGCTCTTTCTTGCAAGAAAACGACATCTATGAAAAGTTTCAGTCTGGATTCAGGCCACATCATAGCACTGAAACTGCGCTTGTTAGAATCACAAATGATTTACTTTTAGCTTCGGACCAAGGCTGTATCTCAGTACTAGTTTTACTTGATCTTAGTGCTGCGTTCGATACTATAGATCACACAATACTCTTAGATCGACTACAAAATTACACTGGTGTTCAAGGACAAGCATTAAGCTGGTTCAGGTCATACTTATCTGACCACTACCATTTCGTCTACTTAAATGGAGAAAAATCGATTATAACTTCGGCAAACTATGGAGTGCCGCAGGGATCTGTGTTAGGCCCTTTATTATTCTCAATATAACATAGTAGGATGCCCTGTTACTTTATCCGCTACAGTAAAATACCTGGGTGTTACATTAGACTGCAACCTGTCTTTTGAAAAGCATATTTCATATGTTACAAAAACTGCCTTTTTCCACCTTAGAAACATTGCTAAGCTACGTAATATGCTATCAGTCTCTGATGCAGAAAAGTTAGTTCATGCATTCATGACCTCGAGACTAGATTACTGTAATGCTTTATTAGCTGGTTGTCCTGCATCTTCAATAAACAAGCTACAGTTAGTCCAAAATGCAGCCACTAAAGTTCTTACTAGATCAAGAAAATATGATCATATAACACCGATTTTATCATCACTTCATTGGTTACCTATAAAGTTCCGTATTAAATACAAGGTATTGCTTTTGACTTATAAAGCTCTAAATGGTTTAGCTCCAGTCTATTTAACGGATCTTCTATCGCCTTACAATCCATCGCGCTCTTTAAGATCACTAGATTCGAGGCCTCTGGTCATTCCTAGGATATCCAGATCCACCAAAGGAGGCAGAGCATTTTCACATTTAGCTCCGAAGCTCTGGAATAGCCTTCCTGATATTGTTTGTAGCTCAGACTCGCTCTCCCAGTTTAAAAATAGACTGAAGACGCATCTATTTAGCCAGGCATTCATATAATTTTTTATCTTACAGTTACTGTAAATTCGGCCTCTAGTTCATAAACGCCAGAGGAGAACTGGCCCCCGACTGAGCCTGGGTTCTCCCAAGGTTTTTTTTTCTCCATTGGGTCATCTGATGGGGTGTTAGGACACCATTAGGTCACTGGATGGAGTTTTTGGTTCCTTGCCACTGTTGCCTTTGGCTTGCTCAGTTGGGGATATTCAAATTAATTAACCAATCATACCATTCAGGGCTCTAGAGTGCGACCAACTCTAGAGTGCGACCAAAATTTGTAAGGGTGCGACTAAAATTTTTCCAAGGTCGCACCGGTGCACCTAACGTCCTCGCGTCCGCTGCCTCTCCACGAACGAAGCGCTTGTTCTCCTTTGTCGGAACTCACACTCATGGTTGGATCATATCGTGGTCTAAACCAATCAGAGACAGAGATAGGGCGGGTCTTTGCCTCTGATTGGCTGTGGTAGGCCTACACTGCTCCGTGCTAGGCCTACACTGCTCCGTGCTGTGTGACTGAAATTGCGACCTGAGCACCAGAGAATCAGTTACGGCAATCAGCATCAGCAAAAGAAACGCAAGAAAACAGACGACGAACAATGAAAAGAAATAGACCCATAGAGTTTTTTCTTTAAGAAAATTAGGCCTGTTTCCCCCAACACTCTCCCCGGTAGGGATGGGTACCGAAACCCGGTATTCAACTTCTGAAAGACCGTTGTATCGATCAGCTCGGACGTGATCGGTTCTGATGTCGGTAACTTACTGGAGAAATTAAGAAAATACACATACTATTTATTATTACTATAAAGACATTATTTAAAAAAAGAATTTATCTTGCGAGCCTTTTCTGTGTATAATAATATTAGGCCTACACCATTTTTGCTATTCGCAGTCCAAGAGAGAAAGAGAGAGAGAGATTTCTCACGCGGAGCCACAGTGCGCACAACACGACAGCTCTGCTTAATGAGTGACGACGGCAGAACTAAACATTCAAACGTAGCCTGGTTACACTTTAGGTCTGTGATATTAGTCTGATTTTATTTTAGATTTCGGCTTCCAAAGATTTTTAAAAAAAATATTGAGGTAAAACCATTAAAACTACAGCCACATTCGGTCTTGAGCAGCTTCCTTCCCTTCGCAGCAGTGCGCTGTCATTTCTCCCTAAAACTCAAACTTAACGACAGAATCAGCTCGTGATTGTTGTAAAATGCAGTCCAGCTACTGTTGCTAAATTGCGGGACGCGTTTAATAATAAAAAGAGCTATTAAAAGCACAAAAGTCTGCACAAGAGATGCTGTTCCCAAGGCGACGCGTGCTCCGAAACAGACCGTAACGAGACAAGCAAATTATACTTTGGGTTTCATGTGCCTGTCTAAACTATCAAATGTACACAAAAATGTCAAAATGACCGGCTTGTATTCACAGGTCTTGAATTAATAACTTCAGCTTTAATAAGCATTATCTATCTATGATAAAATATGCAGTGTTATTTTACATTTGATTACTTTATTAGATTTCTTTTTAGACCATACTTGAACAGTAATGTTAGTAGACCTTCCTGAAATTAAAGCACTGTGTAGGCCTATATAATGTGCATCTTTGTTTAATTGTTTATCTTTGTCTATAAAACAAAAAGAACCGATAAGAATACTGTCAAAGTACCGGATCGATAAGCAGTATCGGTAAGAGTAGTAATACCGTTAAAACCTTATGGATACCCATCCCTACTCCCCGGTCAATGCTCCGACAACAGCCCAGACATGAAGCTACTTCAGCCATCATTCTCCCCAGTCCTGTAAGATGCCAAACCCTGGTCCTTCGTCGGAGATGGCATCCGACTCAAGAGGTGGAGCCTACCGAGAAAATAGTTAGTTTGGCAGCTCAGTGAAGCACTTTAAAAAATATATATATATATTTATATACAGTATAATTGTGCTTCAAATTAAAAAAAGTATTTACCTACACCTTATTCTTGTTTAAAATCATTTACATAATATATATGAATGTATATGGAGCATGATAAAAAGCTGAGCTTGAAAGTGTGGCGTTAAAGGCGACGCGAGCCGAGGAAACATTTGGGTGCACCTACATTTTTGCTGGTGCACCTAAATAAAAAAGTTAGGCGCACCAGTGCAACCAAGGCAAAAAGTTAGTCTGGAGCCCTGCCATTGATCAGCTCTACCAAACTTGGATGTCTTTTTTCCAGTAATAAAAAAACATTGTTAAGTTGTTTTGATTGATACTGTGAAGCAGCTTTGATACAATCTGTATTGTGAAAAGCGCTATATAAATATATTTGACTTGACTTGACTTATTATGATTTGCAAACATTAACTGAGATATTATTAATGTGCAAACAGGCATGAAATGATTGACTAGCTATTATGCATGAATTGAATCCCGTCATGAATGTTGCATGCTGATAAATTTAATGTTTATTAGTGGATGAAGTGTGTGCGTGTGTGTGCGTGTGTGTGCGTGTGTGTGCGTGTGTGTGTGTGTGTGTGTGTGTGTGTGTGTGTGTGTGTAGGTTTGTGGCTTCCCTAAGGACCAGTTGTTGGTCTCTGTGTTTCCTGGATCTCCAACTGCCGCTGAGCTCTTCATCCTACCTGAGACGAACCAGTCGGCATTCATATCACACACAGAGGAGCAGCTTGATAAGGTAAGAACCACACACACACACACACACATATATTGAAATAAAATGCTTTGCTATGATCTCCCCAAATGACAAGGTCTGATGATTGATACAATCTGTTAAAATAACCTATTATGATTCTCTGATGGCTAAATAAATTATAGTGGCAATAAAAACAGGCTTTATTACTACCGAATAAACCTGCTGAAAAATACATGCACTTACTTGTCATGGGCTGAATTTGTAATGCCTAGAAACCATAAAGGGAAATAAAAACTCCAGTCAAATTAATACTTGACAATAATTCAAATTGATGCTAAAAACAGCACTATTTTTTTATTGTATTTTCAGCTAATTTAGGGTGATGACCTCGGGCTTTCCGAATAAAAAATTTAGTATGATCATTTAAAGACATTTTAAATGGCTTACGAATGATTAATATTCACAAATAAAGCCTTTTTGCAGCCTTTACAAATATTGTTTTGATAAACTAAACAAAAATAGACTGCCGTTCAAAAGTTTGGGATCAGTAAAAAAAAATCTGACAGAAATTAATACATTTATTCATTAAGATTAATGACTGTAAAGACATTTATAATGTTATACAAAAGATCTCTATTTCAAATAAATGTCGTTCATTGAACGTTCAATTCATCAAAGAATCCTGAATTTTTTTGCAGTTTTCACAAAAATATTGATCTAACTGTTTTTAACATTGATAATGATAAGATGTCAGCATATTAGAATGATTTCTGAAGGATTATGTGACACTGAAGACTGGAGTAATGATAATTAAAAGCTGAAACTTTGCCATCACAGGAATAAATTTTTTTTTTTTTAATATATTAAAATAGAAAAGTTATTTCAATAATATTTGTAATAATATTCCATAATATTGATGCCTTGGTAAAAGACAAATATTTCATATTTCAAATATAAATATTAAATATTTCATATAATGATCTGATCGATTAATACAAGGCTTTTCATTTCAGATCATTTAGAAAAATATCAGGTTTCAATTAGCTCTTCACTATTTTAGCCCTCCTATTCATCATCATCACTCACCATCATCTTCCTCTTGTTTCAGATGTTGGAAGTCTTCATGAATGCTTTAAATCAGAACCTGATCCAGTTTGATCTGAAGCCTGACACGCGGGTCACTGTGTCTGTGTCTCAGCTCACACTGGGTAAGACCTGAACACAAGTTTCTGTTTCTAAGGATTTAATAGGACAACCCATGTTCTCAGATGACCCTTCCAGAGGAACATAATATGCATTGCACTGGTTCTGTCTGTGGTTATAGAGCTTGTTGTCAGGATTCAGAAAGGGGAGACCCAGACACAGAATGAGCAGGGGAGTGATATTTATTAACAGAAGACAGTACAAGATGGGGTGAGGCAGGAAAAGTCCAAACAGAAGGGTCAACAGGAAACAACGACAGGACAGCTGTGGGTGACTGCTGGAACCAACTCCAGAGGACAACAGGTCGAAGAACTGCAGAGGACGTGACCAGGCCAGGCAGATGGTTGTGGTGAAGACAGGACAAGGAACCATGAAGCAGAGATATGATACTTGCTGCACGCAGACCCTGAACCAGTCTAACTGCCAGGCAGAAGGAACCAGCAGGCAGGGAATCTCGGGGAGCAGACAGGAACCAACACAAACACAACAGACGAAACTAGAACACCAGAAAACAATAAGAAACTAAATATAACTGGAGCAATACCAAAGGAAAAATAAAATAAATTATATAAATGAATAACTGGAACTAGTTAACAAAGAAATAAAACAAGACTGCAACCTTGACGACAAGGTAAAGAGAAAATAAATAAAATACCAAAAATAAAGCTTGGAAGAACTAGAGCAAAATAAAGACTAGGATTTGACTAGATTAAAAATCAGGAACAAAGAAAAGACTAACCCCAAAAGAAAGTAAATAAAGCTAGAACTGACAGAAACACTGACTGACAAGATGAGCAATAACACACACACACAAAGATTGCACATAACGAACCAGCAAAGACATGAGGGAAAGAGGCACAATATAAAGAGAACAGCACATGAGGATCAGGTGAAAACCATCAAGCAAGAGATAGACTAGACAAGGACTAAACAAGGGAGCGTGGTAACGGGAAACAAGGAGGCAGAACAAGAGCAGGACATGGCAAAGACAAAGCCATGTGCTGACACACAAAACAAACATAGAAACATGAAACAAAGACAACACAGACAAGGCTGTCCGGGCAGAACCCTGACACTTGTTGACTTTTGTTATGAATTACATTCAACTGTCTACCACATTGTGTTCTGCATTTAATTGCAGCCTCCTTGTGGTAAATTACAGCGCTGCCTGTGGTTATGTGAGGTGACTTTACGCTTCTGTGGTTATATAAGGTACGCTAAATGATTACTTTGCTGACGTTCCATTGTGTCAAAAATCCTTCAAACTTCACTTGGAGCTAGAAATCCTAGAGAACAGATACTCTACCCTGGACTTTAGATTAATATTGATAATGCGGAGCCTGTCTGAGCATGACCAATATAGTGAGTTGGAAATGACATTACAGGATCATAAAGAGTGTCTCTCTGCCACATATAATTCTACCCTTTTCAGACACGGCCATTTGTCTTCATTGCTCCGAACAGGAAAAGGTTCAGATTGCCTCCTGCATTCTGCCGAAAGGTCACAATCATCATGCGTCAACCCTCAAAGGGCTGAAGGATGGACTGCAGTGCGTGTGTGCGTGTGTGCGCGTGTGTGTGCGTGTGTGCGTGTGTGTGTGTGTGTGGTGAACAAGTGAGACAGTTTTTAGAATTACTGAAATGGACACAACTTTACTTTTTGCAAGAACATACAATTAAATATGCATTTTTCATACATTATATATACACACACACATATATATATATATATATATATATATATATATATATATATATATATATATATATATATATATATATGTGCATTATATACAGGCTTCAAGTACACTGTGAGATGAGACATTGAGACTAACTAGTTATGCTGTCTGCCTGCAGCACCTCTGGTGGACTCCAGTGTTCTCCCCAGTGGCTCTGCCATGCTGTTACTGGTTTCTCTGGGCCTGGTGGGATTGGCCATTCTCTTCATCTACAAATTCAAACGGTAAGCCTCACCTCTCCCAAATCCTCCAATTCTGCTCAAAAAATCTAGGCTAATTATGGAGGACTGTTATTTTCAAATGCCCTGGAAAAACCAGCCAATGCTGACAAATGATCATCACTTACTTTATTGGCATCAATAACCGTTTCCTCTACTTGGATAAGCAACAAAAAAGTGCATCCAGTTTTTTTCCACAACACTACTTTTGGTTCTGTCTGCTCAGTAAAATCCCATGGATCCATGTGGAGACAGAGGATACCCATGAGAAGGAGCCTGAGATGATCAGTGCTGTCAAACAGGAGAAGAACGGCACACGTACAACAGCCACTTCGTTCACGTCATGCACCCCACCCACCACACACATACTGTTTCCCACGAACACTGGAACACACAACAGCTTCAGCCATCTGCCACCTCCGAGAGAACTGATGGAGAAAGAGCTGGAGGCTCAGAACCCAGGTGAGAGAAGTGATCAAACCATACACAACGTATGTTTTAGGTCATGTCTAATATTGCTACTGGAGGGCCACTGTCCTTCAGCTCCAACCCCAATTAAAAACACCTGAACCAGCCAATAAAGGTCTTAATAGGCATACTAAAAACTTCGAGGCAGGTGTGTTGAGGCAAACTCTGGCCCTCCAGGACCTCTTTCTAGGTTTTGTTGTGTTGTTGTTGAATTTATCTACTTTGTGGAATCTATCTGTGGAAAAAAGTACACTTTAGCATACTTCTAAAAAGAGTATTTCACTTTGTGTGAACTGAACGTACAGTAACATTTTCAGGCACTTAATTGCATTTTATTTACAGTGGTTACTCAACCAGAATAATACTTTTACCACCGCCACTCCCTATGACACGGGACGCAATTTAATAGCGCTCAGACGGTAGCTCAGTGGTTAACGCAACAACATGAGTGTCACTGCGCTTCAAGCGATCCGAGATCGAATCTCAATGTAGCCAACATTCTGTTGGCCGACTTCATTTATGTTTTACCGTTCTTGATGCTTAAATAGGTAGGCTAACTGTTTATTAGCGAGTTCATTAACTGTTTATTTATTTAATGTCAAGCGTTTATTTAATTATCAATGCCACATTAACATAAATTTGCTACATTCCATGTAGAGCCGCTGCACGACAAAACTGATGAGGGAAATGAAAATAAATAAAAAAAGAAAGCTGATCGCATCAGAAAATGAAAATAATGATGCTTGTCTTTAATCTGCTAAATTATTGTTTTGTGAATCATTCACGAAATTGAGTTGACTGACAGTGATACCTGGCCATAGCAACAGGAGAAATTTTTCAAAACAAATCCATATTGAACAAATCAGAAAAGACTGATTTTGTTGACTTGACAGACTAACTAAATAGTATTACTTTCAATATAAAAACAAATGAAAATGTAAAAGAACACTAAAATTAATTAAGTTTGAAACCCATCGCAAATTTTTAAGGTTTAAATAAAGTGTCGGGAGAGTTTATTTGTTTAAAACAGGGTTGCATTGAGTTTAGAGTTTATTTCCTTTGCGATGCAAAATAAGAAACACAGAATCTTATTCTTGCAAAATTTTAAATTTGTATTGCCAAAGAAATTTCAGCCAAATTAAAACAGTAAAAAACGAAAATAGTCCAAAGCTACATAAATTAAGAACATGCGTTTTTCTTTGCCTCTCTGTCGGCTGGATCTCTTTTTAGCAAGTTTATTTTGTCTCCCTCCCTCCAAAAAAAAAACTGTAACAAATTATTTAGCCTTTGTTGCTTCAAAGACAAAGCATGCCTTGTTGAATTCACTTTACAATAAAACGAGGTTGATCGCAAATTAAAGAGCTCTGTATCTGCTGTGGCATGAACGCGTTTCGTCGACAGTTCATGTTTAGATAATGCCAGATTGTTAACAATCATACACACTGCTCAAACATTCTAAAACTCTGGAAAAACCAGTTGAAACAACTGGATTGAACACTTTAATTGAAATTTTGTGTGAAAAAACGTCTCGGTTACGTATGTAACCCTCGTTCCCTGAGTAGGGAACGGAGACGTTACGTCGGATGACGACGAATGGGGTTTCGCTTAGAAAGCCTATCAGCTTCGAGTATTACAAAACGAGCCTATGGCAAAGAAATGCCATGGGTCTGCGGAATTTGCATGACGTAACTCCGCCCCACCTCGTGGGTATAAAAGGAGGAAGTCCGCAACAGCAGTTTATGTTTCTTCGCTGAGGAGCCAAGACTGAGCTCAGGCGATCCCCGCGGTACAGCGGAAAGTGGCAGGCAGACGTAACGTCTCCGTTCCCTACTCAGGGAACGAGGGTTACATACGTAACCGAGACGTTCCCTTTCGTTGTCACTCCGAGTTACGTCGGATGACGACGAATGGGGTTACCAGTCTAATCACGCCACCTTCTCAGCTGTCTTCCAGTGCCCTGCGTAAATCGAGGTCCCTGACATAGAAGGACGAAGGACTCAATTTAACACAGGAATACCAAGGTACACTGGGAAGCATATCCCAAGCTAGGGGAAGTATGCAATTAATGCCAACCCAGAGGGGGGGGGGACTTAGAGAATACACATATGACCCGAAGGAAACATATGGAGAACACTGGGGTGTCCAGCCGCAGGTGGAATATTTCAACCCCAGGGGTGGCAAGGTGGCTTGCCAAGGGAAAGACACATGCTCAGAGAGGCTTACAGTGGAAATACACATGTGGGGGTCGCTCAGGGGAGGGACCATGCACACGGGAGGCACCTAGCCGACGCGCAGGCAAGAGACACTGGCGCCAACGTCAGGAGTGCTGGAGGAACTCAGGGCTTTCGGGGAAGCTCACCTGAGGAGAATATCGCACGTATCCAGTCCGTGGAGTGGAATGGCGAGCAAGCGAAGACACCTGAGCGGGTCCGGTACTAGCTAGTTGAAGCGAGTACATGTACACTGGCTCCACTCGGAGATTATAGAATCTGGCGAATGTGTTAGGTGTCGCCCAGCCTGCAGCTCTGCAGATGTCTGTTAGCGAGGCGCCATGCGCTAGAGCCCAAGAGGATGCCACACTCCGGGTGGAGTGGGCCGTCACACCAAGGGGGCACGGTCGGCCTTGCTGCTGGTGTGCCAAGCAATGGCGTCCACTATCCAGTGAGACAACCTTTGCTTGGAGAGAGCCTTTCCCTTCAGCTTCCCACCATAACAGACAAGAGCTGGTCTGAGGTCCTGAAACACTGCGTCCTGTCTACATAGGCGCGAAGAGCGCGTACTGGACAGAGCAGTGCCAAGGCTGGGTCTGCCTCCTCCGGGGGCAGCGCTTGCAGGTTCACCACCTGGTCCCGAAAGGGAGTGGTAGGAACCTTGGGCACGTATCCGGGCCGGGTCTCAGGATCACGTGAGAGAAGGCCGGCCCGAATTCCAGGCACGCTTCGTCGACGAAGAATGCATGCAGGTCCCCTACCCTCTTGATGGAGGCCAGTGCAACCAGGAGCGCTGTCTTCATTGACAGGAACTTAAGCTCAACTGATTGCAGGGGCTCAAAGGGAGCACTCTTCAGGGCAGTTAGAACCACTGAGAGGTCCCAAGAGGGAACGAGAGGAGGCCGAGGAGGATTTAGTCTCCTCGCTCCTCTCAGGAACCTGATGACCAGGTCGTGCTTCCCTACCGACTTACCTTCGACGGGGTCATGATGTGCGGCAATGGCGGCAACATAGACCTTAAGGGTGGAGGGAGACAGCCTTCGCTCCAACCCTTGCTGAAGGAAGGAAAGCACAACGCTGATCGAGCATCTCCGGGGGTCTTCTCGGTGAGAAGAGCACCAGTCGACGAAGAGGTTCCACTTCAACGCATAGACGTGTCTCGTGGACGACGCTCTAGCGGAAGTGATGGTAGCCGCCACCGCTGGTGGAAGGGTACTCAAACCTACCTCGAGCCGTCCAGGAGCCACACGTGGAGGCTCCAGAGATCGGGGCGAGGGTGCCACAGGGTGCCCCGTCCCTGAGAAAGAAGGTCCTTCCTCAGAGGAATGGGCCAGGGAGGTGCTGTCGCGAGGAGTGCAAGTTCGGGGAACCAGGTCCGGCCGGGCTAATACGGCGCGACCAAAATGACCTGCTCCTCGTCCTCCCTGACCTTGCGCAAGGTCTGCGCAAGAAGGCTCACTGGGGGAAACGCATATTTGCGGCCCGGCGGCCAGCTGTGCACCAGTGCATCCGTGCCGAGCGTGCCCTCGGTCAGGGAAAAATACGGGGCGCAATGGGTCGAGTCGTGAGAGGCAAACAGATCTATCTGTGCGTCCCCGAACTGGTCCCAAATCAGCTTAACCGACTGGGGATGGAGTTGCCATTCTCCAGGGAGGGGCTGAAGCCGTGAGAGCTCGTCGGCTGCACAGTTCAGGGCTCCGGGAATGAAAATGGCTCAAAGCAACCTCAGATGCTTCTGACTCCATAGGAGGAGGTGGCGGGCGAGTTGTGACATACGGCGGGAGCGTAGACCACCTTGATGGTTGATGTACGCTACAGTAGCGGTATTGTCTGAGCGGACTAGTACGTGTTGACCCCTGAGCAACGCCCGGAAGCGGTGCAGGGCAAGGCGTACTGCCAACAACTCGAGGCAATTGACATGCCATAGCCGCTGGGGTCCTGTCCAGGAGCCCGCAGCAGCATGTCCATTGCACATGGCGCCCCAGCCCGTGGTGGAGGCATCTGTGGAGACCACAACATGCCGGGAAGCTCGTTCCAGGGGGACACCCGCCCTGAGAAAACTGAGGTTCGACCACGGGGTGAGGAACTGACGGCAGGTCGGAGTAACTGGTACTCGGAGCGTGCCTTGTTGCCATGCCCACCTCGGGACTCGGTCGCGAAGCCAAAGCTGTAGCGGTCTCATATGAAGCAATCCGAGCGGCGTGACCGCGGCTGCAGATGCCATATGCCCCAGGAGCCTCTGAAAATGTTTCAGTGGAACCGCACTCTTGCTCTTGAGATGTCTCAGGCAAGTCAGCAGTGACTGCGCGCGCTCGCTCGTAAGCTGCGCGGACATGGCGACCGAGTCGATGTCCATACCGAGAAAAGAGATCCTTTGCACGGGGCAAAGTTTGCTCTTCTCCCAGTTGACCCGAAGGCCCAGACGAGCTAGGTGCCGGAGCACTAGGTTCCTGTGTTTGCAAACCTGATCTCGAGAGTGAGCTAGGATCAGCCAGTCGTCGATATAACTCAGGATGCGAACCCCGTGTTCCCGAAGGGGAACAAGGGCAGCCTCGACGACCTTCGTGAAGGTGCGAGGAGACAGGGCTAGCCCGAAAGGGAGAACCGCGTACTGGTATGCCTGCCCCTCGAAAGCAAACCGTAGGAACGGTCTGTGTCGAGGAAGAATGGAGACATGAAAGTAGGCGTCCTTCAGGTCGATCGCTGCAAACCAATCCTGGGGCCGCACGCATTCGAGAACGCGTTTGGCGGTGAGCATCTTGAACGGCAGCCTGTGAAGGGAGCGGTTCAGCACGCGCAAGTCCAGGATTGGCCGTAACCCACCGGTTTTCTTGGGGACAATGAAGTAGGGGCTGTAGAACCCGGACCTTCGCCAGCAGGGTGGCAATCTCTGCTCTCATGACGGGGGCATTGCCACCGACCAAAGAGGAGCGGACTCCCCTGAAGCGGGGAGGAGACCGTGCGAACTGAATCGCAAGCCGAGCCTGACGGAACGCGCGATCCAGCGGGACAGACGGGGAAGCTCTAGCCAGGCTCCCAGGAACTGAACCGGCGGGATCACGCGAAGACAGGCGTCCCCCCGGAGGGGCAGCAAAGCGGAGTAACTGGCCCAGACGTGGACGGCATAGCGGCCCGGTGTGGGGGCACAGTTAGCAACCGCGCCCTGGCAGAGGGGGCCAGGGGAGGACCAGGCTGGTCGTCCCGCGGGGGCCTGCTCTGCCAGGGGTCTGGCGACAGAGGGGGACAGGGGCGAAGCGGTCCGTGGACGGCACACCGTGTCAACCACCTCTGGGACAGAGGGGGACGAGGAGAGCACGGCTAGAGGGCGGCGCTCTGTGTCGTCCGAGAACTCTGTGTGCTCAGAGACGGGAGAGTCAGTTCTTTGCGAATAAGGATTCTTCCCCGGCCCTCCACCGGGGAAAGGAGTGGTCCTGCTCCCAACTCCTGGAAAGAACTTAGTCCCATCTCTGAGGAGCCCCTCTCAAGAGCGCAACCTAACCCGGCGCGTAGCGGGGGGCGGGGCTGGAGAGGGCTGTGGCGTCCGGCCGCGGCCTCCAGCGGGGGGGCGCCCTCGGTGGTGGGCAGACCGAGGGACCTGAGTGGACGGCGGGGCCGTCGGGACAGAGTCGACCTCAACCTGCTCCATCCCCGAGGAGCCCGTCTCAGGAGCGCCGCTTAACCCGGCGTGTAGCGGGGGGCGGGGCTAGAGAGGGCTGTGGCGTCCGCCCGCGGCCCCCAGAGCCGGCCCGGCCGAACGGGCAGGGTGGGAGCCGCGGGAGGGCGCCCTTGGCGGTGGGCAGACCGAGGGATCTGAGCGGACGGCGGGGCCGTCGGGACAGAATCAACGTCAGTCTGCTCATGGACGGCTGAGAGCTGTTGGGCCAGCCCTCAACCGCACCGCCGAAGAGGCCGACCTGGGATATGGGAATGTCGGACAGACGGGTCCGCGCGACATCCAGCACATCAAACAGGTACGGCCACCGAATGGTGAGCATCACCTGACCCAGGGAGCGTACGGCCACTTTCGTCGCTCGGAGAGCAAGGTTAGTGGCGGCGCGCAGCTCAGTGAAGAGCCCTGGGTCAGTCCCGCCCTTGTGCAGGTCCATGAGCATCTGGGTCAGGTAGACCAGCAGAATGACCATGGCACGCACTGAGGCGGCCGCCAGTCCCGTGGCGCTATAGGATCTCGCCACAAGCGTAGACGAAAAACTACAGGCCACGGACGGGTGCTTAGGATTGCGCCGAGAAGAAGCACTCTGAGGACACATAGCATCGCAACAGAGCGTTCAGCCGGGGGAACCCCAGTGTACCCACGGGCAGCGGCCCCATCGAGGGGAGGAAAGGCGGATGAGATCAGCGAATGGCCCCTGATCTCATCATGCACGTCCGGGAAGAACGGTATTGGGGTTTGCCGTGGACGAGGGTCGGCGGCCTCACCCAAAAACCAATCGTCCCGGGAAAGCATGGCCGTCATCTCCGGATCAGACTCGACGAGTCGTCACTTCCAGGAAAATCAAACCCACCTAGTGAAGCTGCTACAAACATAATATCATCCTCTGTAGCTTCAAATGAAACACACGGGCCACCAGAGGGTAGACCCGTGGGAATCACCTGTTCACTAGCGGGCACCGTCATTGAAGAGGGGGGCTAGGGTCGCGGACACATAGTCGGCGCCTTGTTCCAGACCGAAACCCTCAGGTCACCCTGGCCACCAGCCGAAGATCGGGGGGTGGATGAGGGGACTCTCACTCATGTGAGTTCACCGAGTCTCGACCTTAATGACGCGATGATCATGTTTCCATGGAGAAAACATGAGTCATCCACGAGCGCTGCTCTAGCATGATCAAGCCCAAACATACTAGACAACGCTCGTGCCCATCAGAGTCCGATACCAAGCTGCCGCACCATTCATTTATTTTATTTTTTTTAAATGCACGGGCGAGCCGTCTTTAAAAAGACGTGCCGCGTGCAAGCTCTTTTAGTGAGAGAAAACTCAAGTGTTGAAGCACCCGGGGAGACACGCACCGACTGGCAGACCACTGCAACAGATCAGCAGGAAGCACGCGCTCGCCGTAGATCGCCGTCACACCAACACTCGAGGTACTCGTTTGTAAAGCTGACAATTCAGAGATGGCTTGTGGAGAGAAGAATACACTTGGCTCCGAAGCGAAAACATAAACTGCTGTTGCGGACTTCCTCCTTTTATACCCACGAGGTGGGGCGGAGTTACGTCATGCAAATTCCGCAGACCCATGGCATTTCTTTGCCATAGGCTCGTTTTGTAATACTCGAAGCTGATAGGCTTTCTAAGCGAAACCCCATTCGTCGTCATCCGACGTAACTCGGAGTGACAACGAAAGGGAACTTTAAATACAAATATACAATATTTATAATTTAATAAGATATAGGCTAGGGCCTACATTTGGACACACCGAGAGATTTATCCTTAAAAGAATTTAGCCTTTGCCTGCTCATCAGGCTGGCTATCCGACATCTCCATATGAAAGACGAACATTAACACCTATTGTGCACGCACGATAAAGCCACTATCCCTCCAACCCCCCCACAGGCTCTCTGAGTTTGAGACTGACTTAAAACAAAAAGTCGCAATTCACACTTAAACACTTAAGCATTACAGTTAAGCATTAGACTATTAAAGTGTTGATAATGAAGGAATTACATAATGTAAGCTACATGTAGTGATATCTCTGTCATGAAACTTTATTACTAAATATTTAATTTCAATTATTCATTCAATTTCAATAAGTTGTTCTTTTTATTTCAAATAAACCTCGAACCACAGTGCTTCGTTGTACTGCTGTTAAACTAGGCCTAAATAACATTTATAGAATAATTATGAACTTAAATTAAACAATATTGCAACATTTCGACAAATAAATTATTGATAAATAAATTATAAATACTGCTTTTGAAATTACGATTGGTATTATTATACAAATGCAAAGTCATTCTGTTGGATATTATTTGTTCCAGTGTAAAATGGAAATGCTTGGCAATTTTATTTTATAAATATAAGCAAAAACTATATGGTGTAACAGAGTTTTAGAACTAGACAAATCTCTCTGCATTAATAATAGGATATAAAATCAATTAATAGGCTAATATAAAATTGACAAAAGCCCCAAATTTGTTCGGGATTTAAACCCGTGTCATCTCAGAAATCAGAATCAGAAATCCTGGTTCAAATCCCGAGCAAATTTGGGGCTTTTTTAAATTTTATATTAGCCTATTAATGCATTTTATATTGGTGTAACAGAGTTTTAGAACTAGACAAATCTCTCTGCATTAATAATAGGATATAAAATGCATTAATAGGCTAATATAAAATTTACAAAAGCCCCAAATTTGTTCGGGATTTGAATCTGTGTCATCTAAATGATCGAACCGTATTAGTTCTACCACTCGGCCATGAATTTAACTCTTTGTGAAATGACCAAACGTTTGTTTCTCCAGTGTGTTCGTTCACATGAGCGAGAAAACGTTTTAATCGTTAGCATATTGTAGACCTTTTACAGTTTTAAAAGATGATATGTTATCTGTATGACCAAAAATTACGGAGTAGGCTAGCCTTTTAAGTTCTTTTAGCTGTTATGAGAAAAAATAAATTCAAGTGAACGCGCCGCCGCGTTTGTCGAACTCTAGTTCAACATGCCAGAATAAAACCCAATTTTAGAACGATGCGTAGCGCCACTCTGTGTGCCAAAACACTTAATTATTAACATCAATATTTCTTTCCAAAACATCTCAAAACGCTTTGTGACATTTTGAAAAGCCGTGAATGTATTAAGGCCACTGGAACCAGGATCGTAGGCTAACAGAAACGCGCTGCATGTTATCTCTCAATACAGGAGCAGAAGCGCCGGTTCATATTGTAGGCTATTGTTTGTTGTTTAAACGTGCGTGTTGCATATTTTTAAAAATATATAATATATTTGATATGGTGTATTGGTGAATTAGGCTATAGCAGTGTTTCTCAACCCTGCTCCTGAAGGACCCCCAACACTGCACGTTTTCATTGTATCCCTAATCAAAAACACCTGATTCAACTCATCAGCTCATTATCACATGGGGATATATGTGATAATGAGCTGATGAGTAAAATCAGGTGTGTTTGATTAGGGAGACAAAGAAAATGTGCAGTTTTGGGGGTCCTTCAGGAGCAGGGTTGAGAATCACTGGGCTATAGCATTGATTACTGTGGAGGGGGAAATCCCCCACCAGCAAATCGCACCTTGTTACACAACCATGTTTTTAAAAACTCTTTCTGTAGCCTATATGGAACCCCATGAAGTTTTTTTTAATATTTTTTTAACAGAACTGCTTTTGAAATTACGATTGGAATTATTATACAGATTGATATAAATTCAGTCAATCTGTTGGATAATATGTTCCTTTGTGTAAAATGGAAATGCATGGAAATTGTATTTTATAAATAGCCCGTGTTTATTCGGGATTTGAACCCGTGTCATCTAAATTATAGAAACCCTACCTACCCTAAGAAAGTTCTACCACTCGACCACGACTTTTCTCACTGAGAATTGCCCAGAACTTCAGTTGTTCATCAGTCAGTGTGCGCGCACACGAGAGAAGCGCTCTTTCAATCCTCTCATTCCTCAATAGTTTAGCGTTATTGCACCTAATTTATTTCCACTGACTGCGAGAGAGGCCTATTTTAACTTTTGATTCATAAAATGTTCTGCTCTAAAAGTTTGTTATATTCTGTTTAAATGTAGGCTTACTTTTACTTAATTAAGTTTTGCTTTCGTTAAATTGAACCGAATCTGTTGTAGGCTAAATTATTTTTTATTATTTTTTGTTCTAAAAGTTTGTTCTATTCTGTTTCGTTTGTTTATTTTTATCAATGAGACAATCAGTCTCATTCTTGTTTTTTTTTACAAGACCTTGTGCTGTGTTTTTTAATAAACAGATACAAATAGAGATATATAGCGTCACCTTCCTAAAACAAAAAACGGAGGCCTAACTTCAGAGGCCGAGTAGATTTGTGTTCTTCTTGATGCAACTGCCATCTTGAAAAGCTTGTAAAATTGCCTAAATCTCATTGTCTTTTGACTTAGGCAAAATAAAACGGCCTAAGTCACACTTTTGACATAGGCCATTATACTACAGGGATAGAATTGCATGATCTGTTCAACTGAGGATGTGGGCAATTTTACCAGAGGTGGCAAGCATCATGAGAAGATTACTTATGCAAAAAAATCATTTTTGTCAAAAAATGACTTAGGCAATTATTTTAGGAAGGTGACAATAGCCTAATAGTTCGTACAAATAAACGTCTATATGTATAGGCTACTACTATGTATACTATAAATTGTATGATCATTTGTTTAAATAACATTAACAAAATTGTCTGTCTTTAATTAATAATACAATTATTACTTTAACATGCAGTTTCAGCTTCACCAAATCTTTGTTTGTTTCATTATTATAGCCTACAGAAAATGCAAATAGCTCTTGTTTTAATTTTTCATGTTTGTTGCTTATTTGGAAATTGCCATAGTTGTAGTATTTCATACTTACTGTAGCCCCGCACTTACGTTTCAAAATGCGGCAATTGCGGCTGTTTTGCTAAATGTCCCTTTGCGCCACCTGGCGGCCATTTCTCGAACGACTTTGAAATGCGACTAGTTTATTTTTGCCGCGGTGGATTTGCCGCGGCACGAGTCGCGGCGGTAATAGGCATTCTGGTTGGCTACCTACTGTACAATCAAATTAAAATGTATTATTGTTAAATATATTAAATGCTAAAGAGTGCTTTTCGACCCACCAAAGTAGTACATCTTTACAAGTAATTTCATAATTATTTTAAAAATACGGATAAAGTGTACTGCCGAATGTACTGACAAGCATTCATGGTAAACTAAAATTTACTTTGATGTAATTGCTATTGAAACTTGAATGTCATATATTTGTAATGATGAATTTGCAATAGTACATTTAAAACATATTAACTTTAAATGTAATATCAAATAACACACTACAGTTAAAATTATAATCAAGTACTTTACATGTGCTTTAGTATGTTAGTCAACACATCAAAAATAAGTGTTCTTCTTTAAAGCATGATAAATGTTTAAAACGATGTACTTGACATTATTACAAAGTGCACTTTTTTAAAGTTTACTTAAGTGTGTTCAAACACTTGAAACAGTCATGAAAGTGTGCTCTCTTTAAGTGGCCTTTTATTTCATTTATAATATGTCATCTGAAAATACAGTTTTTAAAAATATATACTTTTAAGATTTAAAGTACACTACAAGTGCACATCATACTGTGTCAATTATGTGCACTTTTTCACAAGGGAAGTCCTTTTCTGTCGCTTTAATGTTTATAAAGATGCGATTTGGTGCTCAAGGAGCATGGAGAGAGACGTGCTTGTTTTGTGGCTATCTGTTTTTTGTAAGCGTGAGGTCAGTGGATGGACCCCAATTCATTCATTCTACTTTTATTACTCTGCTGTCAGGGAAGGTGATTGTCTTATGAGTGTTTTTGATTCACAGTAATCAAGGACTGATCCCATGACACTGAGGTGGAAAGCATTGATCACAGAGTTGCCCTTGCCTGTTGGTTGCAATTACTGTGAATTTCTGCTTTGTGTGTGTGTGTGTGTGTGTGTGTGTGTGTGTGTGTGTGTGTGTGTGTGTGTGTGTGTGTGTGTGTGTGTGTGTGTGTGTGTGTGTGTGTGTGTGTGTGTGTTTGTTTGTGTGTGTGTTTGTGTGTGTGTGTGTGTGTGTGCGCGTGTGTGTTTAGGAGGCCTTGGGGTTGGAGAGCGGCTAAGGACCAGACAGATTCCAAACTGCACCAATGTCTGAAATGAAGGAAGGTTTAATGATGAAATATTAATTGTATAAGATGTATAATTATACCATTTTCTCCCTTAACTTTTCCTGTTATTGTGGTGCTTATCCCTTTTTTATTATTGTGGTGTTTTACATTTGAGCTCTATAAATAAACAATTGCTTAAGTGTTAATCAAGGTATTATTAATTATAGGTGTAAATTAAATCAAAATCTCTACTGAAAACATTAGAATTAAATTTGATCAGCTCTTAAGTAGTAATTTCTTTCACCTCAATACAATTCTTTCTTAAAGCGATCAGCAAAACTGATCTATTCTTCCTAAGCAGGGGCACCAAATTCCTTTTGTAAAAGAGATCATTCTCTGCATGCTAACTTGTAGATATATTAAGATTATCACATTTGTAAACAAACAGCTCACTTTTAGAAAATCAAAAAGACATATATGCTACACTTTCATACAGGAAAATCAATATTTAATCATTTGAAATATGCTTATAGCTTTATGTATGTTTATATTGATGCTTACCTCATCTGAATTGATAGTGACTCTGAGATGTTAAGAGGTCATAAGGAGCATGGTTTTAGGATCAAATAGATGTATATGGCACAAATAGAGTTTGGTACCTTCATCTGTGTAGAAGCCTCATCTGCTCAACGTGTCCATTTGTGCCTTGGCAATGTGTATTACTATTATAACATGGCGACATATTCTTAATTTGGTTCATATTCACTATAATATATTCCTAGAAGTATACTCATTTGGGCGCATGTTTCATTGCTGCTAATAGCTGACATCCAGTTTTATATTTGACTGTGAACTGAAAGTCACTTTAATCTGAATAAATGTATTTTTACATTAGTGACTGCCCACTGATTCTTTACAATGGATTTTTATTCCATTTTTATAAGTGGATGGCCTGTGTGTCCAATTTCTCTTGGCAATTTCCAAACACCCATCACTGTTTCATTTCTCCAGTAAATAGTCTAGCAGATGACCTGTGACACTGAAGAATCTTTCATAGGATCACGCTAAATGAAAGGAAACAAAAGAGTGTTTCTGCTGAAATGAAAGTAAACACTGTTATTCAGCATAATCTCCATTGTGCACCATTCCAGGTATATTTTCTGTTTATTGTCAGTTTCTTTCCTGTATTGATTTTTTTTCCTGTTAAAACAGGAAGTTTGAGTAGGACAAATTGAAGAGCTCAGCCTTGAAACATGGCAGTGTGAAACACCTCTAGTGCAGGATCACTCATCTGTATTTTATTATTTTCCTAGATAAGAAAGACTACACATTTTAAATGAATATATTAGTGAAAAGTTAATTTTGTCAATTTTTAGTAGTATACTGACAGAAATTAATACTTTTATCCTGCAAGGATGCATGAAATTTTTGACAAATGACAGTAAAGATTTTTTTTATAGGTAATCAAAATAACAGGGAACAGGTGTAAGAATAAATAAAAACTATAACAATTGATGGGTGACTAGAATCAAGACAAACAATTGACCTTATTCAGAGTAGTGCCATGACATGTATGAAAGCCAGGCTGTGACAAATAGACTTACAATCTTCTCAATGGCATCTGCTGTAAAAAGCAATATTAAGCTCCCAGATCACTTATAATTGTCCAGAGCTCATGTTGTCTAGAGTTTTTTGTTGACTGAAATGTCTTGGAAAGATATTTTTGCAATGTTTCGTAAGTAGAACAATCCAAAAACACATTAAAAAACGGTACAACCCTCTGAAGAGATGTATGTCTATCCCTCACAGCCTCGTTCGCTTTCATTCCCGTTAAAAATCAAAGATGGCGCTGGTGTGAATAAGGTCTATGAGAATGGAAACTAAGACTAAACTGAACAAAACAATGTGACCGCATATTAAAATGATTTCTGACGGATCATGTGACACTGAAGATTGGAGTAATTGTGCTGAGAATTCTGATTTGCATCACAGGAATAAATTACATTTTAAATTAATATTCAAATAAAAAACTTATTTTAAATTCTAATAATATTTCACAATAATATTTGTAATAGTGTCATTACTGTATTTTTAATTATAAATATCTCAAAAATGATTACTAGTATATTGGTCAGTTTATGAGACTACTTTCAAAAACATTTAAAAAATCTTACTGACCCAAACTTTGAAACAGTAGTGCAACCAGGGTCAAACTAATAAGAGAAAGATTTAATTGAGCAAGTTCATTAATCACCAATTTTATCAGGAAACTTTCAATTGAAATGTTTCAGCATA
The DNA here is from genome assembly GCA_026230005.1 of Gila orcuttii. Taxonomy (NCBI): domain Eukaryota; kingdom Metazoa; phylum Chordata; class Actinopteri; order Cypriniformes; family Leuciscidae; genus Gila; species Gila orcuttii. The sequence goes on along the minus strand of JAPDVR010000013.1, from coordinate 29,574,290 downwards.
CTTTGAGATGGACACAGAGAGTGAAATAAAACAGGAAATAGACAAAAGTCTTCAGTATGTTAGGATTTTGACTCCAGGATCTGCTGAAGCGAAACACAAAGGAAATGCAAACAGGCCTCTATTCAATATCCACCCATAAATGTGCAGGCTGCTGGTCTGGACAAAGGCTGTCTAAATATCCTGCACCACAGTAGCCTTTAGAATGTCATATTTTTCATCATTTTAGCTCTCTCTCTCTCTTGCACATACACAGACACACGCACACACAACCTCAGACGACTCACATATCCAGCGGTTTCTATAGCTCTAAGCATTTTTCAAAGTTTGTGCGGTTGCATTTGAAGATTCAAGTTCAGTAACCTGGACAATAGAGCACTCTGCATGAAACAAAGTTAGCTTGATCTATTCTTGGGGTAGTGGTCATGTTTCTGTTATAAGGGAGAGAAGGGTAGGATGAGAGTTTGAGTGATTTAATGTAAAGCGCACAGAGCTTTGCCTCCAAGGACTGTACCGCTTCCCTTAGAATCGCATTTACCATTATGATTAAATGTAGGCTACAGCAAAGAAAATAGTTGGATGTCTCGCCGCACACTCTACGCTAAGTGTTTTGTATTTTGTTGTGATGGGTCTACTTTAAATTCAGCTAATATTCACATGTGACCGCCCGGTATAATTACAAGTTAATGAGACCGTACGTAAATTGTAAAACTACGTCCCACGACGCAGTACTTCACATTATTGTGCAAGCTTGTCTAGCACTGTTTGATTAAAAATTCCCCACTCTGCTCAACTAAAATAATGTATTTTGCCAATTTTATTTTCTCTATTTGTGAATTTATGGATCGGTGTGTAGATAAATAGCTAAAAAAAAAATTAGAAGCATAATTAGACTATAGCCTTCTGTCAGCCAGAAAACGTCTAAACTTCAGGTTTCAGACTTTCTGCAGTTAGTGCATTTCAACTTCCATGTAACTTTAAGTTTTGGAAAAAGACAGACAGCTGTCACGTTATAAAGTCTGAAAAATGAATCTATGTCGGAGTGATTGAGCTTCGGCTGTCAGCACATGAGAATGTGTGAGCGTGAATATTTCTTGTGTGTACTTCCTGTAGCTGACGGACTGTTTAGGTTTCAACCTTTCCTGCCAGACTCATCACTGCCGCGTATAAAAAAGATTTAACATTTTCCAAAGGTCATCCTGAGCTTTCAGAGATGGAGAAACATTGATAAAGTCAGAGGGATTATTTAATGTCTGATGAATTATTTAAAAGGCCTGTTTTGGTTTGAGTACTTCCATCTCCTCCGTCTGTCATTACTTACGGAGTTCACCTCACACATGACACATTCATCAGGCCCGTTTCACTTCAGTGCCATTCTGACTGGCGCGATTGTTAGAAAAACAATCGTGTTCATTTTTTTATGCACAATCATTATTCATGACCTTTATAAAAAAAAAATACAATGAAATGAGATGTTGTCACCGAGTTGTCAAAACATATCATTAGAGCAGCAGGAGACTTTGCATTTCCTGAAATGTGGACTTTTTTATTTATTTTTTATAAATATCTAACATACTATGCATTAATACAGTATATAATATATTTACTTATGCCAAAAATAACTGCCAGGCTTAAAATTTGGATGCCTGCTCGCCTCCCAACTGGATAAAATCCAAGCAAGAGACTGATAAAGGAAATATCCTTTTCCATGGTGACCTTCCAATAGACCAACTTTATGAAATGCCATTCTGTTTTATGTGCTTCATTAAAGGATATTAAACGAGATGGTTGTCCTTAGTGATATCAAACTAATGATTATGATTTTATTTGCAGGAACCTCTCCCCTCAGACTTTACAGAATGAAAATGTATTTGTTCGTTGCGAATGTGACCATGTTTCACGTTTATTGCATGTTAATCTGTGTATCTGAGCTGCTTTGTGATTCCATATTTTATGGATTCATATCCTCATTTTTACTACTAGGCAATATAGGGGGAGCATGAAGATTACAAACTAATGTCCATTTTAAATGGATAAAGTGCAATTTTACATTTTTGCATAATATGCGGTTGAATCCCTAAGAGATTGATCTGCTTCGGTTAAATGTATTGCTTGCTATGTTTTACTTCAAATCTAAAATATATATTTACAGATCATTTTCATGAGAAAATGTCTAACTATGTAATTATCTGGAATAATTAAATGTGAAGACAAATGTAAATTAGATTTTGTGAATAAAATCTGAGTGGTTCTTGCATGTGACAGTACCGCCAGGATGACTTGGGTGGTTGCTAGATGGTTGCTAGGGTGTTGCTATGCAGTTACTACTGTGTTTTGATGGTTGCTAAGGTTAGGGTTATTTCCCTTGTTTAAAACATTTTAATGAGAACAAAATTATCTAAAGTGAAAATGTGTGTAAAACAGTTTAACTCAGAACTCTACATCTGAGATCATTTAATCTGCATCATCTTCCTTTTAATTTACACTTGCATGTAATCCCTGTGAGTTTAGAGATTTGCTTAATTCTCATCTGGAATTGATAATGGAGAGATTATAATATTGACTTCCGATTCTAAGAGATGCCGTAATGTGTGCAAACAGCCTGTAATTCAGCTTCAGTTCCCTGTGTGCAGTTTGTATTTTATATTCATGCTGTGCAGGTTTGATATCGCAGTCACTGTGTATCAGTGTTGTTAATAATAAAATATATATTGTGATTGTATTTGCCATCAATGTAAATTATGCATTGAATTATGCATCGTGTTTGAACATGATAAAGCAGGACCGGCTGAGATAGAGCCAGCTGCTTCAAAGTAAAAAGTCACTGTGCATAGCAAGTTTTCAAATACACTCAGACACACACTCATACACACGCACAGTCCAATCAGTAAAAAGGCGAATATGACTTTGTAACTACTTAGATCTGTCATTATATATATATATATATATATATACACACACACACATATATCAACTACCCACTCTGTAATTTTTTTATTGCAAAATTTCACACAATATTCGTGTTTTATTATTTATTTTTTTTTGTAAAATAAATGCAGCCTTGATGAGCATAAGACACTTTCAAAAACATAAAAAAAAATTTGCCAAACCCAAACTTTTAAATGGTATTGTATTTTCAGATGAAAATTGCGCATTGTATTACCTTAGTATCACCCAGTGTTGGGCAAAGTTACTTTTAAAAAAGTAATGCATTACAAAAGTGCGTTACTCCCTAAAAAGTAACTAATTGTGTTACTTAGTTACTGAAAGTAATGTGTTACGTTACTTTTTCTCACCTGGGTTTGGCTTGCTTGTTTGTTTTTTAATAACAAAAAAACCACTCTTGAGCAATTAAAAAAAAGCACCTCTGCACTTATTCCCGTTTCTCTCAACATGCGCACAGGAGAGCTGTCAGTTAATACATTGCAAAACAAAGTAACTTGCGGTACTTATTTGAAAAAGTAACTCAGATATTTTGTTGCAAATTTAAAAGTAATGCGTTACTTTACGAGTTACTTGAAAAAGTAATCTGATTACATAACTTGCGTTACTTGTAATGCGTTACCCCCAACACTGTTAGTAACACAGTTCTCCTCAGCAAGCCACATTTGATGATTTGTGCTATCTTTCACGTCCATAGCACAAAGAGGGCTAATGATTGGTAGAGCAGTACTAATGATATCAAGTGTCTCAGGCTGTGTTTACTGACCTTAAAACAGCTTAAAGACTTAAATCAGGACTTCTGAGTCCAGGTGCTTCAGAACGATCAGGGACAACCAGGAACCCTGGGAAATAAACAGCCGCCCTTCATGCTCCTTTATCATCATTTCCATTACATCAAGAAGCTCGTTATTGCCAGTGTTTTTATTAAGTCTGCGGTTAATGTTGAGTGTCCGCTAAGTGAAAAGACGTGATTAATGCAGTGAAGCACTGTTCTCAGATCTGTGAACTAAACCAAGCTCATAGACACACTCACAAAAGTGCAGTACAGAGGGGTGAATCCATCCTCGCTAGTGCAGAATTTCTCTACCGATTCCCCAGTGTGTCACTGCTGGGGAAGAGTCCAGTCTGACTAATGACTGTCCAACGTCCTATACTGGGACCCGTTACACACACACACACACTCGAAGCGTCACTGCAGACACATATCCTCACGCACGCGTGTTAACTCCTACTCTGTGACTAATGATGGTGTCTTATGGCCCATACAAGGGTCAGTAAATCAATTACACATTCTAATAAAGAAGCAGACACATCTCTCTCAGCCTGTCACCACTGATATATTACACATACTATGAGCAAGATTGTGCGCGTGTGTATATGTGTGTGTTAACGCTCCACTGAGGCCTTTCAGACTCCCACACCACAGTACGGACTGTGATGGAATTATACTGAATAATAATGACAATAACTACCAACCTAAATCACTTCAATGCCATCAAACTGTAATCTAACATCTGCTCATTGTTTATTCTACCGTTATAAATCATCTTTAATTAGTGCTGAGAAATTATGTACATTTCATGTGTTCATTTAGACAAATTTCATCTACACAAGCGTGAAAACCAACTGCTTCTCATTTTTTCACCACATAATTATTTGTAATTGCACCACGATAGTTTCAATAGTAGGCCAATAACAAGACTGAGTTACTAACAGGCAGCTGATGATCCATCCATCCAGGACTGCACAAATGATGATACATAGGCCTTCTTAGAAAATAAAAAATACTGTGTATTCACACCTGTATTGTTTGGTTCGATTAAATCGAACTCAAGTTCGTTTCCCCCTTTGGTACGAATCTTTTTGGGGGGGGGGGGGGTGTGAATACAGCAAACGCACTCGGGTGTGGACCAAACAACTGTACTGAGAACCAGCTGAAGAGGTGGTCTCGGTCCGGTTCCAAACGAACTCTGGTACAGCGCACATAAGAGCATGCTCTCTCTGCCGGAACCATCTTGCAGCACTTCTTTGTCTTCGCAAAATCACGGAGGAGCAGAAGCATAAAAAAAGAGAGCGACGACAGTGAAGGACGAGAGAGGACCAGGCCTTGACTTTTATGTTATGTTTATGCGTGTGCGGCAGTCATCCGTGAGGGGCTGCCGTTTTTACTTTCATTTTGTGTTTGTTTTATTATTAAATTATGTTCGCCGGTTCCCACCTCCTTCTTCCCATAACAACATACTTCGTTACAATGACATTGTATCATATGATGCTCATAAGTTTCTTCATATTGCGTTAGTAGCCTATAACACCAAATCAGTAAAAGAATAAAAACTGCACTACGAAAGATCTCCATGATTATTCCTGCTTTTCCCTGATTGAGAATTTCTGTCCAATGAATGGATGACCTTAGCACACGTGTGGTTTTGTTTACAAATTTTGGTTCACTTGCAAAAAAAGGCAGTGGGAAAGCAAACCACACCGAACACAAAAAATCAAAATTCTATTTGGTCCGGACTAAAGCAAGTGAACTAGCAGACTTAGAAAAACTTAGTTTATAGTTTGCTTTACAGACAGATCCAATGCACTGACCCATTGAAAAAATCATTAACTGGAAAATATCAATGGATCTATGAAGAAGGGGGACAGTTTACAGATACTTTTACAATGGAGGCTGTAGATGATATTTCAAGGTTTCTTTTTCTAAAAAAAGAATTTCTTGAATTTGACATTTATATTAATTTATTATTATTATTTTATTTAATTTAAAATAAGTTGTACCTATTGTAACTGTTATTGTTTTTCTTGGCATACACTGCCATTTAAATGTTTGAGGTCCGTAAGGTTATATTATTTTGAAAGAAGTTCCTTAAGGCTGCATACTTGCAGTAAAACATGAAATATTATTACAATTACTGTGATGTCAAAGCTGGATTTTCAGCATCATTACTCCAATTCAGTGTCACATGAATCCTTCAGAAATCATTCTAATATGCTGATTTGGTGCTCAAGAAAATTTTTGTTCTTTCTATAGATTAGGGTCTAATTCTCACTATTAACTACAACTTTTGTCTAAATAAACTCCTAATTACTGCTTATTAATAGTTAGTAAAGGACCCGGTAGTTGTTAAGTTTAGGTATTGGGTAGGATTAAGTGATGTAGAATATGGAGAGGCAGAATAATGCAATAATATGTGCTTTATAAGTACTAATAAACAGCAAATATCCTAGTAATATGTATGCTATAAGCAACTAGTTAATAGTGAGAGTTGGACCCTAAAAGCTGTTACCAAAATCAGTTGTGCTGTTTAATATTTTTGTGGAAATGGTGATACATTCTTTTCAGGATTCTTTGATGAGCACAGTTTTCTTTTCTAGAATTATATATGTCTTTACTGTCCCTTTTGATCAATTTAATGCATAATAAAAATATATTACTGAGCCCAAACGTTTGAAAGGCAATACACCATTTACTGAATATTTACTTTCTTTGCTTTTGTCCACCTCAAATAAAAAAGATTTGTGTTTTTTTAATTAAAAAATAATCTGTTGTATTGTTAGTCTGACACCCTTAGAATGGCTCAGCTTTTTTATTTTTTAGGGAAAGTAGCGATTCTTTTTAGGAAAAGTAGCGATTCACTTAAAGTGAAGTATCGATTAACTTTAAGAAAAGTATTGATTCACTTTAGGAAAAGTAGCGATTCACTTTAGGAAAGTATCGATTAATTTTAAGGAAAGTAGCGATTCTTTTTAGGAAAAGTATTGATTCTTTTTAGGATTCTTTTTGATTCTTTCCCTTTTAAAATAGAATTGATTCACTTTAGGAAATGTATTGATTCACCTTTAAAAACGTATCAATTCACTTTAGGAAAAGTGGCGATTCTTTTTTGAATAGTAGTGATTCACTTTATGGAAAGTAGCGATTCTTTTTAGGAAAAGTAGGGATTCTTTTTTAGGAAAGTAGCAATTCTTTTTAGAAAAGTATTGATTCTTTTTAGGAAAAGTATTGATTCTTATTAGGAAAAGTATCGATTCTTATTAGGAAAAGTATCGATTCACTTTAGGAAAAGTAGCGATTCACTTTAGGAAAGTAGCGATTCATTTTAGGAAAAGTAGCAATTCCCTTTAATAAAAGTATCGATTCACTTTAGGAAGAGTATCGATTCACTTTAGGAAAAGTAGCGATTCTGTTTAGGAATTGTATTGATTAATTTTAGAAAAAGTATCGATTCACTTTAAGAAAAGTAGCAATTCACTTTAGGAAAATTATCGATTCTTTTTAGGAATTGTATCGATTCACTTTAAGAGAAGTATCGATTCACTTTATGAAAAGTAGCGATTCTTTTTAGAAAAAGTAGTGATTCACTTTAAGAGAAGTATCGATTCACTTTAAGAAAAGTAGAGATTCTTTTTAGGAAAAGTAGTGATTCACTTTAAGAAAAGTACCGTTTCACTTTTGGAAAAGTAGCGATTCTTTTTAGGAAAAGTATTGATTCTTTTTAGGAAAATTGACGATTAATTTTAGGAAAAGTATTGATTCACTTTAGGAAAAGTATCGATTCTTTTAGGAAAAGTAGCAATTCACTTTAAGAAAAGTAGCGATTCCTTTTAGAAAAAGTAGCGATTCTTTATAGGAAAAGTAGCGATTCACTTTAGGAGAGGTATCTATTCACTATAAGAAAAGTAGCAATTCTTTTTAGGAAAAGTAGCGATTCACTTTAGGAGAGGTATCTATTCACTATAAGAAAAGTAGCAATTCTTTTTAGGAAAAGTAGCGATTCACTTTAGGAGAGGTATCTATTCACTATAAGAAAAGTAGCAATTCTTTTAAGGAAAAGTATTGATTCTTTTAAGGAAAAGTATCGATTCACTTTAAGAGAAGTAGCGATTCTTTTTAGGGTGTCTGAATAGATCAAGATATCATCAATGTATACAATTACAGTCTTGTGGAGCATGTCTCTGAACACATCGTTCATGAAAGAGTGGAAGATTGAAGGACTGTTGGCCAGGCCAAATGACATAACTAATTATTCATAGTGCCCAGTACTTGTAGAAAAAGCAGTCTTCCATTCATCCCCCTCTTGTATCCGAATCAGATTGTACACACTGCGTAGATCCAGCTTGGTGTAGTATCTGGCAGTACGAAGCTGTTCCAGTGCTGCAGGAACCAGAGGTAGGGGGTATCGGAACTTAACAGTCAAATCATTCAAAGCACGATAATCAAAGTCGAAGGCCTCTGTCTTTCTTGTGAACGAAGAAGAATCCTGCAGACGCGCGGGACGTAGAAGGTCGTATAAAGCCTTTTGCTAATTCCTCCTCGATGTACATCTTCATGGATTCAGACTCAGGCTGAGAGAGGGGAAATACAACCCTTAGGAGGTGTTGAAGCAGGAATTAAGTCAATATTACAGTCATAGGCCCAATGTGGAGGCAGTCTGGAAGCTTTAGTTTTGCGGAAGGCCTCTGATAAATCGGTATATTCCTCTGGGAGGTTAAAATCAAGGGATTTCTCTTCTGAAACATTAATGGACTGGACCGGTAGAGGTGAGACATGGGCGAGACATTTGGGGAAACAAGACTTATTCCACTGAGAGATCTGACCCTCCCTCCAGGAGATGTGAGGATTATGTCTACGAAGCCAGGGATGACAGGTGTATGAGGTGTGGGAAGGATGTAGAATTGAATCTTCTCTGAGGGAAGTATTTCAGTCTGCATCAAGAGTTCCTAAGTGATGAATAAAACTTTTACGGTCATCCATATTGCCTCCACTGTAAGAGGAGAGGAACAATGGATCAGGGCAATGTTGTTTTGATGTGTTGTTTTGAAGTATCTAGACATAAAGTTTCCTGCAGCTCCAGAATCCAACAAAGCCCTGGTGGTGATCTTCTGGCCATTGGCAGTGATTGTGATAGGTACAGTGACACACATTTCTGGATTTAGAGCATCAATAGAGGAACTCACCGATTTCTGGGACTCCAGGTGTGGTTGTGAAGGACAGGAGTTTCTTAGATGACCAGGTTGACCACAGTACAGACATAGGCGTTGAGCAAGGTGACGATCTCTTTAGCTGATAGATGGTATGAGTTAACTTGTATGGATTCAACTTTGTCTGCGACAGCAGTTCCAGGGACTCGGAGTGCGTTGCAAGTATTTGGTCTTCGCGATCTGATGAGGTTATCAATTTGAATGGTGAGTTCGATAACCTGATTTAAGTCTCTCCCCTCATCGCGACAGGCCAATTCTGATTGCAGTTCATGATTTAATCCCCTTCTATATAGTGATTTCATTGTGTCATTCACCCATGACGTCTGAGCAGCGAGAGTACGAAAGTTGAGAGCATATTCAGCTGCAGTCCTTCTCCCCTGAGAGAGCTCCAGTAAACGATCGCCTGCATTCTTGCCCTCTTTGGGATGATCAAAAACGTCACGAAATCATTGCAAAAATACCTCCAAAGACAGGAAAGTTGTGCCTCCCTCTCTCCACACCGCAGTAATCCACTCCAACGCCTTGCCAGTGAGTAATGAACAAACGAATGCGATCTTACCAGCCTCAGTAGAATACGGCGTCGGTTGTTGATCTACAAACATTGAGCACTGAAATATAAAGCCTTTACACTTCGCTGGGTCTCCGTCGAACTTCTCGGGAAATGCTAGATGAGGACTCACTGGAGATGGCATTGCTGACGTGGGTGCAGTGGCGGCGTTAGTTGGTGTTGTTGCCATCTCTGGTGGGGAGGCGTGGAGATTTTGAAGTGCTTTCACCAATTCCTCCGTGAGAGATGTGAGGCGATCGAGCTGGTGTTGGTGTGTTGAGAGTTGACTAGCCTGGGCTGACAAGGTTGCAGACAGGTGGGTTAAAGCCGCTGGATCGTAGTTTGGCAAAGTCTTCTGTAACGAGGCATCACTCGAAGTGGGATCCATAAGCAAGCTTTTATTAAAATCGTGGTCAATCAGGCAATGGTCAGATACCAGTAAACACAGCAATGTAGGACAGACACAGTCGTGGTCGAAAAGCAGGCAGGAGATCAGGGCAGGTGGAGAACAATCATAGATAACTAACAAAGCAGATAGTCCAAAAGGCAGGTAGCAGAGAATCATAAACAGGGAACAAACTGGGTCACAACAAGTAGGCAATACAGAAATAAACTCTCAGAAATGCAAACCGTGGTAATACAAGACTTTGCAAGGAAGAGTGGTGGAGAGACAGTTTATATACGTCCAAGAATGAGCTACAGCTGAGCAACATAATCAGTGCCAGGTACGGGGCTGATGGGAAATGTAGTGTGAGAGTGAAGAGTCAATATTCGGGTGAGGGAGCCCTCTGACGACCAGAGGAGGGAATCACGGAGTTCGTCTCTGTGACAGACTGAGTCCTATCAAACTTGGGGTATTGAATGAACATGCAGTGACATCTAGACACCAACAGCAATATTTCAGGATGTCTCTAAAGTGACACGTGATAGAAGTATGTAGTACTGTGTCTTTTAAAAGTCGAATTAAAACCAATTAAACATTAAAAATCCTTATATTCCCAACAGGTCATAGTTCAAATTTGATAAAGCCAGAAACTGAACAGTGACTAGTTAACTGCACTGATTTAAACCTGCCAGCCTTGTTAACAGTTCTCATTCTCTGTTTGCATATTCACAATCATAGCCATCGGTGAGGTCCTTAACCTCTTCTGGTGTCAAACTATAATAGCTCCTTGGTATTGGTACACATGTTGTCAGCAACAACACTGTTTACTCAATCCATTGCTTTAGGGCATCCCCCCACCCCCCACCCCCATTCTCAACTGCTGCAATTCGTATATGACTAATACGCTATGGGTCATGACTGCAATGTGGAGTAATGAGCTGCCAACCCCTGTAGACTGTGTTATCCATAAACACTCACAAGCGAAAACATGTTAGTTTACAGGTAGTGCAGCTGAGGTCAGCAGATATAGTGAGCAGGAATGAGAAATTGCGGTTTTCTAGGGAACGAGAATTACAGTAAGGTCATGGAAGTCGTAATGTGCCCAGAGCTCGAATAAACTACTAACCTATTTAAATCTGAACGCTTGATGTATTACAAAAGTAAGGCTGTAGACAGCAGGCTTAGTCCAGACAACAAGCTAAACATATGATTTAATTTGAAAACGTATATTTTAGTCCAAATGTTGAGTTATTAACATCTAAAACTATAATTCATGCAACATTTATTATTCATGGCCAATTCAATATGCGTTGCTTGTCAGTGATATGTTGTTTCACTGCACATGCAGGTGAACTATAATGCAGCCTTTCAGATGAAGTTGGAGGCCAGATACCAGAGCTGAAATTTCCCAATCTGCTTCCAACCTCAATGCGTACCAGTCAATCACCCCCAGTGCTGGGTAGATTACTTACAAATTGTAGTCACTTACTGATTCCAAATTACATGACAAAAATTTTAGTTAGTAACATCCATTACATTACACATTACTCGACTATAATCTATTTTTTGATTACTTTTAGATTACTTTTGACTTTTAGATTACTTTTGACTAACTCATTTATCACGTTGATTTGAACAGGATAATCATGTACCATATTGATATAAAAATACAGAGAGAAAGAGAATATATTCAATTCTTTGTTATTTTCTATAATATTTCCATCAACATGTAGTGCATTAAATATTACATTAAAATATTGCATTAAAGTTTCCCAGACTTGGGTTCGTGATGAAACTGCAGGGGTTTGTGAGTCTAATGAAAAGCTATTAAGTAATTAAATCATAAAAATTTAAAATGCAAATAAATATTTAAAAAACAATAAAAATAAATCACTTACTAAAATAGATTGTATACCTGCATATCATGATGTGACCATTAACCAACACCAGAGAACAGTGAACTTAATTTTATCATTAAGTATTATGATTATTATTGACTTAATTGTATTATTGACCGAACTTATCAACTTAAATTGATAGTTTACACAAAAAATTTAAATTCTGTCATCATTTACTCCCCCTCAGTTTTTGAGTTGTTATTCTTCATCATATCTTCTTTTGTGTTCAGCAGAAGAAAGAAATTCATTCAGGTTTGGAACAACTTGAGGGTAAGTAAATGATGACAGAATTAAAATTTTTGGGTAAACTATCCCTTTAAAATCTCAGGGGGTATGCCAGTAGATATATTAGGTCAAAGAGGTTCAGCGGACAAAATGTTGGGAAATCCCTGCATTGCATGTATATATGAAATTATGTGAATTTGTACATTTTAATTTGTTTGAAAGACAAAAGCCTTCCAAAGACAGTAATACATTGAATGACTCACTGAGTGACAATTCAAATAATAATTAATGTGTTTGTCTGGAGCTGATTAGATATGCAGTGTTGCAATGTTGAGAAAACACTCAATGATTTATGTAAATCCAGTGATCAGTGATAGTCACATGACTAGTGTCTGGTCTGTGTGTGCAATTCCACAAACCTGGAAGACCTTCTGAAGGTATATAATCAGTAGTAGGCTTTTTTAGAAAGGAAAATTTAAAAGTTAAAAAAAAGTAGTAGTTGGGAGAATCAATGAATCAGGCTATGAATAATTTTCTGCCAGTGTGAGAATAGCATAATCATGTAATCAATAAAAAGGTAACTGTAGTCTGATTACTTTAAAATGTAATATATTAGTATTTTAAAATGTAATATAATCTAATTACAAGTACTTCATTTTTGGAAATCTAATTATGTAATTCAGATTACATGTAATCAGATACCCAGCACTGGTCACGTGTTCTTATTCAAAATATGGCAAAAACAAATGTCACAAACACAAAATGCTCACATTCGCTTTAAAAACAGCTGTCAAAATGCAAAAAAAAGGTATCTTGATATATTATGTTATAAACTTATGCTGCGTTCATGCCATGTCGTAATTATCATAATTTATAGATGACAACCCACAGTGTTCTATTCTGAGCTGTTCACCAGTTCAGATTGAGAATTATGCATTTCTATATTATCTTTATAAATGCCAAATGATTTTGTAATCTAAATCAACAGACAAAGCTACAATACATACAAGTAACAGTCATTATGCAATTGCCTAATTAAAAGGCAGCATGCCTTTTTTTTTTAATCTTGTGCGTAATATAACTGTTTGGTACGTGCATGTAAACAATCTGCAAAGTTACAAAGCACAAAATCCAGCATGATATATCCACCAAATACTATTACAACTTCTGTGGCATGCCCACTTTAAGGCCCATTTACACCAAGTATGATAACTATAAAGATTACTCTAACAATACCTAACTTCAACGCACAATAACGTTCTGTATATTATAAGCGCATGCTGCAGTAATGTCGTCTGCTGCTTTAACTGCTCAAGCTCTCAAGATGGCTGGATTCTTATTGGCTGTCAATGTTTTTATCATTCATTTCATCTCATTCAGCTAGAAAAAAAAAACATTTTGAAAGTGATTCCAATATTATCGTTCCTCTGTGTCGTTTTTTACCATTATAGCTGTGGTGTGGACTTCCATAGAATAATAACGATTATTAAAACATTTATTAGCTGAAGTTATTGTCCTTGGTGTGAACGGGCCTTTAGAGTGCCATTCCATTATTTTCAAGTTAGAAATGGGAAAATTCCTTGATCCTAATGTTTCTGGAACACAGCATTATAAGTGACATGAGTGTAGCCGATTAGCCATCTTTTATTGTAAAGAAAAGTTGAGGTGGATAGGTCTGCGAATCCCAAGCCTTGATCTGTGACCCCTATCTATTTATTCTAATGTGTCAAAGTATCATAGCCAAGCGAAACACATTTATACGTGGAGTTGAAAAGGAGGGTGTAAATAATCTGCTCCAAGCAATCTGAGGGCATCTGTCACATCAATCTGAACCGGAATCGGGTGAGATGGAATAGATGGCTATGGATGGAGGATGTTTTATTCTTTTTGTTCTTGTGTTGGAGAGCGGCCTTGAATTATTATGAGATATGAGCACAGACACTTAAACACATGCTTAAAGTATACACACACACACACACACACACACACACAAAAACACACCTGCATTTGATACAAAATAGGGTAATGTGAATATGATTATGTATGTGTGGGTCTGGTTTTGATTACATTGTGGGGGCCAAATGTTACCACAAGGATAGTAAAATCTGCATTAAGCCTATTCTAAATAATCACTTAATGATTGTGAAAATATGTTAACTGGTCTCTTTGAATGGTATAGGATAGGGGTAGTGTGTATGTGTGGTCTTCAGGTTAGGTTTATGGAAAGACAACGCCTTCCCCCTGTCTAGAATTTGTCTAGGGAGGTTTGTAATAGAGATACTGAGGAAAAGGGCAGGGGCCGATGCATATTAGACTGTAACATACTCCTGACTAGGAGATTCTCCCAAATGAGAATCCCCAAGCCCAGAGTAAAAGACATTAGAATTAAGAGAACTCAGTTCACAATCCATGGGGCTACGTTGGAAATACCAGCAATCTTGAAGACCTTGATTAGCTTGTTCATGTGTGTTTTTTGGGGTTGGAGCTAAACTCTGCAGGAAAGTGGATCGCGGGGGCCAGAGTTGAGAACCCGTGGTTTAGGGCATGTTATAGTCCAGATTAAAATGTAAAAATGTTAACGTTTAAAAATAAATAGCAAAAATCGAAATGGCTGTTTAAAACACTGAAGTGCTGTTCAGAAACAGAATTTACAGCACCGGGGAAACGGCTGCATTTGATTTCTGCTGTTCCACAAGCGCCATCTGCTGTAAGAGAGTGAATGTGTATTTTCATTCAGCGCACCTCCTTCACTCGTTCTGCCATACACTTTTCATCCATGTACTGTAGGCCTATCTGACCGTCAAGCACATTTCGTCACTAAAGAGAACTGAATTCATGATCATGCTGTCTGTGAGGCTGAGTGGGCTTTCTGTGCGCGCTATTTGTTTACTACAAAATAAACCAATTTAAACATCTGCAAGAGTATTACAGACCTTATAGTCCAGTCATTTTAAGCCAAAATGGGGGTCAACCTTGAACAATTAATTATTATTGCAGAGATGGGGCATTGAGTGCATTGTGTACGTAATTAGATTTTTTGACCCAGCCACTTTTTATTTTACCTACCTTTTGTCTTCTGCATTCTCCTTGCCTTTGTCTCCTGTTCTTCCCTCAGACTCATCCCCCAGAAACAGTCCCACAGACCCAGCCCCAAAGCCCATCTCTGCAATAATAATTAATAAAGGCTGGTTTCTACTTCTTCCTGCCTCTATGTATTAATGTTCATGGGTAGCCTAAATGGGTTCCATTCAGACCTTAACATTAAGTCTTTTACTTTTATATGTCAACAAGATTCAACAAGATATTTTCACCTGGCTATACCCAATGTTTAGATCTGTTTGATTATTCATGCAGATTAGCACATACGTAATTAGATTATGCACCATTTGTCCAAGTTAACAAACAATTTCAAAAAACTTGTAATACATTTTTTGTTTGTCTTGATGTAAGTAATCAACTCAGTAATTTTCATGGTGATATCTAAAGGTTACATTTTTTACTCTATTCACGTGAGAAAAAGAGGCTATATTTGGGTCTTTTTCGAAACTTTCCCCTAATGGGATGCTTCGGGGCTTTTTTTTCCTTACTTAGGACATATTGAGGATACAAAATCAGTTGAGTGTGCTTCTGTTGCAATTTGTTCAACCTTTTTTCATAAAATGACTGGACTGTTATGAATTGATGTCAAATACATGGTGTGTCTTTGTTACAATTTACCCCGCTGCTGGGGAATGCTGTAACACATGCTGAGGTGAGTTGTAAAAATTAGTAAAAGAAGCAAAAACAGAGGCCACACCATGCAATATGCCTCAAAAACAAGTTCATTGAAGCAATACAAAAGAACAATACAAAACAACGTCTCTCTTTCTGTGATAGACAAAAGCTCAAATCCACTTATTGTTTGACTCAGGGGTGTGTGTGTGTGTGTGTGTGTGTGTGTGTGTGTGTGTGTGTGTGTGTGTGTGTGTGTGTGTGTGTGTGTGTGTGTGTGTGTGTGTGTGTGTGTGTGTGTGTGTGTGTGTGTGTGTGTGTGTGTGTGTGTATGCTTAAAGAACACTTGACTACAGTGTATGTAAAGAATATGTGGGTCTAACAAAAAACAATGTCAATGTGTGTGTGAGATTGTGTGTCTATGTGTGAATATTCTCAATGAAAATTTCAATAAAAAATCAACGTTTTCAACCCTTTAATGCAGGCTTGGTGGGCCTATAGACTGCATTATACCCACACTTCCTTTGGATTTGAGTTAAATGGATCCATACAGACAACACAACGTTTTAACTGCCTGAGGTCTCAGAATCAACATTTCAAAAAAAATTTTGCAACTGCTCTGACTGTCCCGCCCTTCTTTGAAACCTCATCAGTTCCTTTTTATTAAAACACTGTATGGGACACATCCATCTGCCTTTATTTTCCACTGTCTAGGCATTCATTAAATTTATTAAAAAGAAACCAGCATCCCATAAAGGGGTCCTTTTATGCCCTTTGATGAAGTCTTAAAGGAACACGCAAACTTTTTGGGACTTTAGCTTATTCACCGTATCCCCCAGAGTTAGATAAGTCCATACCCTTTTCATCTCCGTGCGTGCTGTAACACTGTCTGACGCACCCACCGCTAGCCTAGCTTAGCACAAAGACTGGAAGTAAATGGCTCCAGCTAGCATACTGCTCCCAATAAGTGACAAAATAACGCCAACATTTTCCTATTTATATGTTGTGATTTGTATAGTCACAGTGTGTACAAATAACTAGGTCATATGAGACACAGGCATCTTCTAACCGTATACATACTGGGAACTATATTCTCAGAAGGCGAAGCACTGCTACTTGGGCGGAGTGATTTGCTCGCAGCACCTGAGAAGCCCCGTGGTGAGGAGCAGAGAGTTCGCTCAGAGTGTTGCGCTAATCACTCCGCCCAAGTAGCAGTGCTTCGCCTTCTGAGAATATAGTTCCCACACATCACTGATCCATAATTCACACATAATTAACATAGAACCCTTTAAGAAGTGGTAGAGTTGGAGAGTTTTGCTGATGCTTTGTTCCGACGCAGAATAAAAATACAACTGTTTTGGTCTCATGCAGCAACCCTGCATCTGTGTATTTTTGATAGCTCGAAAAACTACATTTGTAAACCTGATGCAGAACATATAACTTGTCAATGAATGCTGTATCTCTGAAGCTGCCGGAGTTTTTGGAGTAACAAGCGGGCCATGTTGTTCACTCAAGCCAAAGCTTTTGCCTTACGGGACATAATCGCCGATGACACGAGATTCTTTTGATGTCGTTGCAGCCCTCAGCAGCTCCACGGCCACGCGGGTGATCAGCATTCTGGAAAAAAAAAACACGGATTGGGATAAATATTCTACACTAAAGACATCTGTTAAAGACTTTCAGTTTATCAGAGACTAAAAGGGCACATTGTTTCTTGGCCTCTGGGATCCACGCCAGTCCCAGTTAATGGACCACATGCTAGCGCTGCTAGGTGAGCATAAGCCATGCTTACTGTTTTATGAGTTGTTCTTACACTGACTGACTACAGGGAACTGGCACAGCTGATAGATGTGTATCAGGCAGAATCACACAAGTGTACAGCAACTGACTCAGTAGCTACGTCTGTATACCCTGTTTTGAGAGCTACAGCACGGGCTTTAGATGAACGGGAAAAAACTGTATCGTAATTGTCAAAACATTTGGTAACTAAACAGAATTTTATTAAGTTAAGTGACAACATGTGTTACAATGTTTACATGGTAAAATGAGGCTATTGATTTTATTATTGCTTGACACAAATTTCACGATTTCAATTCAATTCTGGTGAATTGATTCTGATCTTGATTCTACATGGATTCATTTGGATAAATACGTACAGATATAGGCCTACATGTTAATTTCACTCAAGAAAAAAATCTCACCTAATGCTGTAAACATACAGAAAGCCCTGTCAGCTGGTATTATTATTAAAGGTTAAAAATAACAACTCAAATGAAATATGATGCGTTTTTTTTTATTATAATAACTACGTAATTATATTTTAATGATATAGCCTAAGTAAAATTATAATAAATATGTAATATAGTGCACATATTTAGCAAAATACTCCTCTCTATAGCTAATTCTTCTAGCCAACTAACGTGCTAAAGTCATTAAAAGGCTTTCCTGAGGTAATAACGTTAAATGTAACGTTATGTGACAGCCTATTGTTCTCCAGCTGTTTCACTGACCAGGTTTCCGACTGATTAGTCAATATTATGTATGAGGCATATACATTTTGGTAAGTTTTAAAGTATCTTTCAACATAGGTCTGCCTACCTATTGTTCATTCGTGTTTATATACTATTAACTAGTAGTAGAGTAAAAGATGATCGGTTCACCTGCCGCTTGAACTGAGGCGCTACAGCGATCTGTCACGTCCCATTTATACAAGCGCCAAAACGGTATTTATTGTTTGAATTTTATAATTAAATTGACAGAATCTGAGAGCTGAGAATTTGTTTCATATCAAAAGTAACCAGCTCTGTCTTGTCTGTCGGTGTCAGTGTGCTCTTTGCTTCGCGATTTTTGTCTGCGTGAGAAAATGTATGTGTGGTGTATGAGAGCGTGTGAAAAGTGTCAATTGCGTGAGTCTCACGCTCAATGCGTGAGAGTTGGCAGCCCTGTCACCCAGAGCCGGTCCGAGCCTTTTGGGGGCCCTAAGCAGAATTTGATTTGGGGGCCCCCTCACACTACGCGAAGTCACCTGTGCTTGACGATTATTGACACAAATGTCACGCAATAATGATACATTATAAATGAATACAGTGAGGTTATGTATTAATACAAAATAAATACTTAATAAAAAATAGATGCCTACTTAAATAAAAAAGTTTTAACTTTTACTTTACTCTTTTACTAACTCTTTGAAATAATAAGAGCAAGGGTTCAACAATGACAATTATTGTTGAAAACTGTAAAAATATTATTAGTTCTCAACTGTCTCAATACAGTGTAACTGTCCTCAAAATCTTTATTATTATTATTATTGTAACAGACTTTGTTGGATTGTACATGACAGAATCCAACAAAGTCTGTTACTATAATACCGGTAATGATGTACTGGCGCTCCTTGTATGGGTGTATGCAATCTATTTTTCCCCTCGGGGCTTGCCGTAGATAGGAATGGGTCGTGCGCACTTGGTAGTGGAGTGTCGCAGGTTTTTGGAGTTAGTGATCTGTTGTGTGGTATAATAAAGAAGAGTTCAACCTGCTATGTTTATTATTTATTCAAACTGCTACCCTTACATCTAGAAGGTTAAGTTCCCCTGCGGCTATTTTCTCCAACTTAAACCGATACCGTGACTATGCGCAGTTGCGCACGAATTGTCTATGCACTCGCGAGGTGTCTAGATTATGCTCATGACTTAAACGCTGGCAGACACAGCAGCAGTTGTTGGCAGGTATATTGATCATGAAATCAGAATTTTATTGTCTTGAATTATTCATTCATTCATTCATATTCATTCATTCATTTATGTCACTTGTTTAAGTCATCTAAAAAAAAAAAAAAATTTTGGTGGCCAGGGGGCCCCAAGCAGCCGCTTAGTTCGCTTATGCCTCGGGTCGGCCCTGCTGTCACCGCAGAAGGTTTCAAAGTCTTACCCTGTACAAGGAGCACCTTTCTCACAACCACTCTGTCCAGCACATTGACGGATGACTGCGATTTCACCCGACTACTGTAGTGATCTTTTTCTTTGTAGAAAAATTAGAAGCTCAGACCAGGAGACGGTGGAAGTTTTCCAAGCAGAAGTTCTTTATTGCTTGTCGGGTAGCTGCAGTCATTCCAACATCGTCTGACTTTTTGAGTCAAACATCGTAATATATATACATTATAAGAGGGAGGGATTACATTGTGATGGTGGAAACTCGTATACAGGTTTAGTAACCTGTATTAAAAGAGAGAGGGAAAAACCTATTCAAACCCTGAGACTCCAGAACAGGAATGACATGACTCTCTCTTGCTAAGACAAAAGCTCGCGAGAGTCTCCAAGAGTTTCACTAACATGTTTCATTTAACTTACAATAGAAAGAAAACCCGTCTGACAGCTGTATATAGAGACACAGAATAAGACAGGACTTTCGTGCTCCACAGCTGAATGCTAAATTCAATTTACAGAACTTTCTCAGTTTATATATGATAGTATTAGAAGTTAAATTAAACATTTGACAAATTTGTATTCCTTCACTACTCTGTAAATTTCCCATTCTCACTAAACCCACTTTCTCCTCAGTGACCAGCCATGGGGTCGTATATCATACACTATATTGCCAAAAGTATTGGGACACCCCTCCAAATCATTAAATTCAGGTGTTCCAATCACTTCCATGGCCACGGTTGTGTAAAATCAAGCACCTAGGCATGCAGACTGCTTCTACAAACATTTGTGAAAGAATTGGTCACTCTCAGGAGCTCAGTGAATTCAAGCGTAGTACTGTGATAGGTTGTCACCTGTGCAATAAGTCCGTTCGTGAGAACGGTGCCGGAGAACGGTACTTGCCTGACTGCATTTTGCCAAGTGTAAAGTTTGGTGGAGGGGGGATTATGGTGTGGAGTTGTTTTTCAGGGGTTGGGCTTGGCCCCTTAGGTCCAGTGAAAGAAACTCTTAATGCTTCAGCAGACCAAGACATTTTGGACAATTTCATGCTCCCAACTTTGTGTGAACAGTTTGGGGGTGGCCCCTTCCTGTTCCAGCATGATTGCGCACCAGTCCACAAAGCAAGGTCCATAGAGACATGGATGAGCGAGTTTTGTGTGGAGGAACTTGACTGGCCTGCACAGAGTCCTGATCTCAACCCAATAGAACACCTTTGGGATGAATTAGAGTGGAGACTGCAAGCCAGGCCTTCTCGTCCAACATCAGTCCCTGACCTCACAAATTTGCTTCTAGAAGAATGGTAAAAAATTCCCATAAACACACTCCTAAACCTTGTGGAAAGCCTTCACAGAAGAGTTCAAGCTGTTATAGCTCCATATTAAACCATACGGATTAAGAATGGTATGTCATTTAAGTGCATCTCTACATCCCAGAAACAGGTTCATGCCCGAGTCCGTCGATTAGATCCAGTGAAATTGGCAGTTGCCATGGCCGAGTTCGCTAGCATGGAAAAACTAGGTATAGTGCGACTCTCTAACAGTCCTGGCCTCAGCCCTAAACATAGTCCCCAACGGCTAGTTAATTACTAGTTTCACACTTTCAGGATTTTTCAGCCTAACTGGCTGGGAAAACTATTTTCTTGAAAGTGGACCTTATTTGATAATACCATCAGGTGCCAGTCTACCATGAGGACATCCCAGTGATAACTCCATTTAGACTTTTTGAATTTTTGTGGATGCCTTTTGGACTAATGGACTCACGTTTGGAAATATAGCACAAACCGTTCAGAGCATGATGGACTCAATCGTACTAGACCTGGACTTTTTTATTTGTGTACTTGGACAACATCAGTGCCTCCAGGAAAGAGCACCTAGCTCATCTGCGATTGCTGTTCGGGTGGGTGCTGTACACAAACAGCTGGTAGATGGTGTTTGGCAACACCTTGCATTTTTCAGTTGGCAGCTTCACTCAATTGAGCAGAAGTACAGCTCAATTGACAGAATTGCTCGCTCTGTACCTGGCAGTAAGACACTTTAGTTTCTTTTTGGAAGGACGTGTTTTCACAGCGTTTGTGGATCATAAACCCTTGGTTCATGCTATATCTAAAGTTTCTGAGCCCTGGTCATCATGACAATAATGCCACCTGGCCTTCATATCAGAGATCATGATGGATATCAAGCACATAGACGGAAAAAGCAACATCGTGACAGATTTCAAGGGCCACTGTGTAAGCAGTATGAGTATGGATTTTGTCCAGTTAGCAGCTGACTAGCACTCCGACCCCGAGGTGCAGGCTTACAGAACAGCTATGTCAAGTTTGAAAATAGCTGGCGTCCTCTTTACGGAGGCAGGAGTTACGCTGATGTGTGATGTCTCCAAAAGCCACCCTCATACTCGTCTCGTCAAAGTTTGTGTGGCATGGATTGAAAAAGGATGTTCAAAACTGGGTTTCAGCTTGTGTGTCATGTCAGCGGGCTTAAGTGAAGAGACACATCAAAGCGTCACTGGAAACTTTTATGGTACCAGAGCGATGTTTTGACCATGTTAACATCAACCTGGTAGGTCCACTGTTCCCCTCCCCGGGGTTTACTCACCTTCTAACTAATGTGGATCGAACCACCACATGGCCGGAAGCAGTACCATTGGCCTCAATGACAATGGCGGAGGTAGCACGGGCCTTCATCGACACTTGCGTAACGCGTTTCGGCACACCAACAGACATATCTTCGGACTGCGGCCCTCAATGAACATCTGAGTTGTGGACAGAGGTGGCTCGAAATCTTAGGTGTGCAGCTTCACCATACTACGGCCAGGAAGTGATGTCAGACTGAACCAAAACAGTGCCAATGCACGGTAATATCTCAATGACTAGATGGAGCCAAACGGCTTTTTACAGCCAAGTATGGGACCCTTCTACTCATGTTTCATATACATTTAGTATATGATAGTATATACATTCATATACGTCTTATCTGTTGCAGGTTCTGAACTGGAGATCAAGGCAGATGACTGAAGACAGATGAAGGAAGCTGATAAAATGAAGACAAATAGTTCTGTAGGTATCGTGCAGGTAAGAAGGCAGGTGAGGGTTCTTTAAGGGAACGACGAGACCAGACAATGGTGAACTGCAGTGGGAAGAGTTATATAGTGCTGGATGATTATCAGTGAATATTGGTGACAGGTGACAGAGATCTCTGTGATTGGGAAGTGCATGCAGGTGAGGGCCAGGGAGGATGATGGGAAATGTAGTGAGGAGGTGGTGACTAGCGGGTGATCGTGACACAAACAGAGTTTAGCAAAGACTATTTAAGAGTTTAATCAAAGAGTTTAATCAATCATACACAATAATCATATAAAAGAAACCAGTAAATGACAGTGATTATTTAAAAGTTTAATAAAGCAATAAATAGTTTACTCAGTAAACAGAGTTCTCAATATTATATGTTGGTTTGTTGAGCTGTAGACATACCTTGCAAGGTTTAATTTTTTTTTAATGAACAACACTACACCTGGGAGAAAGTTGAACATTTTACAGCCTCTTTTTTTTAATGCATTTATTCAGGAAACATGACACTCCATTTGTAGTCAGACTGTCAGATCTGCTAGAAGGAGATCATTCATTGTCAGACTCGTCTTGTGTCTGTACGGTGTCTCGTAGGGCAGCATACTGTGTCATGTTAGGCAATCCTGATGCTACACAACAGCTCAGAGCACTGCGAGAAATGGCCATTTCATTTGCATCAAACCTGCAAAGGGAACAGATACAGTGAATGCAATGAAATACAGCCTGCATTAGACTTAGAGACTTACACTTATATCTAATGTATATTATGTAATTATAATGTAATTATATTATAATGTAATTATATCTAGATTTCGTGTTTGTGGAAGTTACCATTCATCTGTCTTATCATCGTAGCACTCCACATCAGAGGTGGTGCTGAATCCATTAAAGCCTCCGACAGCAAACAACTGACCGTTAACTACCTGGATTTTGAGGAAAATAAAAAGGAAATAAATAATGTACAGCTTAAGTCTTTAACTTGACATGAATAAATCTTATAGATGCAACACTTCAATTAAGCATAGTATGTTTTGACTCTTTGAATTAGGTAGATGTTTTTATAGTCAAACACAAATCTTTGAGCCTTCAACAATTTTAGGGTGCAACTTTCCACTTATTTTCAATATGGGACCAAAACAATTTTTTTTCCTGCATATTCATTATCATCAAATCATTATTGTAATGTTATTTCATAGTTTCACCAGATACAGATTTTAACTCTCCACATCTCACCTCAATGCCAAAGTTGCTGCGTGGGATGTACATTGATGCCACATCACTCCAGATGTTAGTCAGCGGATTGTAGGCCTGCGCACTCCGCAAACGACTGGCACCATCAAAACCACCAACCTTTTAATAAATATACTTTTCATTTGTATATGCACATCAATGCATGCATTTACAGAAGTGCAACCTTTAAACTGTAATTGTTCCATATTTCTCTATTTGTGTCATGGTTATCATAGTTAATTAAAACTATAAAACTGATATGTGTGTGTTTAGTACTCACAGCATACACTAGATCTGCATAAGCGATCACACCAACACCACTGCGGCGGCCACTCATGGGAGCGATGAGAGTCCACTGGTTTGTTTCAGGGTTGAAGCTCTCAGCAGAGAAGAGACACTCGATCCCAGTAAAACCACCACAGATATAAATCTGACAAACACAAACATAACATGCATGATGTTTATGCACAATCATCATAGATTGATCAGAAAAGCAGTGTTTAAAATACAGTAAATTTTATGATATTTCTTTTCATATTTATACTATTCCCATATGGCATATCTCCATTTCACCTTTCCTTCATGCTTTGCAGGCATTAACAGTCTCCAGCAGAAGAGTGTGGAATCATGGGTAAGTGCTCTTACCCTGCCCTGCAGTGAGGTGGCGCTGGCGTCACTCCTCTGTTCATTCATGGGTGCCATCATTGTCCACTGATTGGTGTTTGGATCGTAGCTCTCTACTGTTTTAAGCCGTTGATGTCCATCAAAACCACCAATGGCATAAATGAGCCCATCCAGAACAGCAACACTAATATAGCATCGGCGTTCATACATGGGGGCCACCTACAACACACCAAATACATCAGTGTGCAAACACACTATCTCATTGGTTCTGTCTATCAGTTGCAAATAAATACAATGGTATTACTATTATTATTTTTCTTATATTTCTGGTATTTTTTTTACACAGTCATGATGGTAACTCTGGTGTATTATATTATATTATATTATATTATATTATATTATATTATATTATATTATATTATATTATATTATATTATATTATATTATATTATATTATATTATATTATTAAGCTACAACAATTGCTGGAACACAAACAAAAACGTATCATGGTTTTACCATGTAATATGGCAATACAGTGGTATTCTTATAAGTAATGTGGAGTACAGCACATCATTCAGCACTATGGTCCATATCAAAGTACAATCCGGTAACATCACTGTACCACAATACTGTTATGTGAAGGAAGCTAAATTAAAGTTACATGTTGACCTACAACATTGCTCACCTCATGCCAAGTCTGAGTGATAAGATTGAATTTCCTCACGCTGTTGAAATACTCCACACCATCAAAACCACCAATACAGTAGACAAACTCATCCAGGACTGCTGTACCATGATAGGCTCTGGGACGCTCATCCTCTTGAGTCACACTGACCCAGCAGTCTGCCTTTGCATCATATGCCTCAATCTCATTGGTGGGACTACCGCCACTCCATCCTCCAATAGACAATAGGATCGATGAGGGCAGACGTGGACGTGTCAGTTGATGCATGAGTTCTGAGTTGGTGGTTTCATCCATGTTGAGGTCAAACAAAGTCTTCATTGCATTGATGATAACAGGCATGCAGGCTTCATTCTCCATCACTAGTGCATTGCACTTTACATTATTGATGAAGTAGGTTGATGTTATTAACCCCAGTCGAACCTGAAGCACAAGGGAGACTTTAGACTTTCAGAGACTGTTGCAAGACTGTTACTAAGCAGTTATATGGTGTTCAACAACGAAAAAAGGACTTCCTAAATGACTTAAGACATTAAGTCGTTTTATGAAAAATGTATCAAAATTAAGTGAGTTAATGCTTAACAAGAAGACGAAAAAATATGTCAGAAGGGGAAGAAAAATAAACTTGTTTGCCCTTTGAATTAAGTTTATTTTTCTTACCGCATTCCAGGATTATTGTAGTTAAACTAAAACTAAAACCCTAAAATAAAATTAAAAACCTTTTCTCATTTTCATTTAGTCTGATGTATACTAAAATAACTAAAAAAAAAATATATATATATATATATATATATATATATATATATAAGTGGCAAAACCACAAAACAAGATTTATAACATTTAACTAAAATAATAGCAGAAAATGTATATGATTTTAGAGTTTTAAGATATTTGTAATGAAAAGCAAGATACAAATCTCTGTTTTACCTTTGGCAGAAGCACGGTAATGTGTTGCCTCCTGTTTTCTGGTGCATGATTAATCCAGTGGAGGACGGCTTCAAAAACCACCTCCTCCTGTTTGACATTCAGCTCATCCTCATCAATGATCTCCTCAAGCTGTTCCAGGGAGAGCTCCAGGAACTCCTCAGATACGTGCAGAACCTCCTCAAAGTGCTGCAGGATGTAGTGCTTTGCTTTACAGCGGAGTTTTGAGCAGGAGTAAAAGTCCTCTGTAAACTTGCAGATGCCAATGCAGTTCTCTGGGCATAAATGTGACTCTAGGAACTGACAGCAGGCATCTACAAGACCTGAGACTAAGATCATTTCAGCCGCCACCAAGAGCTCCACCACATTCTCTTGAGTAATGAGCACAGATCTTGTGTACGCAAACTGGATAATAAGAGGCATAATGTCTTGGGATATTCCTGGAATTTCACAGAAATGTTGTGCTGGGCTGCTCCAGTTGTTGGAGAAAAGAGCCCTGTGAACAGATTTGACAAAGAAATACAGGCATTAATAATGAGCATATATAAAATAACTTTTCGTTATTAACATGTTAATTTCAGGCAAATTTACTTAGAGAAACAGATTAGATATAATTATAATTATTTCTTGTTAATTTGCGCACAATTGCAGTTCAAATGCTTCTTCTCACCTAAAGTAGGTGCTGCAGCCACACATGATGATCTTGTGCACTTGAAATTCTCTGTCATTTGACTTGATGATCATGTCAGTGTGTTCGCCCAGTAAACGTGCTTCATCAAACACGTCAAAGGCTGTGGCTCTTATGTTCTCCATGTTCTCTCAGGACTGTAAATGTATTCAGTCTTCTCACCTCAAACTCTGATTAAAGTCACCTCAGGATTTTGTCTTTGTGGGACTTTTGCTCAGGAGAGTTCTATAGAATGTCTTTGTGACATCATAGTTGTAGAGCTTGAATATATTTTTTCAGTTTGTGTCTTGGCCACATGATTATTATAGAGTTTGGTTTTATCGATTCCTTTTGCATGAAACATCTTCACAGTAACAAAGATATTAAAATTAATCAATTCAATCAACTCAGTGACAAATAAAATAAAGCATTGGATAATTAGTCATCTGAATATGCAATCATCCATTTTTGATTGCACAAAATACACACTAGTGAGTTTTTGACAGTAGGACAGATTTTTCTTGCATGGTGTGACTGTGACCCCAAACAAGTTTAACAGAGGCCTTTATGAAGAGGATTGTTCTTCACAGATGTCATTTTCCCATTCCATTTCAAGGTTACGCAGCATTAGGCCACATCATGAGTGCAATGTCTTGTAAATTTAGAAATACTGCCATTTTAAGTAAAATTACTAATAATTGACCAAGCTGACTTTTTTTTTATTTATTTTTTTTAACAATATTTACATTTTTTTTAACAATATCATGGACATTAAGCCGTGGCCCAATTTTTTTGTTTGTTTTTTGTTTAGGAATTTGACCTTATATATATGGTATTATCACCATATTGAAATAAGCGTTTTCATACAATTACAGGTTTTATATATTTTTCTTAAAACAAAAATATCTCTAAATTATATTTAAATCCAATAAAGCAAAACACACAAAAACTGCATAAAGACAGTAAACAAATGTTTTAAACTGATTCAAGTGTTACACAGAATTACAAAGAACAATAGGTAACACTTTACAATAAGGTCTCAGTGAAAGTCAGTTAATGCATTAACCAACATTAACAATAGCTACATTTGTTATCGTAGTTATTCTTTGTTAACATTAGTTTTAAATAATACAACTGATCATTGTTAGTTCATGTTAGATCAGGTCCATTAAATCCTTTTGAATTTAATAATGGGTTATTAAATGTTGAAATTAACATTAACCAAGATTAATAAATGCTTTAGAAGTATTGTCCATTGTCAGTTTATGTTAACTAGTGAATTAACTAATAAAGCCTTATTGTAAAGTGTTACCTGTTAAAGAATGCAGACTCAGACACAGAGAAATACATTGAAAGGTGAGCTTTATTAACAGCACTGAGCAGAATGGAGAATACTGGTGAGTATGCAGTTCAAATAGACTTTGAAGAATGAGTAAAGCTTAGTAGGGTAGAGTGGGGGAAAATGCCCCCCTGGGGTAAAACGCCCCCCACCCGTTTTTCCCAAAATAACCACTAGAATGAATCAAGATACATTTTTACTATTGCTATGCACTACGTTGACAACGGGGATATACAAATCTCCATGGAGAAGCTGACACCAGCGACATATTTGAAGAGAAGAGGATTACATGGAAAGCGCTATAACTTTCAGATATTAGTAAACAAGTGTTTAATAGAATATTGTTCACAGTGATATCACATTGATGTATGATAGATGAATAGTGAAGTCTGTAGTTTGAGAGCATATGTTATTTATAAGGAATATAATTATATTTAAAAAAAAAAAGAAAAAAAAAAAGACATAGCTTGTGGGGTAAAACGCCCCCCAAGGGGCATAGTTTCTCTTTATCATAATTACTACAGTAACATATTTATGTTCATCAAAGTCTTTATTTTACACTTTAATGCAGTATAACTAGGCGGTAAAATCAAAATATTTGAACAAAACATGAAAAAATTACCTCAAGTGAGCATTAGCTAGCTAGCTTGGTGAATGCAATGATGGAAGGTGGTTAGGTGACCCAATGATAAAACACAGTGACTTTTAATGCATTTATGGAATATATTTCACTATAAATATGCTAATTTATGTTTAATATTTATTTAGGGTTTCCTGTTTTTCTTGATGATAGTGGTGAACAAATACTACATCAATTATCAACCCCATATAGGCCATTAGTGTAGAAATCAAAATATTAAAATGTTAGAAATTTGGCTATTTTGTACATTGCTGAAATAAATATTAATAGGTATATATATATACATGTTGTTGCATTACTTGCCTTTTACTTTTAGAGATTAAAAACTATGTTCATTTTGCTGTTGATCTGAAGCAAACTGGTTGGTAAGAAAGGGGGCATTTTACCCCACCTTGGTTTACCAGCGGTGGGGTAAAACGCCCCCTTTGTACAAAAATATTTTCAGTCAAAAAAAAAATTATTATGAAGGTTGAACAATTTTAATATGGTAAATAACTCCTGCCATAGACACTCAAAACTGGGATGGCAATTCTAGTCACATTTATGTTTTGTTTCCAACCCAGGCTCATTGGAAATACGTTACTCTGCCTACATTTTTGCAAAACCTGAAATACGTACCTCCAGGTACGTTTCCCTGCACTTTTCGAGTGAAAAGTCCACTAGAGGCGCTAAGTGGTATCATTTTTTCTCCGTTCCAGATGGTTAAATAAAGGTTATAAAAACAATAATATAAGTAATGTACAGACTTCTCAGTAGGCCTATACACTCATTTTAATATAAATTAGGAATTTTTTCCACGCTTTTGAGGTGCCACACAGCCTAGTCACACGGCAGTTCGTGATATGGTCACGTCATTTTATCTACTGGTTCGTGATACGGACACGTTATTTCGTTATTTTCGCGATATCAGCATTTTTATTTATTTATTTATTTAATTTATTTGTTTACTACTAATGTAATGCACGATTATTTCTGCCAGTCGGGCAGCTGTTTAATTGACATTTATTCACGATATCTTATCATGTTTATATATGTATTTATTTTAATGTTATTATTTCGGTCTTATTACCAGGGAAGCTGGACTGCTTTGCTGTTTATTGATTAAAAAAAAAAGTATAAACGACTACACGAATTTTATCAGTAGGAAATCGCGTTGAAGAACCTTCCGAACACATCACGATATTTGGCATCAGATCACGTGTTCCAGATGTTGGTAAGTAGTCGAAAATACACTGTCCTAATAATGTTTGATATAATGTCTTTTCTGATGGTCGAAATGAATCAGATTAGCTCATGTTCAGTCACTGCATTATATTTGTCATCTCCACGGAGATTTGCCTTTCATTGCTTTCTAATTCAAAACAGGGTAACACTATCTGTCACGTGACGTGCTACAGGCCTAGACCTTTTATCAGTTAATCATATTCATATTAGGTTTAAAGTAAGTTAGTACAATTAGTTCCAAAGTGGTATTTGTAGTAGAATCACAGTAACCACAACACTTACCTTGCTTTTACCACAGTAGCCTTAGTTTTACTGTGATAGGTGTGGTAAAAGGACAGGAACCACAACACTTACCACACTTTTACCACATTATTTGTAGTTTTAATGTGATATTTGTTGTAAATGCATATTAACCACAACATTTACCATGCTTTCACCACATTATTTGTAGTTTTAATGTGATATTTGTTGTAAATGCATATTAAACACAACACTTACCATGCTTTTACCACATTATTTGTACTTTTAATGTGATATTTGTTGTAAATGCACAGTAACCACAACACTTATCATGCTTTTACCACAGTAACCTTTGTTTTACTGTGATAGGTGTGGTAAAAGGACAGTAACAAAACTGTCCGTGCTTTTACCTCAGTATTGGTAGTTTTAAAGTGATATTTGTTGTAAATGCATATTAATCACAACACTTACCATGCTTTGAATGCCAAATAATGTAACAAAAAATATTTGTAAGGTAAATCAGTAATTTTTCCATTAAATAATCCGATATATTTTACATAATGATATTTTCTTTTCTCTTTTTTTCAGCTGAAAAGACCAAAAGGGCCTTTCGGACTCAGTCAGCTCATTATTGTTTGAGGAGAAGTAAACGGGAGACGAAAAGCTACCAAGGCAAATATTCGCAATGGTATGTATGTGTTGGTTTTAACCCTAAATCAAACATTTTATCAAGCATTTGTTGTTTCTTAAACCTTTTCTTACAAAACCCATAGCCCAATCAGTACAAACATAGTCTAAAAGTCTTAATAATTCACAGAATTTAACAAGTTGTCAAATTCGTACAATACTTGTACATAATCATGCAGCTTTTACTCCTAGTGCTGTCAATGGCTAGTGCCTCAATTCCTGTACATATTTATCTCCATATTTGTAAATCAGTTGCGCGCCTTCTTGGAAAGTAGTCGGATGTCCCATACACTATCAGAAAAGTTTATATTAATTGCATTGTATTCATTAAAATTATTACAATTTGGACCCTGTCTGTTGATGTTCCAATGATACATGATGTCTCTCCACACCTCATAACCTTCCTCTGTTTGCAAGAGTGGAAAAGCTCATTTGACTTGTCACATGACATCAGATACTCGATTATTTTGTCATGATCAGATCAGTTACACTGCTGATAACTCTCCCGTTTGCATGTAAATCATGTTATTTTTAAACAAGTTTATATGATTATTGCTTGCTATTAAAGAAAATGACCACATATCAGTGAGCTTATTACATAAATGCATTTAACATTTAATTATGCAATACTCCTTACAGAAAAATATCCCACAGTTATGGATAAACTCACAACATCATCATCAAGTCCTGTGCTGGGCACATTGGGCAACAAGTGTCCTCCAACGTATTCGATCCGTGGACCAGTTCTCCTCATCTTCCCATGGGACACTGACATTCTTCAGGTCTTCGTGAAACATCTGTCTCCATGTCTTCCTTGATCTTCCCTGTCTCCAGCATCCTCCTGGTGGTGTCCACTTCATAACTGTCTTTGGGTTGTGTAGTTTGGGCATGTGTAGGATGTGTCCAGCGAGGTGCTCCCTTTTTTTCTGTCACAGTTTCTGAAAGTCTTTATGTGGAGTCCCACTCTTATGATCTCTGATATATGCAGAACCATTATTTAAAATAGTCATTTATCTTTTTCCATATTGTTAAAGAATTTTGTTTTCTCGTTTCATCTTCATAAACTGTACTTGAGGTCTGCCTAATGCCTTTATCAAACAAGCGTCAGTGCTCATCAGGAGTTTTGGTAAAGGACATATTCATTGACATCCATTAGTTCTAGCCATGCAGCGACTTATATGCAATATAATATGCAATAGTCAAATGTATTTTTCTGCAAGTGTATATAGCAGGTGTTTGTCCGAACAATTGAAGATAGTGAGAGTGTTCAAGAAAACCTTTTGAAACAAGCAATATTTATGGAGTTCTGTTTGGTGCTGAAAGAGTATTACAGAAAATGACACACTTGACAACTGGACATTATTCTGAGTTTGTTACCTTTACATTTAGATGGACTTAATGTCTTACATTTAGCTTCATTAAACCTTCAATTACAGTGGTCACTATTTATCCACCATAACTACATCTATGTTATCATTATATGACTACCTGGTTAATGTAATTGTAATACAGGCCTACCTGTGAATGTATTTTATAGAAGCATTTTCTTGCTGACATTTATAATAATTAACTATTTTAGGTTTCCTTTCATTTAGTTACAATAAAAGTGACCAATAATCACAAGGATATAGAATTAAAGTTGAGAATGTAAAATGTTGTGCTTAAGTTTTCACCTATTTGTTCTTTAAAGGGAAGAAACAAATATATTTTCACATAACAAAGTTGAATCTCAACTCGTGGTTTGTAAAAATATAACTTCATCAGCGATTTTTTAAAAATAACTGTATGTGTCACTATAATAGATTGCCCCTGTATCTGGATTTTATGTTTTGTTTACAATTAACTGATTTTTATTCTGTTGTGCAGTAGTTTTGGCACTACATTTGTCTTTAAACAGTTTGACATTAAATATTGGAATTTGCTTTAAAAATTGTGTGCATTCATTATGCTTTTGTTACATTTTGTTATATAATATACTTGATATACTATACATACACTGTAAATGTTAGAAGCACTTAAGTACATGCAATTATCTTTAATTAAAAAAAAACTGCAAACTACCCTTCCATTGTGTCATTGCTTAGAAAAAAAGTTTCTCTTTCAAATGTATGCATCAGTCTAATCAAATATGCAAATTTGTGTCATGATCATATGAATCCAACGTTTTTGGATGGTAACCACACAAAGGAGTCTTTTTTTTATCCCTGCAGCCGGAACCGGAAGAGATCTGTCATCATTTACCATAAATGGGCAAGTTAAGTGTGACGCCTCTGTTCAGCTGGGTTGTCATTGGCTGTGACTTTATCGCAGAACACGCTGTGATTGGACTATCTTTTAACCCATATAAAACGGCGATTCATGTTAATTTGCAAACCTTTATGATATATATGAGGGATAGGTTGCAATTTGATATTTTACTGTGAGCACTTTTAAAATAACCTTTATGCCAGCTTGCCATATATGTCTGAAAACTGTGCCCAATATTATTTAGTAAACATAGCATAAGCAGTTGTCCTTCATATTGTCTCTTTGATACACTAACCGGACTTTGAGTTACAGCCATTTGAAATGTGCATTCTTTTGCTCTTCTGGGGGCCGTTACTAGGTTGTTGCTGGGCCCCTGGGGGTGGACGGGCAGTACAGTCTACACACATTTTAGATTTTGAACTATTACTATATCACAAGGATAATGCACCATTCAGTAAAACAACAACAGTGCCAAAATATCCTTTTCACCCCATCTGACTGCTGATTATTTGCCTGACATCAGTAATGTCTATGCTTTCATTTTAAATGCAGTAGTAAATGTACTAGAATGATCAACATGGATCATCTTCAATTATACTTGAAGTGTTTTTAGCAAGATAGCCCACTGCAGCCTCTTGTTATTCACACACCTTCTCTTTATATCACTGAAAATTGGCATACATGCAAGTATGTGCAACTTTTGCTGCATTGTTGTCCCAAATATCATTAACCACAACAAAATGTTTATGTCCTAAGTAAAATAATTATGGTAATTAATTATTTGTAGTTGTTTTTAAATTATGAACTAAACTAAATAAATAAGAAATTCAAATTTCTCAAATAAAATTCTGTCCCAAACACCACTTTCAATACACAATATTCACCATACTTTATTACACAATACTTTATTTGAGGACACAACATAAAGTTGATAAAGTAGCATAAAGACAAATGAGATTCAAGATAAATAACAATGAGCCTTCACAAATACATTAACATCAAATGAATCCATTCACAACTGCTGAAGCCACACAAATGAGTGCCAGAGAATCATATTCAGTCACCTATGATACAGAAAACAGATTTTATATTGTGTTGGAAAAAAATAATTAATTATCACAGCTAAACTGGTTTCTTGCTCTTCCCTGTATGTCTCTATCGTGTTCCTGTTCTTCTTCCTCATCTAAACAGTTTGTTCAGTTGTGCCCTACAGTATAACTGATGAACAGAAGATGTGATCACTGATGTGGTGTAGCTTTTTCTCAGAGGAAGAAGTCTCAACATCCCATCGTCAGGCGTTCTCCAGTCCTGGTCTGAAAGTAAAACAAAAAACACAAACAATTCAAATTAAACTGTTTAATGGACAGTCAGGTCAGCTTATGTTCTGCGTTATTTAAAGCTACATTGTGTAAGATTTTCTCCCATATAGCGGTGAAATTGTATAAGACTACCAACTGAATATTACTTTCTAGCCCCTCCCATTCCGAGGGGGTTTTAACTCCTACGGTGGCCGTATTATTATGAGTAATCTCTCCCTCGCATTCGTCACGGTGCCACTAAGTAAAGGCGTGAAAGGCGAAGCTTGAATTTCCAGGTATGTCCCTCTTTGGCTAATGTATTTTCAAGATGGAGGCGCAACATGGCTGCCGCCATTCGAGCGACTTGCTCATATGTATTCTGAATGGCAGATTCTACACTTACGGGAGTACTTGATTAGTTGGTGGCAGTAATTACACATGAATGAGCACATATAATTTTGAAAGAACAAAGTGTTTTTTTTGCAAAGAATCAACATAAAAAATGACACAGTGTAGCTTTATTTAAAGCAGTGATGGACTACTCTGGCCCTCAGCGTCCACTGTCCTGCAGATTTAGCTCCAACCTCAAACCCTTCTGCCTATTGTCTACAAGTAAACCTGAAGACTTTGGTTAAAATTTTCAGATGTGCTCAATTAGGGTTTGATGTAAACTCTCAACCACAACAAGGAGAACGCAAAAGGGCCAGAGTTGCCTGTTCCTTGTTTAAATTTACAAAGCAGCAGTCAGTACATTAATATACACATTGAAGTATTATATATATATATAATATTGCAGCACATAATATAAGCTAAGTACTGAAGAAAAACAGTTTTACCCATATAAAAATCGAGTGATAATCTGTACAATGTAAAATTGTCAAGATCAAATTATGTAATACACAGCATTGTTTAAATACAAGACATACCAATGGACTTACGCACCTTTATGTCTTCTTTGGGCACCAGATGTTTCTTCCTCACCCGAAAACAAAGGACTTATTCGATTAGCTTGCGTTGATATAAGGCAGGGATCACCAACCCTGCTCCTGGAGAGCTACTGTCCTGCAGACTTCAGTTCCAACCCTGTTCCAACACACATGCATGTAATTATCAAGTAACCCTGAACAGCTTGATTAGCTGGTCCAGGTGTGTTTGATTGGGGTTGGAGCTAAAATCTGCAGGACAGTAGCTCTCCAGGAGCAGGGTTGGTGACCCCTGATATAAGGACTGGTCTTCCTTCTCTGCTGTAAAACAAGAAAGTCTCCACTTACTCTATGTGCAATTACTATTGTTCTTGAAACATACCAATTAACACAGTTATAATTAAGTTAATTTACCATACGATTCAGGGGAGAACATTTGATGAGTAAATACTGATTGAAATATTGTTGAAACTTTTACCTGGGAAGGGCTGATCACGGCAAGATTCACTGAGACTCAATAGTAGATCTTGTGAGGGTTGGTTCCTAAAAGAGCTGTTGAGTTTGATATTGTAGAGCTTTAAAAAAGATAATCCTGCAAAACAGAAAGGAAGGTAATTTTAATACATTACTTGCAAGTAGTCAGTTTATATATAACTGTAGGATTTATTTATGTAAGGAGTGTTGCATAATTATATATTAAAAGCATTTTTGTGTAATAAGTTCACTGATATGTGAGCATTTCTATGAATACAAGTATGTCTTTAATAGCATGCAATAATCATATTTACATGCAAACGGGAGAGTTATCAGCAGTGTAACTGATCTGATTACGACAAAATAATCGAGTATCTGATGTCATGTGACAAGTCAAATTATCTTTTCCACTCTTGCAAACAGAGGAAGGTTATGAGGTGTGGAGAGACTTCATGTATCATTGGAATATCAACAGACAGGGTCCAATTTGTAATAATTTTAATGAATACAATGCAATTAATATAAACTTTTCTGATAGTGTATGGGACATCCGACTACTTTCCAAGAAGGCGCGCAACTGATTTACAAATATGGAGATAAATATGTACAGGAATTGAGGCACTAGCCATTGACAGCACTAGGAGTAAAAGCTGCATGATTATTTACAAGTATTGTACGAATTTGACAACTTGTTTAATCTTGTGAATTATTAAGACTTTTAGACTATGTTTGTACTGATTGGGCTATGGGTTTTGTAAGAAAAGGTTTAAGAAACAACAAATGCTTGATAAAATGTTTGATTTAGGGTTAAAACCAACACATACATACCATTGCGAATATTTGCCTTTGTAGCTTTTCGTCTCCCGTTTACTTCTCCTCAAACAATAATGAGCTGACTGAGTCCGAAAGGCCCTTTTGGTCTTTTCAGCTGAAAAAAAGAGAAAAGAAAATATCATTATATATATCGGATTATTTAATGGAAAAATTACTGATTTACCTTACAAATATTTGTTGTTACATTGTTAGACATTAAAAGCTTGATAAGTGTTGTGATTAATATGCATTTACAACAAATATCACTTTAAAACTACCAATACT
The DNA here is from genome assembly GCA_026230005.1 of Gila orcuttii. NCBI lineage: Eukaryota > Metazoa > Chordata > Actinopteri > Cypriniformes > Leuciscidae > Gila > Gila orcuttii. The sequence continues at coordinate 29,537,320 of JAPDVR010000013.1, read as the reverse complement.
GAGGTAAAAGTACGGACAGTTTTGTGGTTACTGTCCTTTTACCACACCTATCACAGTAAAACTAAGGTTACGGTGGTAAACGCATGGTAAGTGTTGTGGTTACTGTGCATTTATAACAAATATCACATTAAAACTACAAATAATGTGGTAAAAGCATGGTAAGTGTTGTGGTTAATATGCATTTACAACAAATGTCACATTAAAACTACAAATAATGTGGTAAAAGTATGGTAAGTGTTGTGGTTAATATGCATTTACAACAAATATCACATTAAAACTACAAATAATGTGGTAAAAGCATGGTAAGTGTTGTGTTTAATATGCATTTACAACAAATATCACATTAAAACTACAAATAATGTGGTAAAAGCATGGTAAGTTCTGTGGTTACTGTCCTTTTACCACACCTATCACAGTAAAACTAAGGCTACTGTGGTAAAAGCAAGGTAAGTGTTGTTTTTACTGTGATTCTACGACAAATACCACTTTGGAACTAATTGTACTAACTTACTTTAAACCTAATATGAGTATGATTAACTGATAGAAGGTCTAGGCCTGTAGCACGTCACGTGACAGATAGTGTTTAATCACCCTGTTTTGAATTAGAAAGCAATGAAACGCAAAGCCTCCGTGGAGATGACAGATAATGCAGTGACTGAACATGAGCTAATCTGATTCATTTCGACCATCAGAAAAGACATTATATCAAACATTATTAGGACAGTGTATTTTCGACTGCTTACCAACATCTGGAACACGTGAACTGATGCCAAATATCGCGATGTGTACGGAAGGAGACTTCTTCAACGCGATTTCCTACTGATAAAATTCGCGTAGTCGTTTATACTTTTTTTTTAAATCAATAAACAGCAAAGCAGTCCAGCTTCCCTGGCAATAAGACCGAAATAATAACATTAAAATAAATACATATATAAACATGATAAGATATCGTGAATAAATGTCGATTAAACAGCTTTCTCTGCTCCAGCCCGACTGGCAGAAATAATCGTGCATTACATTAGTAAAAAAATAAATAAATAAAAATACTGATATCACGCAAATAACGAAATAAACGTGTCAGTATCACGAACCAGTAGATTAAATGACGTGGCCATTTCACGAACTGCACCTCAGCGGCACCTCAAAAGCGTGGAAATAATTCCTAATTTATATTAAAATGAGTGTATAGGCCTACTGAGAAGTCTGTACATTACTCATATTATTGTTTTTATAACCTTTATTTAACCATCTGGAACGGAGAAAAAATGATACCACTTAGCGCCTCTAGTGGACTTTTCACTCGAAAAGTGCAGGGAAACGCACCTGGAGGTACGTATTTGAGGTTTTGCAAAAATGTAGGCAGAGTAACGTATTTCCCATGAGCCTGGGTTGTTTGTTTCACAGTAATGTCACATTTTCCTTAAGGGGGGCGTTTTCCCCCACTCTACCCTAATGAAGACCTTCCTTGTTTTACAGGTGCAGGAGATCATGGATGGCTGGATGGACCCACACACCTCTTCGTGTTTGGTGAGTATAATAATAAAAAAGCAATAATAAAGAATCAGAACATTTGCAATTAATATGCTTGTTCGACTTGAACCGGCGCGGCACAGACTGATCGGTTTATGACATCTAAGTACCGCGAGAGTGATTCATAAGCATACGAGCCGTCTGCTCTCTAATCGCTCTCGCGGTACTTTGATGTCACTCACCGATCGGTCTGTGCAGCGCCGGTTCAAGTCGAACAAGCCCAATATGTAGGGCAGGGGTTCTCAACTCTGGCCCTCAAGTTTAGCACCAACCTTGATCAAGCTCACCTGCTTATTGATCTTATGGGGACATTTTTTTGGTCCCCACGAGGAAAACAGCTTGTAAATCATACTAAATGTGTGTTTTGTTTGTTTTTTTAAACGTAAAAATGCAGAACGCTTTCTGTAATGGTAGGTTTAAGATTAGGTGTGAGTGTGTGTGTATTAGTCTACTACATATTTATGCTTAAAGATCACTCGGCAGCAGTGTATCTGTAAAGAACAGCATTATACCTAACTAAAGACACTTTAACCCTGCCCTGTCTGTCCTGCCCTTCTTTGAAACCTCAGTCAGTTCCTTTTTATTAAAACACTGGTCGGGACACATCCATCTGCCTTTATTTTCCACTAGGCATTCAGTAAGATTATTAAAAAGAAACCAGCAACCAGCATGCAGCATCCCATGCTGGGGACCAGCCATCTTAATTGAAAGCAACTTGCACTGAAACATCTTAAATCAGATCATCGTTATTGAAAGAAAAATTATATCGCGATTGATATCGAATTATTGTCCAGCCCTATACTGTCCACCACTAAATGTTTCTGTTCTACGACATAAATTACACGCAGTCATACCTACAACTTGAATTCTGAAATAAAAACTACAATTTGCATTCTGAGATAAAATTTTAAATAAGAGAATGCAAGAATTAAATTGCAAGACAAGATATAAAGTTGCAACTGCGTACAAAATATAAAATTGTAATTGAAAATGTGAGAAATTGTAATTGTGAGATTGTCACGGATGGAACAGGAGTCAGACAGGTGGTAAGTGAAATAGTGTTTATTTACAGGATTATAGAACCAGACGGAGATATGGTGAGTATTCGAACGGTTGATAATCAGATGGGAACTTAGTTGAAGGATAATCAGAGTCTCTGTTTCAGATGCTGATGGAGAGTCACATGGAAGGGTCTGAAGACGGAAGGCTGAAGAGAGCACACGATGACAGGGGTGATGAAGGTTGTCCAATGGAACTCAGGTTAGTAGCATGAGTGCATCTGTGTGTCATGTAGAGACAAGACCAGACAAAGAGTGTGTGAAGGGGAGTCGAATATAAAGGAGGTGGAATGATGAGGTGCAGGTGATGGTGATCAGTACTCGGGAGACAATGAACGAGTGGGAGGAGTGAGTGAAGCTGGTGGAATCCTGACAGAGATGTTGTAATTACATGTTGTCTCATTTCAATTATAGGCTACAACAAGGAAATGTGTAGCCGCTGCGCTGGTCTACTGCGTCTTCTGAGGCAGCGGCAGAATGTCTCAAAATATCTTATTTTCTGCTCATCCGTAGCTTGTAGCTTGAAACGGATTTGTAAAAATCGCATTTCATTTGATTTTTTGCTGTTCACGTTAGCTAATTCTGATCGAATTTTAATTGAATATGTAAAAGGGCATAGTAGGACCCGTTTAAACACATTTCCGATATTTCAATATACTGTACATAAGCCTACAGCATTGGCTACGTTTACATGCAACAAAATAATCCATTAGTAATCAGATTGAGGGCTCAATCGGACTGAAAAGCCTTCAGGTAAACACCTAGCCTAATCAATCCGATTGAACTCGATCCGAGTGAAATTTTGATCGGATTGAAAGGAGTGGTTTATTCATTTTCTAATCCAATCGAGAGGACATTTGATCGGATTGAAAACCAAAACTGAAAGGACTGCGCATGTGCAAAGACGTAGAAATAGCGTAATGACGTATGACACACAAACAAGCTGTTCTTCCTGTTAAATGAGTGTCCAGTCATTCTAAAATTCTCATTTCAGTGGTTGATATTATGTGATGTATGCTTTCTCTTTTGCATGTTCCCGTTCTCTGCGAGAAAAAACAAACAAAATTAAAAAAAAAATCTCATTTCACTCAGCGTCTGTGAGGTGGAGCAGGACAACGTCCCACCAGTCCTTAGATGTGTCCCAATATGAATGCTGCATCCTCCGAAGGCCGTATTTGAAGGCCGATTGCGTCACAGCGGCGCGACGAAGGATGTCCCAATTCAAAGGCTGCATTCTTCGAAGTCCGCGGCCTTCGAAGGATGCAACCTTCACATTGGGACACAGCTCTTGTTTCGGATTCCCATCCACAGACAACTGGTTTTGGGTGCGGGGACTATTTTACTGCGTGATAAATATAAGCAGCACGGCACTCATTGTCTCCAAATTATGACCAGAAATTGATAAATATTAAGTCTGCTGTGTTGTTTAAAACAAATAAAGAATCAATGTAGGAGAATAGTTATTATGTGCAAACAGCGGGGTACCCTACAGTGGCCGAGAGAGCTCAACGCGCTGCAACTGAAGAAAACACATGCAAATAGAAAAACACCCGCAAATTAAGAAAACATGTTTATCAGTTTCACAACATGTGTGCTCCAAATACTCACAACACAATCAAATACAGAAACGTGCTGCAGAAATTCACAACACAACCAAGTACAGAAACGTGCTGCAAAAGTTCACAAAGTCTACTTTATTTTATTTTATTTATTTTATTTGTTTTTTGCAAAACATACAGAGATGATGTTTATGACATTCAACTTTGTATACAATATACAAAATGTATTAACAATATGTCCAATGTCATCAGAATACTAAAGAACAATGAGCTGAAAAATAAAATAAATAAATAAAAAAGATAGAGAAATATAACATAAGGGAAAGATGTTAATCTATAGCCTACATTAGTTACATTGTACAAATTTTGTCATGTTATATTTAAATATGTTTCATAAGAAATGTTAGGTATTGCATGGTCCAAAGATGAGATGAGATGAGATGAGAAGTTTTAAAGTTGAGACACTCACACACAGATATACTGTATAACGCATATTTTAAAAACTTTTTTTTGTATAAAATGTATGTTTATTTGCAACAGTTATGTTAACAGCAATAATAATGGCACTTTTCCACTGCATGGTACGGTACGGCACGGTTCGGTACGGCACGCTTTGGCGCTTTTACACTGCATGGTACAGTACGGCTCGGCTCGGTATGGCTCACTTGTGGCGCTTTTCCACTGCACGGTACGGTACGGTACGGCTCGCTACGGCTCGCTTTAAATGGTAACACCTCTGTTGAGGTTCCAAGCGTACCGTACCGATACTAACATGTGATGTGAAAACACTGCAGATCACTGATTGGTCAGACAGAATAGTCACTACCAGCGTCATTGTATTTGTGAGACATCAAACCCGCTAGATTTAAATAGCCGGTAACAGCCACCGCTGTAGCACCTGTTTTAAAACTACTTGCTTGACTTGCTTGAAGAAAAAAACTTCCAAAAAAGAAATGGCTGAATCGTGGTCAGTGGACGAAGTGCAGACGTTCCTCTTGGGTTGCTGAGGAGCGGATAAACTATAATGATCAGTCATAATCCCACCCACTTTGAAGCGGTACTAACTGCAGTGGAAAAGCAAACCAAGCTAAAGCGAACCGAGCGGTGCCGCGCCGCGCCGAGTCGTACCACGCAGTGGAAAAGCGAAGCGAGCCGAACCGTACTGAGCCGTACCGAGCCGTACCATGCAGTGGAAAAACGCCATATGATAGCCTATTTCTAGTACAGCTATTCATCTGATGGACACCATGTTGCATTTTCATGGCATGGGAACATCCCAGGTGAAAATAATGTGGAAAAGACGTTGTCTTTCTTTGCTCCCTTCATCATGTGCGTTCCAAACGGCTACACAGTGGCACACAAGTGCCCTGCTCCCACCAAAGTCCCCACTTCAAGGGCTCTGCCATCTGCCCTTCGAAGGGAGTAGGACATAGGGATGCTCACGAGCAATAAGCATGTCCCAGCCAGGTTCGTCACTTATTGGGGTCACCTGGAAACATTTCCGTTGTGGTCTGTGCTATTTGCAGCATGTTTTTTGTACATGGTTGTGTTGTGAACTTTTGCAGCGTGTTTCTGTATTTGGTTGTGTTGTGAGTATTTGGAGCACACATGTGTTGTGAAACTGATAAAGATGTTTTCTTAATTTGCGGGTGTTTTTCTATTTGCATGTGTTTTCTTCAGTTGCAGCGTGTTGAGCTCTCTCGGTCACCGTAGTAAACTCTTTATATTTGTGTAGTGTGCGCATGTCAAAAAATCTATTCTGATGATTTGAAGCTTGTGACATAAACGCGCCGATCATCCTTGGGCCTGTTTCAGAAAGAAGGTTAAGTGAAAACTCTGAGTATGTTAACCCTGAAACGAGGCAAACTCTGGGTTTTCCATTTCAGAATGGGAGGTATGTCAAACCCGAGAAAGCAGAGCTAGTCAAGCCTGTTTCTGAAAGAGAGGTAACTTATACTCAGAGTCAGTTACCATGGTAACTTACTCTGTGAACCTAACCTGGTTGGGAGCAGGTTTTCTTATGTAAACCCAGAGTTTTTCTTTTAGTAAATGCATTTTGATTTAATAATCTTTAGATATTTTGACTGGAAACAACAAGACAAAAATGCTAAGTAAGAAAAGCATTTTTTGCAGTGCAGTACATTCATTCATTGCACATTTTTCTATATAACATCGGAGAGAGAGCACAATAGTAAAGCTGCTGTATCAGAGCAGGAAGGAAAATGTGCCTCACTCTCACGCTCTTTCTGAAGAGTTTGTGTTGTTTCCTCAACACAAACGCATGAGATCCATCAAAGTGAAGTTTCACAGGATTGCATGACAGTGGTGGAGAAATCGGTTTAAATGAGGCTAATCTGATATTAGAATTCATTTGATAACATCTTACTGTGATCTCTGAAAGTAACCTAACAATTAGATTTTCCTTTAGGATTTCCAATGTGGTTGGATGCATTGATGACATGCATATTCCCATCATCGCACCTTCCGAAAAGGAAACAGATTACTGTATGGAATGGAAGGATGCCAGATGGAAGGATAGTCTGAGATAAATGCCGTAACCACCATCACAGCTGTTAAATACACACAAATTATTCACAATTTATTTGGTCATCTTTATTTCCTACAAATACAAAAGCAGTTATTCTTTTTCCTGTTGGATTTTAATATTCTTCCAATATTATGTATCTCCTCTTCATCTATCAGTGATGGTGCAGGTCCAGCCTATGCCTTCTTGCTGTTGGCCCAGTAGAAGTCAAATGTTAATTTCATTAGCCTAATTAAAAAAATTGAACAGGTTGGATTAGAGAACATTTAATTATGTGAAAAGAACATTATACTGTGTGGAAACAGCTGCTGCACATTGAAATAGACACTGAATTATATTTATTTAATATGTCAAATGTTTGTAAAGTCATGTAGCCTACAGCCATGAATCTTTTATGCTTAAAGATTTAACTAACTGAATTATGAATTTCAGTGGCGGGCCGTGCATTTCACACCTAGGCCTTACCTGAATTAATAACTTTTAATAGTGTAGCAGCGAATAGACTCTCTAAAATTGTTGTGAAATTGCTGTTTTTATTTTGCACCAGCAGTTATTGGGTTAATGCAGTGAGTTTAGAAAAGGCCGGGTAGAGAGAAGCGAGCAAGTGAGTTCTGTGTGTTAGTGTAGGCTACAGTGGTTCTTGCGTTCCAATTATAAGTTCAGAAACGGAGCCTCCCTTGACTTGTCGTTCAAGGGTTACAATAGTCCCTTTTCAGACGTTAAAATAGTATGAATGTTTGAAAAAAAATTAAGTTACGATCATAAATTTAAAAGAAAAATTAAGAAGAAAATCATATTCACCACGGAAAAAACAGGGGCAAAAAAGCATTATACTCACCAAAACGTCTCGGTTACGTATGTAACCCTCGTTCCCTGAGTAGGGAACGGAGACGTTACGTCGGATGACGGAGAATGGGGGTTTCGCTTAGAAAGCCTATCGACTTCGAGTATTACAAAACGAGCCAATGGCAAAGAAATGCCATGGGTCTGCGAAATTTGCATAGTGTATCTCCGCCCCACCGCGTGGGTATAAAAGGAGAGGCGCCAGCAAAGGCAGATCATCTCTTCGCTGAGGAGCCGAGACTGAACTCAGGCGTCTACCCAGCGGTACAGCGGAAGTGGCAGGGAGACGTAACGTCTCCGTTCCCTACTCAGGGAACGAGGGTTACATACGTAACCAAGACGTTCCCTTTCGTAGTCTCTCCGAGTTACGTCGGATGACGGAGAATGGGGGTCCCTGTGTAATCACGCCACCTTCACAGCTGTCTTCCAGTGCCCTGCGAAAGTCTTATCCCCCTGTCGTGATACTGGCACGGACGAAGGAGTCCTACTTAGCACAGGAATACCAAGGTACACTGGGAGCATATCTCAGAGGAAATATGCAACACAATGCCTGCCCGTAGGGAGGACTTAGAAATACACATATGGCCCGGAGGGGCTTCATATGGAGAACACCGGAGTGACCAACCCGTGGGGTGGCAACTTTCAACTCCAGGAGTGGCAAGGTGGCTTGCCGAGGGAAAGACACATGCTCAAGGAGGCTTACATTGGAAATACACATGTGGGGTTTACTCAGGGGAGGAACTATGCACACAGAGGCACCTAGCCGACGCACAGGTAATAGACACCTGCGCCAGCGTCAACAGTGCTGGAGGAACTCAGGGCTTCAGAGAGGAAGGCTCACCTGAGGAAAAATCGCACGTATCAAGTCCGTGGAGTGGAATGGCGAGCAAGCGAAGACACCTGAGCGGATCCGGTACTAGTTGGTTGAGGCGAGTACATGAGAGGACACTGGCTCCACTCGGAGATTGTAGAATCTGACGAATGTGTTCGGTGTCACCCAGCCTGCAGCTCTGCAGATGTCTGCCAGTGAGGCGCCATGCGCTAGAGCCCAAGAGGAAGCCACACTCCGGGTGGAGTGGGCTGTCACACCAAGGGGGCACGGTCGGCCTTGCTGTTGGTAAGCCAAAGCAATGGCGTCCACTATCCAGTGAGACAACCTCTGCTTTGAGAGAGCCTTTCCCTTCAGTCTCCCACCATAACAGACAAAGAGCTGGTCTGAGGTCCTGAAACACTGCGTCCTGTCTACGTAAGCACGGAGAGCGCGTACTGGACAGAGCAGTGCCAGACTGCTGACAGAAGAGGCTGGGTCTGCCTCCTCCGGGGGCAGCGCTTGCAGATTCACCACCTGGTCCCGGAAGGGAGTGGTGGGAACCTTGGGCACATATCCAGGCCGGGGTCTCAGGATCACGTGAGAGTGACCCGGCCCGAATTCCAGGCACGCTTCTTCAACGGAGAATGCGTGCAGGTCCCCTACCCTCTTGATGGAGGCCAATGCAACCAGGAGCGCTGTCTTCATAGACAGGTAACTTAAGCTCACCTGAGTGCAGAGGCTCAAAGGGAGCCCTCTGCAGGGCATGAGAAACGGTCAGTGTCGAGGTAGAAAGGAGACATGAAAGTAGGCGTCCTTCAGGTCTATCGCTGCAAACCAATCCTGCGGCCGAACGTTTGGCTGTGAGCATCTTAAACGGCAGCCTGTGAAGGGAGCGGGATCGGCCGTAACCCACCGGTCTTCTTAAGGACAATGAAGTACGGGCTGTAAAACCCTGACTTCATCTCGGCTGGAGGGACAGTCTCGATTGCACCCTTCGCCAGCAGGGTGGCAACCTCCGCTCTCATGATGGGGGCATTGCTGCTGACCACAGTGAAGCGAACTCCCCTGAAGCGGGGAGGAGACCGTGCGAACTGAATCGCATAGCCGAGCCTGATAGCGCGGGCGACCCAGCGGGACAGGTTGGGAAGCTCTAACCAAGCTCCCAGAAACTGAACCAGCGGGGACATGCGAACCACAGGCGGCCCCCCGGAGGGGCAGCAAAGCGGAGTGACTGGCCCAGGCGAGGGTGGCATAGCGGCCCGGTGCGGGGGCACGGTCAAACTCTGCACCCTGACAGAGGAGACCAGGGAAGGACCAGCGTTCCACGGGGGTCTGCTCTGCCAGGGGTCTGGCGACAGAGGGGGAAGAGAGTGGTGAGGTCCGGAGACGGCACGCACTGTCATCCGCGCCCTCTGGGACAGAGGGGGACAGGAGTGGCGAGGCCCGGGGGCGGCGCACACTGCGGTCCGAGAGTTCTGTGACAGAGAGGGACGAGAGCGGCGAGGCCGGGGGAGTCACGCACTGTCATCCGGCCTCTGTGTGCTCAGAGACGGGAGAGTCAGTTCCTTGCAGTAGAATCCAATAAGGATTCTTCCCCGGCCCTCCACCGGGGAAAGGAGTGGCCTGCTACCAGCTCCTGGAAAGAACTGAGTCCCCCCTCCGAGTAGCCCGTCTCAAGAGCGCCGCTTAACCTGGCATATAGCGGGGGGCGGGGCTGGAGAGGGCAGTGGCGTCCCCCTGCGGCCCCCAGAACCAGCCCGGGTGAACGGACGGGGTGGGAGCTGCAGGAGGGTGCCTTCGGCGGTGGGCAGACTGAGGGACCTGAGCGGACGGCAGGGCCGTCGGGACAGAATAAGCCTCAGTCTACTCATGGGCGGTCGAGAACTGTAGTACAGCCCTCATCTGCACCGCCGAAGGGCCGACCTGGGATATGAGGGTGTCGAGCAGAGGGGTCCGCCGGACAACCTACACATCGGGCAGGTCAAGCCAAAGGATTGAATGGTGGACATCACCTGACCCAGGGAGCGTGCGGCTACTTTCGTCGCTCGGTGAGCAAGGTCAGTGGCGGCGCGCAGCTCGATGAAGAGCCCTGGGTCAGTCCTACCTTCCTGCATGTCCATGAGCACCTGGGCCAGGTAGACCAGCGGAATGGCCATGGCATGCAGTGAGGCGGCTGCCTGTCCTGGGAGCTACAGGATTTCGCCACAAGTGTAGATGAAAAACTACAGGTCACGGACGGGTGCTTAGGATTTCGCCGAGAAGAAGCACTCTGAGGACACATAGCATCGCAACAGAGCGTTCAGCCGGGGGAACCCCAGTGTACCCATGGGCAGCGGCCCCAACGAAGGAAGGAAAGGCGGATGAGATCAGCGAGCGGTCCCGAGAAGACGATGGGGTCTTCTAGGACTTCGAGATCTCATCATGCACGTCCGGGAAGAAAGGTATTGGGGTTTGCCGTGGACGGAGTCGGCGACCTTACCCAAAACCAATCGTCCCGGGATAGCATGACCGTCATCTCCGGATCAGACTCAGGCACGGCCGTATGCACACCAGAGGGTGGCAGCTGTGACGAGTCGTCACTTCCAGGAGAATCAAACCCACCTTGTGAAGCTGCTACAAACATAGTATCATCCTCTGTAGCTTCAAATGAAACACACGGGCCACCAGAGGGTAGACCCGTGGGAATCACCTGTTCACTAGCGGGCACCGTCATTTGAGGAGGGGGGCTGGGGCGTGGACACAGAGTCGGCGCCTTGTTCCAGACCGTAACCCTCCGGTCACCCTGGCCACCAGCCGAAGAACGGGTTGTGGATGAGGGGACTCTCACTCTTGTGAGTTCACCGAGTCTCGACCTTAATGACGCGATGGTCATGTTCCCACAGAGAGAACATGAGTCATCCACGAGCGCTGCTCTAGCGTGATCAAAAAAATAATAAAAAAAAATTTCAACCATACTAGACAATGCTCGTGCCCATCAGAGTCCGATACCAAGCTGCCACAACCATTCGATTTTTTTTTTTTAAATGCATGGGCGAGCCGTCTTTAAAAAGACGTGCCGCGTGCGAGCTCTTTTATGAGAGGAGAAAAAAACTCCGCGATGTTGAAGCGAGCAGGGAGAAACACACTCACTGGCAGATCACTGCACAGATCAGCAGGCAATGTGAACTCGCTGCAGATCGCCGTCACACCAACACCGGAGAATGGCTCGTCTCGTAGAGTGAAATCAGGAATGGCTGTGGAGTGAAGAGATACTCTTGGCTCCGAAGCGAAAACATGATCTGCCTTTGCTGGCGTCTCTCCTTTTATACCCACGCGGTGGGGCGGAGATACGCTATGCAAATTCCGCAGACCCATGGCATTTCTTTGCCATTGGCTCGTTTTGTAATACTCGAAGTCGATAGGCTTTCTAAGCGAAACCCCCATTCTCCGTCATCCGACGTAACTCGGAGTGACTACGAAAGGGAACTACTGATTATTTTTTACACAAAATCCATCCTTATTTCTTTCCTTCGAAGACTTTGAAGAATTCAATTACTCTGTTGTACAGGTTATCTGTGCGTTTCTGTTCCAACAATAAGTCTTTTCTATCAAGGCTAATGCTGAAGGTCAAGTCCCATCATATTTCTGGCATAAGTTTTAATTCGCTTTAGGGCTGAGAGTGTCTGCTCAACAGAAGCAGACACAGGGACACCACAAAACATGACGATGTGTACAGCTGCCCCATGCTCTCACTCAGATTTTTTAAGGAAATCAATGAGATCAGTGAGACTTTTGCCTTCAAAATCATTCGTGGCATACATAGGCCCCATCCACACTACTACGTTTTAGTTTAGAAACGAAGACCTAAAACGGAGAAGTTTGGAAACGCTGCCGACCCCGTTTTGCGTTTTGAATCTCCAGAGGGCGTTTTAGTGAAGACGGGTCAAAGCGGAGGACTTTAGAAACGATGACGCAGGCTCACGCTCGGCTCTCTGATTGGGTGTCATACAATGGAAGAAAACATGAACAACAGCCTGGACTACTAGTTACGTTAGTGCAAGTAAATTCTGCATTTTACAATGCTATAACTGCCTACATGCGCTGGAGGCAAGCTATTATTCGAGCAATCTGTGACAATTCCCTTGTGCAGCGGCGGCATCGACCGTACATGGAGCGTCGGTTTTGGGTTAAGCTGGGAAGAACCAGCGCATGGTGGGATAATTTTATCAATAGAGTTGTGGTTCCTGAGGAATGGTGCGAAAACTTTCGAGTGTCCAGATCGGCACTTATCAACCTCAGCGAAATCTGAGGAATAGTCAATCTGTTTCCTGTTTACACCGGCACGTGCATACCCAGTGTAGGTGAATGGTCACGTGATCCGCGTTTTCAGTCGTTTTAATGTGGACGGAGATCAATTTTAATATGCAGCTAAAACGCTGGTGTGGACGGAGATCATATTTGTTTTAATTCTCCGTTTATAAACTAAAACGCAGTAGTGTGGATGGGGCCATAGTCAGTTCTGTTTTTACCTGGACAGATCGAATAGAGTTCCGTGACTCTGCATTAAGCTCAGGCTGAATAAGGGATTTTTTCCAGTAGGTTTAAACCTGCTGGGGGTCGAGGAGGGAAAGAAACATTAATTTGTGGGTTGAAAAACTATTAAATCTACAGGAATATATTTTAGTTTATGCAGTTCCCTTTCGAGGGAACTCAACACTGCGTCGAGAATCGACACTTTGGGGACGCTCCCTTAGCGTACGCCTCTGAAGTAAGAATGAAACTAATCCAATCCTGATTGGTGTTGCGTCGTGACGTAACGTGACGGCATAACCGGATGCATAAAAGTGACGCTGACACACACACACATCAGCTTTAGCTCTTCAGCAAGCGCTCTCTGTGAAACTGTCTGTCTTATTTGGTGTTGTTTGTCTGTGCAAAGCTCTGTATTATGGCGAGTGAACAATACACTAAGTGTGTGCACCCCTGCCCAAGATAATATATATGCCACGGGTGGGGACACGCATCAGCTGTGTGTAAACTGTGTATTGTTCAGGGGGGCAGCACGCACTGTCAGCTCTCGAGAGGGCTGCCTGTGCACACTGTGAAGCACTTCCTATTAGAGTGCGGCTATATTATTTCCTGATGATGGCCAGGCTCGCGATCCCCGCGGTTCGGGTCCCGCGTCCATTTAGGCGGCGCGACGGCTTAGATCGTGGTGATCGCAGAAGGATCTCGCGGATGAGAACGAGACTGCTGAGGCACCTTTTCTCTCATCATCCGCAGATTCTATGACACTCGTTCACGACGCAGAAGCCCGCGATGCGGCTTCTTCTGCCCGTGACGAGTGCCCAGTGCTCGAGCTATCTGTTATAAGGAAGTAGATGTGCTCAGCATAGGGAACGAGCAACATGAGTCACACTCGCCGGCTTATGTTTCTGCTTATGTAGAGCTCGTGGAGGTTGTGATGCGTGCTGTGGCCAGACTAAATAAATGTATAAATAAACATATATATATATATATATATATATATATATATATATAAAATATATGAGCTGGCCACAAAATAAGCAGGATGATCCCCGTCAAAATGAACTAGACGAGAGATTCCTGCAGCACCGTTCACAACCTCAGAGCCAGGGCTTACTGTTTTTCCCAGATCTTTATAAAAATATAAATATATATGTGTAGATCCTGGGAAAAACCCCACTCTTTACGTATCTCACCACATTCATTATATGTGTATTCGAATGTGGTGGGTGCGAGAGAGTCGGGTTATGGCAAGATGCCGCAGATGGAGGGAGCTTTAGAGAAAACAAGCTATCTGTCTCCTGATCCGGCATCTTCACTTTAAGCCCCGCCGCTGCCCAACAAACCGTGCGGGAACACCTCTGCACTGGTTGGCTGGGCTTATATGGTGCAAGGAAACAGAGGAAGCACTCTCAACCGAAGTCCTCCAGCCAGAAGGGTGACTTGAGGGCCGTCCTTCAGGCGAAGAGGTCCTAATTGTAGGACCTCTGAGGGCTGCCCCCCCCCCTGCTGTGGAACAATCGAGGTTGTTCTAGCAGCAGGTGTCCTCAGGGAAGAGGATGTTGTCCCGCCGTCTTTGACGCTTCGGGCCACATCGATTTCCAGCGAATGGCATTAATGGCATTAAGCCTTCGCCCCAAAAGCTTGCAACAGGGCACTGACTATGGTCACAAAATCTGTATCGACTTTTTTCCTGCCGGTCCTCCGCTTCAGGAAGTCGAGAATAGTGCTCGGAAAACACCCGAGGCCAGTCTCGAGGGGCTGGTTCCCTTAGTAGATTTTGTAGAAAAATGGCAACGCCTTTCGAATATATCTATATGGGTCCTGTATATTATAAAATATTATAAAATATGGGTACAGATTGCAGTTCGGTCACTGACCTCCCTAGTTTGCTGGGGTGGTACCGACTGCAGTGATTCCAGAACAGGCTCGGGTTATGGAACAAGAGGTACAGACTCTACTGGAATTAAGGGGCCATACAATGTGTTCCCCTACCAGACAGGGAGTCGGGGTTTTACAGCCGGTACTTTATAGTTCCAAAGAAGGATGGCGGACTGAGGCCAATTTTAGATGTAGGGCTTTTGAATCGTTCTTTGAGGAGATTCAGGTTCAAAATGCTTACTATTCCCATTATCGTGAGCCATATCAGATCCGAGGACTGGTTTGTCACGATGGATCTAAAAGACGCTTATTTCATGTCTCCATCCTTCCATGTCACAGGAAGTTCCTGAGGTTGCTTTCGGGGGCGAAGCATACCAATATCGGGTTCTTCCGTTCGGCCTAGCACTCTCTCCCCGCACGTTCACAAAGTGTATGGATGCGGCTCTGGCTCCACTGAGGCTTCAGGGCATCCGTATACTGAATTACATCGACGACTGGCTCATATTGGCCCAGTCTCGAGAAATGGCAGTTCGGCATCGAGATGTCGTCCTTGGCCACATTCAGAACCGGGGGTTGAGGCTCAACACTAAGAAAAATGTGTTGGACCCAGCTCAGAAGACTACTCTTCTGGGCGTGGTATAGAATTCGGTTACGATGCGGGCACGTATGTCTCCCGCTCATATCGAATCCATCCTGGCCACGGTGTCCGGGATAAAGCTAGGCCAGGCCATCACTGTAAAGCAATTTCAAGGACTGCTGGGCCTCATAACAGCGGCATCCAACATAATTCCTTTGGGCCTGTTTCACATGAGGCCCCTTCAGTGGTGGCTCAAAGCCAAGGGTTTTTTCCCCAAGGGGAATCCGTTCCGTATAATAAAGGTTACGCGCAGATGCCTTCGTTTCCTATTAATATGGAAGAAACCTTGGTTCTTGTCCCAAGGGCTAGTGGTAGGGGCGTCATGTCGCCGGGAAACTGTTTAGACAGACGCTTCCCTCGCTGGCTGGGGCGCGGTCTCGAACGGCCGCTTTGCCAGGGGTCTGTGGCAGGACCATCATCATTCTTGGCATATAAATTGCCTAGAGATGTTGGCTGTGTTAAGGGCTCTGAGGAGCTTCCTCACAGACATCAAAGGTTACCACGTCTCAGTGGTAGCTTATCTAAACCGACAAAGGACACTCAGATCGCGCCCTCTATCCAGATTGGCGCATCAGATCATTTTATGGCCCCAAGGGAAAATATTATCTATAAGAGCAATATATGTCCCGGGGGTTCTGAATCAGGGAGCAGACATCCTGTCGAGGCAGGGGCTGAGGCCCGGGGAATGGAGACTCCACCCAGAGGTGGTGGAGTTCATATGGCAGAGGTTTGGACCAGTGGAAGTGGATCTGTTTGCGTCTCGAGGGACGTCCATCCCACTGTCCACTTTGGTTCTCCCTCACTCGCTGGGGTTGGATGCCATGGTACAGGCCTGGCCGAGGCTTCGCCTGTACGCTTTTTCCCCCGATCGCTCTGCTCCCGGGAGTCCTGGAGAGGGTCCGTCAAGAGGACATCAGTCTTCTTCTGTTAGCCCTGTTTTGGCTAGCCCGAGTATGGTTTTCAGACTTAATTTCACTCCTGATAGCTCCGCCATGGCAGATCCCTCTGAGGTGGGGTCTGTTGTCTCAGGCGGAGGGCACTATATTCCATCCTCATCCAGAGCTGTGGAAATTGTGGGTCTGGCCTCTGAGGGGGCTCAGTACCTAGATGCTGGTCTATCATCTGGGGTGGTCGAAACCATACTTATCCCTAGGGTTCCGTCTACTAGGAGATTATATGGCCTCAAGTGGAATATTTTTCTACTTGGTGTAGAGAACTTGAGTTAGACCCAGTTAACTGCCCAATGGCTTCAGTTCTGGAGTTTCTTCAAGATCGTTTCTCTGCGAATCTCTCCCCATCCACACGTAGGGTGTACGTGGCTGCCATTGCGGCGTTCCATGCACCACTAAATGTTGGGCCTTTAGGGAGGCACCAACTGGTCATACTATTTCTCCATGGTATTGGAGGATGAGACCGACAGTCAGGTCCAGGGTTCCTTCCTGGGACCTGGCGGTGGTTCTCGAAGGGCTATCCCTGGCTCCCTTCGAATACCTCCAGTCGGCTTCGCCTAGGACCTCATGTTCAAGATAGCCTTTCTCTTAGCTATTTCTTTAAAGAGACTGGGGGATCTCCAAGCCCTGGCATTATCGCCAGCTTGCTTGGGGTGTGCCCCCGGCGGAGTTAAGGCCATCCTGCATCCGAGACCCAGTTATGTGCCTTAAGTGCAAATTATCATGGCTAGGTCCATGGTCCTGCAAGTATTTCATCCTCCACCTCATGTGTCGGCAGAAAAGGAGAGGTTCCTTGCTCTGCCAGTCAGAGTTCCGAGTTTTACCTTGAGAGGTCCTCTTCTTGGAGGAGGTCGGACCTACTGTAGTGTGTTTTGGATCACCTATTAGGGGCTCCCGGCTATACAAACCATAAGTAGGCCTACAAGGTGCGGAATTTCCCTTCACCTTTGGCCATTAGGGCTCTTTCTACTAGAGGCATGGCGTCCTCTAGGGCCCCTCCTTTCGGGAGTTCCCATCAAGGAGATTTGTGAGGCAGCCGGTTGGGCTACCCCACACACTTTTGTATGGTTCTATAGTCTGCACCTCCCCAGTACGCCTGGCGCACGTGTGCTCTCGTCCTGCTGAGTGCCTAAATCAGTTTCACTCCTGGGCAGGCCTGTTCGGTGCGTGGCCTAGTGGGCATTCGTTCCCCAAAGTGTCGATTCTCGACGCAGTGTTGAGTTCCCTCGAAAGGGAACGTCTCGGGTTATGACTATAACCCTTGTTCCCTGAGAAGGGAACGAGACACTGCGTCGTCCTGCCACGCCACTCGAGGCCTTAGAGTGTCTTGCTTCATCGCGGAGCTAATGTGTGTGTGTGTCAGCGTCACTTTTATGCATCCGGTTATGCCGTCACATGTTACGTCACGACGCAACACCAATCAGGATTGGATTAGTTTCATTCTTATTTCAGAGGCGCACGCTAAGGGAGCGTCCCCAAAGTGTCGATTCTCGACGCAGTGTCTCGTTCCCTTCTCAGGGAACAAGGGTTATAGTCATAACCCGAGACGTTCTCTACAGATGCGGTAAGCTAGCTCTGACTACCAGTAAAGGTACACGCTCTGAACATCCAATCAAAGGACATGAAAATGGCGATGTCATTGTACGTCTGCTTGATGGCCCCGGTGCAGTGAAATCAAAATCTGATTGGCTGATTAAATCTGATTGATTATCTGACTGGTTAAAGCAACAGTTTCATTGCCATTCTCATTTTTAGTTGCTGCCACGTTTTTATGTATTTATTTGCTTGTGGGATACCATGAAAATGAGTATTAGTTCAATGACTTACCTTTCTGTCAGTTTTCACCTGATAATATAACAGTGAATAAAAATTATACTTGTGTATTGACTTGGAAGTATGTGGACGTCTTTTTGTCGGGTGCTGTTGTCATGGTGAATCGTAATTTCGGAGCTCCATTGATCAAGGCTTTTCATAATCGTGGTGCACGTGCTTAACTCAGAGTCAACCTACTCAGAGTTGATTGAACTAACTCAATTCAGCTGTTCTGAAACCGAAAACTCAGAGTTTCCCATCTCAGGGTAAATCAACTTTTAACTAAGTTTTAACTGAGAGTTGGTTGAACCTCCTTATTGAAACAGGCCCCTGATCACTTGTTTAACGTTCATGTAAACACTACATTCAAATTCATCAATCGGAATAAATTCAGGGTGTCATCTACACTCAAAATGTCCATAAGCAACATTTACTAAGGTTGCCCCTGACTAAAGTTTTTTTAAGGTCAACTAGTAGTCATTAATTTAAAGGTGCATTGTGTAATATTTCTGAGGATCTATTGACAGAAATGCAATATAAGATCCATAACTATGTTTTCAGTGGTGTATAAAAGACCTTGCATAATGAACCGTTATGTTTTTATTACCTTAGAATGAGACATTTATATCTCCACAAACCGCGGGCACCCCCTTCTATGGAGGTCGACATATTGTGTCGTCATGTTTCTACCGTAGCCGACAGCGAACAAACAATGCTACAGAGCGTTTGTTCACTACCTTGAAAAAGAAGTTTTCAGTGGTGTATAAGGACCTTACTTAATGAACCATTATATTTGTATTACCTTAGAATGAGCAGTTTCTATCTACATACACCGTGGGTCCCCTTACATTGAAATGCGCCGACATGTTGCTACAGTAGCCCTAAATGGACAAACCCGTTTCGTTACTATGTTGCTCTTCACGCAAGGAAGCAAGCTTAGTTCAGCGAATAAAACACTGACACAATGACGAACAAGTAACAATAATATTCGCAATAACATATAGTTTTACTGAATAATTAAGTAAACATAATTTCTTAATTTATCCTTGTAAAGAAACCTCATTGCTGAACTGGCTACTCTCTGCTGTATCAGACGATGACATATTTTCCTGTCGGCCACCGTAACTTTTGTTGGTTGCAATTTGTAACCTCACCACTAGATGCCGCTAAAAATCACACACTGCACCTTTAAACCATTAATCGACTAAAAGCTTGCCACAAGGCACCGGTAAAAGTAATGGTTATGAATGTGTCAAAAAAATAGCAGGGAGATATTTTAATTATTTATTAATAAACTAGTGTTAAACTAGAAGAAACTTATTTGGGTTTAAAAAAAACTTGAGAGACTAAATGATGACAATTTTCATTTTTGGGGGAACTATCTCTTTAATGTTAATAAAACAACAAAAAACAGAGAAAATCACTCAATGTTCTGAAAACTTTAATAATAGCTTTAATAAGTATCAATGTATAATTTATACAGTGAAGTCTATAGTGTCTATAGTGTTTATTTAATTTCTTTATTGAATGATTCTGTTAAATACACCTACTGTAGCTGAAAAAAGCACTGTTTATTTCATTATATGTTGTGTAAATGTAATGTGTATCTTTGTTCTTATCTTTTAATAACAAAGAAAATAATGATAAAGATTTTGTCGCTATATGATATTTTTGCCATATCGCCCACCCCTAGTGTCATATTCTTATTGGCTGATCATCTTGATTGTTCACAGGTGTTTCTTGTTAGTCATTAGTCTTGGTGTATAATGAAGGGGGTGGATTGGAATCCACTGCTGCTTCAATGTATAAGTAATGAGTGATTAATAATCAAGGATAAGCATTTATACATTAATCATTTCTATATCAATGAGTAATTTAAATATACTTTTAACCATATGTTGCTTTCAGCATTTTTTACCAGTTTCTTTCTAAGTGCCTTTCTAATGTCTGTGACTAATCTTTATGGCCCTGAATTACCCCTTTTCCACCAAAAAAGAACTGGTTCGGAACTGGTGCTGGTTCAAAGTTGGTTCGGAGTTGGATCAACTTGTGAACCTTCTCAGAACCGGTTTGTTTTTCCACTGACTAGAGCGCCCAGCGAACGACGTTGTTACGTCACTGTATACGTCGCTATACGTCTTAGCTAGAAACGCTTGCAAGTACAACATTACTTTGGGATTATCTTTAACTCGTGTACCAAGAAGGCTTTAAAAACAATTGAAATATGTAAGTCTTTTAATCTTTTCCTTTGATATGTAATCTTTTCTGATTAGTTATGTACCCCTGTCTTGTGTCTTTTTTTCTTTCCGTTTATTTGTTCTATATTGTGACTGTTTTCTTCTTTGCTTGCATAATGTTTTCAATAAAAAAATTTAAAATAAAAAAAAGCTAGAAACGCTTGCGCCAACTTCAAGCATAACAATTACAATGGCGGACTACATCGTGTTTCTGCAAATGTTTCTCCTAGATTTGCGTACAGAAAAGATGTTTAGAACACATCTAAACCCGCCCCCAGCCCCCGACGTAAGCATGACGTGGTAAAAGAACGGTTCTCTGGTTCTAGTCCAGCAAAGAGTTGGTGCCGCTTTGGAACCAGTTTTCCTGGCCGAGAACCGGTTCTTTGGGTGTCAAAATACAAAGAACTGGTTCGCGAGTAGGCACCAGCTCCGAACCGGCTCTCAAAATGCTTTGGTGGAAAATGGGTAATAGAGGATCCTGAGAACTGGCTCTTTGTATTGGGGAAAACAGTTAATAAGATATTAGAAGAGGTTAAGTCTGAAGAAGACCCTCATCAGATGACTCTATGTCTGTTTTCTGCTGACCAAGTTAAGGGTACAGGGGTCATTCACTACGTGACCTGATTCACAGAATTGTACTTCTTTATGTGTATTTCATTAATTAATAAAGTGAACATTATCTGTATTTCTTTCTGAGGAGGGAATGTTTTATCAGTATGTTTTGGGTAGTCTGTCCTGATAATGGTGAGCTCAGGCCCTCTTCAACCTTGGAGGAACTGCTATTTCCTTGTGCTTTGTGTGTGCGTTGTATGCTCTGTTCAGGTCTCGTGAGATGCCACAGCAGACCCCGAGACGCCTTTCTACGACCTCCAGGGTCACATCTGGATTAAATTTCGGATTCTGATGACAGCTATCTTTATTAATGACTTACCCTCCTATTTATTTCTTAGCCAATGAGAACTGGTGGCACCGTGAGTTCTGTGCCAAAGTTCACCCCACCCAAGATGACATCCCCATTCAATTGTTGTGCTGAAAGTTAGGGATCTTTAACAACCAGTCCTAGTAAGAATCATGATATCTGGTGTCAAAACCAGTGACTGCTGTGAAAGGGCAGCTGACAACCCGGGAAAGACCTGGTGACGGCCTGAAGAGACTGCTGGCAGGAGGGAACAGACCCCAACGGGGCTGGCACGGGTTAGCTACCCGTGTAAGCAGGAGCCTTGCACTACATTGTGGCTTGGATCCACCCAACTATGGCTACGAAAAGTTCAAAAGGAAAAATACCCCTTGAGTCTGCAAGAGCGGGGGCGGAAGATGACTCGTCGGTGGATCATACGGTAACAGACCCTGGAATGGAAACGACAATGAATCAGATGTTCAGCACGGGAATTGATGGAGT
The DNA here is from genome assembly GCA_026230005.1 of Gila orcuttii. Taxonomy (NCBI): domain Eukaryota; kingdom Metazoa; phylum Chordata; class Actinopteri; order Cypriniformes; family Leuciscidae; genus Gila; species Gila orcuttii. The sequence continues at coordinate 29,515,552 of JAPDVR010000013.1, read as the reverse complement.
AACAGCACTGGCAGGACACAAGCTGCAAAGCTGCATCTGTGGCTGGAAAAAGATAACATCAGAGAAGGGTCTCAAGATCCACCAGGGCAGAAAAAAGTGCCTGAGAGAGCCTAGCGAGGGGCCTCGCATTGACCACTACTTCTTCAGAGGTAGGGCAAATCAGTCGAGTGAAGCCCAGTGGCAGGATATTCACCACAGTCCACAGGATATCAGAACCCCAGACGAAGCTCAACCAAGCACAGAGTCACCAATGGACATGAGTCCAGAGCCCATCCAGCCACAGACAGCAATAGAGAGGAAGATGAATGGAAGGAAGCCTCAAATCTTGTGGCCGAAATCCTGCCAGACAAAGGAGTGGGAAACCACAGACACAGACCTCGTCCATCTTTTAGAAGGTCTGAAAGGGTGTGTGGAAAGAAAGCTGAACAAGATCGGAGAGATCATTTACAGCTATGGAGCAGTGAGATTTGGGGTGAAAAGTACAACCCCAAACCTTGGGACACAGAAGAACCAATCAGTCAAGCTCAAGTCCAGGAGACAACAAGAGATTGAGCGACTGGTGAAAGAAAGAAGGAACCTGAAAAAACAATGGAAGAAGGCCAATGAAGAGGAAAGGAAAGGACTTGAGGCACTACAGGGTGACATCAAGCAGCGTATTGCAACACTGCGAAGAGCAGAATGCCTTAGAAAACAACATAAGAAGAAGGAACGAACGAGGACTGCTTTCTACAGAGATCCCTACAAGTTTGTCAAAAACCTATTTGTCAAGGAGAAAACTGGGACCCTCAAAGTACCCTTAAGGGAACTAGAGAAGCACCTGAGGAAGACCTACTCTGACAATCAGAGGCATGTGCCAGCCAGCATCCCGGATGATATGCCGCCAATTCAACCACCCGAGCACCAGTTGGAAGTAAGACCTCCTACTTGGAGCGAAGTGGAGAGCACAGTAAAGCGGGCAAGAACAGCTTCAGCCCCTGGGCCCAATGGCGTTCCATATAGGCTCTATAAGAACACGCCAGGTGTCTTGAAGTACCTCTGGAAGCTCATGAAAGTGGCATGGGAAAAAGGAATTATACCAAAGGCATGGCGACGGGCAGGAGGAATCCTGATTCCCAAAGAAAATAATTCCTCAACCATCGATCAGTTCCGCCAGATCAGCCTCCTGAATGTGGAAGGAAAGATATTTTTCAGTGTTGTGGCCCAGAGGCTATCTGTGTTCTTGCAGAAGAACAACTTTGTCGACACCTCAGTACAAAAGGCAGGGATAAGTAGATTCTCAGGATGCCTGGAACACACAAATGTCATCTGGAACCAGATACAGACAGCCAAGAAGGAGAAGAAAGACCTGCATGTGGTTTTCTTGGATCTTGCCAATGCCTTTGGGTCAGTGCCGCATGAAATTCTGTGGACTGCGTTCAATTTCTTCCAAGTCCCAGAGAGTATCACAAGGCTGGTCAAAGCCTATTTCCAGGACCTTCAATTCTGTGTGACAGCACAGGCCAGTACAACTGCCTGGCAGCACCTCGAGATAGGCATAATGGCGGGCTGCACTATCTCTCCACTGGCGTTTACTATGGCGATGGAGCTCATTATTCGAGCATCCCGATGGGTGGTAGGAGGGGAGCGGTTGAAGAACGGGCTGCGTCTTCCTCCAATCAGGGCGTACATGGACGACATGACGACAATAACAACAACAAAGGCATGCACCAAACGAATGTTGGATAAACTCCAGGGAAACATCAAATGGGCAAGAATGGAGATTAAACCTAGCAAATCCCGCAGTATCTCCATTATCAAGGGCCAGCTTACTAATGAGAGGTTCCAGGTCAACAACGAGTAAATACCAACAGTTCTGGAGAAGCCCATCAAAAGCCTCGGCCGCTGGTATAGTGCAGAACTCAAAGACTCGAAGCAGGTGGAGCAACTCAGGCAGGATACAATCAGCGGCCTCAAGAAGATCAACAACACTGCTCTCCCAGGGAAGCTGAAGCTGTGGTGCTTTCAGTTTGGGCTGCTGCCCCGTCTCATGTGGCCAATTTCTATCTATGAGGTCACACTATCCAATGCCAGTCGACTGGAGAGATTAGTGAATTCACAAGTGAGGAAGTGGCTTGGACTGCCGAGATGCCTTACCAGCATTGGCCTGTATGGCAACGGAGCCCTCTCCTTGCCAATCTCAAGTCTGGTGGAGGAGTACAAATGTGCCAAATCAAGGCTGGAAATGACTCTGACAGAATCCCGGGTTCCAGTCGTCAGAGGTGCTGCTCCTACCCTAGCAACGGGGAGGAAATGGAAGCCGGCGGCAGCGGTTGCGGCGGCAAAGGCTGCACTCAGACACCGAGATATAGTGGGGCATGTCCAACATGGCAGAGGGGGCCTTGGGTTGGAAGCAGCAACACCCACATGGCAAAAGGCTACTCTAACCGAACGGCGGCACATGGTGGTGGAGGAGGTGTGCCACCAAGAGGAAGCAGCCAGGTGTGCCAAGGTTGTCTCCCAAGCCCAGCAAGGCCGCTGGATGAAGTGGGATGGCGTGGAGAGGAGAAAAATCACATGGAGTGAGATGTTTGGCATGGAGGCTAATAGGCTAAGTTTCATCATCAGAGCTACTTACGATGTCCTCCCCTCCCCAACCAACTTACATCTCTGGTATGGAGAGGACCCAGCCTGTCCCCTGTGTGCAGCCCCAGCAACCCTTAAACACATCCTGGTGGGTTGCAAGACCAGCCTAACTCAAGGAAGGTACACCTGGCGCCACAACCAAGTGCTGAGGTGCTTGGCTGCCGAACTTGAGAACAAGAGGGTAACTACCAACGCCACGCCTCTAAATGCCCAGACTATCATCCCACGGAGAACAACCTTCATGCGGGAAGTGGAGAAACAGGGGACTAAGCCATCACTCCCAAACTCTGGCCCACTGAACACAGCCCGGGATTGGGAAATGCGAGTAGACCTTAACCAGAGGCTCAACTTCCCACCCGAAATTGCAGCAACCAACCTGCGCCCAGACCTTGTCCTCTGTTCCAAGTCCTGCCGGCGTGTCTTCGTTGTTGAAATGACAGTCCCATGGGAGGATGCCATTGATGAGGCATTCCAACGGAAGAGGCTGCGATATGCCAACTTAGCAGCTGAAGCAGAGGGGTGGGGCTGGAATGTGAAGGTGTGGCCAGTGGAGGTGGGATGCAGGGGTTTTGTAGCCAGCTCTACCACAAGGCTCTTAAAGGAAGTAGGGATCAGAGGGCAGCCCCAACGGAGGGCAATCAAAGAACTTGCCACTGCAGCGGAACGGAGCAGTCACTGGCTGTGGCTGAAACGTAGGGACGCAACATGGGCTGCCAAATGATCGCATGGTGTCACCACCGTGCGACACACACCCGGGTCTGATCAACCCGTGGTGGGCCAACCCCGGCGGAGGGTGTCTTGTGATAAGTGGCCGAAACACCCAATGAGGTCGGGCACACAACTGAGGATGTGTCGCACTGGTGGCACCGTGAGTTCTGTGCCAAAGTTCACCCCACCCAAGATGACATCCCCATTCAATTGTTGTGCTGAAAGTTAGGGATCTTTAACAACCAGTCCTAGTATGAATCATTCAACCTGTAACCAATGACATAGCTTAGACCTTGGAAATGGTATAATTGCTGTGATCTTTGTAATTGTAAGAGGGGCGGCCTACGAACTCCTGTGAGAGTCTTGAAGCTGACTTCTTCTGATGAAACTGCAAACAATCTTCAGGAAATCTTTTCTTTAATTTATTATAATTCTGACTCCGGGTCTTCATTCATCATATCTGGTTCTGAGTCTTTGACTGTTTACTTCTAACAATAAATAGCCCTCATGTTTCCATTGTATTTTGTATAGTTTTGTTTGTGTAAACGCTGTTGGTGAGTCTCATGTAACAAAGTCAAATTCACGTTTTCTGCCGTCTTATGTCCGTGCCGGTGTCCGTGCCAGTGCTGGTGTCCATGTCGGTGCCGGTGCCAGAGGCGGTGGTGTCCGTTGTCCGTGCCGGAGACGGTGGTGTCCGTGTCCGTGCAGGAGACAGTGGTGTCCGTGTTCGTGGCGGAGACGGAGGTGTTTATGTCCGTGCCGAAGACTGTGGTGGTCGTGCCGGGGATGGTGGTGTCCGTGTCGGAGATTGAGACTAGGCGATTTGTGAGGAGATTGCGATCGCTCAACAGCCTGAGGATGTGAGGATGAGAGCCAACACGAACTGGTGGTGCAAGTGTGGGGGAATATGCCAACCTATGCCGACTGAAATAGAGTGTCTGTGCTGTGGCGAGTGGGACAAGGTACTGCCATCGATGACCAGGCTCAACGTGTCAGATCAAGATAAGCGTGCACGCAGTTGTGTCACATCTACCTAACTTGCATGATATCTTTGCGCCCAAGTAGCAGTGCTTCGCCTCCACAGCCAGAAATATTCTCTCCTCCTTCTCTCCCCTCACTGAGGCTGAAGTACCTGCCCACTAGATCCCATCCACTCACACTTTCTACAAGCCATCTCTCCTACACTTTTACCAGCACTCACACAGATCATCAACTCATCTCGCCATACTGGTATTTTCCCTACCACATTCAAGCAGGCTCGGGTAACCCCACTGCTTAAAAACCCCACATACAGTTACAGACTTGTCTCTCTCCTTCCATTAATAGCGAAAAAACTTGAACGAGTTGTTTTCAACCAGGTATCATCTTTCCTCTTGTAGTGTTACAAATGTATTAAATGTTTAATTGAGGTTCCAATACAATAGTATATAAACTGAGACAGTTTTGTATACTGAATTCAGCATTTAAGGTTATGATGATGATGATATTTGCTGTGAAACAGTTTTCCAGCAAGTCCGGCAAATCCTATTTTTCTGTATCTGGCAGATTGGCTCTCTATCCAGCCTAATATTCCTGTTTCTCTCTATTGTAAGCAGATTACTGAAACTTTGGTAGTTTCACTGTTTGAATAGTTATGCTGATTGGATTGGAATTGGTAACACTCTCAGTATAGGGCAGGTTCCTAAACCGGTATACATCATTTACATGCTTTGTTCATCACAGTGTTAAGCCCTGCCCCTAAAATGTTTATAAATTGCAAGGGAACGTTTCCTTTAGTCAGAGATGGTGACTACCGCAATGCCACAGCAATAAAGAACTCTGCTTAAAAGATAAAGTCTCCTGGTCTTTCGCTTCTAAATCTTCTACACTGAAGAAGGAAGAAGTTTACAACACTCTCACAGAACAACCAGCTGGACGTCAACCAATCTGGTTTCAAGAATGCCCATTCAACCGAGACTGCATTACTGTCGGTCACTGAAGACCTGCGGTTTGCAAAGGCTGATTTCAAATCATGAGTTCTCATTCTTCTCGATATATCTGCTGCCTTTGACACTGTGAATCATCAGATCCTTCTGTCCACCCTCTCATCACTGGGCATCACAGGAACTCCACTTCACTGGGTTGAATCTTATCTCACAGGTATGTCTTTCAGGTTTGCCTGGAGAGAGGAGGTATCCAAATCACATCAATTGATCACAGGGTTTCCTCAGTGTTCAGTTCTTGGACCCCTCCTCTTCTCCATATACACTACATTAAGTTTCTCTTACCATTGCTATGCTGATGACACACAGCTCTACCTTTCATTTCAACCAGATGATCCCACAGTAGCTGCACGAATCTCAAGCTGTCACTTGCAGCCCAAGACTGAGCTTCTTGTTTTCCATGCCAATGAGTCTCTACAGCACGATTTCACCATCCAGCTAAGCGCATCATCTATTCTTGTTTGTCCATCAAAAAGTTGATGATGACCATGGCACGTTTGTCATTTTGTTGGGTTTTGATGAGTGCGCAGATGGCCAAAGAGGCCAATCCGAGCCCGGAATTCCCTGTGGCACACTGGACAGGTCAGGAAGGATGTAGAACTCTGAGGTGCAGCCACATGTTCTTCCTTGGTAAATTTGCGCTGCTGCCTCTTCAAGATAGCACAGGAGCTTCTCCTGCTCTCACAGAGGATTGCACCGTCCTGGACCTTTCTTCTCCAGGCAGATCGGTCCTGTGCTAGGGATTCATAGCTTTTCAGGTCGAGTCCAAAACTCTTCAAGGAAGCTTTAAGAGTGTCCTTGTAGCGCTTTTTGGGGCCACCTTGTGCTCGCTTGCCTTTTTTCAGCTCGCCAAAGAAGACTTGTTTTGGAAGTCTCACGTAAGACATTCTAGTCACGTGACCAGTCCATCTAAGCTGTTCCTTCGCAAGCATGGTGTAGATGCTGGGAATATTTGCCTTGCTGAGGACTTCCGTGTCAGGAATTCTGTCTTGCCACTTGATCCTCAGCAGTTTCCTCAGACAGCTCAAGTGGATATGATTAAATTTTTTGGAATGGAGCTGGTAGACTGTCCAAGCTTCGCACCCATACAGAAGAGTTGGCAAAACAACAGCCCGGTAGACCTTCAATTTTGTCTCCTGCTTGATGCCAGTCCTCTCCCATACCGAGTCACGTAGACGTCCAAAGGCTGCACTGGCCTTGACAATCCTGATGTTAACTTCATCTTCTATGTGCACAGCACGAGACAGTGTACTACCAAGGTAAATAAACTTGTCAACGGCTGAGAGCTTTTGCCCATTCACAAAGATGGTTGGCTCAGTATAGGGTTTCCCAGGAGCAGGTTGGTATAAGACTTCAGTCTTCTTTGTGCTTGTGCTTTGTGCATCATCTATTACACCATCAAGGTCAGCTAGAAATCTTGGAGTAATCTTTGAGGACCAACTGACCTTCAAAGACCACATTGCAAAGACGGCTCGGTCATGCGGGTTTGCACTACACAACATCAGGAAGATCAGGCCTTTCCTAACTGAGCATGCAACACAACTTCTCGTCCAGGCCCTGGTAATTTATTGGCTGGATAACTGCAATGCTCTTCTGCCTGGATTTCCGGCATGTGCAATCAAACCTCTACAAATGATCCAGAACGCTGCAGCACGTCTTGTCTTCAACGAACCCAAAAGGGCCCACGTCACACCTCTTGCGTAATCTCTCTGCACTGGCTAAAACTCGCTGCTCACATCAAGTTCAAGGAATTGATGCATGCTTTCAGACCACAGGCTCAGTATCTTCCTAAGTCCACTCGCTCTTACGAGTCTACATCCCTGAAAAATCACTCTCTAGAACATTTTCGTTCACTGTTTGATGTCCCCGCTTTCATCCAGAATAACTGACAACATTCAAAACACAGCTGAAACTCAAATCTTCCATGAGCACTTAACCTCATCATCATAAAAAAATAAATTAATACTTTCAAACCCGTTCCTTCCTCTCAACATGGACTGACGGTAGCTTGGATGCCCAAAGGCTCTCTACGGCTCTCAAAGGCTGAGTTCGTTTTCATCTGTCATGGCGCTCACCAAACTTTTTTCCCGCCCTCGTACGATGGGCTGTTTCGAGCCTTCAAAACCTTCCTGGTCAACATCACAGGCCGTCCTGAATGAGTCACTGTCGATAAACTTAAACTAGCTCATAGAGAGCTAGGTCAGCTGATGGTTCCGGTGCTGGTTCCTAGGGGTCGTCCAGCCACCAACAATGGGACAAACCCCAGGGAGAAATCTCAGACTGTTAAGGAGGTTTAACCTCACGTCACTGCACATGTTCCGGAAGACAAGTTCGAGCTCCAAGCAAGCTGATGTCGCCGGTGTTGGTGAATTCTGGCGGGTGCTGTAGGGGCAGATATAAGCAACCCACACATCACTGATCCATAATTCCCACATAATTAACACATCATCGACATAGACATACACATACATATTTGACACGTCCCCTTTAAGAAGCGCTGTTTCGTCGCAGAAGTCGAGAATAAAATTACAATTGTTTTGGTCTCATGCAGAAATCCTGCCCCTCTGAATTTTTTATAGCTCGAAAAGCTACATCACTGCCCTTGTTTTGTTTCAACCAGTAATTTTTTTTTTGTTAAGGCACGTTTATAAAATACTTAAAATGTCCCAAGTAAAATAAGGTCTAATGCTGGCTTAATCTAAGCCCTGTCTGAGAAACCAGCCCTGCGCCTCAATGTCCATACTATCCATCCTAAACAGTATGTGAGTTATAAATAAGTGTTGCAAAACATGTATTTTGAAAAGAGTATGCCAGAAGTCCCGGATGGTCTACTATTTCCGGTTGATTTTCGGCCGACGGTTAAGAAGAGAGGTTTGGATCAAGGGGGTAATCCATCAGTCGGAAACTGAAGCCTCGTGGGGGCCGCCATTGTAGCAGAACTTCACCTGCTGTTAGCATTCCATTGACTCCCATTCATTTTGGCGTCACTTTGACAGCGAATAACTTTACATCTGAGGCATCCAAAGACTTCATTTGTCCATTATTTATTTATAAAGAAACACAACAATGTATAAAACGCTCCATTACTTTGTATCTTACGGTATGGCCCGGTAGAAGCCGTTTTTGTAAAAATAGAATAACGATTGCGTCACAACCACGCGACTTTCTGTCGCACAATAGAGAAATTACCGTATAGACAGGAGGAGAAGCTCGCAGGCAATCTTTTACTGTCTATGAGCCAATCGCGGGGACATAGAGGCATAAAGTCAAGGGAGAAGCCCATAGATAGAGAGTCCATACAAGCAACAGGACAAAATATTTCAACAACATTTTTGAGGAATTAGGTGATTCGGATTTGTCTTGGCACAGCTACTAGAAGATTTACAACTGTCAGACTGTCGTCAAGCACAGTTTGAGCCTTCGCAGTCGCTCAGCCATCAGGAAGTGAGTGCTTTAATCGGGGCTTCAGTTTTTTCTGTTGAAATCAAGGGGGTCGCTGTGTCCATTTCTTTTACTGTCTATGGTTTGGATAAAGGGGTTTGAGTGACTAATAATCAACATTTAAGTTGATGTTATCCGTATGTCATCTGCAACAACAACGTGAACTTTTATAAAGATCTTTTTTCTAAGCATTTATAAAGGAGAGTCTCCGCACAAAAGACCCGCGACTGCAGATCAGCATGCTATTGCATTTCACACCGATACGGTAGGAAATGTAATTAAATTAAATGTGGAGGATTTTATCTTTGACAAGATGATTGACATGTCAGTTTATGTGACAGGATGCAGGTAACTAAGTGACAGAGAGCAACCGGTAAAGACGCTATTTTAGCAGTAAAAAGTAGTACAAGTAGGCGAATTGAGAAGCAGCACAGGACATTTTAATTTTCATGCGTTTCTCCGCCATATTTCAAATACAGGAAGTGACGTCAGTCTTAACCAAAACAATGCCAATGCACTGTAATGTAATAGCCTATCTCAAACACTAGATGGCGTTAAACAGCCAAGCTTTTACATCCAAGTATGGGACTCTTCTACTCATGTTTCATATACATTTAGGTAGATATTAAATATAATTGGCATGACAAATTGAGTCACATGGATGCAGAAATATTATAACCCATATGCTAATTACGATGGATTTGGTGCTTCTGCAGATCTGTATTCACGCCTTGAATGTTTTGCTAATATTAAGTGTTTGTTTATACTTTATTGATAAATAGTAATTGTTCAGACTGAGAATGTGACCGTGTGCATGTTTGTGTATCTATAATAATAATTATTATTATTATCATCATCATCATTATTATTATTTTCAGAAGTCAAACACTGCAAAAATGATTGGCTCGACTGTTTAACGTAACACAAAAGGTATATTTCCATGTGTAGATTACGCCTATAGTAGCTAATAAAACATCACATAATGAATGCTTCTTTAGCAAAGGCTATCTATGAGTTAAATCAATTATAGGCTACACAATCTATAATCATATAAAAGAAGCCAGTAAATTACAGTAATTCATTCAAAGTTTAATAAAGCAATAAATTGTTTACTCAGTAAACAGAATTCTCAATATAATGTTGGTTTGTTGAGCTGTAGACATCCCTTGCAAGTTGCAAGGTTTCATTTTTTAAATGAACATCTGAGAGAAAGTTTAACATTTAGAATACAGCCTCTTTTTTGAATGCATTTATTCAGGAAACATGACACTCCATTGTAGTCAGACTGTCAGTTCTGCTAGAAGGAGATCATTCACTGTCAGACTCATCTTGTGTCTGTACGGTGTCTCGTAGGGCAGCATACTGTGCCATGTTAGGCAATCCTGATGCTACACAACAGCTCAGAGCACTGCGAGAAATGGCCATTTCATTTGCATCAAACCTGTATAGAAAACAGATACAGTGAATGCAATGAAATATAGCCTGTATCAGACTTAGACGTATACTTATAATGCAGTGTGAAATGATCTGTGAGATTTAGTGTTTGTGGAAGTTACCATTCATCTGTCTTCTCATCGTAGCACTCCACATCAGAGGTGGTGCTGAATCCATTAAAGCCTCCGACAGCAAACAACTGACCGTTAACTACCTGGATTTTGAGGAAAGTAAAAAGGAAAATAAATAATGTACAGCTAAAGTCTTTAACTTTACATCAATAAATCTTATTATAGATGCACCAATTCAATTAAACATGATATAATTTTTTGACACACATTGATCTTCGAAGCCTTCAACAATTTTATGGTGCAACTTTACACTTATTGTCAATATAAGACCAAAAAAAAAAAAAACCCCCCATTCATTATCATCAAACCATTTTTGTAATGTTATTTCATAGTTTCACCAGATACAGATATTAACTGTCCACATCTCACCTCAATGCCAAAGTTGCTGCGTGGGTTGTACATTGATGCCACATCACTCCAGATGTTAGTCAGCGGATTGTAGGCCTCCGCACTCCGCAAACGACTGGCACCATCAAAACCACCAACCTTTTAATAAATACACTTTTTATGTATTCGTAACTTGAGTTATGTAATCAGATTACTTTTTCTAGTAACTAGTAAAGTAACGCATTACTTTTAAAATTTACAACAAAATATCCGAGTTACTTTTTCAAATAAGTAACTCAAGTTCCTTTGTTTTCCCATTTATTGACTGACAGCTCTCTTGTCCCCATGTTGAGACAAATCGAAGTGCAGAGGCGTTGTGTGTAAACATGATGGTTATCGTAGTTCTAGACTAAATGTGAGCGTACATTTACGCATCTTACTTGCACAAAAAAAGATGAAATATTCCTCAAAATAAATAAAATCAGTGAAATATAAAATCAGAATACTGCAAACATCCAATATCTAAATATGTTAAATAAAACATGAATTTTTATGAATTTATTCTCACTTTATTGACCAATGTACTTGCTTCTGACCTTCAATGATTTAGTTAAACCATAAGCAAAATTGTCTATGTATTTTTAAGTGTTAAACTTTTTTCTCCTGCATCCTATTACTCCGTTATCCAGAATGGCAGCACAACTGAAAGGTTTGCTTGAGCTGTGCCCTCTGCACACGTGAATTTGCATTTCCTTCAGCCTGAGGCTTATTATTTCACTTTTGATGTGAAAGGGTCTTTACATTTGCCCAAAATATAACTTTTTTTGTAAAAACAAAACAAAAAACAAGCCCAACACAGGTGAAAAAAAAGTAAAGCAAAACAAACGTAACACATTACTTTTTCTTAAAAGTAAATAAGTAACACAAGATCCCAGAGTGAGTTTTAAATATTATTTGTTAACTAAAACAAATAATTGTGTCTGATTTGTCTCAGTCGTTACAATAAGTTACTTTTTAAGGGAGGAACACAATATTCTAATGCATTACTTTTCAGAGTAACTTTCCCCAACACTGACTATGATAATATGTCAATGATACTAAAATAACACTTATATGTGTGTTTAATACTCACAGCATACACTAAATCTGCATAAGCGATCACACCAACACCACTGCGGCGGCTACTCATGGGGGCGATGAAAGTCCACTGGTTTGTTTCAGGGTTGAAGCTCTCAGCAGAGAAGAGACACTCAATCCCAGTAAAACCACCACAGATATAAATCTGACGAACACAAAAATAACATGCATTATGTTTATGCACAATCATCACAGATTGTTCAGAAAACCAGTGTTTAAAACACCCAGTAAATTTTATGATATTCCTTTCCATATTTACACTATTCCTAATGCCATATCTCCATTTCACCTTTCCTTCATGCTTTAGAGGCATTAAAGGGTTAGTTCACCCAAAAATTTAAATTCTGTCAGTATTTACTCACCCTCATGTTGTTCCAACCCCGTAAGACTTTCGTTCATCTTCGGAACACAAATTAAGATATTTTTGATTAAATCTGAGAGCTGTCTCACTCCTTCATAGGCTTCTATGTAATTGAAACTTGCCAGCCCAGAAAGTTAGTAAAGACAATGTTTAAAATAGTCCAAGTGACTACAGTGGCTCAACCATAAGTTTATCAAGCGACGACAATAATTTTTGTGCGCAAAAAAAAACAAAAATAACGACTTTATTCAACTATTAATTTTCTCCTGTGTGGGTCTCTGAGTGAGTTCACATAGTGTGACAGCGCATCACACGCATCACACACATGACCAGCGTCGGCCAGTAGTGAGCCTACGTTCTGATATACAACCCAGAAGCACTGCACTGTTACACTACGTGAATTCACTCAGAGGCCCACAAAGGAGAAAATTAATATTTGAATAAAGTCGTTATTTTTGGGGGGGTTTGCACACAAAAAATATTCTCGTAGCTTGATAAACTTATGGTTGAGCCACTGTAGTCACTTTTTGACTATTTTAAACATTGTCTTCACTAACTTTCTGAGCCGGCAAGTTTCAATTACATAGAAGCCTATGGAGGAGTAATCCAGCTCTCAGATTTAATCAAAAATATCTTAATTTGTGTTCCGAAAATGAACGAAAGTCTTAAGGGGTTGGAACAACATGAGGGTGAGTAATTATTACTGACATAATTTTCATTTTTGGGTGAACTAACCCTTTAAGAGTCTCCAGCACAAGAGTGTGGAATCATGGGTAAGTGCTCTTACCCTGCCCTGCAGTGAGGTGGCGCTGGCGTCACTCCTCTGTTCATTCATGGGTGCCATCATTGTCCACTGATTGGTGTTTGGATCGTAGCATTCTACTGTTTTAAGCCGTTGGTGTCCATCAAAACCACCAATGGCATAAATGAGCCCGTCCAGAACAGCAACACTAATATAGCATCGGCGTTCATACATGGGGGCCACCTACAACACACCAAATACATCAGTGTGCAAACACACATCAATACACTATCTCATTGGTTCTGTCCTATCAGTTGCAAATAAGTACAATGGTATTACTATTATTATTTTATTATTCCCTCATTTTATTTTTTGACACAATCATGATGGTAACTCTGGTGTATTATATTATATTATATTATATTATATTATATAAAGCTACAATAATTGCTGGAACACAAACAATCATGGTTTTACCATTTTTCATTATGGTTTACCATTTTTAGACATGTAATATGGTAATACAGTGGTATTCTTTGAAGTAATGTGGAGTACAGCACAACATCCAGCACTATGGTCCATATCAAAGTACAATCCGGTACCATCCCTGTACCACAATACTGTTTTGTAAAGGAAGTTAAATTAAAGTTACATGTTGACCTACAGCATTACTCACCTCATGCCAAGTCTGAGTGATAAGATTGAATTTCCTCACGCTGTTGAAATACTCCACACCATCATAACCACCAATACAGTAGACAAACTCATCCAGGACTGCTGTACCATGATAGGCTCTGGGACGCTCATCCTCTTGAGTCACACTGACCCAGCAGTCTGCCTTCACATCAAATGCCTCAATCTCATTGGTGGGATTGCCGCTGCTCCATCCTCCGATGGCCAATAGGATCGATGAGGGCAGACGTGGACGTGTCAGTTGACGCATGAGTTCTGAGTTGGTGGGTTCATCCATGTTGAGCTCAAACAAAGTCTTCATTGCATTGATGATAACAGGCATGCAGGCTTCATTCTCCATCACTAGTGCATTGCGCTTTACATAATTGATGAAGTAGTCTGGTGACATCAACCCCAATCGAACCTGCAGCACAAAGGAGAGTTTAGACTTTCAGAGACTGTTTCAAGGCTGTTACTAAGCAGTTATATGGTGTTCAAAAATGGAAAATGATTTCCAAAATTACTCAAGATATTGTCTTGTTTTTCTGAAAAATATATCAAAATGAATTGAGTTAATGCTTTAAAAAAAATCTGTCAGAAGGGGAAGAAAAGTAAACTTGTTCAGCATGTTAATTAAGATTATTTTCCTTTCCATGCCAGGATTATGGTAGTTAAAATAAAACTCTAAAATACAATTACAATAAACTTTAAATGAAATAAAATATTTTAAAATATTTTTTTATATATTTACAGACTTAAACTAGTTGTCAAGACACCTTTTCTCATTTTCATTTAGCCTGATGTATACTAAAATAACTACAAATTAAACTGAAATAATATTTGTAAATTATAGACAAATAAAAAAAATATATATATATATATATGGCAAAACCACAAAACAAAATTTCTAACATTTAACTAACATTAGAATAATAGCAGAAAATGTATATGATTTTAGAGTTTTAAGATATCTGTAATGAAAAGCAAGACACAAATCTCTGTTTTACCTTTGGCAGAAGCACGGCAATGTGTTGCCTCCTGTTTTCTGGTGCATGATTAATCCAGTGGAGGACGGCTTCAAAAACCACCTCCTCCTGTTTGACATTCAGCTCATCCTCATCAATGATCTCCTCAAGCTGTTCCAGGGAGAGCTCCAGGAACTCCTCAGATACGTGCAGAACCTCCTCAAAGTGCTGCAGGATGTAGTGCTTTGCTTTACAGCGGAGTTTTGAGCAGGAGTAAAAGTCCTCTGTAAACTTGCAGATGCCAATGCAGTTCTCTGGGCATAAATGTGACTCTAGGAACTGACAGCAGGCATCTACAAGACCTGAGACTAAGATCATTTCAGCCGCCACCAAGAGCTCCACCACATTCTCTTGAGTAATGAACACTGATCTTGTGTACGCATACTGGATAATAAGAGGCATAATGTCTTGGGATATTCCTGGAATTTCACAGAAATGTTGTGCTGGGCTGCTCCAGTTGTTGGAGAAAAGAGCCCTGTGAACAGATTTGACAAAGAAATACAGGCATTAATAATGAGCATATATAAAATAACTTTTCGTTATTTACATTTTACAGTCAAATTTACTTAGAGAAACAGATTAGTTTCCTATATAAAATCGAATTCCTGCGAGATGCCTCATTCATGGCCACTTCCAGAATCAAATTTCAAGAAGTTTAGATATCATAGTTAAATCCTTTTTTCTGGCAATACACTCATTCATTTTCATGCATTTATATATTTGGGCAGCTTAGGCAGTTTCAACAGTATGATGTTAGCAGTGGAAATTAGGTATATAATTATAATTATTTCTTGTTAATTTGCGCACAATTGCAGTTCAAATGCTTCTTCTCACCTAAAGTAGGTGCTGCAGCCACACATGATGATCTTGTGCACTTGAAATTCTCTGTCATTTGACTTGATGATCATGTCAGTGTGTTCGCCCAGTAAACGTGCTTCATCAAACACGTCAAAGGCTGTGGCTCTTATGTTCTCCATGTTCTCTCAGGACTGTAAAAGTATTCAGTCTTCTCACCTCAAACTCTGATTAAAGTCACCTCAGGATTTTGTCTTTGTGGGACTTTTGCTCAGGAGAGTTCTATAGAATGTCTTTGTGACATCATAGTTGCAGAGCTTGAATATGTTTTTTCAGTTTGTGTCTTGGCCACATAATTATTATAGAGTTTTGTTTTATCGATTCCTTTTGCATAAAACATCTTCACAGTCACAAAGATATAAAAAATTATTTAAAACTCATTGACAAATAAAATAAAGCATGGGATAATTAGTCACTTGAATTTGCAATTATCCATTTTGATTGCACAAAATACTAGTGAGTTTTTGACAGTAGGACAGATTTTTCTTGCATGGTGTGACTGTGACCCCAAACAAGTTTAACAGAGGCCTTTATGAAGAGGATTGTTCTTCAAAGATGTCATTTTCCCATTCCATTTCAAGGTTACGCAGTTTTAGGCAACATCATGAGTGCCTAAGTAAAATTACAAATAATTGACCATGCTGGGTCTTTTTTTTTATATTTACAAATGGAAAATACAACAAACAAGACTTTGAACCGTCACTAAGGGTGCTTTCACACTGGCAGTTTAGTTTGGAACAGGGCACAGTTCACATGAAAAATCGCTAATGTGAACGCTGTCATGTGGACCCGGGTGCGCACTGGGGTACCGAACCCGAGACTACCTTGAGGAGGTGGTCTGAGTTCGGTTGCTCCCGAACCGTGCTGCGGTTCGCGTGTAGCCTATGTGAAAGCAACACGGACTCGGGTGCGCACTTGTTCAGGAAGTAAAGTATCCTGCGCATGCGTTTTAGCCGATTATGATGTATTTAGTTAAAGGGACATTGTTTAGGAATTTCTCCCATCTAGCAGTGAAATTGTATTTTGCATTCAAACGAATTGTGCTCTCCAGCGCCTCGCTTTTTCAAATGCGTGTTGCATCTACAGTAGCTGTTATGTACCAAAAAGCTATGACAGGATGTCTTCTAATAGCACATCGTCGAGTTTTCCTTCGGGTGAACCAGTTTGTTATTTCAAACAAAGTGCAACTTAACACAACAAACAAACGAATGTTACAGTATGAATAATAACAGTGCAATGCAGCCTTTTAAACTTGCTAGGGCAGTGACAAGCGCCTCTCACTGCTCTGCTTCTCCGTTTCTGCTGCTTTCAGTTACGTGACGCTGGCTCTGAACGAAAACGCGCTGTGGAAACGCGTTGGCCTAGTACTTTTTGACCCTCTCTGCTATTATAGTTTTTCAAGATGGTGGAACGACATGAAAGCCTCCGTGGACCTACCCGTCACATGTATATAAAGATAATAAATTCTTCGTTTACGAGGATAAGTCAGATAATTGGCAGAGGTATTTGGACACCATTGAGGACATATTTATGAATAAAAATAATGATTTTAGATAATAAAATACCTAAAAAACTACACATAGTCCCTTTAAATAAAACACACGTAAGGGATCAAGATTTACCTTGGATACGACCAAGAGTGAGTATGCAGTGTATTCGCGCATAGTGCGTGCAATCAGGGCAACAAATTAATGGAAATCCACTGTCTCCTCAAAAGAGTCCATTTGCAAGCAGCTTTTGCGACACACACACACACACACACACACACACACACACACACACAGTAAACCTGTGTTGTTTACTATGCATAATAGCACCAAATTAATAAAAAACACAATATATTGGCCCGCGTCATGTTTTCTATCATGTGCCGTGCACGTTTGCGATGATGTAAGATGGACGCAAATGCACCACTAGAGTTCGATAGAATCAAGTTGAGTGTGAAAGCAGACCAACGCTGCGGGGGGCGCCGGGAACAATCGTGCCCGGCCTCGGACCGCAGCAAACGACACCAGTGTAAAAGCCCCCTAAGACACTAGGGCTGTATCTGAAATTGTCCCTTATACCAAAAGTTCTCAACTGGTTTGGCCATGGGACCCACATTTTCCCATGGACATTAAGCCGTGTCTCAATTATTAGGGCCCGAGCAACGATGGTGAGAGGACCATATTTATTATTGTTTTTTATTTAGGAATTTGACCATATATATATATATATATATATATATATATATATATATATATGTGTGTGTGTGTGTGTGTGTGTGTGTGTGTGTATTATCACTGTCACAATTTGATGTAATGGTTGAAGCGAGGATTCAATTGCAGGGAAATGAAGGCTTTTATTAAAAATAAAACAAAATACAAGGGGGAAACAAGACAGGCATCAAGAATTACCAACTAGACTTTGGCAGGAACAAGAAACACAAGGGTACTAAAGACGACGACCCAGCACAGGACTGAAAACACAAGGAGAATTGGCCAGTAAAGCAAATCGCCATGTGCTCACACAAAACGAGACATAAACAGGCAGCTAATGAAAACACTCATAAGCCACATGTTCACACAATACATGACAACATGAAAGCATGCAGCCAGTGAAAAACACAAGCTGCATGCAACACAGCACAAGACAAAAAGAAACAAGGCACGGCAGACAAGACAAAACAGGAGTGTCAGGGCTCTGTCACAAAACCAAGAAATAGACTAGACAGAAGTGACAGAACCCTGATAAGCACCATTTGGAAATAAGTAGCAAAAAAAGTTTTAGTATAACTTTTTCTTATAACAAAAAGAACACTGAATTACATTTAAAAACAGTAAAGCAATACACACAAAAAATTAGTAATCAAATGTTTCAAACTGATTCAAGTGCAAAAGAATAATAAAGAACAATATTAATACTTTACAGTAAGGTCTCATTAGTTAACGTTAGTTAATGCATTAACTATTAATAATAAGCAATAGCTAAATTTGTTACAGTAGTTATTCTTTGTTAACAATTGTTTTTTAAATACAACTGACCATGTTTCATGTTAGCTCAGGTCCATTAAATAATACAACTTTTGAATTTAATAATCTGTCATTAAATGTTGAAATTAACATTAAGATTAGAAAGTGGGTAACACTTTATAATAACTGCATTCTATGAATCATTAGTTAAGCATTAGTAAATAGTTCATTCAATCAATCAATCAATCAATCAATCGGCCTGTATTTCGGTCTTTCGATGCAGGCCATAACAACTTTGCCAGGCTTTTCTGTCCCTGGCCAGAGCCATCCAGTCTCTGCCGATGTCTTTTCTGAGCGAGTCCCGCCATCAGGTTGCGGGGCGGCCGAACGGTCTTTTAATGTCGAGTGGCAGCCATTTGGTCACGGTCCACGACCATCGCCCGTCCGAACTCCTGGTCACGTGTCCGGCCCATCGCTTCTTGGCCTGTTCGGCCTGGTTGACAGTGTCCTTGACCTTGCTCTTCTTCCTCAGTAGCTCGTTGCTGATGTGGTCCGTCATCTTGACGCAGACCATCCACCGCTCAAGGGTGTGTTCGGTCACTGCCTGTTGGCTGCGGTCAACGACCAGGTCTCGGCCCCGTAGAGCATGGCCGGTAGGACGGTGCTGTTGAACAGGTGGGGGCGCAGGGGGGCGTCGGCCGTGTTGGTGACCACCTCTGCTATGGACGCATAGCTGTCGCATAGCCCTCCGTCAGCGTCCCAGCTCATGGTTGTTCTTGTGCCCAGCAGTCAGCTCCTGGCCAAGGTAGACATAGCTGTTGACCTGCTCAATCTTCTTCTGGCAGATGTGGATGTTGTTGTTGGCGGCCTGGGGGTTGCGCATCCACTTTGTCTTGGCAAGGCATTTTCAGGCCGACCGCTGCGCTGGCCTGGTCGTGCTGGTCGAGTCGCAGCTGCACGTCGGCTGCTGACTCGCCGATTAAGACGATGTCGTTGGTGAAGCGCAGATGGCTGACCCACTGGCCATTAACGCTCATTCCCTTGTTGTGCCAGTCGAGTTGTCAAAAGACGTGCTCCAGACACGCCGTGAACAGCTTGAGCGATTGAACAGATTGGGTCGCCCTGCTTGACGCCTCTGGCGACTGGGATGTACAGTGGCCGGTCGAACAGGGTGTTGATGGCGCATCCACTGTTCAGCTCCTGCAAAAGGGCCACGCACTCATCAGCGACACCCTGTTGTTGGAGGGCGAGCAGTACGGCGTTGATCTCTACATTGTCGAAGGCCTTCTCGTAATCTACGAAGGCCAGCACCAAGGGGATCTTGTAGTCCCGGCAGCGTTCGAACAGTTGATTCAGCACGTGTATGTGGTCCATCGTGCTGTAGCCAGACCAGATGCCGGCCTGTTCAGGTGGCTGTTGTTCGTCCAACTGCCTGGCTACTCGGTTGTACAACACCCTGGTAAAGACCTTGTACGCGGTCGGCTGGAGCCAGATGGGCCGATAATTGCTCAGCTGTTTGCGATCACCCTTCTTGTACAGCAGCACTGTCTTGGCCGTCTTCCATTGATATGGTGTTCGTCTCAGCGCCATGTAGCGGCTGAAACAGCTGGCCAATGCTGCCCAGAGTGTCGGTCCGCCCTCCTTGAGCAGCTCGGCCTCGATTCCATCCAAACCTGGTGTCTTTCTGGATGTTCTGGATCGCGTGCCTGACCTCACTGGTCAACACTGACGGAATGGCTGGTATGGCGGCGTGCTGGATTTTGGGCGGGTCGATTGGCGTCTTGATGGCAAACAGGTCCGTGTTGAAGAGGCTGCACTCAGCCTCGATGCCCGGCCGGGTTCTTGTCGTCCGTCCGTCTGGTGTCTTTAGCGCCGGCACCTGAACGCGCTTCAGCTGCATCAGCCGTCTGCACTTCACTGCTCCTCCCAAGAATTTTTTTTTTTTTTTTTTAGAAATGAAATGGGCTATACGTCTCCAGGACGCCCACCCTCCCATCCTTGCTGGAATCCCTTTTGCACAAGGTCGCGGGAGGGGAGAGTACTGTCAGCTCCATTCACCATGCCTGTCTCCTTAGCACTACACTTCCCATCATCCTCTCTGGCTTACACCTGCTCACACTCCTTAATCACCTGCTAGATTTCACATATCTAGCTAAATAAAATTTACTGAAGTAATACCCATTACCCTCGTTATCTCACTCACTATATCTGCAATCACCATCCTCACCTCAGGTTCTGGACTCGTTTATGCCAATGGAAGGACTTAACCAACTAATCACCTTGAAAACTTACCTGTTTTCAGTCTGTCTTCATATCCTGCCATTACTTTGTATAAAGTAAAGTAAAAGTTTACGTTATGTTACATCTAAATCTTCTCCATCTGTTATTGTGACAATATGTAAGTAGTAAATTCCACACTAGGGTGATAACTGCTCTATCGATCAGTAAGATGTTTGAGTTTTTAGCTTTAAAAATTGAGCTTTCTAAAGATCCTTATTTGATGTTGGCTGGTTGTTACAGGCCTCCCTCAGCAAATTCTAAATCTCTCGATCTATTGCTACAGCAACATTCTACTATTACTTTGAATGAAATACTGTTAGTCTGTGATTTTAACTGGGATTGGTTATCTTCTGTTTCAAATATCCTGTGACACCATTAAACACAGTTGATTGATAGTCCCACTCGATTCAATCTTAAATGTTGATAAAAATCAACTTTATTAATCCATTACCTGACTAATACACCTTATAAATATACAGTTATTGTCAGGGTCCTGCCCTAACAGGCTTGTCTGTTTTGTCACTGTTTAATGTTTCCTTGTTTGGGCCCGAGCACCGATGGTGAGAGGACCCTATTGTTTTTGCTCCGTTTATTATTATTCCGCTTCTTCTTCTTCTCCTAAATGAATCGCTTTTTAGGGCCTAAACATGCTCGAAAACTCATGAAACTTTGCACACGCTTCAGAAGTGGTGAAAATTTACGTGTGATATGGTTTTCAAAATTGGGTGGGGCAAATTCTGTAAATTATTGCCCCCACATTTTTCCCCTGCTCTACGTTTCACGTACAGGTATGAAATTTGGTACATACATGTAATGACCCAATAAGTACAAAAAAGTCTCTTGGAGCATAGCCCTAAACACAACAGGAAGTCAGCTATTTTGAACTTCCTCCTAGATTTTGTGCATTTTTCGTAATTTCCTGATGTTGTACTTTAACAAACTCCTCCTACAGTTTTGATCTGATCCTCTTCAAATTTGGTGACTGTAATCTTAAGGCCTTTGCAACGTTAAATTGCGAAGATCTTGAGTTTTCGTCGAAGGGTGTGCTCTCGGCGGCCTGACAAATGTGTGGGGCAAAATGGCTCAATAGCGCCCCCTACATTATTGCCCCGGCTCTACGTTTGATGTACAGGTGTGAAATTCGGTACATACATGTAATGACACAATACCTACAAAAAAGTATCTTGGAGCATAGCCCTAAACACAACAGGAAGTCAGCTATTTTGAATTTCCTCTCAGGTTTTGTGTAGTTTTTGCCATTTCCAGACGTTGTACTTTAACGTTGAACTCCTCCTACAGTTTTGATCTGATCCTCTTCAAATTTGGTGAGTGTAATCTTAAGGCCTTTGCGACGTTAAATTGTTAAGATCTTGAGTTTTCGTCGAAGGGTGTGCCCTTGGCGGCCTGACAAATGTACACCCAATTTCAGCCTTTTGGTGATTTGTGCATGAATATGTCATATAGTTCAATATTGCTTGCAGTTCTGCTAGGCATATTGCTAGGCAACCACAGACAGCCTGCAGTAACTCAGCCATACAATGTCCGATCTGCCCCAAACTTCACATGTTTGATAAGAGTCCTGTCCTGAACACATAACCATGCTCATATTTGGTTATAGCAATAGCGCCACCTGCTGGTAGCAGGAAGTGTGCAAATACAAATCCTTTGACATAGTCCTCCTATATTTATTATCATTACATACTGCCCACCGTGCTCTGTTTTCCTAAAACCGCCGGGTGGTGGTGGCACGGGTGCGAAATTTACATCTGAAATGGGTTTCAGAATTGGGTGTGGCAAATGGGCAAAAAGTTGGGCAAACAAATATTTCGACTAATTGCCCCTGGCGCTACGTTTCACGTACATGGACTTAATTCGGTACATACATGTAATAACCCAATACCTACTAAAAAGTATCTTGGAGCATAGCCCTACACACAACTGGAACCGATGAACTTGGCAGGGTTCATCCAAACTTCAAATATTTGATAAGAGTCCTGTCCTGAACATATGACCATGCTCATATTTGGTTATAGCAATAGCGCCACCTGCTGGTAGCAGGAAGTGTGGCAAATACAAATATTTTGACATAGTCCTCCTATTTTTATTATCATTACATACTGCCCACCGTGCTCTGTCTTCCTAAAACCGCCGGGTGGCAGCGGCACGGGTGCGAGGGCCCTCTTCATCGCTGCTTGCAGCTTTAATTTGTCTTGTGCCTGAGCACATGGCTCTGTCTTTGTCACTGTCATAGCTGCTGTGAGGAATACCAAACGTCCAAAATTTAGACCTCAAATTCTTTTTGCAAGAAACCGAAAACCTTTTGTAGAACAACCATTTCATCATGATTTGTATCTTTTTGTCAAATAAATTATGTTGAGTTAGCATGGAACGTTTTTCATAGTAGTTTTATTCACTTGGTAAATTAGCAGGCACCGATGTGTAAAATAATGTGTGTGTGAAGGCCCAAAATAATCATTGGTTTACATCAGAGCTAGCTAGGCTTCTGCAGGACAGGAATTCAGCTTGGGCTATAAAGCCAGAAGCACCAGTGTCCTAGGGTGCATGTTCATTTATAGATCAGTTCGTCCATAAATTGATGCAAGAAATCTGTTTTAAGGGCTGTTATCTATGGTCTCTGCTTTTTCCACGTGTCCACATTTTTAACAGCAATAAAACCAACTTATCTGATTGTAGTCATGGTAACCAAGACCCTTCTTGCCCTTGTTGGGGGGATGGGACCATAGATCTCAGAGTGAGTTTTAACCCTCTGGGGACGGATTGGGGGTACCGCCCAAAATGGCATACTTTTACAAATGTGTAATTATCTTAAAAACTATTAATGATAGAGAGGTGCGGTCTTTTTTGCCGTCTTTCTCAGATTCCACCGAAAACAGTGATAACAAACTTACCCGGCTTGTATACACACTTCCTTGTTGCGCAATACCAATACGTCAAAGGCCAATGAAATCGATGTTGTTTGGCAGATTCACGAGCAGCAACCAATGGAAAAATTGCCAATGGAGGAATATTTTTCTTACCCAATCAGAGGAAGGTTACCATGATGTATTCTAGCAAATCGGAGGACTCTGTAGCCTTGCAAGGGGTGGTACTGTATACTATTACGCAAACAGCGTTGAGTGGCAGAGACAACAGAAAGCGAACGGACGCGTCAAGTAGGCCTATAAACAAGGCTTTACGGAGCGAGAGCGCACAGAGATATGAGAGAGAGACAGAACAATTATAATATATATATATATATATATATATATATATATATATATATACACACATTCAATTATAGCATTATTTATTGTTTTAGCACTTTTATGATGGCTAGCAGTAAACGATTTACGGTGGAACAAGCTCTGGAAGAATTACTGGAGAGTGACGAGGAGAAAGCTTTGCTTAGAAAATTCTAAGCATTCCTAAGAAAAACGCTTGGGACTATTTGTAAATAAAGTAAAAATTTGTATTGTTCTTTACACATTTTATTTAACAATTAGACATGTCTGTCAAGCAAAGGCTTTGACAAATATATTTTTTATTCAAAAACTGTTCACTATTGTTGTGTGATATGTGATTTTCAGAAATAAATGCCAAAAATTTTAAATTCTCTAGTTTATTGTACATTTTCACTCATACTTCCTTTATAAACATATTACATGCATGCTTATGTTAGCTTAGGGTCTTCTGAATCCATAGATACAAAACACATAGTGTTCCATCTCCATTACATATAGTTTATAAGCCCAAATGTAAAAATAGAGAAAACGGACCAAAATGAGCTTAGTCCCCAGAGGGTAAAAGATTATTTGTTAAAGGAGCTGTATGTAAGAAATTTATTTCAATTAATCATAAAATGGCCCTGATATGTCACTAGACATTAAGAAATCATTTTCATTTCAAATACTTATATCACTGACAACAGTAGTCCGGCCAGGATATTGTCAGTTAAAAAGTGAAGTTGCAGCCCTCAACTGATGTTGATGTTGTCATGTTGTGTTTTGGTCTGATGCGCCACCCTTCACCTATCTACCAATTACGAAGTCAGTAGTGTTGCGGCATCCGGGTTGCCAGCTCTGCTAGTTACCACAGCTGCAGCTACAAACGTGTCCGAATCGGATAAAAAAAATGTCTAACGTTGCGAAACCAACAAAAACTCGTTATGAATCCGAAATACTTCATGACAAAGTCCGAAATAAAACAAGGATCTGTATAGGAGATGCCTTTGAAAGATGGAGACGGCTGAAAACGGAGAAGAATTTGAAGACAGACGCCAACGTTGCTAATTTTCTCCTGGACAGGTAAGATTCATCTGTG
This sequence comes from Gila orcuttii, assembly GCA_026230005.1. Taxonomy (NCBI): domain Eukaryota; kingdom Metazoa; phylum Chordata; class Actinopteri; order Cypriniformes; family Leuciscidae; genus Gila; species Gila orcuttii. The sequence continues at coordinate 29,490,564 of JAPDVR010000013.1, read as the reverse complement.
TTTGGCTAACTTGTACTTGATGTAAATGGACATTTCAAATATTCATGACAGTCGAACAAAGTTATGCGCGTGCAAAGTAACGTTACGTTAGCTCATATGGAGGAGGTGGGTCATCGAATTGAAAAGGTAAGGAATTGTTTAGGTAATAAAAACGGCGAGTCGTCATTACTAACATTAGCAATGCATCATCAGAGCCCGTTTCTCTGTCATTATGATGAGACGCTGAGGAAAACAACATTAACACGCCCATTATTGTTTATCATGCAAGTTTTACATCCAAAAATAATAGAATGACACGTAACCTTTCACATCACATACTTTAGCATTATGGACGTGTACTGCAGGGTAAGTTAAAAAATACAGCTGGTCGCTTTCACTTATAGCGTCAGCTAAATGAATAGCTGTATCTTTGATATCGGTTACACACAGTGACAGTGGCTTGTGCTTGTACTTACCGTTACAAGTTAGACTAACAGCTACTGTTCTAACAATGTACTGTCACATACGAGCGTACATCTTTACGATTATATTTGGCTAATCGCCAATTAGTAAATTTTTGCGATAGGCCTATATAATTACTTTGCAAAACATCTCTCATTTGAAGCATAAACATAATTAACAGAAAAAGCTTCTTGTAGCAGCCTACGTTCCTGCTGGATCCTGCAGCGTATCTGGCAACCTCGAGTCAGGGAGGAGGGGGAGGGGATACACCGCTCTACAGTAATTTGAAAGTGATTGCAGTACCAGTTTTGGCCACATTCTTACATACGGCTCCTTTAAATATAACAAATAATTGTGTCTGATTTGTCTCAATCATTACAACTTACACAGACAGGTTATATAATCTGGCGAATGTGGACAGTGAGGACCAACCGGCCACCACACAAATGACGTCAATGGACACTCCACTGGACCATGCCCAGGATGTGGCCATGCCTCTGGTGGAGTGTGGTTTAACTCCGACGGGGCATTGTAGGCCCATCGAAGCGTAGGCCAACACAATCACGTCCACTATCCAGTGGGACAGTCTTTGCTTCGTGACGGGATGCCCTGTGGTGCGGCACCAAAGCCCACAAAGCGCTGCTTTGACTGCCTGAACGGGGCAGATCGCTCAATATATACTCTTAAGACCCGAACAGGGCAGAGTAGATGGAATGCTGTTCGCCCTCAGATGGGGGAAGAGCAGAGAGAGTAATAACCTGTGCTCTGAACGGAGTCGAGAGCACCTTCGGCACATAGCCGCGGTCATTAGGCCCAAACTGCTCTGCGCAGCAGAGCCCTGGACTGCTCAACTGTTGGCTTTGAGCCAGGGATTACAGGAGCAGCGTCAAGCTGAGGAGCGCACCGCTATTGATCTTAGCCGCCTGTGGATAACAGATCGCAGCCCGACCGGTGAGTCATTCTCATTCTCTTTGATAGACTCAGGCGCGGGTGCTGAGATTATGCAGACCGCATCGGCTACGGTCTCACACGAATGTAGAACCTCACCGGGATGACTCTCAATCGGTAAACAGTGGGGCAGCGAGGAGTGCTAATGGAGGGGCGTACAAGACGCTACAAACGCGCTCCAGTATGGACAGTTGTGCTATACAAAAGCAAAAAGAACATCTTTTCTTTCAAACGGTCAATCATGCTCGAGTGCTCTGGGAACCTATGAGCAAACCAAAAGGAATACTAGGAGGACAATTAAACATCCGCAGTCTAATCTCTAAAAGGGATCAGATCTCAGCGCTTCTCCTGGATTCCAACTTGGACTACATTTGTTTGACGGAAACCTGGTTGCACAATAATATTTTAACAAATATGATTGACGTTTCTGGATATCAATGCTACAGAAAGGACAGAAACTCTGGGAAGGGAGAAGGTGTGCTAATCTACATCAGAGATATATTTAAATGTCACGTAGTAGAACTTAACACCCCCCTCGAATGCCTTGCTCTTAATGTAACTCTATCAACATCAATGAATTTTAATATTGTAGTTCTCTATAACCCACCTTCTCACAATGTGTCTTTTTATGATGAGCTGAAAAAGGTAGCGAAACAGCTTGAGGTTCACAGAAAGATAATATGGTATGGTGATTTTAATATCAATTGGTCTGATAAGGTTTGTAGACAAAAATTAAAAACTATAATGACTAAATTTGACTATGAACAAATGATTAAAGGGCCCACGAGGATTACTCGGCAAACTAAAACGCTCATTGACATGGCTTTTACTAATAGACCAGAGCGTATTACTAGGACCTTTAATCTGATAACTGGACTTTCAGACCATAATATGACCCTGATAGTTAGAAAACTCACTAAAAGGAGACTACAATATTTTGGTAAACCTGATAATAATAATATAAGAGTAGTTATCCCTAAATCAAAAACTGTGCAGTTTGAAAGGGAACGTCTACGGTTACGTATGAAACCCTCGTTCCCTGAGTAGGGAACGGAGACGTTACGTCGGATGACGACGAATGGGGTTTCGCTTAGAAAGCCTATCAACTTCGAGTATTACAAAACGAGCCAATGGCAAAGAAATGCCATGGGTCTGCGGAATTTGCATGACGTAACTCCGCCCCACCTCGTGGGTATGAAAGGAGGAAGTCCGCAACAGCAGTTTATGTTTCTTCGCTGAGGAGCCAAGACTGAGCTCAGGCGATCCCCGCGGTACAGCGGAAAGTGGCAGGCAGACGTAACGTCTCCGTTCCCTACTCAGGGAACGAGGGTTACATACGTAACCGTAGACGTTCCCTTTCGTTGTCACTCCGAGTTACTTCGGATGACGACGAATGGGGTTACCAGTCTAATCACGCCACCTTCTCAGCTGTCTTCCAGTGCCCTGCGTAAATCGAGATCCCTGTCATAGACTGGACGAAGGACTCCATTTAACACAGGAATACCAAGGTACACTGGGAAGCATATCCCAAGCTAGGGGAAGTATGCAATTAATGCCAACCCAGAGGGGGGGGACTTAGAGAATACACATATGACCCGAAGGAAACATATGGAGAACACTGGGGTGTCCAGCCGCAGGTGGAATATTTCAACCCCAGGGGTGGCAAGGTGGCTTGCCAAGGGAAAGACACATGCTCAGAGAGGCTTACAGTGAAAATACACATGTGGGGGTCGCTCAAGGGAGGGACCATGCACACGGGAGGCACCTAGCCGACGCGCAGGCAAGAGACACTGGCGCCGACGTCAGGAGTGCTGGAGGAGCTCAGGGCTTTCGGAGAATCTCACCTGAGGAGAATATCGCACGTATCCAGTCCGTGGAGTGGAATGGCGAGCAAGCGAAGACACCTGAGCGGGTCCGGTACTAGCTAGTTGAAGCGAGTACATGAGAGGACACTGGCTCCACTCGGAGATTATAGAATCTGACGAATGTGTTAGGTGTCGCCCAGCCTGCAGCTCTGCAGATGTCTGTTAGCGAGGCGCCATGCGCTAGCCCAAGAGGATGCCACACTCCAGGTGGAGTGGGCCGTCATACCAAGGGGGCACGGTCGACCTTGCTGCTGGTATGCCAAGGCAATGGCGTCCACTATCCAGTGAGACAACCTTTGCTTGGAGAGAGCCTTTCCCTTCAGCTTCCCACCATAACAGACAAAGAGCTGGTCTGAGGTCCTGAAACACTGCGTCCTGTCTACATAGGCGCGAAGAGCTCGTACTGGACAGAGCAGTGCCAAGGCTGGGTCTGCCTCCTCCGGGGGCAGCGCTAGCAGGTACACCACCTGGTCCCGAAAGGGAGTGGTAGGAACCTTGGGCACATATCCGGGCCGGGGTCTCAGGATCACGTGAGAGAAAGCCGGTCCGAATTCCAGGCACGCTTCGTCGACGGAGAATGCGTGCAGGTCCCCTACCCTCTTGATGGAGGCCAGTGTAACCAGGAGCGCTGTCTTTTTTGACAGGAACTTAAGCTCGACTGATTGCAGAGGCTCAAAGGGAGCACTCTTCAGGGCAGTTAGAACCACTGAGAGGTCCCAAGAGGGAACGAGAGGAGGCTAGGAGGATATAGTCTCCTCGCTCCTCTCAGGAACCTGAAGACTAGGTCGTGCTTCCCTACCGACTTACCTTCGACCGGGTCATGATGTGCGGGAATGGCGGCAACATAGACCTTAAGGGTGGAGGGAGACAGCCTTCGCTCCAACCCTTGCTGAAGGAAGGAAAGCACAACGCTGATCGAGCATTTCCGGGGGTCTTCTCGGTGAGAAGAGCACCAGTCGACGAAGAGGTTCCACTTCAATGCATAGGCGTGTCTCGTGGACGACGCTCTAGCGGAAGTGATGGTAGCCGCCACCGCTGGTGGAAGGGTACTCAAACCTACCTCGAGCCGTCCAGGAGCCACACGTGGAGGCTCCAGAGATCGGGGCGAGGGTGCCACAGGGTGCCCCGTCCCTGAGAAAGAAGGTCCTTCCTCAGAGGAATGGGCCAGGGAGGTGCTGTAGCGAGGAGTACAAGTTCGGGGAACCAGGTCCGGTTGGGCCAATACGGCGCGACCAGAATGACCTGCTCCTCGTCCTCCCTGACCTTGCGCAAGGTCTGCGCAAGAAGGTTCACTGGGGGAAACGCATATTTGCGGCCCGGCGGCCAGCTGTGCGCCAGTGCATCCGTGCCGAGCGTGCCCTCGGTCAGGGAAAAATACAGGGCGCAATGGGTTGAGTCGTGAGAGGCAAACAGATCTATCTGTGCGTCCCCGAACTGGTCCCAAATCAGCTGAACCGACTGGGGATGGAGTCGCCATTCTCCAGGGAGGGGCTGAAGCCGTGAGAGCTCGTCGGCTGCACAGTTCAGCGCTCCGGGAATGAAAATGGCTCGAAGCGACCTCAGATGCTTCTGACTCCATAGGAGGAGGTGGCGGGCGAGTTGTGACATACGGCGGGAGCGTAGACCACCTTGATGGTTGATGTACGCAACAGTGGCGGTATAGTCTGAACGGACTAGCACGTGTTGACCCCGGAGGAACGCCCGGAAGCGGTGCAGGGCAAGACGTACTGCCAACAACTCGAGGCAATTGACATGCCATAGCCGCTGGGGTCCTGTCCAGGAGCCCGCAACAGCATGTCCATTGCACATGGCGCCCCAGCCCGTGGTGGAGGCATCTGTTGAGACAACAACATGCTGGGAAGCTCGTTCCAGGGGGACACCCGCCCTGAGAAAACTGAGGTTCGACCACGGGGTGAGGAACTGACGGCAGGTCGGAGTAACTGGTACTCGGAGCGTGCCTTGTTACCATGCCCACCTCGGGACTCGGTCGCGAAGCCAAAGCTGAAGTGGTCTCATATGAAGCAATCCGAGCGGCGTGACCGCGGCTGCAGATGCCATATGCCCCAGGAGCCTCTGAAAATGTTTCAGTGGAAGCGCACTCTTGCTCTTGAGTTGTCTCAGGCAAGTCAGCAGTGACTGCGCGCGCTCGCTCGTAAGCTGCGCGGACATGGCGACCTAGTCGATGTCCAAACCGAGAAAAGAGATCCGCTGCACGGGGCAAAGTTTGCTCCTCTCCCAGTTGACCCGAAGGCCCAGACGAGCTAGGTGCCGGAGCACTAGGGCCCTGTGTTCGCAAACCTGATCTCGAGAGTGAGCTAGGATCAGCCAGTCGTCGATATAACTCAGGATGCGAACCCCGTGCTCCCGAAGGGGAACAAGGGCAGCCTCGCCGACCTTCGTGAAGATGCGAGGAGACAGGGCCAGCCCGAAGGGGAGAACCGCGTACTGGTATGCCTGCCCCTCGAAAGCAAAACCGTAGGAACGGTCTGTGGCGAGGAAGAATGGAGACATGGATGTAGGCGTCCTTCAGGTCGATCGCTGCAAACCAATCCTGGGGCCGCACGCATTCGAAAACGCATTTGGCGGTGAGCATCTTGAACGGCAGCCTGTGGAAGGAGCGGTTCAGCACGCGCAAATCCAGGATTGGGCGTAACCCACCGGTTTTCTTGGGGACAATGAAGTAAGGGCTGTAGAAGCCGGACCTCTTCTCGGCTGGAGGGACAGTCTTCGCCAGCAGGGTGGCAATCTCTGCTCTCATGATGGGGGCATTGCCACCGACCAAAGTGGAGCGGACTCCCCTGAAGCGGGGAGGAGACCGTGCGAACTGAATCGCATAGCCGAGCCTGACGGTACGCGTGATCCAGCGGGACAGACGGGAAAGCTCTAACCAGGCTCCCAGGAACTGAACCAGCGAGATCATGCGGGCGACAGGCGTCCCCGCGGAGGGGCAGCGAAGCGGAGTAACTGGCCCAGACGTGGACGGCATAGCGGCCCGGTGTGGGGGCACAGTTAGCAACCGCGCCCTGGCAGAGGGGGCCAGGGGAGGACCAGGCTGGTCGTCCCGCGGGGGCCTGCTCTGCCAGGGGTCTGGCGACAGAGGGGGACAGGGGCGAAGCGGTCCGTGGACGAGGAGAGCACGGCTAGAGGGCGGCGCTCTGTGTCGTCCGAGAACTCTGTGTGCTCAGAGACGGGAGAGTCAGTTCTTTGCGAATAAGGATTCTTCCCCGGCCCTCCACCGGGGAAAGGAGTGGTCCTGCTACCAACTCCTGGAAAGAACTGAGTCCCATCTCTGGGGAGCCCCTCTCAAGAGCGCCACCTAACCCGGCGTGTAGCGGGGGGCGGGGCTGGAGAGCGCGGCCTCCAGAGCCGGCCCGGGTGAACGGGCGGGGTGGGAGCCGTGGGGGGGCGCCCTCGGCGGTGGGCAGACCGAGGGACCTAAGCGGACGGCGGGGCCGTCGGGACAGAGTCAACCTCAGCCTGCTCCATCCCCGAGGAGCCCGTCTCAGGAGCGTCGCTTAACCCGGCGTGTAGCGGGGGGCGGGGCTGGAGAGGGCTGTGGCGTCCGCCCGCGGCCCCCAGAGCCGGCCCGGGTGAACGGCGGGGTGTGAGCCGCGGGAGGGCGCCTTCGGCGGTGGGCAGACCGAGGGATCTGAGCGGACGGCGGGGCCGTCGGGACAGAATCAACGTCAGTCTGCTCATGGGCGGCTGAGAGCTGTTGGGCCAGCCCTCAACCGCACCGCCGAAGAGGCCGACCTGGGATATGGGAATGTCGGACAGACGGGTCCGCGCGACATCCAGCACATCAAACAGGTACAGCCACAGAATGGTGAGCATCACCTGACCCAGGGAGCGTACGGCCACTTTCGTCGCTCGGAGAGCAAGGTTAGTGTCGGCGCGCAGCTCAGTGAAGAGCACTGGGTCAGTCCCGCCCTCGTGCAGGTCCATGAGCATCTGGGTCAGGTAGACCAGCAGAATGACCATGGCATGCAGTGAGGCGGCTGCCAGTCCCGTGGCGCTATAGGATCTCGCCACAAGCGTAGACGAAAAACTACAGGCCACGGACGAGTGCTTAAGATTGCGCCGAGAAGAAGCACTCTGAGGACACATAGCATCGCAACAGAGCGTTCAGCCGGGGGAACCCCAGTGTACCCATGGGCAGCGGCCCCATCGAGGGGAGGAAAGGCGGATGAGATCAGCGAGTGGTCCCTGATCTCATCATGCACGTCCGGGAAGAATGGTATTGGGGTTTGCCGTGGACGAGGGTCGGCGGCCTAACCCAAAAACCAATCGTCCCGGGAAAGCATGGCCGTCATCTCCGGATCAGACTCGACGAGTCGTCACTTCCAGGAAAATCAAACCCACCTAGTGAAGCTGCTACAAACATAATATCATCCTCTGTAGCTTCAAATGAAACACACGGTCCACCAGAGGGTAGACCCGTGGGAATCACCTGTTCACTAGCGGGCACCGTCATTGAAGAGGGGGGCTGGGGTCGCGGACACATAGTCGGCGCCTTGTTCCAGACCATAACCCTCAGGTCACCCTGGCCACCAGCCGAAGAACGGGGGGTGGATGAGGGGACTCTCACTCATGTGAGTTCACCGAGTCTCGACCTTAATGACGCGATGATCATGTTTCCACGGAGAAAACATGAGTCATCCACGAGCGCTGCTCTAGCATGATCAAGCCCAAACATACTAGACAACGCTCGTGCCCATCAGAGTCCGATACCAAGCTGCCGCACCATTCATTTTTTTTTTTTTTTTTTAAATGCACGGGCGAGCCGTCTTTAAAAAGACGTGCCGCGTGCGCGCTCTTTTAGTGAGAGAAAACTCAAGTGTTGAAGCACCCGGGGAGACACGCACCGACTGGCAGACCACTGCAACAGATCAGCAGGAAGCACGCGCTCGCCGTAGATCGCCGTCACACCAACACTCGAGGTACTCGTCTGTAAAGCTGACAATTCAGAGATGGCTTGTGGAGAGAAGAATACACTTGGCTCCGAAGCGAAAACATAAACTGCTGTTGCGGACTTCCTCCTTTTATACCCACGAGGTGGGGCGGAGTTACGTCATGCAAATTCCGCAGACCCATGGCATTTCTTTGCCATTGGCTCGTTTTGTAATACTCGAAGTTGATAGGCTTTCTAAGCGAAACCCCATTCGTCGTCATCCGACGTAACTCGGAGTGACAACGAAAGGGAACTAAAGAACTGTAATTGGGAACAAATTATGGCCATGGAGAATGTGGATGAATGTTGCAATTCTATAACAGCAGCTATCACAGGGTTATTAGAAAAATTTAGAAAGAAAAAGAAATACAAACTAAATAGTAATACCCTTCCGTGGCTAAATAATGACATAAAGAAGTTAATGAAGATGAGAGATATGGCCCTAAAGAAATCTTTAAGCTCAAAGCTTAATATTGATATCTTATCTTATAAAAGTTTAAGAAACAAAGTGGTCTATGAATTACGAAAAGCGAAAGTATCTTATTATACTAAACTTATAGGAAATGTAAAGGGAAACAATAATTCTCTCTGGAAATACTTAAATAACTTGACTAATAAATCAGCTAATCACAAAAGAATTCGGGGACTTACTCTAGATGGAAAAAATGTGAATGACGCTGCCATAATGGCAAACGAATTTAACTCATATTTTATACAATCAGTTGAAGACTTGTGTAAAGATTTTACAACAACTGAAAACCTAAATCGTCCAGCTCCCTCTGCTTCAGCAGATTGTTTTTACATCCAAACAGTTGATGAAACAAAAGTGACATCAATTATTGCAAAATTAGTAAATTCTAAATCAAATGACATTTTTAATATTGATTGTTTCTTTCTTAAAAAATACAGCAGTGTCCTGACAAGACCATTGACACATCTAGTTAATCTGTCAATAAGAACGTGTAAATTTCCCTCAGATTGGAAAAAGTCTGTCATCATACCAATATTCAAAGCAGGAAGTTTGGATAGTATGTGTAATTATCGGCCTATATCCATTTTGCCTGTTTTATCAAAAGTACTTGAGAAAGCAGTAGCTACACAATTGATTGACCACTTGGAAACCAATTAGCTCCTCCACCCACAGCAGTTTGGTTTTAGACCAGGTTATTCAACCGAAATTGCAAACTGCTGTCTGATTGAAAATCTAAAACAGTCCATGGACAGGAGTCAGGTGGTAGGAGCGGTGTTTTTAGATCTAAAAAAGGCTTTCGAAATGGTCAGTCATAGCCTACTACTATCCAAGATGACATCCTTTAACTTTTCTGTTGAGACAGTTAGCTGGTTTACATCTTATCTTCATGAGAGACATCAGTGTGTTAAAGTTGGTCAGGATAAGTCACCACACTTATGCATTCAAAGGGGTATACCACAGGGCTCTATGCTGGGACCTTTGATGTTTAGTCTTTTTATAAATGATTTGCCACAAATCTGTCCGGATGTAAATTGCCAACTTTATGTGGATGATGCTGTTTTTTATGCACCCGCTAAGTCACCGGAACAGTCAGCAGAGGTTTTGACCACTTGTATGGCGGAGGTCAGTAAATGGCTCATTCAAAATCAGTTGGTATTAAATTCAACTAAAACTGTAGCAATGTGTTTTTCTATTAAAAGCCAAGATGTGGAACAAAATTTTCAAATTAATTTGCAAGACACAACTATAAAATTGGTAACAGATTTTAAATACCTTGGATTGGTCCATGACCCTCAATTAAAATTTGATAAACATCTTAAGAAAATCTCAAAAACTATACAAAGTAACCTAAACTGTTTTAAACTAATTAGACAATATATTCCAAAACAGGCCGCCCTCCTGTAGATGCATGCTATGATATTCTCTCATATATCATACTGCATGACAGTATGGGCACAGGTCACGCTCACAACAACTAAGCACATTAGGTCATTATATAATCAAACTATAAAGATTATGGATAAGAAGCCAATACGCTATCATCACTGCAATATTCTCCTGAAGTATAAATTGTTAATCTTTGAAAGCTTTAGTGATTTATGTTTTCTCAAACTAACTTTCAAATGTCTCAATAATATAGCACCTGAGCCACTCAGTTCATTTGTGCAGAGACAAAGCATCAATAGAGTCACCAGAGGCTCTATCAATAACAACTGTATAGTTCCGTACCGTAAGACTTCATTTGGTCAGTCTACTTTTTCATATAAAAGTGCAAAATTGTGGAATTCATTACCCACTGAATTTAAAACCATGACTGAGCTTAAACTGTTTACTTCTCGAGTTAAGTCTTGGATGAAATCGAAACAGGAATGTACCCATGTGTAGATAACTTGTTTGTGTATGTAAGTGATTCATTTGGTGTGTTTATAGGGATGTTTTTAAGATGAAATAGCAAATGTTGTAGTGTAAAGGCCCAACCATGGACTGGAGTTGAAAATTAGCAATAGCTATAAACTCTTTTTGCATAGCATCAGTTACAGACTTGTCTTGTACTATGTTTAAATGCAATGTCCATGTCAAATAAATGAAAAAAAAAAAAAAAACTCAAGGCAAGAAGCACTCACAGAGAGCGCTTGTAAGTCACCCACTTGCTTGACCCATCCTAAAGCTAACAGGAGAGTGGTCTTTAGCTAAAGGGCTGTAATTTGTACAGCTTAAGTGGCTCAAAGGGAGGGCCCTTTAGGGCCCTGAGGACCGTAGACAGGTCCCAATAAGGAACCGTGACGGGTTGGGGTTTCCGGGTTTATGCTCCTAGATCCATTCAGAAAATGAACAACCAGGTTGTTCTTGCCTACAGCCTGGCCGGCCACATGAGCGTGGAATGCTGCTATGGCTGCCACATAAACTTTGAGGGTGGAAGGGGTGCAACCCTTATCCAGCAGCTCCTGAAGTAACGACAGTACCAGTGAAATATCACAGGACGTCGGGTCTATGCTCCTAACCGCGCACCAGTTGGAGAAGACAGCTGTGTCAACTCTGGGAACCATGGTTTGTTCCGCCAGAGGGGGACCACCAGAAGGACTGCACGTCTGTCCTCCCTGATGTGTCTGATGACCTGAGGGAGCAGTGCGACTAGAGGTTAAACGTATAGGGGAAGGCTGGGCCATTCATGGGTCAGCACATCCTTGTCCCTCGAGAAATATATTGGGCAGTGAGAGTTGTCTTCTGAAGCGAAGAGGTTGACTTCTGCCTTCCTGAAGTTACTCTAGATCAGTGTTTCTCAACCAGTGGGTCTCACAACCCCCTATAGAACAGACTAGTGTGTCGCAGATCATTCTATAGGGGGTCGCAAGACTTTCTCTGTGTTCTCTGTGTTACACCGGCACAGCCAATAAGTGCGCTTCACAAAAGGCTCAGTGCAACAGGCTACGTTTACATGCAACCAAATAATTTTTTAATAAAGGCATTGACGGATTAATCAGACTGAAAAGCCTTCATGTAAACACCTTAATCGATCCTAATGACCTCGATGTGAATGAAATTTCGATCGGATTGAAAGGTGTGGATTATTCCTTTTCTAATCCAATCGAGAGGACATGTAAACACTTGATCGGATTGAAAACCGAAACTGAAAGGACTGCACATAGCATAATGATGTATGACGCGCTGAACGAACTGTTCTTCCTGTTGAATAAAGTGTCATATAAATGAGTGTCCTGTCTTTCTATAATTCTCCTTTCACTCACTCAGCATCAGGGAAGTGGAGCAGGACAACGTCCCACCAGTCCTTGTTTCAGTTTCTCATCCACAGACGACTGGTTTTGGGAATTTTTACTGTGTGATAAATATAAGCAGCATGGCACAACGGTTCATATGCTCATTGTCTCCAAATTATGACCAGAAATGGATAAATATTAAGTCTACTGTATAAAACAAATAAAGAAACAATGTAAGAGAATAATTAGTATGCGCAAACAGCGGGAAACTGTATATTAGTGCAGTGTGTGCATGTCAAAAAATCTATACCCATTTGAAGCTTGTGACATATATAAATGCACATATCCACCCGATCACGTTTAGCGTTCATGTAAACACTACATTCAGATTCATCAATCGGAATGAATTCAGTCCGACTGAAACAAAAATTTTGCATGTAAACAAAGAGTATAGAAGTACCAAGAGGCGAAACTCAATAGAACGTTCCATTGCAACAAGCGCGCCCATGCGCAGAGCTGCAGTTCCGCCATTTTGGGTTCCAATTCAAAAGTGGTTAAGGGAACTAAATAGTAGTTTCTAGTTTTTAATATCTCCATAGCCTAAACTAAAACGGCGTGTTGAATAATGTACAACAAAATAATGCTTATGGATCGGTTTATAATTAAACAATTTAGTCATAGAGCATGAAGCTTCAAATAGGCTATTTTACCCAATAACTTTTGGGGATAAATCCCGTTTTCATACACAGCACAATTTTACAAAACCAGTAACAACAGCCCATGTTCCTCATGAAATGATTAACAAATTCATTGAAAAAGCCAAAACACAATGAACAGTGAGTAACGTTAGGTGAAAGGGACAACACATTAGTCATGAGAGAATATTTAATAGTAATAGAAGATCATCACAAAATGAACAGTAATAAAATTGGTGATGGTAAGTAGATCACATCATTTCTGGCTGCATTAACTTATAACAAATCAAACATTGTGCAAGTAAAGTGCACACATTTACTACAAATAGCATGGCAATGGTAAGTATATTAGCTGTTCTATATGTTTTAGTCTTTAGTTTTATTATAATTTAATTCATCTTGACTGATAAAAACTTTGTACAACACATGTTACATTTGATACAGAAAGAGAGAGTCAATGTACAGATGACTTAGCTTTAAAAAAATTCTGTTGCACTTCTGTTTGGGCTGTGAGAGTTGTCGATTTTGGGTCCGTAATAGATGATGGATTCTGACTCTATTGAATAGTTTCACCATGTATTCAAGAGTGTTTTTGCACTTTTCCTTGTCACACACAACTTCCCTGCACTCACTGTTGTACACATCCATGCCTCTATTTACGTATGGAGACGTACGTACGCTGCTCACTTTAACGTTAATAAAAACATTTTCTACTTTACCTCTCTGGATCTTTGGGGAATCTATTAAATGCTAGTTGATTGATTGTACACTGCTAGTTGTTGCAGTTGATGGCAGAACACCGTTTTCTTTGTTTCCAATTATATGTGCTAACGGTAAAACGATACTCGGTTACTAACGTAACCTCAGTTCTCTCTAGAGAGGGAACGAGTATTGCGTAAGTTTAGCTTACGCTACGGGAAAGATTCATCTTCTCGAGATACTGAAGCCAAAAATTATCCTTAATTTTGTATACCTTGTCAACGCAGTGCAGCAGCTAGCAGACCTAGAGCAGGCCATCTTGCGTGCTCATTGGCTGCCCTGCGGGCAACTGCTGCAGCCTACCAGTGAGCCCGGCGTGACGTCACGCCCAATGAAGGGCGCCCGCGCCTTCATAGCATGACAGCCCGCCAGAATGGGCGTGGCTTAGCCTATAAAGGAAGGGGCTGTAGGCTGCTTCCCTGGTTTTTGTCGACTGAAGCGAAGTCGCTCGTGGCGCGAGCACGGCCGGTTACGCAATACTCGTTCCCTCTCTAGAGAGAACCGAGGTTACGTTAGTAACCGAGCACCAGCCCGCCGCTACACACATGTCATGGATAGAAATCCCGCTGGACCATGCCCACGAAGAGGCCACGCCTCTCGTGGAATGAGCCCTGGTGCCCAGAGGGCATTGCAGACCCTTTGACGCGTAAGCAGCCGCTATAGCGTCTACTATCCATCTGGACAGGCTCTGTTTCGAGGAGGCATAACCCTTGGTGCGCCCACCAAACGAAACAAAAAAGTGTTCCGAGCGCCTGAAGGAGGCGGTGCGCGTAATGTAAAACCTCAGCGCTCTGAAGGGGCAGAGGAGGTTCACATCACTTTCACTATCAGATGCTGGGAGAGCGGACAATGAAATAACTTGCGCTCTGAATGGAGTGCCCATCACTTTAGAGACATAGCCATGTCTAGGTCTGAGGATGACTTTAGAGTCATTCAGCCCAAACTCAAGACACGACGCGCTGACAGATAGCGCATGCAGATCCCCTACGCGTTTTACTGATGACAGTGCAGTCAGAAAAAAACATTTTCAGTGATAGATATTTCAACCCCACGGAGTCTAGTGGTTCAAAAGGAAAAGCTTTCAGGGCCTCGAGGACCAATGAAAGATCCCACATAGGAACCGACGGGGGGCGCGGCGGATTCATCCTTCTAGCTCCTCTAAGGAAGCGGATGACCAACTCATGTTTTCCCAGTGACTGGCCGTGCGTCGATTCTGCAAACGCTGCCACGGCCGCCACATATACTTTGAGCGTGGAAGGGGACCTTCCCTTATCCAACAGCTCTTGTAGGAAAGTGAGCAGATGCGCCACCCCGTATGTCCGCGGGTCCAGACCTCTGTCGGTGCACCATCCGGAGAACACCGACCATTTCGACGCGTAGAGCCTTCTCGTGGAAGGGGCTCTAGACTGCGTGATCGTGTTCATCACTCCTTCTGGCAGGGTAACGAGTACCCGTTGATTAACCATGCATGCAGAGACCAGCGCTCTGGATGGGGATGCCAGATCGTGCTGCGAGCCTGAGAGAGGAGATCTGCCCTCACCGGAATCGGCCACGGAGCTGTATGTGACAGCCGTGCTAGTTCTCCCATGAAGGAGCACCGAGGAGCTATGAGGAGCACCGAGTGGCGCGTTTCCCTGATTCTCTTGATCACCTGTGGTAACAGAGAGACCGGAGGGAAAGCATATAGCGGGAGGCTGGGCCAACCTGGGCCAGCGCGTCCTCGTCCTTCGAGAAGAACGTCGGGCATTGAGCGTTGTCTTTGACACAAATAGGTCGACTTCCGCTCTGCCGCATAGGCGCCACAGCTTCTGGACCATTTGGGGGTGCAGGGACCATTCCCCTGGGGGAACATTGTCCCTGGACAGTTTGTCTGGCCCGTCGTTCAAATGGCCAGGCACATGCGCCGCTCTCAGCGAGCGCAGGTGCATCTGAGACCAAATAAGGAGGCGTACTGTCAGATTGCAGAGATTTCTGGATCTGACACCGCCCTGACGGTTTACATAGGATACTACAGACATGTTGTCCGAGCGGACAAGAACATGTTGGTCCTGTATGAACGGGAGGAAGCGCTTCAGCGCTTCACCGCTACCATCTCCAGACAGTTTATGTGAGAACACTTCTCTTGGTCTGACCACTGGACGAAGACCGGTCTGCCCTCGAACAGCGCGCCCCAACCCGAGTTGGACACGTCTGTCGAAATGACTTTTCCGATAAGAGATGGTTCCCATCATTACTCCCTGCTGGTACCAGTCGGCTACTAACCAGGGCTGCAGAGCCACTATGCAGGTCTGAGTCACTCTGATTTTCTGGCCGCCAGAAACCCAGGCTCGGCGGGACTCGCAAGCGTTCAACCAGCGTTGGAGAGGGCGCATGCGCAGTAGGCCCAGCTGAAGCACCGCTGCAGCTGATGCCATACAGCTCAACATCCTTTGAAATGTTTTCAAAAGGAGAAAGCTGCCCTTCTGGAAAGATGCGGCTAGGAGGCGAACACGGCGCGCGCGCTGTGTCGATAAAAGAGCCGTCATGGTCACCGAGTCCAGTTCTATTCCTAAAAAGGAAATTGACTGGCTGGGCAGTAATGAGCTCTTGGTCCAGTTGACCGTGAGACCCAAGCTTTCCAGGTGACTGAGAAGCACTGTTCTGTGAGACAGCAGTTCTGTCTCTGACTGTGCCAATATCAGCCAATCGTCCAGATAGTTCGTTATTCGCAGCCCCTGGCTTCTCTGGGGGGCGAGCACCGCATCCATGCACTTTGTAACTGTACGGGGTGCCAGGGACAGGCCGAACGGCAGGATGGTGTATTGATATACCTGACCGTCGAAGGCGAATCTCAACAATTGCCTGTGACGGGGTATTATCTGAATCTGAAAATAGGCATCCTTCAGATCTAGAGAAATAAACCAGTCCCTCGGGCGAACGTGCGCGAGGATTTTCCTGGTCGCACGCATTTGAACGGTCTTTTCGCAAGCACTTTGTTCAAATGTCTCAGATCTAGGATAGGTCTGAAGGCTCCGTCCTTCTTGGGTACGAGAAAATATCGTCTGTAAAAGCCCAACTCGCTCAGAGAAGGCAGCACCTTTTCTATCGCCCCTTTGCCCAGCAGCTTTGCTATTTCTGCGTGAAGTAGGTGTGCTACTTCCGCATTCACTATCGTCACGGTCCGGGCTTGAAAGCGCGGGGGACGGCGAATGAATTGAAGTGTATAGCCCTGCTTTATTGTGCTCAGCACCCATTCTGAAATCCCTGGGATAGTTTCCCACGCAGCTATGTGAGCCACTAGGGGGCGAATGGCCTCAGGGTTCAGATCGCCGCCATTTGCGGGCTTGTGAAACTGAACCGGAGCCTAAAACGCGGCGCGCGCGCGCGCGCTCTCGGTTCTGGGCAATGGCTACTCGCTGAAAGCCGAAACTGGTTGATTTATGTGAGATGTCCCAATCATAAGGGATGGGGAACATTCTTTTGTCACTTTTGACGCGCGAGCAGCGCTCCGGGCGGAAAAAACTTCCTGTAAGCGTGAGCGCGTGTGCACGAGCCTTACAAGTGTATTTGACGCCCCGATCATAATGGATGGGGAGCGTTTTTATTAATGCCCTGCGTTTTGTGATAACACTTAAACACGCGGGCGGAGCCCGGGGGGGGAGGTTAGTGTTAGCAAGCGTGAGCGCACTCTGGCGGGCACGAGACTTACATTCATAACCTGCTTTCCTTTGTGAAACTGACCCGGAGCCGAAAGCGCGACGCGCGCGCTCTCGGTTCTGGGCAATGGCTGCTCGCTGAAAACCGAAACCGGCTGATTTATGTGAGATGTCCCAATCATAAGGGATGGGGAACATTCTTTTTTCACTTTTGACGCGCGAGCAGCGCTCCGGGCAGAAAAAGTTTCCTGTAAGCGTGATCGCGTGTACGCGAGCACTAGACTTACAAGTGTATTTGACGCCCCGATCATAATGGATGGGGAGCGTTTTATTAATGCCCTGCGTTTTGTGATAACACTTAAACACGCGGGCGGAGCCCGGGGGGGAGGTTTGTGTTAGCAAGCGTGAACGCACTCTGGCGGGCACGAGACTTACATTCATAACCTGCTTTCTTTTGTGAAACTGACCCGCAGCCGAAAACGCGGCGCGCGCGCTCTCGGTTCTGGGCAATGGCTGCTCGCTGAAGCCGAAACCGGCTGATTTCTGTGAAAATGTCCCAATCATAAGGAATTGGGAACATTCTTTTTTCACTTTTTGACGCGCGAGCAACGCTCCGGGCGGAAAAAGCTTCCTGTAAGCGTGAGCGCGTGTGCGCGGGCACTAGACTTACAAGTGTATTTGACGCCCCGATCATAATGGATGGGGAGCGTTTTTATTAATGCCCTGCGTTTTGTGATAACACTTAAACGCGCGGGCGGAGCCCGGGGGGAGGTTTGTGTTAGCAAGCGTGAACGCACTCTGGGGGCACGGGACTTACATTCATAACCTTCTTGATCGTGTAACAGAGCGGGCAGATAGTGGGCACAGACCTGTGGACACATTTCCTACATTCAACACTCGAGCAGCTTTTCTGCGCTTTATGAGAGTGTGCTCTGCGAGATTTGGAGTGCTTATGTGTAGGGGTGAACACTGGGGGCGTGGGCACTTTCACTACACTTACAACACTGACGGCATGAGCCGGACCAGACATTATACTCTTTTGAGATTTTTCTGGGTCGCCGTGAAAACGGTGTTTTTGTGCAGGCGAGAGGGTAAACAAACCGGCTCGTTGGCTGTTAATTGAACCACTGCAGTAGCCTGTTTGAAGGGGACTGACAGGGAAAAACTTTGACGGCGGTCCGGCCGCAGCGGGACACACGCGTTTTTTCGGAGGCGATGTGTCTGTTAGTAAGCGTGAGCGCTCGTGAGCGGGCACGTAACCTACATTCTTAACCTCACATATACTCACTTGAAATTTCTCTGGGTCGCCGCGAGAACGGATGTGTGCAGGCGAGCGGGTTGAAACACCGGCTCGTTGGCTGCCAAACACACCGCTGCAGTAGCCTTATCTAAGGGGACTGACAGGGCAAGACATTTCGACGGCGGCGCGCAAGCCCGTCCGAGTCATGCAGAGAGCTCGAGAGGGCTTTGCATGACGCGTGCTCGTACGTGTCCCTCGGCCTCATCCTCAGATGCGACGGCAGTGAGGCTCGTGAGCGGCAGCTGCGCGTCGGTGAGGAGGGGCGAGGGGTGTTGAAAGGCTTCGAGTCGAGCCCGCAGGGTCGACAGCGGAAGCGCTTCACAGAGCTCGCAACCCCCGGACGTGAGGGCGAGCTCTGCGTGTTCCAGGCCCAGGCAGAGAGCGCAGATCAAGTGGCGGTCTCTGACGCTGAGCGGGGCTCTACACGAGCCGCAGGAAGTGCGAGGCGTCTTAAAAAAGACACTCGCTGCTCTTTTAGAATAGGATTTTAGCAAGGTAAAGGATACGTCGCCGGATAGCGTAGCTCGCACGGATGGCCGAAGGTGGCGAAGACGGCCGGCTTCCTCAGCGCTGTCCTAAGCTGGCTGTTCGCTGTTCGACGGCGGTGGTGGCTTCTCTCAGATCCAGCGATGCGAAGAGCTCGCTGAAGAGACAAAAAATCAGGGAAGCAGTCTACAGCCCCCTTCCTTTATAGGCTAAGCCACGCCCATTCTGGCCGGCTGTGATGCTATGAAGGCGCGGGCGCCCTTCATTGGGCGTGACGTCACGCCGGGCTCACTGGTAGGCTGCAGCAGTTGCCCGCAGGGCAGCCAATGAGCACGCAAGATGGCCTGCTCTAGGTCTGCTAGCTGCTGCACTGCGTTGACAAGGTATACAAAATTAAGGATAATTTTTGGCTTCAGTATCTTGAGAAGATGAATCTTTCCCGTAGCGTAAGCTAAACTTACGCAATACGAGAGAACCTCTCGTAAGAGAACCGTTGGTTCAGTCCAAAATGGCATCAGCGTGACAGCAGCGCCATCTAGCGATTGTTACCAAAACTGCAACGGAGTTTCGCCTCTTGTTACTTCTATACTCTTTGATGTAAACGTAGCCGGTCCTCCAACGAATCGTATTTTCGGATGTCGTACGTTGAATCATTTTTGCCGTAACTTTCTAACGCTGTTTTTCAACTGTCCTATTGCAATAATTTATTATTGCCACGAACGGCTCTTATGGGACAAGGTCCTACTCTCTTTACGTAATGTTACACACACTAGCCCTATTGCTATGCCAGGCCTTATTGTACTGTACGCAGCAGCGAAAACAAAAAGCAGGAATAGGCTGACAACAGCTAGTTTGTGTGCGACATTATGAGCCGCACGTTTCCAAATTCCACCGCGTCTGGATATGATCATTTCAGAGCGACAAGAGAGAATTGTGTTTCAAGTGTCACATTAACGTGAGTAAAAAAATCAGTTTGCCTCATAATCTCCCTAATTATTGAAAATATTTGTGTGTTTTCGTGAAATTAATTATAATAAGCATATAGGCCTACGGTGTAGCCTAGGTCTAAACAGGCATTTCAGTTAGGCTATTGATTTATTTCTGGCCTCAGTGGGTCGTATGACTGGCATACAATAAGAAAGTGGGTCGCAAGAGGCAAAAGGTTGAGAAACCCTGCTCTAGATAATATGAACCATCTGGGGGTGAAGTGTCCATTATTCCGAGGACATGTTGCCCCGGGACAGCATGTCTACCCCTTGGTTCAATCTGCTCAGCCATTGAATCATCAGGGCTCGTTCTGGCATAAGCGTGGCCCGCATTTGGGCTGAATTGAAAACTGCTCCTAGGAACGAGATGCGCTGGCTGGAAGACAATACTTGGCTGTATTGATCCTGACTTCCCGGCATTCCAAATGGCTGAGGAGCATGGATCTGTGAATGTCTAGCTCTGCGTCGAGGTGATTCAGGACGCGCACTCCCTTCTGTCTCATAGGGCAGAGGGCTGCAGCCATGCCCTTTGTGAAAGTGTGTGGAGCTAGGGACAGTCTGAATGGAAGGACCGTATACTGATGAGCCACCCCCTCGAACGCGAATCTCAAGAACGGTCTGTGAAGTCTGTGGGTCTTTCAGATCCACTAAGAAAACCTAATCCCCTGGGCATACTTGCAAGATGATTTGTTTCAACGAGGTTGAGGATGGGCCTGAGGCCGCCATCCTTCTTTGAAACGAGGATGTAGCGGCTGTAAGAGCCTGACTCACTATGGGTAGGAGTAACTGTTTCTACAGCTCCTTTCGGAAGAGGGCGTGAGGATGTGAGCCACGTTGCTTCCTACCGAGGTGGTGACCACACCTCTGAAGGGTGGAGGACTGCGAGCAAATTGCAGCGAGTAACCTCATTTTACTGTGTTCAACACCCAACTTGACACTCCTGGGATGGCTTCCCAAGCCTCGGCCCGGGTGGCCAAGGGTTGAAGTCGTTCGAGCGACAACATGGGGCTGGTGTTCGTGGTTAATGGAAGAGGACAATAGCTCTCTTTTTGAAAATGTTTTTTTTTATTTTGTTCACAATAACAGCGGTTAGTTGAATGGTAGCGTGAACATGAACAGGCCCAATTCTTACAACAAACACATTGCTTCCAACACCTTGAACTGAACGGAGGATTGGGAGGCAAACTCGAAGCTGTTTGGTGGGTGGTCCGGCCGCAGCAAGACTTGACCGCCCCCTCTTCCTTCCTAAAGGATCAGGAGGGTTTCTGAGGTGCAGGATCCAGCGTTGGCACTTTGGAAAGGGTTAGTGCTTGGTGGAGTGAAAACGCTGTTGAGGCTCAGGCTCTGGTTTGGGCTGAGCGGTCAGAGGCGTAGGCTGAGCGGGCTGCTGAGTTGGCACGTTTTCTGGCAACTGGAAGCAGCTACAGAACTGGAACGCTTTGGCAGGAAGTGTTGCCTAGACTGTGATGCCCTCTGTACAGCAGTTAAGCGCTCGGTGAACCCATCCACCGCGGGGCCAAAGAGGCCGGTGGCCAACACAGGGGAGTCGAGTAAGCTGTGTCCTTAATCTCCGTCAGATTCAGCCACAAGTGGCACTCAAACACCACCAAACTGGCCATTGTTCTGCCGATAGCCTGGGCTGTAGTTTTCATGGCACGCAGGGCCAAGTCAGTTGTGCTGCACAGCTCCTTGAACACCGCAGGGTTAAGGCCGGACTCGTCCATGGAACCGAGAAGTTTTGCCTGAAAGACTTGTAGGACTGCCCTTGTGTGAAAGGTGGAGCCTGCTTGTCCAGCCGCGGTGTAGGCGAGCCCAGCGAAAGCTGAAGTGGTCCTACAGGACTTGGATGGATGAATGACCATTTCCATCCAAGCGTTTTCGCTTCCCATCCAATCGCTGTGGCCGAGCAGAGGTCCGCTGCAACAGCTTCATCCAGCAGAGGTTGCTTCTCATAGCCCTTTTCCTCAGTGCCGTCAATTGTAGCGAAGGTGGTGGAGGTAGAAGTACGCTGATGCACCGAGTAGGGGGTGCGCCTCAACTTGGTGAGCTCCGCGTTGTGCCTAACAACACCCCTTAGCTGTTCTAAATTCACTGTAATACACGGCTTCGCAGGGTTTATTGCTTTAATTTGTGTTCTGAAGATGAACGAAGGTCTTACGTGTTAGGAACGACATGAGAGTGAGTAATTAATGACAGAATTTTTATTTTTGAACCGCATCATCATAAAAAAATCTTTGCATTCACTTTCCTTTAATCCCTCCCTATTCTAGCTCATGCTACTCTAAGCAATGTCTGAAACTTTGTATTTTTGAGTACTCAAATGCATTTGTTTGCCTCTTCACGATGAATCGCTTTCTGTATTCCTTATTTGTAAGTCGCTTTGGATAAAATCGTCTGCAAAATGAATAAATGTAAATGTAAATTAATACTTTCAAACCCGTTCCTTCCTCTCAGCATGGACGGACGGTAGCTTGGATGCCCAAAGGCTCTCTACAGCTGATTCCTTTTCATCCATCATGATGCTCACTGAATTCTTTGCCGTCCCGTATGATGGGCCGTTTCAAGTTCTGGAGGCTGGAGTCAAAACTTTCCTGTTCGACATCGGGGGCTGTCCAAAACGAATCACTGTTGATCGACTTAAACCAGCTCATGGAGAGTTAGGTTAGCCGATGGTTCCATGTATTTTTGTTAGATCAAAAAGCTACATCACTGCCATTGCTTTGTTTCAACCAGTAATATTTTTTCTAAGGCATGTTTATAAAAGCTACTCAAATATCCTAATTGAACTAAGGTCTAATCCTGGCTTAATCTAAGCCCTGTCTGTGAAATCAGGACGTTTGCATGCGTTTCTCTGGCATATTTAAAATACAGGAAGTGACTTCAGTGAGAGCCAAAACAATGCAAATGCACTGTAATATCTAGATGGCGCTAAACAGGATTTTACAGCCAAGTATAGGACACTTCTACTCGTGTTTTATATACATTATGGTAGATATTAAATATATTTGAAAAATATTTGAAAAACGCAGGCGAAAACCACAACCAAGCGTTAACGAGAACCGACAATGACAAAAGACAAGGTGAGTGTTCTTATAGTACTGTTGATGAGAGTGATCGCTGACAGATGCGGGTGATTGTGAATGATGTGCAGGTGGGTGCCAAGGAGGGTGATGGGAGATGTAGTGCTGTGCAGAGGAGGAGACAAGGCTGGTAACCGTGACAATAATAACACAGCAAAAATGAATGTATAGGTTCGACTGTTTAACGTAACACAAAAGTTATATTTCCATGTGTAGATTATGCCTACAGTAATAAAAACATCACAAAATCAACGCCTCTCACAGAGTTTAGCAAAGACTATTCATGAGTTAAATCAATCATACACACAATGTCTAATCATATAAAAGAAGCCAGTAAATTACAGTAATTAATACAAAGTTTAATACAACAATAAATAGTTTACTCAGTAAAAAGAATTCTCAATATTAGATGTTAGTTTGTTGAGCTGTAAAGATCCCTTGCAAGGTTTCATTTTTTTAAATGAACAACACTACCTGAGAAAAAGTTTAACATTTAAAATACAGCCTCTTTTTCGAATGTATTTATTCAGGAAACATGACACTCCATTTGTAATCAGACTGTCAGTTCTGCAGTTCTGATCATTCACTGTCAGACTCGTCTTGTGTCTGGACGGTGTCTCGTAGGGCAGCATACTGTGCCATGTTAGGCAATCCTGATGCTACACAACAGCTCAGAGCACTGCGAGAAATGGCCATATCATTTACATCAAACCTGTATAGAGAACAGATGCAAGGAATGCAATGAAATATAGTCTGTATTCGACTTATATCTAATGCAGTGTAAAATGATCTGTAAGATTTAGGGCCCTATCTTGCACCCAGCGCAATTGACTTTGTACACCGACACATGTATCATTCCTTTTTTGCACCTGACGCACGTCGGTAAATTAGGGAATTAACTTGCGCTCCCGGGGGCGGTTCAGCGAAAAAGGAGGTGTGTTCTGGCGCAAACGTTCCCTGGTGCTATTTTGCAGTTTCAGAAAACAATTCCACCACAGACCAGGAAAAACCTAGTCTAAAGTCAGTGGCGCGTTATTCGATGCTATTTTGCACAACGCGCATAACTTTGCCCCATTTTTGCAAACCATACATAATTACAAGGAAAATTATTACCACACGAGGGAAATCATTGTGGTGTCCATGAAGATGTGGAAAAAATAGGCATAAATCTAGCTTACACATTTACCCAAATTATTATACGCCTGTTTAACTGAAGCTAATTTGGGTGGATTTCTCCCATCCCCATACAATGTCACTTCTCTGTCTTTTATGGCCCTGACGAGAACGTCGGGTTCCTCGGCTGTGAACCGCTCCTGGCATGCGCCTGGCAAATCCACCATCATAATAGCAATCCGCCATGGAACAAGCGCGCCTGCTTTTAAAGGGAATGTGAGATGACGCTCTGATTGGTTTATTTCACGTTACGCCCAAACTACACCTATGAGTAATGTAGCTACTTCAGACCAACCCATTTTAGATTTGCGTCGGGCACAAGAGTCATCCCACAGATCCACCCACAAAGTTACTTGCGTTTTGCATCTGATACTTGCGTTTCAGATCAATAAAATAGGGCTCTTAGTGTTTGTGGAAGTTACCATTCATCTGTCTTCTCATCGTAGCATTCCACATCAGAGGTGGTGCTTAATCCATTAAAACCTCCGACAGCATACAACTGACCATTAACTACCTGGATTTTGAGGAAGATTAATCATTAATAAATCTTATTATAGATGCAACACTTAAATTAAACATAGTTAGAATGTTTTGACACACATTGATCTTTGAAGCCTTCTACAATTTTAGGGTGCAACTTTCCAATTATTCTCAATAAGGGACCAAAAAAAGAAAATTCCCCCTATTCATTATCATCAAATCATTATTGTAATGTTATTTCATAGTTTCACCAGATATAGATATTAGCTGTCCACATCACACCTCAATGCCAAAGTTGCTGCGTGAGTTGTACATTGATGCCACATCACTCCAGATATTAGTCAGCGGATTGTAGGCCTCCACACTCCGCAAACGACTGGCACCATCAAAACCACCAACCTTTTAATAAATACACTTTTTATTTATGTATTCTGTGCATTTGTATATGCACATCCATGCATGCATTTACATAAGTGCAACCTTTAAACTGTGATTGTTCTATATTTCTCTATTTGTGTCATGGTTTTCATAGTTAATTAAAACTATAACACTGAAATGTGTGTTTAATACTCACAGCATACACTAGATCTGCATAAGCGATCACACCAACACCACTGCGGCGGCCACTCATGGGAGCGATGAGAGTCCACTGGTTTGTTTCAGGGTTGAAGCTCTCAGCAGAGAAGAGACACTCGATCCCAGTAAAACCACCACAGATATAAATCTGACGAACACAAAAATAACATGCATGATGTTTATGCACAATCATCACAGATTGTTCAGAAAACCAGTGTTTAAAACACTCTGTAAATTTTATGATATTCCTTTCCATATTTACACTATTCCCATATGCCATATCTCCATTTCACCTTTCCTTCATGCTTTGCAGGCATTAAGAGTCTCCAGCAGAAGAGTGTGGAATCATGCGTAAGTGCTCTTACCCTGCCCTGCAGTGAGGTGGCGCTGGCGTCACTCCTCCGTTCATTCATGGGTGCCATCATTGTCCACTGATTGGTGTTTGGATCGTAGCTCTCTACTGTTTTAAGCCGTTGATGTCCATCAAAACCACCAATGGCATAAATGAGCCCGTCCAGAACAGCAACACTAATATAGCATCGGCGTTCATACATGGGGGCCACCTACAACACGCCAAATAGATCAGTGTGCGAACACACATACACTATCTCATTGGTTCTGTCCTCAGTTGGAATTAAGTACAATATTACTATTATTATTTTTCTTAATGGTATTTTTTGACAGAATCATGAAGGTAACTCTGGTGTATTATATTATTACATATTATTACATATTACATATTAATACATACATATATTATACACAGCAAAAACAGTAGCTGGAACACAAACAAAAATGTATCATGGTTTTACCATTTTTTAGACATGTAATATGGTAATACAGTGGTATTCTTTGAAGTAATGTGGAGTACAGCACATCATTCAGCACTATGGTCCATATCAAAGTACAATCCGGTACCATCCCTGTACCACAATACTGTTTTGTAAGGGAAGCTAAATTAAAGTTGCATGTTGACCTACAGCATTACTCACCTCATGCCAAGTCTGAGTGATAAGATTGAATTTCCTCACGCTGTTGAAATACTCCACACGGTCAAAACCACCAATACAGTAGACAAACTCATCCAGGACTGCTGTACCATGATAGGCTCTGGGACGCTCATCCTCTTGAGTCACACTGACCCAGCAGTCTGCCTTTGCATCATATGCCTCAATCTCATTGGTGGGATTGCCACCGCTCCATCCTCCAATGGCCAATAGGATCGATGAGGGCAGACGTGGACGTGTCAGTTGATGCATGAGTTCTGAGTAGGTGTGTTCAACCATGTTGAGGTCAAACCAAGTCTTCATTGCATTGATGATAACAGGCATGCAGGCTTTATTCTCCATCACTAGTGCATTGCGCTTTACATTATTGATGAAGTAGTCTGATGACATCAACCCCAATCGAACCTGAAGCACAGGGGAGAGTTTAGACTTTCAGAGACTTGTTTCAAGGCTGTTACTAAGCAGTTATAGGGTGTTCAAAAATGAAAAAGGATTTCCTATGTTAATGCTTGAAACAAGAAAACAAATCTGTCAAAAGGGGAAGAAAAATAAACTTCTTTGCCCTTTGAATTAAGTTTATTTTTCTTACCCCATGCCAGGATTATAGTTAAACTAAAACCCTAAAATTAAAATTAAATTAAAATAAACTTATATATTAATAAAATTAATAAAAACTTAATATTTGAAATAAATATTTAAAAACTTAATCTTGAATAGTTGTAAAGGCACCTTTTCTCATTTTAATTTAATTTTATTTCAAACTGAAATAAAACTAGTAAATTATAGACACATTTAAACAAAAAAGAAATATAAATGACAAAACCAAAAAAACAAAATGACAAAAATTAAGATTATAGCAGAAAATGTATCTTGATTTAAGAGTTTCAAGATATTTGTAATGAAAAGCAAGACACAAATCTCTGTTTTACCTTTGGCAGAAGCACGGCAATGTGTTGCCTCCTGTTTTCTGGTGCATGATTAATCCAGTGGAGGACGGCTTCAAAAACCACCTCCTCCTGTTTGACATTCAGCTCATCCTCATCAATGA
Source organism: Gila orcuttii (assembly GCA_026230005.1). NCBI lineage: Eukaryota > Metazoa > Chordata > Actinopteri > Cypriniformes > Leuciscidae > Gila > Gila orcuttii. Next base: position 29,463,447 of record JAPDVR010000013.1, on the reverse strand, counting down.
TCTCCTCAAGCTGTTCCAGGGAGAGCTCCAGGAACTCCTCAGATACGTGCAGAACCTCCTCAAAGTGCTGCAGGATGTAGTGCTTTGCTTTACAGCGGAGTTTTGAGCAGGAGTAAAAGTCCTCTGTAAACTTGCAGATGCCAATGCAGTTCTCTGGGCATAAATGTGACTCTAGGAACTGACAGCAGGCATCTACAAGACCTGAGACTAAGATCATTTCAGCCGCCACCAAGAGCTCCACCACATTCTCTTGAGTAATGAGCACAGATCTTGTGTACGCAAACTGGATAATAAGAGGCATAATGTCTTGGGATATTCCTGGAATTTCACACAAATGTTGTGCTGGGCTGCTCCAGTTGTTGGAGAAAAGAGCCCTGTGAACAGATTTGACAAAGAAATACAGGCATTAATAATGAGCAAATATTTTTTTTGTATTTACATTTTAATTTCAGCCAAATTTACTTAGAGAAACAGATTAGTTTCCTATATTAAAATCGAAATGCTGGGTAAAACCTTATTCGTGGCCACTTCCAGATAGTTACATCCTTTTTTCTGGCAATACACTCATTCATTTTCATGCATTTATATATTTGGGCAGCTTAGGCAGTTTCAACAGTATGATGTTAGCAGTGGAAATTAGGTATATAATTATAATTATTTCTTGTTAATTTGCGCACAATTGCAGTTCAAATGCTTCTTCTCACCTAAAGTAGGTGCTGCAGCCACACATGATGATCTTGTGCACTTGAAATTCTCTGTCATTTGACTTGATGATCATGTCAGTGTGTTCGCCCAGTAAACGTGCTTCATCAAACACGTCAAAGGCTGTGGCTCTTATGTTCTCCATGTTCTCTCAGGACTGTAAATGTATTCAGTCTTCTCACCTCAAACTCTGATTAAAGTCACCTCAGGATTTTGTCTTTGTGGGACTTTTGCTCAGGAGAGTTCTATAGAATGTCTTTGTGACATCATAGTTGTAGAGCTTGAATATATTTTTTCAGTTTGTGTCTTGGCCACATAATTATTATAGAGTTTTGTTTTATCGATAGATTTTGCATAAAACATCACAAAGATATTAAAAATGATTTAAAACTCATTGACAAATAAAATAAGCATGGGATAATTAGTCACTTGAATATGCAATTAACAATTTTGATTGCACAACATACTAGTGAGTTTTTGACAGTAGGACAGATTTTTCTTGCATGGTGTGGCTGTGACCCCAAACAAGTTTAACAGAGGCCTTTATGAAGAGGATTGTTCTTCACAGATGTCATTTTCCCATTCCATTTCAAAGTTACGCAGCATTAGGCCACTGAAATCCAACCGATTTTCTATTTTTCGTCTTGTAACAAGACTTTGAACAGTCACTATAGAATGCCTAAGTCACTATAGCACTATCGATAATGTAACTGGAAAAATAAGAAAAATTAATGTCTGGTTTAAATTTTTCATTTTTGCATTTGCATTGTATGGTCTATCTGAAATTGTCCCTTATACCAGCAGCAGTTCTCAACTGGTTTTATTATTTTAGGAATTTGACCTAATATATGGTATTATCACGATATTGAAATAAGTTCCAAAAAAGTGTTGTCATACTATAACATGTTTTATAACTTTTTCTTATAACAAAAAGAAAACTGAATTTAAATTAATCTCAATGAAACATTTAAATACAATAAAGCAATACACACAAAAATGTGTAAAGTAAACAAATGTTTCAAAGCCTAACACTTTACAATAAGGTCTCAGTTAAAGTTAGTTAATGCATTAACTAACAGTAACAATAAGCAATAGCTACATTTATTACAGTAGATATTCTTTGTTAACAATTAGTTTCAAATATACAATTGATCATTTTTAGTTCATGTTAGCTCAGGTCAACTGAATAATACAACTTTTGAATTTAATAATATGTTGATGTTAAAATGTTGAAATTAATATTAACTAAGATTAATAAATGTTTTAGAAGTATTGTCCATTGTCAGTTTATGTTAACTAATGAATTAACTAATGGAGCCTTATTGTAAAGTTACTGAACATTAATAAAGAATCAGAACATCTGCAATCAATGTGTAGGGGTTGATCAACTCTGGCCTTCAAGGTCTATTTTCCTGCAGAGTTTAGCACCAACCTTGATCAAACTCTCCTGCTTATTGATCTTATGGGGACATTTTTTGGTCCCCATGAGGAAACCAACTTATGAATCATACTAAATTAAGCTTTTAGTTTTTTTTTTTTTTTTTTTTTTTTTGTTTGTTTGTTTGTTTGTTTGTTTGTTTTTGAAAACTTAAAAATGCAGGAAGTTTCCGGTAATGGGTAAGTTTAGGATTAGGGTATATTATTAATTTGTAACTTTCCTGTTGAAAGTCCCCATAAAACGCGCGCGTGTGTGTGTGTGCGTGCGTGCGTGCGTGCGTGCGTGCGTGCGTGTGTGTGTGTGTGTGTGTGTGTGTGTATTGTATGCTGTAACTAATATTATTCAGGTAAGTTACAACAGGACACAAAGAGCAAGAGTGGGGGAGATTGATTTGATGTCCCGGGTGGTGTCCTGCTTTCATTTGTTGGTTTCAGGGTTCAGATGATTCAAAAGCAGGTCAGTGGCTGCTGGGGCATGAGGTCATTAAACAAGCTGAACTCTCACACCTCTCTAAGTGATCATCTTTAAATCTTTACACATCTAATTCTTCCCTGGTTTTAGGTTTGAGCATTGAAATGTAAATAATATGTAAATAAAAAAACTGATTATATTGATAAGCATCCATTCAGACTAGTTAAATGTTCATTAGTGAAGATGTTGTAACACTCGAGTGATGATAACAGCTTTATTAAAGGATATGCATCATTGATTAAATCCGTACTGTCTCCCCAAATCTATTGTCTCAAATATGAGTTACATGCAAAACGTTTTGGTCTTGTATGGTATTTTTTAAGATAGTACTTTGTTTGTCAGTGAACCTACCAAACTTCTACCATTGATTATCTTTGACATGGTGTTTCAGTCTTTACAGACCCAGAAACCACTACTCAAACTCTCAGCCAACTGAAGGATTTCATGTAATAACTTTAAGTAAAATATCAACATTATTACATACAGTATTTAATGCTTATCAGATCATTAGCAAATTTCTGTAGTAATTAGGGCATGGGGAATCATAAATGAACACTGACAATTTTTTACAACATTTATTATATTTTGGTTAATTTTCATTTTTTAAATATACTATTGTTCATTGTTGATTCACAATGTATATTAGCTACTGTTAATATAAAAATGTGTATAGGACCTTAGAATTAAGGTAAATGTATAAATTAATCAAATAAAATGTATGTACCCTATAAGTATTGTTAAATAGCTCATGTCATGATGGTTAAAATGCATTTTGATATCGAATTTGTACCCCTTACAGTACATTTGCAGACCCCTAGGGGTCCACAGACTCCTAGTAAACCCTGGAATATAGTTTATCCAGGAAATGTGGATCTGAAAAGACTGGTATTCTGGAGAGGTTTTATAAAAAAATATATATATATAAAAAATGTATATTAATGGGTCCAAACGACTGACTGACTGAGTTCCATAGAAGAAAGTCATACAGGTATGGAAACACATGTAAATGATGAAAAGATTTTTTGGTACCCCTCTAAGTTTATCCAATAGCTCCAAGATATCATTGTTCTCTTATTTCTCTGTAGTTCAACAAACATCCACCAGAGAACAGCTTGAGTCCATGCTGAGAGAAGGCCCTGTTTTATGTTCCAATAAAAACAATTCAGCAAGCAGTGGGAGCTGATCTCACGTCAGCATTTTTATGTGAATTTTAAATGAAAAAGAGAACTACTTGACGAGGACAAAGTAAATAAATTCATTAATGAATTTTGCTTACTCGCTTGCAAACATAATACATTATTTTTTTCTCTATATAATTTTTCTCTCCATTTTTTTTGTCTCAGATACACGCAATAGCCTAACTGTTAGTCAGACTGTATGAAGTGAGTGTAGGCGGAGGTGAGAGCGTATTGTAAAGGGAAAGACGCTGCAGAAGCTCACTGTATTGTATGCAGCATGGACACATAATATTCAGTAGAGCAATACAGATTGGTTACTACGCTGCCATTTTATGTGTGGACCAAAAGCGACAAAACTCTCATTTTGATTTCACAGGGTCTTTTCTTAAGTGTGTTACAGACTGCTCATGTGCACAGTATCACCACAGTCAACCATGACAGCTGCAACGGCACAAAAAACTACATTGATCATGACATCACCAATAACCTCTAAAATGCCAGCAATCAATTTGCCTGCCCAAACAGCACTAAATATAAAACACCATAGACTAAAATGCAGAGATTTGTAGACTTTAATTATTTGACTGCTGCAAAAAAAACATTAGAACGTTTTATTTTCAATTCGAACAGAGCTTAATTACAGTCATGAGATGTCATGATTACATTAAAGGCATCTCCAGAACAGATCATCGGAATTTAACAGAGCTGAATGGGAACACTAGAGTCAACAGTTGGTGTGTATGGGAGTGTATGCCTCAAGAATAAACAGCAGCGATTATGCAAGATCCTCATGGGGAAACTGTCCAGATGTGCCTAACTTGAGACATGAGACTTTTTACTCTCTTTTCTGTCCTATAAATGTACACTTCAGTTCTGTGATATCTGGAAACTCAAAAATATAGAAGCAGTCACCCTCCTCCAGATCTTACAAATGTTAAACACTTAGTTTATGGACATCCATCCCATCCTGTTTTAATGACAAGAGTTCGGGACAGGGGTCATGAGTGTAATGGAGCACAAAGTTGCCTAAATTGTATTTGCCATTTCCATAAGGTCAGAGGTGGAACAATATGTACATGGGACTGACTAATGTCAGCCAAGTCTTTATTTCCAACTCCATCATCCTAAAGGGGTTGTTACAAACAAAATACAAACACTATTAACTCAAATTCAAGCAAGTTTTCTAAAACTGAAAACTACTATATGTAACTCCCATAAGTAACTTATAACATAAGTATCTTCTACACTGACCCTAAAACAACACATAATTATACACACACACCAAGAATGATTCCTTTATCCATACATTTCTATGGGACATTTATGACATATATATCCTCCTATTAATTTAACGGCAAAATCTTATTTGTGCCGTTTAGAATACATAATATAGAATAAATAATTGGGAATCACATAACAGGGGTTTTCAATCTTTAGAGACCCAAGAACCATCACCTAGAGACTTATCTATTCCAGAGACCCCAGAATAAAAAGAAATGGCATTAAAAATGAATTTATATGTTTTATATATTTTCCCCATGCACCCCTTGGAGTATCTTCAGGGACCCTTGACATAAACAATATTGTAAATTTATACAAATTCAAAATTATAATTTCATCTTGCAATGGAGGAAATTCTCATAGCGGACAAACAAAACCAGGTGTTCATGTGTGAGATAATGTGAAGAATAATGAATCATTGTTTGTCATTTGTTTGCTCAGGTACTGAAGTAATTAGTGTAATTATCCACATTCAAACACAAAAAGGGGGCAGGATGGCCACAGAGTGCTCGCGTGTGCAGGGTTAAATGATTTACTGAAAGAACAATGCATGGTGGGTGAAAAAGAACAGAACCAGTCATCATGAGAGATGTCAGATCGGGGAGTTTGGAGCTAAACCAACTAGTTTCAGAACAATGTGTGTTTGGGGATAAAATCCTAGTGCTTTTTTATGAGGTAAAAGGTGTAGATCATTCAATATTTGGATGATGTCAACATTTAATAAAACTTTAGAATTATTTTTACTCACTCCCGAACAGATGCAAACAGGCCCAAGGTCAGTTTATATGTGCAATATAAAAATAATAGGCTTTTTATGGGGAATATGAAATATATGATATGTACATGTTCGTTATTTATAGATGTTTAAGAGAACAGATGCTATAAAGCTGCCAAACACCCCAGCGTCAGCAAAGTTGTAATGTGTGTTTGATGTCTAACATCTGGCTCGTATCTTCACGTTTGTATAAACTCTCCTCTGTGTGTTTGAAAGATAAGGCTCGAGGAGGTCGTGGTCCTGCCAAGGCGCGAGCATTAGTGGGCGGACAGGACTAGTCACGTGATCCTTTCACCAAGTTCCCACGCAAAACACTCCTCACACATCCACGCGCGCTCGCGTTTTCGCTGCGCGCTCACGGCCCTGATCGCAACACAGTCTTGAGAGAAGAAACTGAGACTTGAGGGGAAAATAGACTCGGATGTTTCCTGGCTGAACTGATTTGTAGAGTTATTATGTTTCCTGCTGCAGCTCTGGGAATAAACTTAAGCTGAGACCGAGAAAAGTGAGTATAGCCATAGATACTCCTAACGTTACTACTAATGGACTTGTTTGGATTTGGACAGACGCAAAATGTTTGATAAAGTGCGTCTGCACAGCAGCAACTTAGTTATCTTAAAATGCAACTTGAGTGTTCGATCTTAGTGTCAGTTAAATTTCATGCTTTGTTATACTATAACGCAGCAACTGCACAATGTTAGTGCATCAAAACCTGGTGAACTGCCGACTTAGACAGCATTTCGGAGCATTAAATTGATTCGGAACGCAGACTGATTCGGAACGCGCTAATAAACCATTCGTGCGCCCCTGCTGCACCCCCCCCCCCCACCCAAAAAAAAAATATATATATATAATTGTTTTTATGCGTTCAGGCTGCGGTCGCGAGACGCGCATCAATGATGAGGGAGAATCAGGAGCTGCTTTCCTTTGCGAAAAAGTCTTTTCCTGACATAGATGGGAGGGTAGAGTTAGTTTAGTTTGTTTATTCTTATAGACACGTCATAGACATTAATGCATGTCTTAATGCAGATCAAAACAATTGTATATATTGTACGAGATATAAATTACATAAAATGTAAACAAAATAAATTCAGATGCAAAAACTTGTGTGGGGGTGCGGGGTGATTTCAGGCTATCAGGGTGAGGGGGGGGGGGGGCACTAAAGGTGTGAATTGTTCTCTGTGGGGTGCATGCAGATATGCATGACTTGTATAGGATGTCAGCTGGAGAGCAGACACACAGGTTTTGTTTGAATGCATGTTTATTTGTATGTGTGTGTACAATTGTACAATACAGACAGTCCATTTGTAATCCAATGTGCCCTGACCTTTTTGTATTCAAGCAGCAATTGTGAACACTTCTTCAAGTGGATCAGAAAAAAAATAGCCTACAGCTCCATTTTTTTTCTCCCTCTCTCTCTGAAGCAGAAGGTTGTGTGTTGTCTTTATGTATGAGCGAGGGTGAGCGTGTTGAGATGATTGCGGGCGATGAAGAGGGTGGATTACGCATCCGCCCCCCATCCAGTCTAAATGTGAAGAAGGTCTACAGTGAGAGCGCAGAAGAACTCCAGTCCCCAGAGGCTCTGAGGAGCAGCGCTATGTCACCTGACCTGAGGCAGGACTTCAACATGATGGAGCAGAGAAAGAGAGTCACACAGATTCTGCGTAGTCCAGTAAGACGTCACTCCCACACACACTCGCACCAAAGTGAGAATTTGCATGCTCTCTCTCCCTTCCCTGTGCATTTTAAAAGAAGCCCACGCTTGTGTTTGATTGCATAACAACCAACAAGTGGAGAACCGTTGCCATTAGTAACCATGCACAGATCACCAGAAATGCTGGGAATGAGTGAATTAAATAAAGAACCTGAAGTGATTTCTGTGTATCATGTTTTTGCAGTATACATTCAGGGTAGTTAGTCTAGGCTCACTTTCTGATGTCAGATGAAGCTCATCTCTTATGTGATTACAGCTTTATCTAGTTTTAATTTCCAAGTAATTTGGAGTGGTATAATCAACAAAACTGCATGATGATAATGCCCAAAACACAGTAAATTCTTGATTTTAAAATATGTCCATGATTGTTTTAAAAACAACATCATGATTTTAAGTTTAAAGGTAGCCTATATAAAGTGTAGGCCTATATATTTTTGTCCTGGAACAGGTAAGCATGTATTTTTTTTTTAAATAATGCTAATCACCTTTTTGCCTTATTAGTGAATTTTTAGTAGTACAAATGGTCCTGTGGTGTGACAAAATAATTTGTTATTAAATTAAAAAGGACTGATATTCCATGCAGTCTCTCAATTACATGAGGCCATAAAAGCTGCATGCATGATAGCCTAATTATAAAACACATAAAATGTTGTTTAAAATAGTATTAAATGAAGTATAGCATGTCTCACCGCAGGACATGTCATTGTCAACTTCCCGGAACTATTTCACAGTAAAGGCACTTATGACTGGACCTTCTGTTTACTGAACTTTCTCTTAAAGCCTGTTTTGTTGTCAGTGATTATTCATTACCATGAAATAATAAGCTATGAACAAATCAGAAATGTCCTATATTTAAGGAAAGTATTTCCACACTTAAGTCACACTTTAAATCAATTTTATTGGATACACATACCATACAAAAGTTTAGGCTTGGTAAGATTTATTTTAAGAAGACTCTCATGCTTATTTGATAAAAAATACAGTAAAAAAACAGTAATATTGTGAAATATTATAGCAATTTAAAATAGCAAAAATGGAATTTATTCCTGTGATTTTTTAGTCCATTATTCTAGTCTTCAGTGTCACATGATATGCTGATTTGGTGCTCAAGAAACATTTCTTATTATTATCAAGGTTGATTTTGATTGCTAAAAAATATTTTTGAGCACAACTTTTGATTGGTAGTTTAGAATAAACTTTTTCTTAGATCTACATCTTAGAAATACAAAGTTCTGTCATGAAACTCTAGACGGTGCAGGCTGATTGGTCCTATAATCTGCTTGTAATCACGTCATTCTCAATAGGGCACAGCTGATTGGTTCCTGCTGGATCAGTAGCCAATGAGCTTGCTGCTCAACACCTTCAAATACTAGTAGTCACAGTAGTTTCTGTAGCAGTTGCAGTGTGCTTTCAGAAACCCTCCACCTGTATAGATCTGCTATGGGTAATTCATGTATGCTATTTTGTACAGCAGCAGCATGTCTTACCTGCTCACATCAAGCGTCTTGTGTATGTATTAGCCGTAGCAAGTCCCATAGTTGCTCTGCAGCAGCAGCAATATCCATAACCATGCAAAACACTCAGAGAGTTGTCGTGACAGAATTAACTTTCTAGAATTTCTCGCAATTACATTTAACCAACTGGTCATTTTAGTCACTGTGTCAATATGTATTTAACGGACAGAATATCTATAATTTTAGAAAATGTTTTGCTTGAAAAACAAGTGTTACTTTAACATAATTGCCACATGGACATTCTTAAGTGTGGCTTAAATGTCTAAATATTTTTTTTTAAATACATTTTAGTTAATGTGTGTGTGTGTGTGTGTGTGTGTGTGTGTGTGTGTGTGTGTGTGTGTGTGTGTGTGTGTGTGTGTGTGCTGCAGGACTTTAAGGAGGAGTTGGAGTGTATGGTAAAGGAGCAGTGCTCTAAAGGCAGTAACTCCAGTGGTTTACTTGGTCACATCGCACACCTCATCATCAGCAACACACTTAGCAACACTGGAGTGTACAGTCCCAGCAGTGAGTGCACACACATAAACACTTTTATTTACACTTTATTCTTTCCCATTGAAGATTATTTGTTGTCATGGTAAACAGATGGCAGGCATATAATTTTGAAAGCACATATAATTTTTATTTTTTGTCATGTCGCTGTATTTGTGTGTTTCCAGGTGCAGGGTCAATCAGTCCGGTGAATGATCTGTGTGGGATGGAGTGGTTTAATTGTTCTAAAGCTGAGAGGCAGGGCCGCTGTAAACTCGCCTGCTTGTATCGTCTTCTGGACCTGTACGGACACACCCACTTCCCAAATACATATATAACTGTGAGTACTCACATTCATTACACACTTTTTTCCACCTCAACACACAAATTGTTTTTCAAATCTGATCTAGGACTGACTGTGCTCCCTGTTATTTTGCATGCAATAAAATTGGATGCTTTTGTTCGGACAACATTGGTTGTCATAGTGATGGCTTAAGTGTCAGAACAATGCAGAGAGAGAAGAGAATAGCAGCCATTGTGGAAAAAAATAGACGAAAAACTGTTCATTCTGCCTCTATTCTATCATGACATGTCACCGTGATGCTATAGTCATCGAACAACCAAAGCATCAGATGGATTACTGTGCTTTACACAATCATGCATATGTGCCATCTCAATCACCATTCATTTTATAGTGAACGCCGCATGTGAGTGCAAATGAGTGAATTGAGACAGCTGTAGTCACTAGTGCACTTTGTGTAGGATGCCACACTCATTTGCACCCTGAATGATATAAAATTGAAATCTTATTTGCCATTCAGAATTCATTCTGATTCACAAAGCATTTTTTTGCTGTTTATCAGTGTTGGGGAAGCTACTCTGAAACTGTGGCTTGACAAGCTACAAGCTACTCATAAGTTAAATTAGTTGAGATACAGTCAGGCTACCGTTCTGAAAAAGTAGTTAGATACACTACAAGTTATTATCAAAAAGTAGCTAGCTACATTAAAACTACTTTGAATTGTTTTTAGACATTTTATATTACAAATAACTGAATAATTGTTAATGAAGAATGCTTTAAAATATTTGGGGTTTAAAATAACGTTATGCAATACAATTATTATTTCAAAGAGTATTGTTTTATTTTGTACACTATCCAAAGACACGCACAATACACATATATATCTCAAACTGGTTGTCAAAGTGCAAAATTGCTACAAATGTAACATCAATGCAAGAACAAAATGAATGCAACATAAATTGGATACACAGGTGTAGTCGAAAATGCAGGTGAAACTCACAGCACATGTAGTGATGGAGCTCTGAGATCCGAATCATGAGCTCCTTGCATTGAACACAGTGGGCTTCGCTCTGAAACCCGCCGCAACTTATTTCGGTTATCACGGTTTTCCGTTCAATTGACAGATGCTTTGCTAAAGCAATGGCGCAAAACACGTTAGTGATCTTTTAGGTTCATTACAAAACTGTGGTGGGACAGATTAAACTATTAAGCCACCTATTAATATTAAGTCATCATAAAATAAGAAATAGACATTTTATATAGAGTGCAGTAAAGCTCTACAATTAATCAACTTAAAAAGCCTATTGTTTACCTGTATGTGCTTGAGGTCTTCAACGTAGACAACGTTTTAATTTTTGGTTTGCATAATTTACATACTATAGTGTAACCTTTATTACAGTGAAATCAACCCACTACTGTATGTCTTTTACATAATCATCAGACAATCTCTTCTCAGTGAACTGTAAAGCCACAAGATGCTTGATGAAACAATAGATGGTGGTAATGCATAATTTTAGTTTGGGATCTAATAAGAATTAGATGCTGCGGTGCTTGAATGTATTGCAGGCTCATCAAAACGCGAAACAGAATGTAGCTTTTGGTCGTGCTACGTGCTGGAAAAAGTAGTTTGCTACTGGAAAGGCTACACTGTTTTAGAAGCAACTGAGCTACTGTCAAGCTAATGAAAAATGTACTTAAGTTAGTGGTATCGCTACTTGTAGTTAGCTTCTCCCCACCACTGCTGTTTAGATAGTCAGATGTCTGAACATAGTCCGACCCTGATTTTAGCTTAATTTTTAGCCAAATGCCGCCCACTTAAAAAGGAAGAAGCCACCTGTGCTGTTTTTTACATGCTGTTTAACTGTGGAGCTTGCTGTTTAAGATAACTAGCTTACTTGCTACTAATCCCTCAATCCAATTGCACAAAAGCAGCCAATCGAATTGGAATTGGTGATTTCAAATGCATCTGAAGTTCTTGTCTTTTTCTGTGTCTAATCTTAAGGCTTTGGACTATCCTGAGCATTTATGCGTTTGATAGAAAATATACTATAATATTCTCTCTCTCTCTCTCTCTCTCTCTCTCTCTCTCTCTCTTTTACAAATTCTCTGCCATTTTGTTCTTCAGTTGCGCATCAACAAAGAGCAAGATCATATTCTTGTTCTTCCTAGAGGAATGTCATTCTCCGAGGCCACAGCAGCTAGTCTGGTACATACACCCCCACACATTTTGAACATGATTTATAAGGTTGGGAACCATGTACATTAGCAATTGAATATAAATTCAATATTGTATATAAAATAGGGAAAAATATATGGAAGAAGCTGATGAATAACGTTCATCTGTTTCTTGTACCGTGTGTTTTTCACAGGTGAAGGTGAATCTGATTGGTGAGGTGGTTGATCAAGGAGCGACTGCACTACCTGTGGATGTTTTGGGATTCAAACCACATTCTGCAGTGTATTCTGCCCGACCAGATGCCAAATGTGTTATACATACATACACACCAACTACAGCTGCAGTGAGTATACACGCAAACACACACAAATGCTCTCTCACACACACACACACACACACACACACACACACACACACACATTTGCCTTTCAGGTCTCCCACATTCGCATTAGTTTGAATGCAAGTCAATGGCACGAAAAGTGTGAAGTGTGTTAACTCTTTCCTCAAGTTATGCCCTCTACAATGAGGCAGCTATTCGTGATGTCATCAGAGGCCCTTCCCTCTGAAATTGCTGATGTTGTCACTACTGCTCTTCTTCTACTTCACATTCATTGGTTTTTAAGCTTTTTGAAAATCTACTGTAAAAAAAAAAATTATGGAAAGGATAGCTTTAGGGTAAGGTATAGGTTTGGTTTTAGCTATTATTACCACGAGTCTGTATTCATTTGATAGTATAATTTATGTTTTACTAGCTGTTATTTCATACTTCATAAGATTCAAAAGCAATATAAGATTTCATACATAAAACATAAAAAAAATTACATCAAAAGATTGTTTTATTTAATGACATCCATGCTCGTTTCTTTGCGGGAGCCGTAACTTGTTGTAGAGGCGTGGTTTGTAGTACTGCAGGACGCAGACAGACCCTTCTCCCCTTGTGGGCCCTGGCACCTTGGTTAAAAACCCCTGTCACAGACACAGTATTCACTCTGCCTGTCATATGTCCTTTCTGTGTGTCCTGCAGGTCTCTTCTATGAAATGTGGCATCTTACCCATTTCCCATGAAGCTTTGCTGCTGGGAGATGTGTCTTATTTTAGCTACCTTGGTGATTTAGCTGACGAGCAGGAGAGGATGGAACTTCAGAAAGCTCTGGGTCCCACTGCCAAGGTGACTGTCTGTGAATTCTGCCACTCGTTGGCATGACAACCCTTAGTAATTCAGTATAGTACAGCATTACTATACTATTACTATAGCTTAAGCAGGGAAAAATAGAAGGTTATAATCATTGGCACATTAAAAGATGCTTTTTTTGTTGATATTTGTTCATTTTTGTTTAGTCAATGCTAATGTTAAATTTATAGCCGTTAAATAATATTTATAGTATCATATTTATAATATTATTTTGTGCATAACTGGGATGCATTGCGGTGGATTCGCAAAACTGATGCAATTCTGCTTGTTTTTAGGTTTTGGTCCTGAGGAATCAAGGTTTTCTGGCATTTGGAGAGACGACAGAGGAAGCTTTTCACTATTTGTATCACACCCACCAAGCCTGTGAGATACAGGTACACACACACACACACACACACACACACACACACACACACACACACACACACACACACACACACACACACATACACACCCACACACACACACACAATCAAAAGGAAATGTACACACACACACACACACACACAATCAAATGGAAATGTGCATATATGTGGATAAATAAACAAATATGAAAATAAACTGAAGAAATGAATACTAAATTGAAAAGGAATATATGTACTGGATCAAAGTACACAGCAAATGGAATGGATTGACAAATCAAACTGCCAATCTTTTTTTCTTCTTCTTTTTTTTTGTTGAATCGAAGGCCCAGATAATTCCAGCTCAATTCGAACTATCAGTACCTAAATGTCAACAGACAGGCTGCGTCCGAAATCACATACTCTCTTGAGTAGGTACTTATTAAGATATTACTTCACGATCGCTAAATAAGTACGTTCCCTTTCAGTCACTCACATTCGACGTGACAACGTAATTGGGATCACTTCAGGGAGCCCTATCAACTTCGAGTGTCTACAGAACGAGCCAATGAACATTGGCGTGCGTGAAAAGCGTCACGCGCCCCGCCCCGCAGCACGGGTATAAACAGGAAGCGGGCGCACGCACTCATTGTCTTTCGCTTTGGAGTTGAGACTCTGAGTTTCTGCAGACTGCTGCAACATTGAAGACTCTATTAAAACAAAGAAGAGACTCTGTTCCAGTGCTGGTGTGACGGTGCGATCAGCAGTGGCCGCAAACTTTTTTACAGCTCACAACTGCTGTTTTCACAGCATTGCTTGTGTGTGTGTGTGTGTGTGTGTGTGTGTGTGTGTGTGTGTGTGTGTGTGTGTGTGTGTGTGTGTCAGTCTCGTGGGCATTCCTAAGAGAGTGTACCCCGATTACACCGTGGCTATCCCTGGGTGCTTCAGCACTTAAAGAGTTTATTTATTTTTTGTTATTTTCACTAAAAGAGCAAAACAAGCGTGACCCTGCGTCCTTTTCAGGATGTCATTCCGCTTGTGCGTTTCTAGGTGCGGTCGTTCGCTGGCGCCAGCAGACGGCCACAATTGTTGCCTCTCGTGTTTGGGCATTCAGCACACTGTGGCAGCTTTTGTGAATAGTTCATGTTCCCATGACTATGACAGCGCTGAGATAGAGACTTGCTTACCTCAAGGGAGGTGCAGGCCCTCGCCTATGCCCCGATCTAGCGTCTATTCTGGACCTCAGAATAGACCTACTTCAGTGCATGGACAGGGTGATCTGAGGAATACCGTGAGGGCTTCCCCGCCGAGGCAATCTCCGTGGGTCCCTCACGCCTCACAAGTGCTGCCGGCGTTGGAGCCTTCAAAGGAACGCACTGGTCCTTCTCATGGACGACCAGCCATGTCCTTTGGGGCCACACCTGACGACCAGATGTCTATCGTAGCATCAGAGGGGGAGCTTCAGTCCTCTGGAGATGAGGATTCGGCTGCGTTACCTCCTTCGGGGAGTGTAGCATTGCCCGAGTCTGATCCAGAAAGGGTGGCTATGTTTCCCGGGCCGCCAAGAAGGTCGGGCTTGCGTGGAACCCTCCACCACGTCCCGAACCTTCTCGGTTGGATCATTGGTTTCTCTGGGCGGGCCGTGCTGGTTCTCAGCGCGCCGCCCCGGTACCATTCTTTCCGGAAGTGCATGAGGAGCTAACTGGGACGTGGACGGCGCCGTATAGTGCCAGAAGCCGTCTTAGTGGCTCCTCCCTCCTTACCACCCTCGACGGCGGACCGGCAAAGGGGTATGTGGATGTCCCGCCGGTGGAGCGTGCCATTACGATGCAATTCCTCCGGGAGCTCCGTGTGGACGAAAGAACACGTGCGACACGTTCAGTCGGTCAGGCGATATCCACCTTGGTGGTCCAGGAGCGCCACCTCTGGCTCAACCTGGCGGACATGAGGGACACCGATAAATATCGGTTCCTGGATCCCCTCTCTCCCAGGTTGGGTTATTCGGCGACGCGGTTGAGAGCTTCGCCCAACAGTTCTAGGCCGCCCATAAGCAGACGGAGGCCATCCGACACATCCTGCCCTGGCAGACCGCTGCTGCTCCCACCCGGCCACAGACCCTCCGTCCGCTCGTCATCGAGGTCGACCTCCTGCGGCATCCTCCGCTCCCGCGAAGCCTCAGCAGCAGCCACCATCCAGGCCTCAGCGTGGAGCAGGCCGCAGGAAGTCGACCACGCACGTCCAGGCCGCTGCCAAACCAGGAGGCAAGCGAAGGTGCAAACGACCCTGAGACGGGTGACCCAGAGGTGGATCAAGTTGCTCTTCAGGAGATGGTGAATGTGCCGCTCCTTCCCCCGGTGGAGAGCCGGGCGGAGAATCTTTTGTTTCCTTTTCTTTGTGTTCTGCCACTGACACACTATTTCAACAAAATAGCAATTTATGAAACCTTTGGGTCCCAAGAGTGCGCTTGGCGGTCGACGACGCTATGCCTTGTCACCCTCAAGCCCAACTTTCATTGCCAGTGAGCAGCAGTGGCTGTGTCCCGGACACACTGACGCCTCCGCACACTCACTCTGCCCTTCGATGGAAGCAGGTACGTGTTGCACCACACACTCAGACCCCACTCCGGGCCGCTATGCCGCCCGAGTCGGGTCCCTGCATTCCGCCACGCTGCCCCACCCCGGGTACGTCTGTGGTGCCGTTGGTCCCGCTTGCGTGGTGTCTGGGAGCCTGGCTAGCGCTTCCCAGCCCATCTCACTGGCTCATCCTTACTATCAGACTCGGCTATGCGATTCAGTTCGCCCGGCGTCCCCCTGTGTTCAAGGGCATTCTGTTCACCCGTGTTCTGGCGGACAGTGCCCCTGTGCTCAGGGCAGAGATCGCAGTCCTACTGGCGAAGAACATGATCGAGCCTGTCCCTCCAGCCGATAAGAAGACCGGCTTCTACAGCCCGTACTTCATTGTACCCAAAAAAGGCGGTGGGTTACGACCAATCTTGGACCTGCGCGTCCTGAACCGGTCCCTTAACAAGCTGCCGTTCAAGATGCTTACGCAGAAATGCATTTTCAAATGCATCCGTGATCCATCCCCAAGATTGGTTTGCAGCGATCGACCTGAAGGACGCGTACTTTCATGTCTCGATTTTCCTTCGACACAGACAGTTTCTTCGCTTTGTGTTCGAAGGACGGTCATATCAGTACAAAGTCTTACCCTTCGGGCTGGCCCTGTCGCCCCGTGTCTTCACGAAAGTCGCGGAGGCGGCCATTGCTCCCATGTGTGAGCGTGGTGTTCGCATTCTCAACTACCTCGACGCCTGGCTTATCCTCGCCCAGTCGAGAGAGCAGTTGTGCGAACACAGGGACATGGTGCTAAGTCACCTCAGCCACCTAGGGCTTCAGGTCAACTGGGAAAAGAGCAAACTCACCTCCGGGCAGGGGATCTCTTTTCTCGGTATGGAGTTGGACTCGATCAACATGACTGCACCTCACCGAGGCCCGCGTCCAGTCAGTGTTGAACTGCGTGAGCACGCTCAGATGCAGAACAGCGGCACCACTGAAACTGTTTCAGAGGCTCCTGGGGCATATGGCATCTGCAGCTGCGGTAACGCCGCTCGGATTGCTTCATATGAGGCCGCTCCAACACTGACTCCACGATTGAGTCCCGAGATGGGCGTGGCAGAGCGGCTCGTGCCGGGTCCAAGTGCGGGGGCACTGTCGCCAAACTCTCACCTTGTGGTCGGACCCTTCGTTCGTGCGGGCAGGTGTCCCCCTAAAACAAGTGGCCAAGCACTCTGTGGTCACCACGGATGCCTCTGCCACCGCCTGGGGGGCCACGTACAACAGGCATGCAGCTTCAGGTCTGTGGCCGGGGCCTCAACTGCATTGGCACATCAACTGCCTCGAGTTGTTAGCAGTACATCTTGCACTGGGACGCTTCAAAATGCTGCTACTAGGCAAGCATGTACTGGTCCGTACGGACAGCACTGCGACCGTTGCGTACATCAACCGTCAGGGTGGTCTACGCTCCCGCCGCATGTCACAACTCGCCATCTTTGGAATCAGAAGCATCTGAGGTCGCTTCGTGCCATTTATATTCCGGGCCTGCTCAACCGTGCAGCCGACGAGCTCTCACGGCAGCGGGTGCTACCGGGAGAATGGTGACTCCATCCCCAGGTGATCCAGCTGATTTTCAGGCGCTTCGGGACCGCACAGGTTGACCTGTTTGCCACCCCGGACACGTCTCACTGTCAGTTGTTCTATTCCCTGACCGAGGGTACCCTCGGCACGGATGATCTGGCACACAGCTGGCCCCCGGGCCTATGCAAGTATGCGTTTCCCTCAGTGAGCTTTCTTGCACAGACCTTGTGCAAGGTCAGGGAGGACGAGGAGCAGGTCTTGTTAGTTGCATCGTATTGGCCCAACCGGAGCTGGTTCCCAGAACTAGTGCTCCTCGTGAGAGCCCCTCCCTGGCCCATTCCTCTGAGAGAGAACCTGCTCTCTCAGAGACGGGGCACCCTATGGCACCCGCGTCCAGACCTCTGGAAACTCCATGTCTGGTCCCTGGACGGGACGCGGAGGTTCTAGGTGACCTACCCCCAGCGGTAGTTGACACCATCACTTCCACTAGAGCCCCCTCTACGAGGCGCCTCTATGCGTTGAAGTGGAACCTATTCGTTGACTGGTGTTCTTCTCATGAGGAGAAGCCCCGAACTTGCTCGATCAGAGCTGTGCTTTCCTTCCTGCAAGATGGGTTGGAGCGAAGGCTGTCTCCCTCCACCCTTAAAGTGTATGTTGCCGCTATCGCTGCACATCACGATGCAGTTGGGGGGTAAGTCGCTGGGAAAGCACGACCTGATCGTCTGGTTCCTGAGGGGGACTTAGTCTCCTCACCCGCTCTCTATACCCTCTTGGGATTTGTCTCTGGTCCTTTTGGCTCTTCAGAGACCACCCTTTGAGCCTTTGCAACCAGCTGAGATAAAAATTCTGTCCTGTAAAACAGTACTCCTGGTTGCATTGGCCTCCATCAAGAAGGTAGGGGACCTGCATGCATTTTCGGTTGATGAATCGTGCGTGGAATTTGGCCCGGCTAACTCTCACATGATCCTGAGACCCCGGCCCGGATACGTGCCCAAGGTTCCCACCACTCCCTTCCAGGACCAGGTGGTGAACCTGCAAGCGCTGCCTTCGGAGGAGGCAGACCCAGCCCAGGCTTTTCTCTGTCCCGTCCGTGCTCTGCTCCTGTACGTGGACAGAACGCAAAGCCTCAGGACCTCAGATCAGCTCTTCGTCTGTTACGGAGGCCAGCAGAAGGGAAAGGCTGTCTCTAAGTAGAGGATGGCCCACTGGATACTGGATGCCATCGCCTTGGCTTACGAATCCCTGAGGCGATCCCATATGAGTATTCTTCCTCGACCAGCTCCCTGCGGTGAGCCCGTGTCTTTCCCTTGGCAGAGTCCGCTCTGCCGTCAATGTCTGGTGTAGCCTCCCCCTTCTCAGGCTGGAGCCACCCCAGTGACATTCCATATGTTGCACTGCCCCTTCCGGCCAGTACATATGTGTATTCTCCACATGTTACCTCCCTTCGGGCAGGATGTGGCTTCCGCAGCGTCCCTCTCCCCTGGAAAGTCTCAACGTCGTCACATTCACGTTACGTCTCCCGTTCCCTCCTTCAGGGAACGAGGGTTACATTAGTAACCGAGACGTCCTATATATATATATATATATATATATATATATATATATATATATATATATATATATATATATATATTTAGTATATGTGTGTGTAGCATGAATGTAATCCTAAATTTTGCCATGCTGTCATTATCATGTGACCCACCAGCGTAAATCACAAATCCTCAACAGAGGCCTCATCTGATTTTTGCCTACTCTTTTATGAGAACTGTAAAATTGGACATACTACTTCTGTTTTTTACCTACTATGTAGTAGGGAAGTATGCGATTTCGGATGCAGCCCAATGGAGTGGTTAGACTTTCATTCAACATCTCTGTCTTTCTGCCTTTTTTTCTCTTCAGGTTAGCGCTCTGCTATGTGCGGGTGGCGTTGATAACCTTTGCGTGTTAGACAGAGCATGTCTGAAAACAGCTCCTACGAAAAATCCCAGTGGACAAATGCCAGACGGACAGATCAGATGGAGGGTTGGAGAGGCAGAATTTGAGTCGCTTATGAGGATGTTAGATAACTTAGTGAGTGGCCTGTGAGCTAATCTATACCAGATGTGTTTGCAATGTTTAAATGTTGTTGTTTTTTATGGCATGGAGCATGTATTATTAAACATTTAACAGTAAAAAAAATGGTCCCACTTTATATTAAAGGATTAGTTCACCTTAAAATGAAAATTTTCTAATAATTTACTCACCCCAATGCCATCCAAGATATCCATGTCTTTCTTTCCTCAGTGGAATAGAAATAGTTTTTTTGAGGAAAACATTTCTAGATTTTTCTTCGAATAATGGACTTCAATGGCAACCAGCGGTTTGAAGTCCAAACCAATGCTGTTTCAAAGATCTTTGAAGTGCTTGAAACGGCTGTGCACGATCGCAGCTGAGGAAGAGAGTCTTATCTAGCGAAACGATAGGTCATTTTCAAAAAAAAATATATATATACTTTTTAACTACAATTGTTCAGATTGAGCTGATCTGCAACGCGCTGGGAACTACGCCATCACGTTGAAAGGTCACCGTGCGAAGGAGGATAGTTCAAATTGTATTGTATATTGAATGACTTATGTCTTTGTGTCATATTATTGTTTAAAATGGTCCTTACGTGTGCGTATCTTGTGTGTTTAAATATTTTAAAACCTAAACTTTTTTTTTTGACCATGACCTTTCAACGTGATGACGTAGTTCCCGGCGCGTTGCAGATCAGCTCAATCCGAACAATTGTAGTTAAAAAGTGTATATATATATATATATATTTTTTTTTTTAAATGACCTATCGTTTCGCGATAAGACTCTCTTCCTCAGCTGCGATCGTGCACAGCCGTTTCAAGCACTTCAAAGATCTTTGGAACTGCATTGATTTGGACTTCAAAACGCTGGTTGCCATTGAAGTCCATTATTCGAAGAAAAATCCAGAAATGTTTTCCTCAAAAAACGTATTCCCTCTTCCACTGAGGAAAGAAAGACATGGATAACTTGGATGGCATTGGGGTGAGTAAATTATTAGGAAATTTTCATTTTGAGGTGAACTAATCCTTTAAGTGGCTTTAACTACTATGTACTAACATTGAAATTTATAATTTGATACAATGGACTTATTGTGTACATAGATGTTTTTACATTGTGCTTATATTTTAAAAATGCCTGCATGTAATTACAGCTGTAATTAATTTATGTAATTACATTTGTAATTACACTGTTGACCCTTCCCTTACACCATAACCAACCCTTAAACCTTCCCATTTCACCACACCTGTCCCTAACCTTACCCGTATCCCACCTCAATAGCAGCAAAATTGTTTTACAATACAACATGAACACAATAAGTACATTGTACCTACTTTTCGATGTAAGTACATAGTACTTAAAGCCACTTAATATAAAGTGGGATCAAAAAAACAATAGTGCCCACTAACATGCCACCTTCTGCATTCCCAGGGTTACAGAACCGGTTACACTTACCGCCATCCCATAGTTAAAGAGAAACCTCGACATCATAACGATGTGGAGATCCCAGCAACCGTCACAGGGGTGGCACTAGAGGAAAAGGATGTCTTTCCACAGAGTCCATTGCACTTCCTGGCACAGAAGCGGGACAGAGAGAGGATACGATGGCTAAACTCTCCGAACAGCTACTTAAAGGTCAATGTACCTGAGGAGTCCATCAACGGGACCTGCAGCCCCCGGTCCAAAACTACGGTATCTTTGAATAGTATGCTAATTTACAAACATGGCCAAACACAACATGCTAATATTGAGGGTTTCATACAGTTATGCATTAGAACCAGGGCTTGACATTAACTTTTTTGCTCACTAGCCAATGTGGCCAGTGGTTTTCCAAAGTTACTAGCCACACAGCATTTTTACTAGCCACATTTTTGTTGTTGTGAAATTACCTGATTAAAGTTGACTATGCCGTGCTAAAATTTACTTGAACTAGATTTACAACCCTTTTAAATGTAAAACCACTGTACACACCCAAATCAAGACTACATAAATGTATAACAATACAGGTCATTATGATTAGCTCTGATAGGGTTGTGTGTAAAGCTCCTTTTTTTTTTAAATAAAACCATGTATTAAGATAAAGACATAACAAGTAGCTTCTTATTGCATAATAAAAGTGGTGCATGGATGTTGAAGATTAATAAAAAAGATAAAAAACTAAACTGAAAAAACCTTTAGCATTAGAAACACTGTCTGAATATTAATATTAAATTAAATATCAGAATCAGACTCAGAATTACTTTATTGAGCCCCGATGGGAAATTCTTTGTTACAAGTTGCAATGGAAAATTAGGTCAGTCTCGAAACCTCACGAAAAATGCATGCCATGGTTCGGACACCACCGGCGCAACACTGGCTGCGTGACGTGAGCATGGCGTTTCTGTTGCGTTGTAGCTGCGTGGCGTTTTCTGTGTGTTTCTGCACACCAGAAACGTGTCTGACACGGCGCTGCTGGTGACGTACAGGGAGGGCTATCTCGGGACATAGGCGCCGTTTATATATGTTTATATAAACATAATATAGCCTACTACTGATACAGCAAAGACAACGTCGGCAGTATAGACGGCAAAATAGGCTAGCCTACAGAATATTTCGTTCAGTATTGACAGGTGCAATATTTGAAAATCGATAATTATTTTATTTTTTAAATTATATTTATATCTGCATTTGTCTCAAAACCTATAGACTTTCAAACATAAAAATGTAATTTATTAATACACTCAAAAAAATGACTCTTTAAACTTACTCAATTTAATTATGGACAGTGGTTCCACACAAGCACATTATTTTTTATTAACATTAATGGAATTTGTTGAATCTATGTAAGCTCCTTGTGTTGTGACAACACAACTGAATCAGATAGAATCTATGTGAAATAGTAATGTCCAAACAAATCAACGGAATTGCTTCCCTGTAACTGATACAGACTTAACTGAACCGATAGACTTTCATCGAACCTTCGTACAAGGTTAAAAACTAGTTCAAATGTGGCCATTGTGGACATATTTTCAACATCATTTATGGTCTCATTTAGACAGAATTACTTTGACTATTGCTGTCAGATGATCTTAGTGAGAATTAACAGACGTTTAGATGTTGATGTTTCATTTGAAGTGTCACCATTGTGGTGATCAGTGTTTGCTTTAGTTGGGCTCTTGGTCCCCTTCATTTTTACTTTAGCTTTTCTTTGGCTGCTGTATCTCTGTGTTTGTATAACACAATCGATGTTGCAAAGAAAGTGAAGAATAAGAAAGATCAGGTGTTATCAGCTTCATGCTGATGTTTATGATGAAAGCTTAACAAAACATTCATCTAATGTTGTCAGACACTTTCGCATTTCTAGCCGCCACCATGTGGATCTGCAATACTGGCACCAATAGCATTTTTATGATCACTTATTTAGAGGTGGATAAAAATTATGTGCATACGATGTTCAGAGCAAACATATCATGTTGTCACACACAGACATCAAGATTTTACATATGATTCACAACAATGGTGACAATAAAAAAAAAATGGTCATGCTGCAATGCATGGTGGGTAGCTTTCATAGTTCAAAACTCATCATTGATTCCCAAGCATTTTTGTTTTGATTGTCACCGTTGTTGTGATTCATATCCAAAATCATGACGTCTGTGTCTGACTACATAATACATTTGCTCAAAACATCATGTGCACATGCTTTTTATATGTTAAAAATATTTATTATTCTATTGGCACCAATATTGCACTTCCACAAGGTTGGTAATGCCAAACATAAATAAAATTTTAAACTCAACATTTGAAACTTGATTTGTGATCATTATGTCATAATCATCATTGAGCTGATAACACCTGATCTAACTTTTTCTTGGCTTTCTCTGCCACAACAATTGTGTTATACAAACATACAGTTACAGCAGCCAATGAAAGTTTAATGTAAAATTTACAGGGACCAAGAGCCCAAGTAAAGCAAACACTGATCACCACAAGGGTGACACTTCAAATTAAACAAATATCTAAATATCTAATAATCTAAATATCTAAACTTCTGCTAATTCTCACTAAGATCATCTGACAGCAATAGTCAAAGTAATTCTGTCTAAATGAGACCATAAATGATGTTGAAAATATGTCCACAATGGCCACATTTGAACTAGTTTTTAACCTTGTACGAAGGTTCGATGAAAGTCTATCGGTTCAGTTAAGTCTGTATCAGTTACAGGGAAGCAATTCCGTTGATTTGTTTGGACATTACTATTTCACATAGATTCTATCTGATTCAGTTGTGTTGTCACAACACAAGGAGCTTACATAGATTCAACAAATTCCATTAATGTTAATAAAAAATAATGTGCTTGTGTGGAACCACTGTCCATAATTAAATTAAGTTTAAAGAGTCATTTCTTTTGAGTGACAGGTTAAGTTAATTGAATGCAATACAATAGTGTTTTGGTGGTAAAAGAAATATATGTGTGTTACTTTAACAAAACATACTTGGGTAAAAATAACAGAGCCACAAAACCATTTTTTTGAGTGTATGTGTTCGTGTCAAAATGACATATAAACATCTTTTCCTATTCTATTTTGCCTGGAAACGCTTCCAACACGCTTGCGTGTCGCCTGAAAAATTCTATTTCTGTTCTATTTCTAGCATGCACGCGTTTTCGGCACGGCTCGAGACGCGCGTGTCACGCAGGCAGTGTGCAAGCTCTAACCTGTTAACATGGGAGACGAAATAAAAACAGATGCCTTTTGAAAAGAATACAATTATTCAACCCGCCAAAGTGGCTATTAGGAGTGACTGTGTTACCCGCCACGAGCAAAATCCACCCGCCAAATGGCGGGTTGGCAGGTGTTAATGTCAAACCCTGATTAGAACTATTCATAAATTCACTTCAGCAACATAAGAAGTCATATTTCAGTGTGGTTAATCATGGATCAGTATGGAAGCATGTTTCCATCAAAGAATAAAAAATAAACAGGTCTTAGTCAGGGTGATGCCACATTTAATGTTTGACCGGAATGAAAATGAGGCCGTGAGTGATAGAAGTAAAGTGTGGATTCAAATTCAATGGATTTGTCCTGTAGTTTAACAACTTTGCCAATTGTTTAGCTGACAAAACATCTTCCCAAATAATCATTCAGTAGACAAAAACGCCAACAGCTTTGAAAGTTGTAAAATCATGTGATCTAATACATTTATATAGTAAATACCATTATAAAGACTGTAATCCATCCCTCACTGCCTTGTTTTCATCCACACAAATTCAATATGCTGTCTGGTCTGACTAAGGTCTATTGTGAGATCAATTTTAAAGTAAGAAATAATAACATAATATACACAATCACAAGAAATAGTGACAAATTTGCATTTTTTTCTTCTTTTATTACGCTAAGGGAAAATTAGCTTCCATAGATCAGAAACTTTGAAAGAAAAATGAATATATATATATTTATGTATGTGCTTAATATTCACTGTTTTCTTATTTTCTTTATCTTTTTAGTGGATGAAGTCAGAAGATTCAGGCAGCTGCAAGGACACTCCAATTAGGATTGAGGACCCCAACCAGTTTGTCCCACTTAATACTAACCCCAGTGAAGTACTGGAAAAAAGAAATAAGGTGAGTGAGTGAGAGAAAGAAAATACAGACTGAACAGACTGTGTCCACAGATTGTGTTCACTACACTAAAGCACTGCTTTGTTTGTGGTGGTTTAGATTCGAGAGCAGAACAGAGTAGATCTGATGACATCTGGACCGAAGTCTCAGCTGCTGGCAGACATCGTTATAGACAAGCCTTCTGGACCAGTGCGTAACTACACTAACACAAATACTAAATAAACAACCTTTGAAAGGGCACTAAATTACTTTTTCTTCTGTAATAGTATACTTTTGACAGACTGTTTAAAATGACACACATGAGATGACAGCATCAGGCTAGAAAAAGCTGCCTTGTCATGTGATTTCATGTTGTTTGTGTATTTTGTTAATTGCAATTTTATCTCACAATGTGACTTTACTTCCATTATACCAACAATCTTTCTTTGTTCTTCTTCTTTTCAGAATGCCTTCCTTCCTTCCTTCCTTCCTTCCATACTAACAATCTTTTTTTTTTTCATTCCTTCCTTTGTTTGTTTTTCTTCCTTCCAGCATACCAACAATCTTTATTTTTTCCCTTCCTTTCTGAATATTTTTTATTTCTTCCTTTTTTCTTTCCAGTACACCAACAATCTTTCTTTTTTCTTTCTTAATGTTTTTGATCCCTTCCTTCTATTCCAACAGTATACCAAAAATGTTCCTTCTTTCTTTCTTTCTTTCTTTCTTTCTTTCCTTCCTTCCAGTACTCATTTATTTTTTCCTTTCTCCTTCCTTTTTCTTTAGTCCTTCCTGCATACCAACAAATTCCTCCTTTCTTAATACCTTCCTTCATTCCTTCCTTCTATACCAAAAATATTTCTTTCTTTCATTACTTCCTTCAGGTTGTTAACAGATCAGGTCCTTCCTTCCTTCCTTCCTTCCTCCCTCCCTCCCTCCCTTCCTTCCTTCCTTGTGTCCCTGCAAAACATAAACAACAATTACATAACAGACACACAAGTGTCAGTCAATCCCTTTGCCATTATTATTTTCAGGCATTCATTTATGAGGATGAGGAACAGTCAGCTGTTCTACCACCCAACCCTTTCAACCAATCAGAGGCAGAGCTACAGGAATACACACAAACTGTGGAGAATAAGAGCAGCCAATCAGGTACAAGCACATTTTGCATACAGAGGGTGCTTCTCAATTCTTATTTGTGCA
Source organism: Gila orcuttii (assembly GCA_026230005.1). Classification (NCBI taxonomy): domain Eukaryota; kingdom Metazoa; phylum Chordata; class Actinopteri; order Cypriniformes; family Leuciscidae; genus Gila; species Gila orcuttii. The sequence goes on along the minus strand of JAPDVR010000013.1, from coordinate 29,436,929 downwards.
TCCTCGTTTTTCTTTCCTTGCTTCCTTTCCTCGCGTCCCAGCTCCACCCCCTGTAGGATGCGAGGGAAAGCTGCAGGGAAAGAAAACGAGGACGGAGGAATCAAATGAAAGCTTTTTTATACGTTGGAATACTTGATCACTCGAGCCCCACTTCCTTGCGTCATCAGCTGCGCTCAAAGGATTTGCCCTTATGTTGTTAATGTTTGGTTATTTAAGAAATTCATAATAAACAATAATAAAGCAAGATACCCTGTTGAAATATGTAAGGTGTGGTTTATTTTAACTGCAAAGGTAAAGCATAAATTAAAATTATTCTGACCGATGTGAAGAGGGAGGAGAATTGATAGGTGCGTCACGTTTAGTCGATAAAACTCTTCTGCAAAGGATCCACCTGTGTATCCTCGCTCATGACTCCTCTCTGGAAGCCTCCTCACTCCTCAATCCTCGCCTCGTCGCGGTGCAATTAGAGAATTGAGATGTCCTTCAAGATGGCTGAGCTCGATCGGTTTCCGGGTCATAGGATGGAGGAGCGAGGAGGGATATTGAGAAGCACCCAAAGACACAGAATGACACTATCATTCAAAGGCTTGGGGTCAGTTAGTTTTGAAAGAATTCTTTAATTCATTAAAGAATCCTGAAAAAAATGTTTCCGCTAAAATATTAAACAGCACGACTGTTTTCAGCATTAACCATCTCTATTTAGCAAGATTGTAAGGCTTTGCTTAACCTTGTTTGTTAAAATGTGTTTTCTTGACGTAAGCTCTCCAATCAGAGGCCGATGAGGAGTTCACGGATGGAGAAATGACCACATATGACGGCTCCACAGTGTCCCTGTCTATCTCACCTCTCATGAGCCCTGAAAGAGGAGGTCAATATTCTCTCATATAATCTCATGTAGTCTCGTATAAACTGTTGGCTGGGATTTTATGAGCATATTATCACACTGGTATTTGATAACCAAATTAGTTGCTGTTTTATGGTTTCCAGCTGGATGACCTCATGCTGAAAACTCTCTTCTTTTCATCCTCAGACTCTCTCTCAGCTCTACTGCAGAGCAGTGATGGCGATGACCTGACGCAGGATGATGACCTCACTCTACAGGTCACGGAGCTCAGCATCACCAAAGAGATGCAGGTCTCCATAACTACTACTGTCGCCAACAACATTTCAGTCACAAGCTCTTCTGATAGTCAGCCAAAATCACCAAAAAAGAAGAAAAAGAAATTTCGTACTCCTTCCTTCCTGCGAATGACGAAAAAGAAAGAAAGAAGAGAAAAGGAGAAAGGAAAAGACAAAGACAAAGAGAAGGAGAAAGAAAAGGAGATAGAGGAAGAAAAGGAATGCAAAAAGGACTGAGTGAACAAGTCTGTTAGACACATGTTGTGCAGTTTCAGGAGGGTCCAATAATAAATGTGATGACTAGCAGGGATATGGATATGGATATTAGCGTTAAAGCAATGACTTGTATGTATTGTTATTAAACGGTATATTTCAGAATACTTTTCTTACAGCCATAAGCCATATTAATAACTAGAGCAAAAAGTCTTAATAGCCTAAGAATATTCACCTACACTTTTATAAACTGTACATAAAAGCACACTTATACACAAAACAGAAATTCTAGTTCTGATCCACAACTATGAACGCTGAATTTGAGAAGTATCAGAAACATTTTGATGGCTCTGCATTTTGTTTGTTGATGAATTGAAGTTTTGTGCGGATATAATCAGGTGGCAGTGAATTGTATGAAAGACTGTGCATCTGGATTCCGGCATATAAGGAATATTAAAGAAATGGGAAGCTGGCTATTCAGTGTGATATGAAGCTTTTTTGATTTGCTGGTTTTATAAATGGAGAGCTGTGGTTGATAATTGTTATTCTGCTTCTAGTTTTATTGACTGATTATATACGGATTATGTTGTACTCACTATATGTTGATTATATTAAGCTATTATCACTATACTATCAAATACAACATATTTAATCAAAATCTTATGCTGTATTCGTTCATAATGATGTATTCTTGTGCTCACAAGGTATTTGTCATCCATGGTCAAATACTGCTTTTGTAATGTGCAGTGTCTCATGGTCACATGTGTAAATGTAATGTAATCGCTGTGAAATAAAAGTTTGCTGCAATTTACTATGTAGATTTTTTTTTTTTAACACAGATCTAACCTGTCATTTGGAAAACTTGAATAAAAAGTAAAATTAAAATAAACCACAAATTATTTTAAGAATGTCAAGAAATCAATGTTTATTCCTCTCAAATATGTAAATATACAAAACTGAAAAGCAAATGTAACAACAAATGGACTGCAGTAGAATGCTTATTAGACACACGTGAAGACAGCAAAACAATCTGTTAATCTGTTCAACAACACCAGTTAAATGTGTATGAGGGCGGCCAGAGCTTTCCATATACATTTGTTCAACACATCATAAAAACAATAGAGCAGTTTCCATCCTCAGCAGCTCGTGCAGAGACTCGACCTGAGAGCATGAGGAGAACCAGTAAAACTAATCAGGAGCTGTCCTTCACTGAGGACTGATGAACATCCAGAGACTCGTTCAGTACAGAACAGCTCCAACATCCACAGACTAAATACCCACTATTACTGCAAATAAAACAAGGGGGAAATGTGTTACTATATTCATATCATGTCCAATCCGATTTGTTTATGACTTCTAAGTGGGTTTCAGTTCGTTTCATTTTTTATGGTGGATGATTACAGATGGTCAGGGACACAAGGGAGATCACTGGGGCATTAGGTGCCTGACATTATACTTTGAAGTGTCATTGTACTGGGTCATGGGTTTATCTGCGATACCACATGTGCCGACGCCAACCTTTCCATTCACACTCTCTGGAGATGCAAATATACTCCTCTTCACCTGCAGAGGAAGATCATACAACAATGTAACAGGATTTTTTTTTTTTTTTTTAAAAAACAACAGCATTTAAGAGAACATTGCTAAGTTATCAGGCTTTATTCTTATATACACACCTGTCCTTTCTTATTTTTTGAATAGGCTTTATTGTTAAACTGCTGCCATTTGGACTTCTGAACTTCTCTCTCTTGCTCCAGCTCCTTCATGCGCAGCACCTTCTTCTGGGCCTTTTTCTTCTTATATTCCCTCTGTTCTGCCAGCAGCTCTTTCCTAAGAAAAAACACAAAAGGAAAGATTTGTAAAAAATAAATAAATAAAAATCTAAACTGTTGTAGTGTATAATGTCTGTGCCACTGATGAAAAATTTGTATATAAAAAGTATACATATGCACTTTTTAATACACACACACACATATATACATTATATATATATATATATATATATATATATATATATATATATATATATATATATATATATACACATACACTTGCCTGTGTGTGTATGTATATATATATATATATATATATATATATATATATATCAGAGTTTCCGCTAGAAAAAAATGGTGCCGGTCAAAGTGACCGGCAGAGGTTTCGTTTTACGGACATTTTTATGATCTGCCGGTCAAATATCGCCTCTTAATTAGTCAAGTTTAGGAAAACTGGAGGCAGTCTATGTAACTTAAAAAATGACATAATCAGGCCGTATAGAATGCAACATGTTATTATTATCTTAACTTTCAAATAGACGGAAAAAAACATGAACGTCCGATTGGTGTCAATCAACGCCAATTGTTTTGTTTTTTAATGCGGTTTCACACACATTCACTTTTTGAAACATTGAAGCACGGATGTACCTAATACAAATAAATAAAATCAGATCATTCATTTAGTTCGTTATTAAATAAGAGATCTAGCGCTAAAATCTGTTGATTTTGAAATCAAGCTGAGCGCTCGTGTCCACTGCTATCAGTTGCATGGACGACGCGCTGCGCGAGTTGCGCAATCTTCACTCGGACGCGCGTTTCAATCTATCGCCGTTGCGGAGACTCTGTTCATTCCGGTGAAATCACAGATTTCCCTGCTTGATATAGACTAACCACTGATGAACATAGGCTATTCAGTTTTGATGAGAGAAAAAAAAACTGTACCAGTGCGCGGATTAGAACCACTAGGCTATAATGAGATGTTCCTGATTCACCATCGCCTGGCCTCTGAAAAAAGCTTTTAAGGCCAGTCTGCCTGGGCCTGGACATATTTGAAACGTCTCACTCAATCGTTCGTTGTTTAGGTCTATATTACAGCCGTTTTAGGCGTGCGCTTTATTTGAAATGCAGCATGCGATGTTGTTTCATATAACTTTCAAACGGTAGAGCCTGTTCCTTTATAACATAGCCAAAGATCGGTGTATTTTTGCCTTATACATTTTAGGCTTATTCTCAAATTCAGATTGTGTTAGGGGGGCGGGATTATTAGGAAATTTTAATCGGACAATTTGACCGGAGAGATTTAATTTTGTCGGACATCTCATTTTTTTACCGGCCAATGTCCGGTAATTACCGGACAACGGAAACCCTGATATATATATATATATATATATACACACACACATTTGCCTGTGTGTGTGTGTGTATATATATATATATATATATATATATATATATATATATATATATATATATATATATATATATACACACACAGGCAAATGTGTGTGTGTGTGTGTGTAAAAATTATTTAGATTTACATATATTTAGAAATTCAATTAATAGGAATACGTATTTTAAATTAACTATTTTAAATTGTAGTATTAACAACTTTGCTCATTTACAACTTTTAAATCATATTATACCTTATAAGATATGTTACTCTGTTTAGACACTATGGGCCTGTTTACACCTGGTCACTTCATGCATTTTCTCTGAAAAGAGCAGGTGTAAATGCCCTCCGAAACGCTTTTGAGATGGATTTAAATCCGATCACTCAAACCACTTCAGGAGGTCGTTTGAGACGCATTCCAAACTAAACTGGACAAGTGTAAATACACCTGGTTATTGAAACTACATATGTAAAGTTTACTCCCAAAATGATAAAAAAATAAACGTGAGAGAGCGTGTTATAGGCTATATGACATGTTATAGCCATATATAGTAAGTCGCAGATGCTCAACACACAATCATCTTCATTAAAAGTGAGACTAAATGATCTTACCAGTGCTGATGCCGCTCTCTCTCCTATTGCGGCCTGATCTTGAAATTAGCTGATGATAAATAAAATGCAGCTCATATATGTTGCTTTTGTTGACGTGATCTCCGTTAAATTTGCATATAGAGCGGGAATATAAGATCGGATTTATATTCGTTTTGCGGAGACATATTTACGAGGCCAAGAGTAAATGGAAAACGTATTAACAAATCCAGAGTTGTAAAGTCCAGCTTCAGAAAGTAAAAGTCCTCCTCAATATTTTGTTCCAATCACCTGGATTTGCTAATTAGCAGTTTTTCAGCCAGGAGATCAGCTGAGCTCATGGGTGGAATAAAAAAATGCCAGGACTTTTACTTTCTGACCCCTGGACTTTACACCTCTGAACAAATTAGATAGTAACAAATTAACAAATCGGAAAGTAAAAACACATGAAGTGACCAGGTGTAAACAGGTCCTATGTTAAAACAGATCTGAAAGTTATGTGCATGTCTACTTACTTGGATTTGGGCTTTCCGTCCTTCTCTTCCCTGCTCCTGCCCTCCTCCACTTCTTTGAGCACATGAAGTGGCAACACCTCTGCGTTGCCGTAGCCAGCGAAGGTGATGGCTGCCGTGCCATTCTCGCTGTCAATCTCTTCAATTTCCGCCTCATACAACCTGCCAATCACACAGCACTGTAAGCAGGTGAGTACGGATATATACACGAATCCCTCTTCCAAATGTAGCCGAACACAATCCCTATATACCTCCCAGCACTGTGTTGGTGTGTGATACTCACTGTCCGTCCTGGCTCCAGGTGGCCATGCAATGGTCTCCGACCCTCCAGCTGTGAGTTGGAGCGACTGTCTCTGAGCTTTTGGTACTGGTCGTACCCTCCACAGGCTGTGATGTCAACAGGTCTTTAGTCAACTCAATCACCTCCTATAGTGACACATAACAGTAATGTTTTGATGAACATACTTGCATAAAAAGGCACTTTCTTGTCAGAGGCTATCAAGTGTCAACCAAAGTGACAAAAACTGGACTCCTGAAAAACATAGCAGACTGCTGAAAGACTCTGGTCTCATCAATGCAAACACATACAAAAAAAAAAAAGCAAAAGATAATTGTGCCCCAAACCTGGAGATCCTTCTGCAGTTTACGCAGATCTTCATTATCTGGATCTGTAGAGAGTGCCGCCTCCACCTGCTGCAGCTGAGCTTTATAATTGCTCAACTGCTTTACCAACTCTTCAGACATCTGAAAAATTAAATAACATATTTTTCAATAAAAGAGTGAAAACACACACACCCTTGCCTTACATATAAACATCAAATTTAAGTTCTCTAGAACAGGAATCCCAAATATTTATCTGAATCCGACCTAAAACTATTTTTTGATCTACTCCCTTAGATTTACAACAATGTTAACTTTTCAACTATAATGACATTTTTCAACATGTTGGCATGTTTATTTGTTAACTATTTAGTCATTTTCCTACTTAACGTTACGTATCCCATTTAAGGATGCAAATATATTTATCAATTTGATCGTTTTAATTGTAAATGCTTACATATTTAATACAGTATTAGCATTCATTCACACCGTGTCTCACAAAGCCTTGTTTTGATTCAGTTAAACAATACAAAAGCGATGTGGGAGTCATAAATAGAACGCAAGGCCACACGCTCGGCAGAAGACATGTTTATATCTATAAACACAGTATAACGTTACTCGAATCATCCTTTGCTATGCGTCTTACCTTTAAATATTCCCAATACAACAATTATATGAAAAAGTGTTTAATCAATGTGTTAAGTGTCCCATGTACGATGTTATTTTCGTGAAAAAGACGGCCGTTCCTTCTACGTTTGTATCTCTTAGTGGTATCGTTTTTTTTCGACCTTTTCCCGGATGTGACGCCACAATCTCGCGTGATGAAACTGTTGTCGCGATGTTGTCGCGCCATCCTGTGGCAGAGATGTATGTAAAATTAAATAAAACTAACTACTGAAACAACAGACTTCTTTCGTTTTTGAAATACAGTTTGATTTTGAATCGTATTTAATGTACTTTAGGCTTTCATAGCTAGTGAAAATAAGTAGTTCCGCACTCTAGGAGGAAAAACGCCGTAAAATGTAAATGAATGAGATATTTACAACAGCAAAGCAGACTACTTACATAAAATGTAGGTAAATATCAGTTGCCACTCTATAAAATCTCTAGTTTTCAACTTTTCACTGTAGTGGAAAAGCATAATAGGCCTATAATGGAATGCAATACAGAGATGATTGAGCTAAAGTATCCTATTCGATGCTTACATTTTAAATGTTTATTATTATTATTTTATGTATGGATAATCAAGAAAACCTATATGCTGCTTACGTAAGTTCGTCCTGAAATAGAACTAACTTTAGGCTATTTGTCGTTTTGCAACGTTCTGCATAATAAGGACTTACTAAAACTGTAATAAAACTGTCAGTTCGTAATATGACCATAGGCTACCACATTTTATTTAATGTCCAACAAAGGCAAGTCAAAGTTGCTGCCTGCCTGTGATTGTGAATGTAGCCTATGTTTGCAAATAAAGGCTCGACGCACCTCTTCAAGGCATCTACATTAGATATCGCACTGACTTTACAAAAACAAACATATGCACTACAAAATATGTGCAAAATGTAGTACTACTTTACATCGTTTTGTAATTGGTTTGGTTTAACGACTACTCAGCAGAGGTAGGCTACAAGTTAACTCCAACTCCAGAATTAATGAGTGCTGACTCAAATTGGTCAACTTATGTATTACAACCATACAACGGACTAAAAACTGAACTCATCAAAGTTACATTATATACACTGTCACTGATTACTGCTTTTAATTTTTTTTACTCCGAATTTGACTAGTCTTGTATGTATCAGTAACCGAAAAGAAAACCTTTATTATAACAATAAACAGAAATCAGTATGTTTTCTTGTATTGTAACAACACTCAACCATAGACTGTAAAAAAAAACATTTGGTGTAGCGTAGCTCGTGTAAGTTAGCGTGTTCGCTACTAGTCTTTTTTTTACAGTCTATGATTCGCGCCAAAGTTATATCGCTCGACTCACGTAGGTTGAGATGATTGGTCTAACGTCTGACCAATCAGAGCGCGGTGCCTGTCTGTAAACAAAAGATTTCGTCGGTGTTTTCCCGTATGTTTCTAAAGGCGAGCAACCTTTATAGTTTGGTCCACAAACAAACAAACAAAATTTAGGACACAGACATTTAGAAGCAAAATTACAAGGAACAGCAATGTCAACGCAAAAACTTATAACTCAGGAGGAAAGTCTGCACGGTAAGTTGTACAATTTGGCTCACTCGATTAAACAACGTAGTCTACATCGACAGCTAATGAAAACAATAAGGTTATTAATAGTAACAGTAAATTGTAGTAACAGTAAATTATTTATTCACATTCCTGGGTTTAATACCAATGTTCATCATGTTTTTCTTTTACAAATCTGTAACAATAAAGAGATTGCAGTCAATGATTTGTGTTCAAATCCGGTCATACTGCCAAGTCAGCAACTGCTTGTTTGCTAAAAACAAACATTTGTTCTATTTTTGTTAGTACACATATTTGATAACGGACAAGAGGCATTTGCAATGACCCAATTTTATACTGATCATGTTGGTATTCATTTACTAACATCCAAAAATGTTCATGGTTACACATTTGGAGTTTGAACCCTTTTTGGTTCAGTTTCTGTTTGATCAAGTGTAGTAAAGCATGAGTGTTTTTTGTAAAATGTATGAGAAAGACCAAAGCAAACATTAAGCACTTCTAAAAAGAAGAAACTGCTTTCAGTAATCATTTCTAAATACATTTATGTACTTTTCTCCACCAGACTCATGGGTGGAGCTCCACTTTGATTCATGTAGTGAACACAGTGAGGACACACCATCCCTGTCTGATATCACAGACCTGGAAAAAATGCTTCTGGAAGCACAGCGGGAATCCAGCAGTAGTTCACGGACAAGCTCTCACTGCAGCAGGTGTGTACAAGCCACTTCAAGAGATCTGTGTACAGGCAAGACAAGGACTTGTATGATTATTCTAACCACAGTGGTTGTTATTTATTTGCTCCTAGTCCTCGACATGTCCAGACACCTCCACTCATCAGTGCAGCCTCCTGCAACACACAGCCTCCTTCAACACACGCCAATGCACAGGTAAAAAAAATTGACTTTATTGCATAAGCTTGCATTTAATAAGATATTTTTAAAAAAAAATCACACAACTTTGTAAGACTGGAGGAACTGGAAGAGAGAGCATAATTACATACAGTATTACAACTAATGGCGCTTTTCCACTACACAGTACCAGCTCGACTCGACTCGCGTTTGTTTGGTTGTACCTGTACCTGCTTTCGGGTACTTTTTTCGTATCACCTCCGGCGAGGTTCTGAGCGAGCTGAGGCGATACTAAAATGTGACGTGAAAACACTGCAGGCTGCTAATTGGTCAGAGAGAATCGTCACTATTCACTGCGTCATCATTGCACGCACCAGACGGAGCTGGTTTTTTTTCAGCAGTGTTTCGTTTTGCTGCCCTCAGCCTCTCCTGAAACAACGTTTGTATTCTTGCTGTGAGAAACAGCCACATCCTGAGGATCAAAAACAGCATACACTCGATTTCCTCCATTGTCCTGTGTGTGTGTGGGTAGCGGGTGTGTGTCGCATAGAAGATTAGATTACGTCACGGCAGTTTCCTGTGGCGTCGCTATGACGACCAGGTACTATTGTGGAGGTACTATCTGTAATGGAAAACGGAGCGAAAAGCGAGCCGAGTCGAGTTGAGCTGGTACTGGTAATGGAAAAGCGCTTTTATAGTCAGCAACAGTGGGTTTAAGTGGTACAAATTTTGCATTAATTACTTATCATGCCTTGCCATACATGTAAAATCATGAATTTGTTCTTGGAGCAACCTCTATTTTTCAATAAGGTTCCAATATGATATATACATGCAGGTTTTTTAGAGGTCTCACAACCAGACCCCGCTGCAATATGGGCATATGGAGATCTAATTTAACCGACAAATTTATGCTGATTCTTGTAGCACCACTAAACATGCTATGTTTTGACTGCATTACAGACTTGCAGAACGTACATGACTAGACTAGACATTAGTGGTAGTGAAATTGCCAAAGATCTTTCACCTGCTCTTTCACTTCCAGGGGGAAGTTGTACCAGAGAGCAAACAGGAAGTTGAGACAAGGATCTGTGACTGGTCCAGTCGGCCAGAGAATGTACCACCACCAGCACTGATTATTAAACGGCCAAAGCGGAACAGATTGTGCAGCAGAAACTCAGAAAAAAACGACAAAGAAATGAACACAAACTTGCTGAAGTTACTGTTACCCTCTCTAGTTTTGACACACATCCTCATGCTTGGGTTGGGGTAAGACACTTATGAATTTACAAAGTCTGACTTTTTGCTTGCTGCTCTTTTGTTCACTGTTTGACTATTTTTAATCTCTCTCTCTGCAGGATCTGTATTGGACGGCGCCTCTCCACTCAATGCTCTGTTATCTGAGTCATAGCAGATGAATGCGTGTGTATGTTGTGTGTCAGTGTCACTCTGGGATAGTCTCTAGAAAGATCCCGACAGCCTTTTGCTGGAACACTTTTGTTTTCCTCCAGAAGAAATGCAGGACTATGTAAGAGGACACTGTAAAAATAAGATGAGAGACAGAAACTCTCAGCATTGTTTTTTCTTTCGTTCTCCTGCGGGGATTTTGGCACAGAATTAATAAAGATGAATCCAGTTGTGTATGGATATCAGGAAAATGCCTAATAGATTTCAGCGTTTTGCTTGAAATTAAAAATATTTGTTAAATGCATCAGCATGAATATTGTTTTACTGACCAGGTCACATTGTAGTCCTTCAGCTGACCTGATTTTTTACAGCATTCCGAATCATTATTTTTAAAAATGCAAATGTATGTTTGAGAGAAAATTCAGAGCCATATAAATGCATATTCTGACATATATTCGAATGTGACATGCTATGGAAAAGTAATAAACCGTACTGCAAAAATTATAATCATCTTTAAATTTATTAAAAAAATACCAGGTAAATAAAAATACTTAATTTATTATCGATATTCAGTGAGCTTTAATGTTTTACTCATTGGTAGTATAAGCAAACATTTTCAGGTACAGGTACAAAAAATATTAACAGTGTTTCACTTACTCCCAAACTCCTCTAGAATCATCTTATATTTTGCACTGGCATTTCTGGGACATCAGGTGGCGGTATGATCCTGTTTTTATCTGTGACTTTCAGTCTGCTTGATTCTAGTTTGGAACTAGCTTTCTCTAAAATGTACCAAACTAACGTAATTAATTCAAACAACAAATCAATGACTGACAATTGTTGGCAACAACGGTTTCCATTATAAGCAAACCGTATTTTGTTACTGAAGTATCTTTGTAACTGAAGTACTCCAAAAAATGGATAACTGTACATATTCAGCATAACAATACAATCTGAAATATATAATTAAACGTAACTAAAGAAGAAACTGCTTACTGAGAAACCATCACAACTATTTTAATTATCAAATGACATGGCCTACAGAATAAGTAATTGTGTGACAGCATGGACTTGGAAATGGCCTTTTAGAGCTACAGTACTGCAACCCTTGATTAAATTATTTTGGGAATATTATATAGAACTGTTTCTATTTCCACTCATCTCTTGCTGTTTTCTTTTTATGCTTTCCTTTTCACTTAGGCCTATTTATTTTTATTTGACCAAAGCCTTTTTGTTTTGGAGGGAGAAAAAAGAGTAATAATGAAATTGAGGACTTGATGATTTGACATTATGAATAGCATGAGGTTTCATTAATGCCTCTCTTATGTGTGAATATTTAAATATATATATATTGAAAAATATATTTAAAAAACGAATTAATTATGCTATTTCTACATACAAAATTAGTCACTCTTCAGCATCAAACTATTATTAAACTCATGATGTTCGAACGTGTATTTGGATTATTTATTCATTATGAAGATTTATTTGTATTAATACTTGAAAATCACATTTTGAATATAGGCTATCTGAGTTATGGATGGTTTAATTAACCTTTAATGCAAACAAAAATTACAGATATATATAGTGATATATAGTAGGCTATAGCCGACATGGATGATTTTTAATGGAATATATATATATTTTTTAAATGGCATATAATTTAAAAAAAATCATCCATGATCATCAGCAGCAGGTGAAGAATGAAAGAGCTCATTCCACGTAATCATTGATAGCGATCCGGCAGCGCGCGCTGCACGGTTTCCAACTTCCAAAGTGCTTTACAGCGTGACTGTTTTACGTCTCTGTGCGTCACAGCCACGCCCATACAACACATTATTACACCTGACCTAACCAACCCATATTCTTCTCATGCGGTTTGGGTTGTCTACGGACGGCAGTCCTGAGGGAGAAGGAACTTTGTTGACAGCTGTTCTCTTGCATCCCTGTGCACTGGGAGTGATGAAGCAGGAGGCCAGGTCTGCTCTGGGCTCAGCTCTCCTCGGGCTGGCAGAGGGTAACCTTTCTGCTCAGAGGTAAGCAGGTGCATCCCATTATCTTCTTTCCATTTCTTATTCCAGTCAACTTTAATGTCGTTTTTTTTTATGTGTAAGATGGATAAAGCTAGCGTACAGCATTCGTAAGCATAATTATGGAAAAAATTTAATTAAGCTACTTATTTATTTCATTTTATAAAATCCCACTTTATATTAGGTGTCTTTAACTACTATGTACTTAAGTTACAAAAAATGTTAGGTATAATATACTTACTGTTTTCATGTTCTTTTGCTGCTAATGAGGTGGGATAGCTATACTTAAGGTTAGGGACAGGTTTGGTATGAGTAGGTTGAATGGTATGCATGTAATTACTGCAATTAATTTACAAATGTAATTGCATGCAGGAATTATTAAAAATATATTAAAAAGTTAATTGTATCAAATTATTATTTTATATTTAATAATATCTGCAAGTCATTTATAACAGTAATTAATTAATTACATATATAATTACACTGTTGACCCTTGCTTTACCACTTAACCCACCCTTAAACCTACCCATAAACTAAACCTGTCCCTTACCCGTATCCTCAATAGCAGCAAAGGTGTTTTTCAACACAACATGAACAACACAATAAGCACAATGTACCTAACATTGTTTTTTTGTTGATGTAAGTACATAGTAGTTAAAGGCACCTAATATAAAGTATACCTAATTTGCTATACATAATTTGCTTTAATGGCAGCAGCAGTCAAGTACTTTATTTTAAACTGCAAATAACTGCTCTTTTTCCAACAGAGGTGTTGGTCTTGCCCGGGCGCACTTTGAGAAACAGCCGCCCGCCAACCTGCGCAAGTCAAACTTCTTTCACTTCGTGTTGGCTTTATATGACAGTCAAGGTCAGTCTGTGGAGACTGAGCACACTGCATTTGTGGACTTTGTTGAAAAGGAGAAGGTGAGGAGCAGAAGTGGACAGTAACAAAGTACATTTACTTGAGTACTGTACTTTGAGTATTATTTTTTTCTGGAAACTTTTTACTTTAACTTCACTACATTTGAAAGACAAATATCGTACTTTTTTCTCCACTACATTTCTGTCAAGGTCCTTGAGTAGAAAGTAGTAACGTCAGTCAGGGGATGATTTTGGTTGCAGGGGTTGCATTTTGGTTGCAAATCGGGTTGACGTACGAATAGACGTTGGATTTTGGTTGGAAATGAAAGTCGGGTTGACGTCAGATACACAATACAACGTCTGTCCAACGTTGGAGATTGACGTCAATCTGATGTTGGACTCTGACATCAACCTGTTTTTCATTTACAACGTTGGGTTTGGTCTTCTAAATGTGAATTTTGTCATTGTTTTGGAGCAGACTAGCTTATAGATAACAATAAGGCTAACACATTCATACTAAAAGCCAAACAACGTTTCGTAGATACTTTAAATAGGGCACTATTTGAGGGAACAGCCATTTGGGTGTCCAAAATCATTGTGGACGTTATTGAGTGCATTTATTCCATTTCACATTCAATCCCACTACTGGAATTGTGTTCTAGAAATAAATTTGATATTGATGAGGGTATAGGGGTGATTAACGTGAATATTATTTCTAGTCTTCTCGACTAGATGTCATCCTTTTTTTTTTTTTTGCATGTAAGACAAAGTATATATTTGGTTTTTTTCTGTTTTTATTTAGGAGCCAGTAAGTGAAAAAACAAACAATGGAATCCATTACAAACTCCAGTTACTGTTCAACAATGGTGAGTAATGCCTGCAATAGTCTACTATTACTATAGAAATACACTTACTTTGAACTGTCATTTGTATGTCGTTTTTGTACTGATGTTGTGCTATTAATTTTCCTGTCATTTAGGTGTCAGAACAGAACAAGATCTGTACATCCGTTTGATAGACTCTGTGACCAAACAGGTAAAACAATTTCGGCACTTTCATATTATTTGCAAGAATGTGGTATGCATCTTAGCATTGAAAGTTCGCTTCAGTCCAGATTAAATGTTTTTAAAAAACGTGCTTTGCCCACAGAGCTAAGATGATATTTGAAATACTCATAGATATTATCATGATACGTTTTATATATTTTATTATGCATAACATTAACCTGCCATTTGCCTACATTACCTCTACTATGTCAGGCAATTATGTTTGAAGGTCAAGATAAAAACCCTGAAATGCGTCGTGTTCTTCTCACTCATGAGACAATGTGCAGGTAACTTTTGTCAATCTGCACTATTACACACTAATAGACACAATCCCATGCATGCTGCAAACAAACACATATACTCATAAAATATTCTTTAAAATTTAGTGTTTGTTTGCTTTAATTGAACTATGCTGGTAACTTTTTAAAAAGTTGATGCAGTGATAATTGTGTGTGTCTTTATATGTGAATATTTCAGCCGATGTTGTGATAAGAAAAGTTGTGGAAACAGGAATGAAACGCCTTCAGACCCCGTCATTATTGACAGGTAGGACAATCAGTTACATTGTATAACATTTTAATTGAGCAATGACATGTATATACTGTAATATGTGTAAGAGAAAAATAAGGGAGGGAAAAAGTTGATTGTTTAATGAGCTATTAATTCCAGGAATTTGGATTTATCAGCATTGCGGATAAAATCAGACAGACAGTTTGTACTCTACATCATTCTCTCAGTGATTCTTTTTCTCCATTCCTTGATCCACTCATACTGTACCTTCACATGTTTGCAGAGGAAATGTGTTAGTCTTGCCATCCAAATTATGCCCTTTTCTTTTTATTTTATATTTAGGTTCTTCTTGAAATTTTTTCTCAAATGTAATCAAAATTGCCTGAAGAACGCAGGGAACCCACGAGACACACGTCGTTTCCAGGTACACACAAAAAGTTCAATAATCACATTACTGATGTCCTTTATGTGTCTGATAGTAGATTGGTAACACTTTACAATAATACTAACATGAACTAACAATGTGCAATATATTTTTACTGCATTTATTAACCTTTGTTACTGTTAGCTAATAAAATGTTAGATCAGTGCATTAACTAATGTCAACATACTTTTGATCTTAAAAATGTATTAGTAATTGTTGAGATTAACATTTACTAAGATGAAAAGTATTGTTTTCATCTTAAAAGTATTAAAAGTATGGTTCATTGTAAGTTCACATTAACTAATGTTGCTGTTAACAAATTAAACATTATTGTAAAGTGTAACCAAAAAATTGAATTAACATGTTGGTTTTTTTAATAAAAAATAGACTGTCACTTATAGTCCTGGATCACACTTTAGATTAAAACCACAATGGTAAAAAATATAAATGTAGCTTGCATTAATTTAATTAATTAAAAAATGTAGGAAATGTATTTAACCATCCTTGTCCAACATCAAAATATTATTTTGTGTGCTACATTTCCTGTACTACACTAAAATGTACTGTGCATTGCAGGTGCTGGTCTCGACCACAGCCTCCGTTAAGCCTCCGCACATTCTAGCCATTTCTGATAACATATTTGTCCATAACAATTCTAAGCATGGCAGAAGACGATTTGAGTTAATTGAAGGTACAGTAATCACAAACATATCTGCAACTTTTTGTATAATTACACCAAAAGAACAGTGTTGGTGCTGGATCATTGAAAGAGAGAGAGTGTGAAATTGGAAATACAGTTAATCAGTACAGTTAAGAACCGATAACTGTTTCTTGTTTTGTTTTGTTAGGAGTTCCTGCACTTGCCTTCCATACTATATTGTAGCAAAATACTCTAATTATAGCAAAACTTATTCAGCGGCACCTCTACACCGTTATTGAATCGACAGCGCGACACATAAGGTGTGACAAGTGTAGTCTGATTCCCGAAAGAATGACTCTTATGAACCAGTTCTGAAACATACACAGTGACCAGTGTATTTTGATTACATAATGAATCGGTTCTGAATCAAACCCACACCTAACTATGCAATTCAAATCAGTGTAGTTACTGACTGTTTGTTCATATGACAATGTGTAGTTAAATATTCAGTATAGTAGAAGAAATGCTACCAAATATTTGGTTTGTTTAGTATTTGTTGTTTAATATAGGCCTGTTGTTTCAAATAGTTAAGACCAAGTATTGAATTGCATTTATGCTGACTCTGAGAAAACATTAAACGTTTTTATACACCTTTACATAAAAAAAACCTATATATTTATTGTAATTATTTACACTCTGTATCTGTAATGTGCAATACTGTTATTCAGTGTGTGTGTGTGTGTGTGTGTGTGTGTGTGTGTGTGTGTGTGTGTGTGTGTGTGTGTGTGTGTGTGTGTGTGTGTGTGTGTGTGTGTGTGTGTGTGTGTGTGTGTGTGTGTAGCAGAGATCCCCTGCATCAAGGCCATCAGTCCGAGTGAAGGTTGGACTTCAGGTGGAGCCTCAGTGATTATTATTGGAGATCAGTTCTTCGATGGTCTACAAGTGGTTTTCGGAACAATGCTGGTCTGGAGTGAGGTGTGTAACAGTCTCAAGCTCTGTTCCCAATCAAATAATTACTATAAATAGTTTGTTTTGTTTCATCTTTAGCCTCATCATTCCATCATTTTTTTTTTCCTTGGACAAATCTAATCTTTGCAAATTTTGCAAGGTGTGAAATACATTTTTCACATGAATTTGATGGTGAAGTGAAGTTAATAAGAATTTCTATACTTCCTGATGACTTTTTCTGTTTTGTGACAGGTCATCACACCACATGCGATTCGTGTGCAGACTCCACCTCGTCACATACCTGGTGTTGTGGAAGTTACACTGTCCTACAGATCCAACCGGTTCTGCAGGGGACCTCCAGGACGTTTTGTTTACACTGGTGAGAATTATGAGTTTGCGAGAATAAAAAAAAAAAAAAAACGTCACAATTTACTGTAACTGTAGTTACCGTATGTGAAAACGTATTATGTTACATATTGCCTTTTGGGACTTTTAGAGATTCTCATTTGTTTTGTTGCTGGCAGATGCATTAGAGTTTAACTGAGAAATTTGTTTCTCTGTTTAAGCTTTAAATGAGCCAACCATTGACTACGGGTTCCAGCGGCTGCAGAAGGTCATTTCTCATCATCCTGGTGATGTGGAAAAACTTCCAAAAGTGAGCCAGAAATACTAAGTGGACTTCCCATTTTTTAATTTACATTTGATTTCTTCACAAATTCTGTTTTAACTATTCTAGGTTCTGCTTTAAGTGTTTAATTAAAATGTAAAGGGATCATTTCCCAAAAATGAATATTCTATCATTTACGCACCCTCAAGTTGTTCCAAACTTGTTAAAAACACAAAGGAAGATATTTTGAATCAGAATTTACATTTGTGGGTGAACTATCCCTTTAAGTCATAAAAAAGCATGTCTAATCACCAACTGAACTCTCCAAATGGAGAAATGATTCTGTGCTCACTGTTTTATTTGACTCTTGGAAATGCACAAATAGCTGTATTTATTTTATTTTATTTTATTTTATTTTTGATTGACAGGAGGTCTTACTGAAGAGAGCAGCTGATCTCATTGAGACGTTTTACGGAATGCCTCACAACAACCAGGTGAACAGCATTTTTGATATCAACATTTAATTTTTTTTACTCAGGCTTGCTACCCAAATAAACAAAGGCTTGCCACCCAAATAAACAATCTCGATTAGTAAAAAGAAAATATATTGTCAGAGAGTGCGTCAGAAATACTATGGGTGCATATTAAAAAAACATATTTTTTTAATATCTGCTATTGTTGCCCTGCAAATAAAGGCTTTTTAAATACTAAAATCTATGCGAGTGCCTGGATGTGGACTTGTGACTCTTGTGACGTTAAGAAGGATCCACTTATAATTGTAAACATTATGGATTGCTGCTGAAATCCAGAGTGGGAAGTGATGTCATTTCTGTGCTTCTATATGTGCCTGACAATAGGAGATGATTCTGAAGCGCGCGTCCGACATAGCAGAGGCACTCCATGGGACCCCACGAAACCCATCCCACACAAATTCACACAGGATAATGGGTGTAAACTCTTTTAATGGACAGTTAACTGCGAACACAGAGGTTTCACAGGATGTTGAACGAGGTATGCAGTATGTGTGCATGTGAGTATGGTACATATGCCACACAACAGTGTTTTAATAAATGAATGTCTCTTTCAGTGGGATTCAGTCGGAGTTCAAACACTGGCTTTGTTTTAGGCAGCACATCCCAACAGTCTGATTTCACTAATATCAACACGTGCGCACACGCACATTCGCACCTTCACTCCAACATGCCAAGGCACTCACACTCAAACACACACCCATCCATGGCCGGGCACACACAAACACACGGACGCCAAACTTCCTCTGTGCCAAACTTCTCCATGGCTGCCACACAAGCATTCTTAGATAGTCCCACAGAGGACACACAACACTACATCGGTAAGAACACGTCTTTCTCTTCTATCAACTGCCGAACCTCAAGACTTTTTTAGACTATTTTCTATTTTCTTTTGTTTTCCAAAAAAGCCAACATTCAAAATGTATCTTAACAAATTTTGCTTTTTGAATTTTGCTTACTTTTCTACTTCTGCTTTTCATGACATTATTAAACTGAATCATGATCAAATTGCATATGTAATGATCATAAGCAATTATTTACACTCCTGAAGACAAATATATATTTTGGTGGATTCAGATGTTTATTTAATCCTTCCTTGTCTTCTTTCTCTTTCTTGTGGTTCTACAGTGAAGCAAAAAAGTGCATTTGCTCCAGTTCTGAAGATGCAGTCTTCAACAGCAAGTTCAAGTCTTCCCATTTGCACAGTGAGAGCACAACACACATATATACACACAACTCCTCTCTCCTGCTCTTCTCGTCCACCTCTACATTGTCCTTTTATTTACTGCATATATATCAGCTATATACACTACACTTCGCACTCCCAGTGTGTTCCCTCAACACACTGCCTTAAGGAGTGTGAAGTGTGAAGTGCATACACACATATAAATTTGTGGAGTGTGAACATTTGACAGACTCATGTCTATTCTCTGTTTGTCTTTTACAGCCTTGCATGGACTAGTGACACCAGTCGCTCTCTCACATGGACAAACTCAGAAGTGAAGGAATCTCTTTGTGGCGGGGGAACAACAACATCTATTTTGCATTTTGAATGTTTTCTCAGTGCAAGCAATACAAAAACAAGAAACTATATGTTAAATCGTGTTGGTTGGTAATAAAGCATTTTTTTTTTTGTTCTGTGTCTAAACAATATGCACCTCTCTATTATTAGTGTGTTTGTATTATGTGTGGCCAAGACATTCAATATTTACTTGACATATATTTATTTGATATAATAATGTGAGATATTATTTCAATTGAAAAGAACTGTTTTTGTAATTTATTCCTGTGATGGCAAGGCTGTTTTATTCCTGTGATTTTCAGCATCATTACTCCAGTCTTCGGTGTCACATGATCCTTCAGTAATAATTCTAATATGCTGATTTGGTTGGTGCTCAAAACATCTATGTTGAAAATTATTGTGCTGCTTAATATTTTTGTGGAACAAGTGGTGTGTTTTACACATTTTGTAAATTTTTTGTCCTTGTTGGAAAAAAAAAGTGTGACCACAAACCTTTGAACGGTAGTGTATGAGGAAATGTTTTTCCATCACTCTGTATATACCAATATATAAGACATTTTCTTACACTTAAACCTAGATTTTACAACAACATTTGTCTTCAAAAAACTATTTACTATTTAAGGGAAAGAAAATGGTAAAACCACTGGACATAGATTCGTACTGGACTAACTGATAACAATGACAATAGTTATTTTCTAATGAAGATTCATTGAAGCCCAGGTTCCATATGGCCCCTCTCTCGACAAATCTATTCTTCATGTCTCATTAAATGATAATTTTGTTAAGAATCGTGTTATGGGAGGCAGCTCTGCTTATTTTCTGTAAGATACTTCACTGAATTCTCAGATAAGCCCTCCATCAACCATCAAGTTTTACTATGAGGAGGAGGCATCAGAAATAAAAACAAATGCTGAATATGGACTTTGTCCCTCATAAATCTGAGTGTGTCCTCCCTGTGCATTAGAGAGGAGACTGCACACTCATAAACACCAAAGAACACAATTGTGTGATAACTGTGTCATGACCACAATTATCCACTATTGTGGATGCACAAAACCTTTTACAACACAGTGTCAGTGTTCACATTACACACATTTGTCTTGTCCTTTATGAAATTATGGGCAAAATGAGTAGTATAAAATGTCTATTGTAGTCCCCTTTATTTGAAGAGTTGATGTATGGTTCAAGATTATTGTTTTTTTCTGTTATTAACACTTGCTAGACTAACATAATTATGTCAATTATGGATATTAAATATATTATCACACACCGCTACTGGCCCCCTTTCGGAGGTCTGCATCAGTGAGGCTGGCTTAGAGCAATATTGTCCAATCACAGAACTTAGCACCAACATCCTGTGCTGTGAATGGTCAGTTCTGCTGATTTGTTTAGTACATTTTCTAAGCAGGAAGTGACATTTTTCGGTAATGTTCCAGCGATATAATGTTAAAAAAAACTGTCGTTCTTGTAATCGTATACGTAATATATATTATTTTACTGCTCACAACTGCAATAAAAGAATGTCGTCTTGCATTAACGTTAACTGTCGGTGATATTTAACTAACGTTAACTGTGACATTTTACCTGTGCGCAAAAAAGTAACTCTTGATAGTTTGAGTGCACGTGCGGGATTTTGTGTGACCATAGACAGTGTGTGGTTGTCATCGCTGAATGCGTTAGTACATATGACTTTAATACATATTGCATGTGTTTGGACGGCGTTTTGACAACAGATTGCTTGCTGTGTGCAGTTTGCGATGACTGACAGCGATCACTGTGTGCAGCGTGATGTGACTCTCTGCTCGCCAGTGGGGGAAATCCTGCTGAGCGGCTGTGAGAAGGGAGTCCACAGCATTGATATCAAACTGGGAACAGATAAGGAGGAGAGGTAACTCTCACAAACATGCGCACATATTGAGTCAGCAGCACCCAATTACAGCATGTAAACCACACTTAAAGTGCAGTTATGGGAACAATGAAGCTATTCGAAACTGAATCAAATTAAGCAATTTATAAGATGTACATTTCTGTTTTTAAACCCTTTCCTTGACATATATACTTCTTAAATTCCCTTTGTGCAGTTTGTTAAAAACTTTAAAAATAACTGATTTATGGGTCAACATTCTGTGGTGATTAATTGCATGCCACTGGTTCTGTCAATTGAAGTAAATTGCTTGGTTTTAATTGTAAAGATGTTCACATAAACACTGAAAGCTTAAAGTCACAAGCGAAGTCCAAATTGACAATTCTTATTTTTTATGGAATTTTGCAGTATTTAATATAAATGATTTATCCATGCACATCATTATTATTATTTTATTATTATGAAATCCGCGTGCCCTAACAATCTTTATTCAAAATAACTCTTAACTTCCCACTTTTTGCCAACAGCATCGCTTCTCTAATGACATGTTTACTGGCCTGAGGGCAGGACAACCTGTCACTCACATGAGATCACAGCAATAACAAACCACAACGATCCAATGACCCAATTAATTCTTCTCGATGGTCAAAATCAAGTCCCGCCCTACATTTTTCCTTGTTCGAGATGCCGTTTCACTCAGATATACATCACAATAGTGAAGAAATGTCTATTGCAACTTTTGTTTCATGCTGACTTTAAAGTGTATCCTGTTGTAGTGTACGCCCTGTTGGCCAGTCAGAAATGAGCCCTGAATTACAGTGCTGTGTTGACTGGCTTCAGTGCTACTTCATGAAACCTGAGGCCATCAGCACTCTTCCTCTGCCTGCCATACACCATCCACAAATGCAGAGCGGTTAGTCACACCTTATTAGTTACACATTACCCCACTTCACCTCTGACTTATTTATGCCCTGTTTCACAGACAAGGCTTAAGCTAGTCCCAGACTGAAATGCATCTTTGAGCTGTTTTAACTGAAAGCAACTTGCACTGACATATCTTCAAATATGTCAGTGCCATTGTTTTTTCTCAAGATCCACACCAGTAATTTTTTTTTTTTCTAAGCATGTTTATAAAAGCTACTTAAATGTCCTAATTGAACTAGGGTCTAATCCTGGCTTAATCTAAACCCTGTCTGTGAAACCAGACCTTAAAGTAATAACCAGGGCTGCAATTCTCAAAAACATCTTAATCCTAAGTAGATCGTAGAACCATCTCCACTAATGGTCTCTATGATCAACTTGGCTCACGATGCTTTTGAGAGAAACAGCCCAGGACTTTAACTGCCACTGTTTTTCACTGCTTTCCTCCCTGTCTCTATTTCGCAGATTCTTTTAAAGCGCATGTGCTGTGGACTCTGTATAAGGAAGTGGGGCTTGGGAAAACGGTCTCGTACAAGCAGCTTGCTGAAATGATTGGGAATCCAAATGCTGTGCGAGCCGTGGGCTCAGCCATGAAGAAAAACCCTGTGAGTTTTGTTGGAATGATCATCATGACAGATTGATTTATCTCATCTGATGCATCTTTTTCTCTGTTGTTCTCTCAGATTCCACTGATAGTGCCGTGCCACCGGGTGCTGCGCAGTTCAGGGGACAGTGGATCATATATGGGAGGAAAGGGAGATGATATTAAAGTTTGGTTGCTCACTCATGAGAAAAAAGCATTGGAACTCAATGCTTCAAAGAGTGAATAATCCATCAGATGGACCCCAAAATCTTCATGCTGCTTCTCAGTTTGTTCACAAACTTTTTTTTATGACGTCTGAGTTTGAAAAACATTATGACTGATTTTTTATTGTTTGGACAAATTATATTCCACTTGAGCGAACAAACTCTTTGTTATAATTCATTTATTGTCTATAGTTTTAGATGATCTGTTTGGAATTGTGTTTTTGAGAGCAGGTGGTTTGATCAGTTGTTTTTTATGGTTGTCAGTGTAACATTGACATTGTTAAATGTGATTTGAAAAATCATTTTATGAACAAAATGTTTAATCCAAAGGATTACAGAAAATGATTTTAAAGAAATTGCCATTTCTTTTTTTATTGTTGCATATTTTGTAATCTTTTATTCCTGAAATTCATATGTGATATATGTTATGCTTATAAAACTCTAGTTAGCATAACTTATGTAAGAAATGTTTAAGCAAATAAACAGCTCTGTAAAGCAAATTAGATGTTTATTAATGGTGGATCAATTATCTACACTACCGGTCAAAAGCTTGAAATATTAAATTAATAATTTTTAATGTTTTTGAAAAAAGTCTCTTATGGTCACCAAGTCTGCATTTATTTTATAATAAAAAATACAATAATATTGTGAAATATTGTTAGAGTTTAAAATAACTGTTTATTTGAATATATTTTAAAATGTAATTTATTCCTGTGATGGCAAAATCTATTTTTTCAAAATGATAAATGTAGCAGCAAATGTGTACCAGACATTTGTATTTTTTTATTATCCAGTGGAGAGTTTTATTTTAGTTCCTTTATACTGAAAAATCATTTATTTTCTCAAACACAAGTATCAAAGATTTCCTCTACCAACGTCTGAGTGGTTTTTTATTTTTATTTTTATTTTTTTACATAAAGCATTTAATCAAATGCATACTGCGTATGGCCGAGGGTCAAATAGTCCGAGAATCACCGTTTAGCTGCCATACAAACACTTCACGTATTTCAAAAGAGTTCTTAGTTCCTCTGGATGTCAAACACACAGTTGGGATCTCTTTAATGGGAGGATGAAAGAAGGGCATCCCTGGTGAGATATCCAGTCAGTAGTGTGATACTGCATTATATTGTGTTTGATCATATGTGACATGAGCTGCATCCTGCCTCAGGCTGTGCTGATCTCTCACTAAGCCTTCACATACGGCATCATGCCACCTTACAAAACAGCAATTTGTGCCTGACAGAAAAACAGTTGGATCGTGCTCAGTGAACACAAACCCTCCCTGTAATTTCAAGTCATTCAGTGAAGTGTGGGAGCTGTTATCATAACTCTGTAGACTCTGTGTGAGAGGTGTGTCTTAATCTATATCTGTATTAATTTCCTTTGACATTTTCCATGAGGAGTCTGAAACTCTTTTATTTTCTTCTTTTATGATCAGAAAAAATGTGCTGTTTAATTTTCTATTCATTATAGTATACCATTTGTATACTATACAATTACCAGAATCATTTGTTACCAGAACTGTTTTGTTTTTGTTGTTAAAACAAAAGTAATATGTAATTTTGTACAATAAACATGAAAATTCATGAAATAATATTTTTAAAAAGGTTGGGTAACGTGTGTATATATTTTATTTATATTGAATTTGTTCCTTTAATGCTATAAAAAATTATAACAGGACACTAAATTATTAGCTGTAGTTTAAATGTCTGTCTTTGTTTTTAAACGGTTAATTTCAGAAAAATGTTTACCTTTTTTGATGGTGTAATAACATTTAGACCAAACTTATGGGATACGGATCCCATACAAACTGCATGAAACTTGTAAAAACATTGTGTAAAAAAGAAGCGATGTTGGGTGATGCTTTTTGAAATATCATGACAGCAGAGATGGAAAGCTAATCTGCTGAGGATAAGACTACATACTAATAAATGAGTTAAAACTGTTAAATCCATACAAGGAATAAGATTTCCCATTTAGATTTAACACTATATTACCACGATCCACTTGAACCAGGGAAACCATCTAGGGGAGTATCCGTGTAAGTCTACTGTAAGTCATTTGTCAGGGTAAGACGTGATCAAACTGGATTAATGGTTCAGAATGAGAATAAACTCTGATTAAAGTCTAAAGATTCTCTTTTGATTGACAGAATGATGGTGATTTACAATATGATCCCTGTCCTGCATTAGTCCCATGCTGGTGTTTTAATCTTCAAAGCAGTTAATGTGTCAGGGCACATCATATGGGTTACTTAAAGAAATGCTTCAGGCTTTATTTTATTTTTTAAATCTTTATGAGCAGCTTTTTGCTCAACCTCAACTAACCCTCACCTTTGCCACCTGATTCTCAGAGATTCTCACATTTTCCGTTTGTTTCTGTCAAATGTGAACGTATGCAGTGTAGGTACTTCATTACTCTTTACGCTCTCAGGTGATAATATTGCACTTAAATTTGATTAATATGTCAGACTCACACCATTGTGCAGTTCAGAGGCAATGCCAGATCTCACCTCACACATTCACCTCTGACACTCACATATGAATTTCCTTCATTTTATGTGGAACAAAGTCATCACTATCAAAGGTGTCAAGCTGTCTCAATCAGAATCCAAATTTAGAAGACCTTTTGGAGAAGGACTACATATTCAATCGCTAAAAGGTATATGTTTATTTACCGCCTAGCTGCTGAGTCAAAGATTGTTGACACATTTATTGAGCATGGTAATTGCTTTACTAAAAGTTAAACTTGATGCTTAAGTCAGTTAATCAGATGGACTGTTGTGTTTGTTTCTCGCATTATACTTGACTCAGTTTTCGTAGTTTGTAACGCATGATTCAAACCACCAATCTGATATAAATGCAGTTTTAATCATATTATCGATCAGGTGTCTATAGCCGTTAACAAATGCAACAAGATAACTGATAATATATGTGGGGAGACCGTGGGGATGCTATATCTCTCAAAATTTTATACCATTTGTCTGCTACAGCAAATATAACCCACTTGGACATGTACAACACAATCACAGATTTTGTGCGTTAATGTCAAACACAGAGTTCTGTTGTTACAACCTACCCCACCTCCACTGAGGTGAGTTGTAAGGGGATTGATGTAACAAAAGAGAGGTTTGCTGAAATAAGATCCACACAATCTACATTTGCTGAGATGTGAATTATTTCTAAAAATGTGGCATTTGGTTGTTGGAATAATTAGTGCAACTCTTGCTTCAGCTCTCAACACATTTAGCCTATAATGTCTAATAATAAATGAGCGAGATTTTGAACAAATATGCACCTCTAGTGCAGTATAGGCTTTTTATTAAAACCACGAGGAGGATATTTCATCAGGACTTAATAAAACATGTTTTTCCCATGGAATAAAACAAAATTTTATTATCATTGGCTCCAAGTATTCATCTTCATCTTTTATGCTTTTACATTCTTCCTCGTCTGTTGGGAAATCTCTTTTCTTTCAGAGGCAAACCTTCAGCGTCCACCTCATTCACCTGTAATCACAGACGGGGCATCACTGATAAAATACAGTTTCACACTGGGAAATGAAGCTGCTGATGTTTTCCAATAAGAGAGAGGAACAGTCATGCTCTTACAATGTGTATAGGTGAAAGCTGCTCCATTGGAGTGTCCGCAGGAATAGACAGCAATGTGTCACCAGCATCCATCATCTGACAGAGACAGATTTTTACTCTAGTCACACATCTCAATACTTTTAATACTCTTAGTTTTTGATGTCCACCCTGTGTTACTCCCGGTCTCCCATACTTAATAAAAAAAAAAGACCAGTTGGATGAACAGAGTTTTCAAAATGACAGCAGACAGAAGAGGACAAGAGGATAATCTCACCCTGAATGTTGCCTCCACTTCACCAACACTTCTCTTTCCGCCAGGAAGCCAACCGTATGACCAGTGCTGGCAAAGACTAACCTCCAACACACACACTAGCATTAACAACTGGACCAGCACCCTTCCTTTCCACTCCATGCTAAAACTGAAACAAAGACATTTAATAGGCAAAATCGTACTCTCATGTAAACATTCATATAAAATATGTGAAAATTGTTTAGTTGTTGATAGCCAAAAAATAAATAAATCTTACAATGAATAAAAAAAGCAATCTTATCCAATTATTTGGTTTTATAAATCTATTGGAACAAAATTATTGATTATAGTATACTAATATTGATCAAATCAAATAAAACTGTATTTATAAAGCACATTTAAAATCAACCTGGGTTGACCAAAGTGCTGTACAAGAAAGTAAAAATAAAAACAAGAAACATGCAAGAATTACAGAAGATTAAAAGTGAAAGAAAAATATACATAGGTTTAAATTCAGCTGTAGGAGCTTTTTTAACATAAAAATATTGATATATCAGTATATTGATATTGATATGAGTACAGCTCAAACTTATTGAGTCTGAGGCGAAAATGTACTGTCAAAGTACAACGTGATGACATTCAACCCCAGTTTCGAACAATTTACGCAACAGCTCAACATTCAAAACATGCAGAGAAATAATATAGGCTAGACCTGTTTTCTCTGAACAATATAAATATCCTTAAATGGAATTCAAGTCTATTTAAGAGGTGAAAGCAGTGGGTACGAAGATACAGCAATTCAATATTACACAAGTTGCTGTAACTTCAAATATAAACAGGTTACAGTTTGACATTTCTTTAAATGAGTTACTTAAATCTTAAGTTTAAATCTAAAGATATTCAGAAAATGCTACACTGTAAAAAAATATCGTTGGTTGAACTTAAAAAAGTTACCTGGTTGCCATAAAATTTTGAGTTTATTGAAATAAACAATGTAAGTTAATACAATGAAGGAGATTAATAAATAAAAATTCAAAATATTATCTTATCTGAACCACATTAATTTGACAAAAGATAAATGCTGTGATTAATCATGAAAATATTTTTTTACAGTGATACAGAATTTTAAAGTCTTACCTGCTGTCTTTGTTCAAGATGAAGTGTGTTGTTCTTGGTCTCCTTTATACAGTCCTCTTAAAATGAGTTGCAATGCTCTTTCGTCATTGAGAGTTTTGCGACCACAGGGCAGGTGCAAGTTTCTCTCTGATGCGCACTCTAATGCACACCTGGGACTGGATTTCCAAAATTGATAAAGAATTGTCAAGGGGACCTAGCTAATGGACCTGTTTAATGTAAGATTTAATAAATAATGTGTTTAAATGGTCCAAAGAGACACTCTGATGGCCAGATCAACACACAGGGGAAAAGATGAGATATAAAGGCCAAAATAGGTATGGCTCTGTCAGAGACAAGGACTGAATCATCTGACTGCCAATCAAGCATTTGCTTGGGATTGTTTTTAAATAAATTATCTTCCTGTAACTAACTAACTAACTAACCAACCAGCTGTTATATTTCGTAATTGTTTGCTCACAAATCTTTCCTTGTGTTCTCTAGTGTCTAACTTTGATATGACCAACCAACCAATTCATTCAATTTTATTTGTACATACACTATCATTAAAAGATTTGGGTTCAGTTTGAGTTAGATTTTTTTTTTTTTTTATGTTTTTGAAAGAAGGCTATACTCACCAAGGCTGCATTTATATGATAAAAAAAACAGTAATATTGTGGAATATTTTTACTATTTAAAATAACTGTTTTTATATTTTAATATATTTGAAAATAAAATGTATTCCTGTGATGGCAAAGCTGAATTTCCAGGATCATTACTCCAGTCTTCAGTGTCACATGATCCTTCAGAAATCATTGCAATATGATTTTCTGCTCAAGAAACATTTTTTTTCTTTTCAGGATTCTTTGTTGAACAGAAAGTTCAAAAGAACAGTGTTTATTTGTAATATAAATATTCTGTAACTATTTTTGTATTTTGTAACTGTATTTTGTAAATATTTTCACTGTGACTTTTGATCAATTTAATACATCCTTGCTGAATAGAGCTATTATAACTACTTAATTTTATTTTATTATTATTTGTTCAAACTATAAAGTTTTAACCCTAGAGATGGATTTTGCTAAATTGTATTTTAGTTTAGTTTTTTTACTGTAAATTATCAATAAAATAAGAGGAAAAATAAATAAACTAAATGTAAAATATAACCACATTTATTTATTACACATATTTTGTGTTAACCTCAAAAGGTCAAATGGCTCAAAATGACCTTTATTATGAAATGAGTATCCGTATCCTAAACCACGACACTTCCGGGGCGTTTAAGGAAAATCCCGCGAGCTCAGAGTCAACACAAGTCAAGATGTCCACATGACGGTCATTCTCAGCATTTTATTTATCAAGCTATAGTATAATTTAACCGCCGTTAAGCAAGAAGAAGAAGAACTAATAAACTCTCACAGGTAATTTACAGACTGGTATCTAACGTTACATGAACAAATATCTTATAATGCTGCTGAAACGGTAATAATGTATGACGTTTGCATGTTACTTTAACCTCGAATTAAAATCAGTGACGTGATCTGTGCTTCTCCTCTCAGCTTTTAGGGTATAATGAGACATGAACATGGATGTTTTGAGAAGACCTGCCATTCCCGAAGACGCGGTCCAGTATCAGCTGTTTCTGGCTCACCCTGACCCATCAGACGCAGAAGCCAATGAGAAATCCCTTAAACAGATCCTGCAGAACATCCTCGCTGAGATAGCCCCTCTTCTGGTGCCATACATCTGGCAACATCAGCCCTTCAATATAAGATACCAACCTGAGAAAGGTAAGAGTAATACACACATATATATATGCATGCATGCGTGTGTGTGTGTGTGTATGAGTATAGATTCTGCCATTCTTTTTGTGGTAGTCACGAATGTATACGCTCCACAGAATTGCTTATTTTATCATGCGTTTGCAAAGAGGCCTTTATAAACTGTTCACTTCTCTTTTTTCATTTTCACTCCACAGGTGATGTCCCCGCACACCTGGGTGGTGTTACTGAGTTTGGTGATAATGTGGAGGATGAATGGTTCATCGTTTACCTGCTAAAAGAGATCACGCGCACCTTTAGTGATGTAGCTGTTGTTGTCTATGATAATGATGGACAGTTTATTCTGATTGAAGCAGCTGAACACCTGCCAAAGTGGCTGGACCCTGACAGCAGTGAAAACAGGGTTTGTATTGGAAATTTTAAATACTAGTACCATTGGGTAGTCAAAAAAACGACCCAATCTTACATTTCGTTTAACAGTAAACAGGAAATGACGTCACCATCATTAAGCAATATTATTGGAGCTTAATTTTCAAGTTTTCAGAAATAACTTAAGTTTTCAGAATAAAGTTATGATACACTTTATTCACAATTATTAATTCCACATCTATATAAAGAAATAAATAACTTGTGGCTCTTACACATTTAGGACCATGGTATTAACATTTGATCCCAGCACTGTCAACACAGTTTGTATTAATCAGTGATGGATGGTTATTATCATTTGCAGGAAAAAATATTATACAAATCTCTCTCCCTCTCTTTTAGAAGTAAGGCTGTTCTTGTTATCGTTGCGGATATAGTGCATGCATATATAGTCTGTTCCCCTTGGCTTATGACTTGTAATGTCTGTAATTGTGTTTCTCAGGTGTTCCTGTACCAGGGAGAGCTGCACATATTACCGAACCGTATACGTTCTGGAGAGGTTGGCTGGCCCAGAGACTCAGTGCCTGCTGTGGGTCAGGCTCTAGAGGTGCTGCACTCACACACTGAGAGCTGTTTAGCCAAACAGTCCATACGCTCCGCTCTGGCCAGGAGGCTGAATGGGTGAGAGTGATGTCATTGTTTAAAGTGCCCCTATTATGCTTTTTCAGATATTACCTTTCATGTAGTATGTAATATAGCTGTTTGTGAATGTTAAAGGTCTGCAAAGTTTCATAGATCAAAGTGCATGATAAATGGAGTAATTGTCTCCCAAAAGACAGAACTGATTCAAAACTGCCTGAAACAAGCCATCAGTAATTTCAGCCTCACTTCCTGCACAAACTTGTGTAGGTTTGTAATATTTGCATAATGCCAGTCTATGGTCTTCATTGGCTGAGCAATGTCGACTTTAATCCGCCCTCAAACACTGTAGTTGTAGCTGAGGCCTGGAAGAGTTTGGTTTGTGTTATTGACAAGTTTTCTGCACTGGGAAAGCAAATCCACTTTGCACTTCTAAAGGATGAGGACTCTTGCTTGGATTGATGCGGTAAAACTGACTCCATTGTTACTGTTCATATCACTGTGTATACAAGTGTGGAGGAGGCCTCCGGAGCTGAAATTCTCATATGGTAATGAGTGTTACATTTCTGATACACACTGTTTCAATTACTGTGAGAAAAGAGGTGGTGCTGCAATGTACATTATGAAAAAATGTGTGTTATTTGACCTTGGATGCATGTAAACCTATTATAGGAGACCTTTAAAATAGCATGATAGGGGCACTTTCAAATAAGCAATTCAGTTGTTTCTGTTATAGTGCTTTAAACAAATTTTTACAAACTCAGTTGTTTGTGTGTGTGTGCAGGTATCCAGATAAAATCCATCAGAATTTCCACCGCGCCCACTGTTACGTGCCTGCGGGCATCGCTGTGGTGTTGTCAAGGAGGCCTGACCTTATAGCCCCGGCTGTCTCTGCTTTCTATTTGCGTGACCCTGTTGACCTCCAGGCCTGCCGAACTTTCCGCACCTTTCCTCCTGACACCAGAGTTATGACATCAGTAAGAAGTTTAGAAGTCTAAATTTTGTTCTGAATTTATCTTTATTTGGGAAAGTACTTTGCTGAATTCTGTCACATACACTCTACTGGAGAAAAGCTTGGGGTCCAAATAAAAAATAAATAAATAAATGAATTAATAAATATATATTTAAAATAAAAAGAATAAAATGTATATATTTATTTATGAGCATTTAATGCTGCTCTTTTGAACGGTCTATTTATCAAAAAATCTTGAAAAAAAAAGTCACAGCTTCCACAACAGTTGTGGAATGGTTGTCAATGTTGATAATGAGAAGAAATGTTTCTTTAGCACCAAATCAGCATACTAGAATGATTTCTGAAGGATCATGTGACACTGAAGACTGGAGTAATGACGCTGAAAATACAGCTTTGCATCACAGGAATAAATTACTTTTTAACTACAAACTTTTAAACGGTTATATTTATTGAAAACTCCTCCAGTTACTACAAATCTTTTCCCTTCCCCCTTTCCTGTAGGTGAAGTTTACTCGATGCTTGTACGCACAGCTGCAACAACAGAGTTTTGTTCCAGATCGGCGGAGTGGTTTCACGCTTCCCGCCCGCTCTCATCCCCAGTACAGAGCTCACGAGCTGGGAATGAAACTGGTGAGTGCATGGCATGAGTCATGTACAGAGAAAGCTGACTTAAAATGCAGATCTCATTTCATAGAGATTGTGTTTTTCTCCAAAAATGATCCCATTGGAATGAAATACGATTTGCCATGTAATACATTTTGTAACTAGAGTACATGGTGCTAATGTATTCTACCTTCTGTTCATGCCATGCCCAAGGCCCATGGCTTTGAAATCCTGTGCTCCAAATGTGGACAGTCTTCATCAGAGCAAGAGACTTCAGTCAGCAGTAACCCATTATGGAGAGGCTTTTTAGATAGCCTTAAAAAGAATGGATACTTTAAGGTAGGAAAGAGTTTCTGTGTCGAAAATACTTGAAGCAGATGATGCAAATATTCCTTTCCTTGAGAGATGCATTTTATCTGTGTGGATATAGTTTTTGCTTATGTGTTTGACCATTTTTGTAAACCCAGAGTGAACTTGAAGGATCTGCTCGACACAAAGACTTAATGACATCAGCAGAGAGTTTCTTAAGGCAGTCGGTAACCAACACTCATCGGTGAGAGTGGCTTTTTTATTTATGGTTTACTGTCACAGTTCAAAATAGTTAATTTTACTTTCTCTCTGTGGCATTTATGTAGGGTATAATGTAAAGTAGTTTACATTTCCAAACTGCTGCAACATCTCTAAGACGCTTAAAGAAACCGACCTGCAAAGCTACAGTACTGTGAAACGTTTTAGTGTAAAATGCTGTAAAGTGAGGATTCTTAAAAAAATTATGTCATATATAGATTTTATTTATCAATTAACATCTATAAACTATATAAAATCAATGTTTGGTGTGACCACCCTTAGGTGCACTTGCACATAGTTTTTCACGTAGCTTTGCAGGTCGTTTCTTTCAAGCGTCTTAGAGACGTTGACAGTTCTTCTAGATTTAGTCTGTGTCAGTTTTGTTGTTTCTTCATGTAATCACACACAGACTCGATGATGGTGAGATCAGATCCTACCGGCTATTGTCAGACTTGTGCATTTAAAAATCTCACTGAATTATTACAATTAATGGCAAAAGAATGTTTGGAAATGTAAACTGATATTTCCTACTGGCACACTACAGCAAAATATATAAATAACTGGCTTTAAACCATTTTTTGTTGTTGTTTGTGAAAATACTAGTACATTTTGTTTTATCATTTATCGGAAATAATACATTAAATTGATTAAAATTGCCAATAAAGACTTCTGCATTGTTATAACATTCTTTTGAACTTTCTCTTCATCAAAGAATCTTTTCAACATTTTTGCCATTAATATAAGTTAGAAGAACATAATATAATTAAGAGTCGCAATATCGTTATTATTACTGTATTTTGATTAAATAAATGTATCCTTGGTGAACATTAGAAAATCTTACTGAGTCCAAACTTTAAAATAATAGCGTGTATATGACTTTAATCTTTCTCAAGCCCTGATGTTCATAATCCTGGTGATAAGGTGTTGAAAGTCTTGGAGGGCGCCTCCTTCAGTTTGGAAGACCTCAAAAACCAAGATGCACAACTACCACCAGAGGACAGTATGTACCAATTCTTCTCCTATTTAAAAGAGGATTGTTTTCTCTTTGGCCTGCGCATATCGAGTCTTTTCACGGCTTTTGCTGAAAGTGAATTGAGCATAAATATTATTTCCGTCTTTTCTTAATCAAGTATTGTCCTCTCAATCTCCCCCGTAGGTGATGTGTGGTTGGACATCTCACCTCAGGAGCTGGAGAGGCTGCTTGAGGAGAAAGGAAGTCGAGGGGTGAGTGATGGCACTCGTAAGACGGCACAGCCTGATGAGGAGGTGCAGGAGGAAGAAGCTGGCTACAGTCTGATAGCTGTAACGCAAGGCATGAAGAACTTCATCAATGCCATGTCTTCTCATGAAGGTGCTGAAATACCCAGGTAATGATACTCCATCTGAATAATTGTCAATACTTCAGTTATTATTATAGTGCCATGATAATTTGACTTTCTTTTCCTGAAATTGTGTTTCAGGTCTTGTTTGGTTGAACCCTTCAGTTTTGATCCAGATGCAGTAACCAGTGCTCTTGATAGATTGCTAGGTGAGTTTGACTTTCTGTGATATTAATGAATCCTAGTGCTCTAAAATCTTTATTGGTGGTCGACCGATATATCGCCAGTGTATACTTTGGAGATAATCATGTCATTTTTTTCATTTATCAATTATTGATACGTTTTTCTGTTTGTTCAGTGTGTCTGGACCAGGACTTTTATCGTGACAGCACTTATATCTATTTGGCCACTTTTGTCACATTTTGAAAAAATATTATTCCCACACGGACTTACCAGATTACAGAGTGCACTGTTGGGTACAGCGTTTACTTTATTTTTATTCATATTTTTTATTTATTTATTTGTGGAAAATACTATAAGATTACAGAATCAAGAAGTTGCCAACTAAAGTATAAATTTGTTTATTTTTATTTCATTTTTAAGTTATGTCTTTCTAATTTATTAAATATTATGCAATTTGTTTTAATTTAATTTCAGCATGTTTTTATTATCTTTTAATTAAATAGTCTGATATCATACATATATATACATCAGTATTATAATCGGCCATCAAAAATATCGATCGATCACTAATCTTTATATCTTTTATTATATTTTAAATGGGTTTCCATAAAGCCTGTTAATTTTTTCTTGACCTAACTCTGCCATTTATTTAGAATTGTATGCCTGAATTATCTATACTACAGAAAATCAGTAATAATTAGCACTTCCTGTTTTACAGGAACTAAGGATGATGAGTTAGACTCTGACGACTTTGATGATGATGATGACGACGAGGAAGACATTGATGTGGATGAGAATGGAGAAGTGCAGAATGGTGGCTTTCAGGAGCAGGCAGGTTCAGAGGAGCTGGAGAATCTGAAGAAATACATGGATGAAATGGACCAGGAACTGCAAAGCACAAATATTGGCCAAAGCTTTACACAGAATAACAGAGTAAGTATTTGTACATGTTGTTTATCCTGTGCCCATAACTTTGGAATAGCTTTTGATTTATATTTATTTTTCTGCTTCCTTACAGGCCAGTAATAAAGCAGATGCATCTAAAAGCTCATCAGCCACCTCGGGCTCAGAGCTTGTTGAGGAAGAAATCCAGCCGCTTGATGTGGATCTCAACCTGGTTACAAATTTACTTGAATCTCTCGCTTCTCAGGTGGGGCTAGCTGGGCCTGCGTCTAATCTACTGCAGAGTCTAGGCATCCACATCCCACCTGACGCAGATCAGCCCTGATGAGCCAAACTGAAATGGAAAAATCAACTCAAGAGACTTATCACGCACTCAGCGTTCCTTCACCTTGTAAACTCTAGCTGTTGCTCTATCAGCTGACTATATTTGAATTTATGGTGTTCTGTTCAGTTTATTACCACCGAGTACTAAATTGTGAATTATTACCTCCAAACATTTTATATTTTCTTCAAAACAGAGCACTTCCGTTCAAATTGACTGGGAATTTCTTCCTGCACAAAATCTGAGAAGTTGATTATCATGTTGTTCATAATTAAAATGTATTTTACTCCCTCTTTTTGAATAAAGATAATATTTTCTGAGATGTTTCTAATTACAATTAGTGTCATTTTGTTGGAGATTAATAAAACCTATTGTTATGCTCTACAACAGAAAATATCAGCTACAACTCAGCTATCTGTTAGAGAAAAGGAAGGGGAATGTTTACCAGAGTTCCCAGTTTCACATTTTATGACCAGTGCTTATCTACGCTGATAAACTAAACAAATTGCATGCTCGTGTAACATTAACCAAGTCTATACATATAAATCAATCATGCCTGATTAGAAGCAAAGCCACACAGCTCCGATGGTGTACTTTTTTAACCTCTTGATTCTCATTTGGAAAGACTTTTGAGTTATGCTGGTAACAACACTAATGAGTTATATGATTTCTGGTGATCTAAATTTGAAATTAAGAAATATGCTGGAAATGTAATGCATAAGATTTATACAAGAAATGACAAAAAAGAAGCTGAAACACTTGGGAATTTGTTTGTGTATGAGAAAACCTCAATATGTTTTATTTGCTCCATACTTAAACAATAATACTGTAGTCTGTACTGTAAATTAGGAGCTAAATAAATACATGAGTCACAGGTTTTCTATTTAAATAATATATATTACTATTGTAAGAATAGTCTTAAATTGTTGTATTGCTACTTATGGCTGTGATCTCAAACCATGCATTTTACCATTGTGAAAGGCTTGTGGGTGTAAGGTTACTGTAAGATTAAGCTCTTACTGTAGTATAATATACTTGGGTGAATCTCACAAAGCATGTCAAGAACATGCTTAGATCATTTTTCACCTTCAAAATATAAAAAAATATAAATTTTGCATTAAAAATAAGGCTCATTTTTAAGACCATTAAAGGGATAGTTCACCCAAAAATGAAAATTCTGTCAGTATTTACTCACCCTCATGTTGTTCCAACCTCGTAAGACCTTCGTTCATATTCGGAACACGAATTATGATATTTTTGATTAAATCTGAGAGCTGGATCACTCCTCCATAGGCTTCTTAAGGGATTGAAGCTCGCCAGCCCCTAAAAGTTATTAAAGATATCGTTAAAATAGTCCAGTGGCTCAATCTTAAGTTTATCAAACGACGAGAATACTCTTTGTGCGCAAAAAATAAATAACGACTTTATTTCAACTATTCGTTTCCTTCTCTGTAGGCCTCGAGTCAGTTCACTAGTGATATAGCGCAGTTCTTCTGTTGTTGTACGTCACACGCATCACACACATGACCAGCGTCGGCCAATAGTGAGCCTACGTGTGACGTAGCTCTACGCTATCATACTAAGTTAACTGACTAGAGGCCCATAGAGAAAGAAATGAATAGTTGAAATAAAGTCGTTATTTATTTATTTATTTTTTGCGCACAAAAAGTATTCTCTTCGCTTGATAAACTTAAGATTGAGCCACTGTAGTCACTTGGACTATTTTAACGATATCTTTAATAACTTTTCGGGGCTGGCAAGCTACAATCCCTTAAGAAGCCTATGGAGGAGTGATCCAGCTCTCAGATTTCATCAAAAATATATCAATTCGTGTTCCGAAGATGAACGAAGGTCTTACGGGGTTGGAACAACATGAGGGTGAGTAAATACTGACAGAATTTTCATTTTTGGGTGAACTATCCCTTTAAGGCCCAGTTAAGCACATTCTCCATTCTCATTACCGTAATGCATTCAGATGCTAGTTTGTTATTTTCATTACTAATAGAGTAAAGAAAATCTTCCTGTCTGACTTTTAAAAATAAAAGCACAAAATAAAGGCATAAATTAAAACCAATACAACAATAACCTAATTTTTGCATTTAGGTAACGGTAATGATTTTTTTTTACTATGACATGGAGGAATTGTGGTGAAAATATCATGAAAATTACATTACACAATAACCCCTAAAGGTCCTTAAAGGGCTTGATTTTCTTTATGCAAAATATAATTTGTTATTTTCATTCTCAGAGCTTCCAGCTGACAAATAGAAAATAATGGGTAATTCTAAATCAGTATAATATAGTCTGTACAAAAGAAAGCTGGTTTGAGATGTCTGAGAAACCTGTACTTTGTCTTTACAATTGAATTCCAGAACTTATTAGTTCCTTCATGAAAACACCTAAGTCATAGTTTCAGTGCAAGCTAAGAAAGTCAGTGCTTGCTGGTAGTGTAACCATAAAAAAAAAAAAATA
The DNA here is from genome assembly GCA_026230005.1 of Gila orcuttii. NCBI lineage: Eukaryota > Metazoa > Chordata > Actinopteri > Cypriniformes > Leuciscidae > Gila > Gila orcuttii. Next base: position 29,398,482 of record JAPDVR010000013.1, on the reverse strand, counting down.
TTAGAATTATCTTTAAGGTTATCACGCCTATATATTAAGTTTTAATACTGTTATCATCAATCATGTATTTGATTGGTTATTCAACATAGACTTTTGCTCCTCAGAATGATCTACACTCTGATTGGTCCGTATGTCCTATAGCAAACTGAATAAGGGCAGTACGAGCCCTCGGGTCGCATGCAGCACGGCTGCTGGGAGAGCAGATAAATACAGCGCTGTTACATCCACAAAAAGAAGCTGCACAGCACCCAGCAGCAACATCCCGAGCATGTATCCCAGAAACAGCAGACTGTGCCAGTTGCCATGAATCAGAGCCTTTGGGCCGTCAGGGTGCAAAACACACAGGAACCCTAATAAGAGGGTACGTGACACTGTCAGAGTGTAGTAAAGGTCAAAGGTTGAAGCATGGCTTCGCTCCGTTTGGGAGACTTTAGCCAGCCAGGCAAGAGACAGGCTGTGGAGGACCAGGCTGAGAGGAGAGTAGACGTACTCCAGCGGTTCCATCACATACAGTCCTTCACTGGCTGGAAAGAGAAAAATGCGATTAAAAATGGAATTACTGTTTTAACAATCGCAAGGACCCATTTCTCAATCCTTGCATCAAAACTCTTCACACAGTGAGCACAACAGCAATCTATGTGGGCTAAACTGCGGATCATTTACAGTCATGGCCAAAAGTATTGGCAGTTTCGCTGCTTCAGTATTTGAAGATAATTTTTTTGTCTTATGTTTCTATGGTATACCGGAAAACAATAAAACTTATGAAATGCTTAAAGGCTTTTATTGGCAAAAACATTAAATGTATGCTGAGTCAATATCTACAGTGTTGCCCCTTCTTCTTCATAACCTCTGCAATTCACTCCAGCATGCTGGATATATGCTTCTGGGCCAAATCCTGACTGATAGACATCCATTCCCTGCCTTATTAGTGCTCCGAGTTAATCACAATTTGTGGACTCGTAAAAGGTAACTCGCCTTTTAAGGATTGACTACAGGTTCTCTATAGGATTAAAATCCAGGGAGTTGCCTGGCCACGGATCCAAAATTTCAATGTAATGATCTCCATGCCACTTCATTATCACTCTTGCATGCATCTGATCACTCTGCACAATAAACAATAAAATTAGGAACAATGTGAATCCACACCACAACAACTAAAGCAGCAAACTTTGCAAAACACAAAATGAATGTCACTGCCAAAAGTTTTGGCCAAGACTGTATCATTGATTAGGCACAAAATACATTCAATGACTACATCTTTCACAAGAAATATGTATTTTCTCACTACATGGACACAACCACCATCAAAACTATATGTACCTACAGAACAATTTGGAAAACTTAATAAGATATAATTTTTTTACATTTCTACAGTAACACCATTTAAAATATATTCCAAATCTAAAAAATGAAACTATCAAAACAATTTGATGTTAAGATGTTAAGGCCCGTTCACATCAACGACGATAGCTATAACGATAAAGATATTGATTCAAAAATCGTTACAAATTAAAGAATAGCAGAGTACACACCACAACTATAACAATAACGGCACAGAGGAACGATATTGTTGGAATCACTTTCACAACGATTTTTTTTCTGATGAATGAAAAAACCATTGACAGCCAATCAAAATCCAACAGACTTTAAAGAGCTCGAGCATTTAAAGCGGCAGATAACATATTTGCAGTGCATGCTTATAATAAACAGAATGTTATCTTGTGTTGGTGTGGATGCTAATATAGTTTCCATTAGTAACTGTATCTTTATAGTTCTTGTGCTGAACGAGTCTTTAGTCTTTCCATTATACAAAAGACAACTTAGGAATAATTTTGTACTGTAATGTAAACATGGACAATGTAACATATATTGTATTTTGGATGTGAAATTCACTTCTGTGCCAAGCTGAAAGTTGGTTAGGAGAATTGTGTGAAGAGTTTCGGGGAAAAAAAGTATTGAGAAATGTGTCCCAGTGAAACGTCCCATATTTGAAGCCATCATACCTGTGACGCTGACGGAGGCGAAGGTGAGAACTGCCAGAAGGCAGGAGACATGGATGGAGCCTGGCATATTCAGTGCAAACAGGTGACCCAAGCTCACACTGACCATTGGGAGGAAGCGAGCGATTAGAGGGTACAGGCCAGAGTGGGAACAGGCTTCAGCCCATATGGCCAGAACACACTGGACACTCCCGCAAACTGCCGGCACAAACAAATGCTCGGCCAGCCTCAGTGAAAAAGGTTTCAAGTGGATCAGACCCACACCATGCAAAGCTAGCAGTGCCATGAGATTCAGAAGTACCTAGAGGGAACAAAGCAGGAGTAAGAGGATGTTCAATGCACCTAAAAACGACACATCAGAGATTCAATCATGAAACACAGTGATGCCACTCATAAATGCCAGAAAAGTCATATACTGCAATCTTTTCATTGTGTACCTACACTAACGGCAATTTTAGAGGAAATGATAAACATAACAGATGATAATGTTACATGAAAAGCAGTAACAGCTGCTGTATCAAACTATTTTAAAGCATTTTTAACATTTTTTTAATTATTATACATGCCGTTTTATGACCACATTTAATACACTGAATATTTGGTGTAGTTTAAAAATGTTTAGGTCATTTTACACACCACAAGTCTACAAATGGTGAATTTATAAGAACTTTGACCAGTTACAGCACACAAATCTACACTTTCCTACAGTACACAGGGGGCCAAAAGTCAGAGATTACATAGCAAATCCCAGAAATAAACAAGATTTTGAAACAAAAATTAAACAAAGAAACGTAAATTTAATAAGAGCTATTTAGAATTCTGCACTATTTCTAGGTCACTAATCAAATAATTTGTGACATTGATCCTGTGACTTTGTACAGATGGTCAAAAGCTCAAAATGCTCGATCTCAAATCATGCTGAAGAACATGATCATCAGGTTTGAAACGCTCTTGTGGGTTGCATCTGAAATTGCATACTACCCTACTATATATAGTAGGCAAAAACAGTATGTGACAAGAGTAGTATGTTCAAATTTATAGTATTCATAAAACAGTAGGCGAAAAGACTTGCTTCTACCAGTGCACATCTAATGGAGCTAATACTATCCCATGAGGTCACGGGAGAGGACATGGAAATGGCCGTGAAGTGACGCTGGTAAGTCACATGATAATAACAACTTAACGAATGTAGTATGTCCGGATTACATTCAAATTACATATTCAATCTATATAGAATGTACCTTTTCTATATTCACAAAGTAATTACTTATTCAAAAGAAGCACTAACTCAAGAGAGTATGTGATCCTGCACACAGCCGTGTAGTGCATGCAAAAGAGGGAAAAACCAAATGCAAAGACAATCTGATTTTCTTATACAGTTTTTAAATTCAATGTTTTACTCAAATTTTGATACTGATTTATGTAACAAAAAGAGTACTACATTATAAAAATGAGAAAAGCAAGCATTTTTACCAGTTGTCTCAGACTCTGAACTCACTATAAATTTTAACCTAAAATCTTCCATTTGTCAATTGCCAACATCCCATCTGCATCCTAAATTTATAGCCAGCCATAATATGCAAACACACAAACACTAAAAGGACTCTTTATAAAGGAGTAGTCCAATGATCACAAGTAGCACACCTAATGATTCATCCAAGAGCTGCCCAGTCTTGTGCTTTACACCATACAGATAATCAATATGCACATTCAGATATATTCCCAACATTGATGATAACACAGTATATATGCCCGATTTCTCATGACTTTAAATAGTTATGGTCCATTTAAAATAATCCTTGTTTACTGAGCTCCCTGTTAATATTCATTGTGTAAAAAACAGCAGCTTAAACATACTCCAAAATATCTTTGTGAGTAAATACATTTTTTGGTCTCCTTTTAAGAATTAAAATATACTCTATTCAATTCACTCAGGTTCTTCAAAACTGCATATCTATCCCTATCTGACCCCAAATGCATGACTAGAAAGCATCTGCATCTGATCATTACTTACATAAGGCAACTGTAAAAAATGCATGATCAAGATCATAAAACAGATGTAGAACTGATAAAGATGAACTGATAAAGATAGCTGTGTGAGCAATGTACCTGTATGAATGCAAGTGGCACCGCATAAGGATAGTGATATTGGGGAATGAAGATCCTGCTTACAAAACTGTGTAGATTATCTGCCAGAGCGTACACAATCACAGCCACCAGGGCCGCGATGCACAGCAGGAGTGGCACCAGGGGTTTACACACTTCATACACACAAGCTCTGAGAGCATGCGGCGTATGCATCTGCCACCATGCCGAACTAAAACACAAATGGACAGACAGTAAAATAACTATGGCTTAATATTATTGTCATTATTGCACCTAAGAATATCACATTCAAGATACTGATCAAGTAATAGCATAATCTCACAAGCATTGATGATGAAGATGATTTTATGGCCACTATTTCCAAGCAAGTATTCACAATCAAAAATTTGATCTCACCATCTGGACACCAGATTTTGCCATGGGTCCATACTAGTGGTCCACCCACCACGGGACCGGTGGAGTGGAATATGGGTTTAGATTTTGACCCCTTTAAAGCATCCGGGGTTGGAGGATGGACGTAAAACTACCTGTACACAAAAGACAAGTAATCAAAAATAATAAAAAAATAAATAAAAATAATAATAAAGGTAAAAATAATAAAGACACAGACCATTATGTCACCTTTACAAAAAAGAAGTAAGTTAATTTTATGAAGTATACTTGAGTAATGTTCAAGTATATTTTTAAGTATAGGCTACTTTATGTAGTAAGTATACTAATATCAATGTGTACATGTAGTAAACTTGTAAGTGTACTATTTGAATACTGCTTAGGACTAAATTGGCCCACTTTTAGTATATTAAAGTATACATTTAAGTGTACAAGTAGTAAACTTTAAGTAGCCTACACAACTAGGTTTCTCATTTGTAATGAAACGCATTGCAACTGCACAGGAGCACAGAGAGTGACTGACTCACTGATTGACTGTGCTGCAGCAACTGCACATCCAATGGCGAAGGCGCCTCTGAACGCCTATAAAGGGAACCCGAATTTGCCATTATAGCAGGTTTAAATCGTCTGAAGCGACAACTTGCAGTGTTACTACAGTGCGGCAGGCTATGCAATACTCGTTCCCTACTTATCTTTACAAATGTATCTTTTTAGTAGAATAAAGTATGTTGGTGAATGTTTTGCAGTGTAGTTAATTTATGACATATTTCTGTTCAAACCATTAACCATTAACGGATCTGTCAGGTTTCCGATATGTGACCCCCTCCCCCGCCCCCCCCCACCCCACACCCAATGTTAAACCCATTCCTACGCCCCTGATGAACACTACCAGTGGACTAGTTTACACAAACATTCAGATACGCAGAATTAGAAACATATGTGTTTTATATCAATATTCTAATCAATATTTTCAAACAATGTAAGTTTCATAAGACTGTATGAAAAACTATGTAAAAAAGTAGTTTATATTTAATAGGTTACCCAGCTGGCATTTTAACATCGAGTCACTGTTGAATCAACGTCAGGTGCCAGTGTTGGATAACCGTTGAATTTTGTTTAGATTTTGCAAATCAGATTGCAAATTGGATTTTGGAACAACGTTATTTTTCTACTGATATATTTCATGGTTTTCATAAAAGTCATGGTTGTAAAAAATAATGTTGATTTGACGTAGGCCTACAACTAAAATTTTTTTTTTATATTTCTATGTTGAATCCGTAGTGAGTCAACAACACAACTTCAACTATTTGGTGTTCAACGTTGTTTTAACGTTGAAGTAATGTTTTTTTCATAAACTGACATTATTTCAACCACATTTAAACGTTTAATGTCAGTCGAATGCCAGCTGGGTACTCGATCAAAAGAGTTAATGCAACTACGTTGAATACTTAATTATACTTTTAAGTATATCTCGATCAAAAGATTGAGTACAAGTACAGGCCAAATATACTTGGACTTTTCTCTCAGCATAAGTCAAGTACACTTAAATGCAATTTTAAGTATATTTCTGAGAGGTAGCCTACATAAAGTATATTTTTGAGAATTATATAAAATGTAGACTGAAAGTCTACTTTCTTATTTTAGTTTAAAAGAAGTATACTAATAGAACACTTGAATAAACTTATTTTTCGTAAGGGTAGCCAATAATCATTTAAGCAATTTAAACAAAAAACATAAACATATGTAATTTTTTGTCCTGTAATATGTCATTTTTAAAACGCTTAACTTTTTTAGTCAAATTAATTTAAAATTAAAGCCCTTTAATTCAAATTAATCCAAATAAAATAAAAATAAAATGTAAAGTTAAATCAAATAAATTAAACATATAAAATATAATGAAAATAAATTATCTAAGCAAATTAAAAATATATTTTAAAATAAATAAATAAATAAATATATTATACAGAAAATATTATTGACGTTAAGATAGACCAACTCACATTGCTACATAAGACCTTGTCAGTCCATTATGTATTTCCATCACGGATTGATTGAAACTTGTTTAGTAACGAGCACAGGTGCTTTGAGCTGTTGTCACTCAGAGAGTTAAAAATGCAAATAAGTTGAAGTAACTTCCCTCGATGAGAGATTTTCTTTCAGCCGTTATCAGTGTTTTATCCTGGATTTAGTTCTTTCCGTTACCCCTCTCGTTTGAGTGCATTTAGAACATGGGCTCAAAGCAGAGGACAAGCGGAGTTAATGATTGAAACGTCACCTGGCAGCGCGAACGCCCATCGGTAAGCTCGGTAAACAGTCTCCTGACGCGGATGCAGTGTTGTTGTTGTGTGCTACACTTTGCACAAATAATTAACCAAGCAGGGGTTTGTTTCAGAAAGGAGGTTAAGTAAAAACTCTCAGTATGTTAACCCTGAAATGAGGGAAACTCTGGGTTTTCCGTTTCAGAATGGGAGGTATATCAAACCCAAGAAAGCAGAGTAAGTCAAGCCCGTTTCTGAAAGAGAGGTAACTTATACTCAGAGTCGGTTAACATGGTAACTTAGCCTACTCTGTGAACCTAACCTGGTCGGGAGCAGGTTTTCTTCAGTTAACCCAGAGTTTCTTGCGCTCTCCTCCCCTTTTTTAAGGTGGTGTTTAAACACTTCATTCATTCTTTCTGTACATTTATTCATTGCTGTTTTTACCGCTGTTTTTTCAATTTTTTTAATAAGATGAAGTCTATATAACTCCTTAACTGGCAACTGAAAATACAGTAGATTAGAGTTATCATGTAGTTCTAAACACATTCTACTGAATTAAACTGTGGAATTTACTGAAAATCACTGAAGTGTGTTCATCTGTGCACCAGAAGTTGACGGACGTTCCTCCTGCTGTTATTCCTAGAGCTTAGATTCTCTGCCCTCGGGCCGGGTCAGGCCGATATTTCCCGTCAAGCCTTACCTGATTGAATTATGTTTTTATATTTCATTTTCAGCTGCTGCCACATTCTTTTAATGACCTAGCCTACATGAAAATTAAAATGAGGTTTAATAACATACTGTTCTTCCAGTTTCACCTCTGATATTATAACAGTTGGGTAAGTTACTCTAAAATAGTTATTGATTACTAACTACAAATGACATCTTCAACAGTGTAATTAGATTAATGTAATAATAATTAATATCTCTAGAATGTATTGGTCTACTTATTACTAATTTTACTTTATAAATCCCATATCAACCTCAACCACTTGAACAATACAAGGAGAGACAAGAAACTGCACTTTTAATGCTTTCAAATTAACAATATACAATTGCATGAATTATTCTTGAATTGACCAAAGACATTAACAGTAATAAAACAGTAATTCCTCATTTTGTTTGGCGCTGTTGCCATGGTTACTCATAAAATCTGTGCTCCATTGATAATGGCTTTTTATAGTTGTGGTGCACGCGCTTAACTCAGAGTCAGACAACTTAGAGTTGATTGAACTAACTAATTTCAGCTGATCTGTAACCGAAAACTCAGAGTTTCCCATCTCAGGGTAAGTCAACTCAGAGTTCAAGTTTGAACTCAGAGTTGGTTGAACCTCCTTATTGAAACAGGCCCCAGGTGACTAACAATTTAGGCATCTTATGCTTTATTGCTTTGTACATGAAAATAACTAGTTAATAATATTAATGTAATAGTCAAGAAATTAGGAAAAGGTAAAGGTAGTAGGTAAAGTAATTGAGCACACTGGCAGTTTCAAAGACATGACTTGACTTCAACAGCGTTTGCATAGGAAGGCCCTTCCTAAGGATATTTCCTGATTTCATAAAGGTCGAAAAAGGGATCTCAGCAGACAGGACTTGACATATTGCCTTCCCTTTTTCATATTTGAGCAAGGAGCTAAGGCTATGTTTACACGGAAACGATCTGAAGAGAAAACGCAAAAGTGGCGTTGCGTTATCACTTTTTATTCTGCGTTTTGACGAGCGTTATGGTTGGGAAATCCGCGTGCATATGGTGACGCAAAAGTGTGTGAAATTCGATGTAGTATGCACTCCAGGCGGCTAGGTGGCAATGTGAAGCACTGCCACACAACAACACCAATATCTTAATATATTTTTTACAACTGCTGAAAAGATTATTGTATGCCAACTTGAAGGTCCGACGTATGGAAATAATCTGACATGTTGGTTGTTATTTTCCAGTACTGGCGCATGCATGTGACATAAACGCGTACGCGACGAGAGCCACCGTGAGCAGATTTGCGTTTTTACCGTTTAGACGGGAACGCGACGGTGGAGCGTTTTTAAGATTTCCACTCTGGAGGGTGGTTTCACTTTTTTGCGTTTTTAAGCCCCCAAAACGCCGTTGCCGTGTAAACGAAAGCCACATCCGATAAAATATTTTTACGTTTTCACCCGGAATCGTTCTCGTGTAAACGGGGCCTAAGAGTGACTAAACATGAATGACTCACCACAACCAGTCTATGGGAATAAAAAAGTACAGATCATTTTATGTTATGCTTGAGAGTTAATATGGCTTCCAATTGGCCCTACAATAAAATGTAGGCATAAAACACAGACAGGGTAAACAAAACACCCATTAAGTCCATGATAAATCACTAATACAGGGTTTCCGCGGGGTTGTAAAAGGTATTAAATTAAATTATGCCAAATTAAGGCCAGTAAAAAGTAGTAAACGTCATCTGACAAGGTAGTAAATTTTCGAACCCCCATCCAACTAGGCCTATGAGTTTCAATTTGTGTTAAGTGCAGGACTTTGTTCTAAAATTCCTAAAATTCGCGTGGATTTATTTAAATGTTGCGAGTAGGACCTGAGCGATATCATGTGACGTGGTTTTTGTTCGTTCGCGCGAGCTGAAACAAACTGGGTACCCGGCTGGCCTGGCTTGCTGCCCAACCTGTTCGCGAGTTCGCTTCTATTTCAGTCATCAGTCGGCCGCCAAAGCCATATTTGATCGGTGAGTATGACTGCTGCGCTTGTGACAGGGTGCATGTTAACTGAAATAAGGAACAGAGAGACCAATTAAACAGAGAGTGCGCGCGCGTACTCAATTCACTCTTGCTCTCTCTCTCTCTCGCTCATATTAATCAAAATCAATTGACACGATGGTAAAAGGTCGGAAGACCGAAGTTTGACGTGGCGCAATTGGAAATTTATTTCCCGCTGTGTGTGAATTGTGCTAAAAAACGTTGCCTTATCTTCTCTGAAAAGCGTTCCCCACATTCAGCTGACATAACCACACTTTCAATAAACGGAAAAATCTATCCTAAAAAAACCTATTTGTTGACACAAATTTTGTGCGATGTCCTAACTGATGGGATAACCACACAATGCGTACACATCCGCTAATGACGCGTCACTTTAATGAATGGTTAACAACTGATCTGTCCTCACGGGACTTCTGAATCGGTAACTCAATATGGTTCCATTTATTAAAATCTAGTTAACTACATTGGTTAACATGAACTATTAATAAACTGCACGTCTACATCATTAATTAATCTTTCTTAATGTCAATTTCACCATATAGCCTACATTATTGAAATCAAAAGTTGTATTTGTTAACATTAGTTAATGCACTGTGAAGTAACATGAACAAACAATTCATGTATGTTGTAAATTACGTAGTATTTTCAGGTTATTTATGTTATAATGTGTAGAAACATTGCCAAAAAAAAAAAAAAAAAAAATTAGTTTAGACTGGAGTGAGGTAAAACCAGAAAAAAAGTGCAAAGCAAGTTGTTATCTAGCAGCAATTTTATTTAATTAAAAAAAAATGTATCTGGCAGCTAATTCTATTAAATTTTACAGTATATGGTAGAAAATTAGACTTAAACTTTTAAAATAAACTTTTTAATGCTTCGTTTTTATTCTACTTTTTGATATTGATTACAAATGCAGTGAAAATTCAGGGATCGGTTACGGTATCGATATCAGCGAGTACCAAAAATGAAAGTATTGGTATCGGTCTCGTTCTGCAAAAAGTGGTATGGTGCATCCCTAATTGAAAATATCTAACGGGTTCGCGTGAGGGAGGAGCAAACCAGTGCCATATTTGAAGCACATTTAGAGATGTGATGAAATAAATTGCTGTTTTGGGATAGTAATTTCACTGCTTAAGTCTGCGTGTGTGAGAATGTGTGTTTGTGGGTAAGTGTGTGTAATGTGACACACTTTATTATTAATCTTTATTAATGTTTATGGCTGTTAAGTGTCATTTGTTTTTAAGTGCCATGGTTATTATTCACCTTATTAGGGCTAAGGGTTAACGTAATGGTTAGGATAACTCAAGGGCTAGGGTTAAAGGGGTCATATAATGCAATTTTTGTACAAGTTAATATGACTCTTTAGGGTCTAAATGAAAACTTTGTAATATACTTTTATTAAAAATTCTCATTAGTATTTTAAGAAAACACTCATTTTACCAGCTCAAAAATAGCTCTGTTTTCAGCACGCCGTTTCAGCGCATATGCCTTTAAATGATAATGAGCTTTGGTCACCCCGCCCCTCTGCGTACACAGTTTTTAATAACACAATAACCATAACGCGTTGTTCATTATAAACGTGGGATTATGAATTATATTGAGAACATTGTAACGTTACATAGAATACATGTCGTGTTGGTAGTAAAAAATATTGTGGAGGTAGTAAAAAAGGTAGTGAAAGGTAGTAAATTCATCTCTATGATTCCTGCATATACCCTGTAATAACAAAACAAACATTTCTGTCTGAATATGTGTGCTCACAATTAGGTGTTTTTTTTTGTGGCTAGCAGCTGGATCCACATAAATGGAGAAATGTACTGAGGGTAAACAAGCACATTATATCCATGACAGGTGGGTGAGAGTAGAACAGACAGTCAATACAATATCACCATGACAACCCATTACTTATTAATCAGGTCAAATATCAGTAAGAACATACCAATATGGTGACATCATATTACTGATGAATGCCAGTGATGGGTCGATGAACGAAAGGACATTCCCTTAAGTCATCATTTACTGACCCTCATGTCATTCCAAATATTCTTAAAAAAAAAAAAAAAAAAATCACAGAAAAGATACAACATTTGGGCTGTATGAAAGAGGCTGCGTTTATTTGATCAAAATACATTAAAAACTATAATATTGTGAATTATTAAAGTAATAAATATACAGAACTGAGGAATTGTTTTCTATTTTAATAGAATGGCTCCCAAACCATGGGCATTGTGGTGTCCAGGTGAATAGCCTACTTCTGATAACATTATTCAAAATTATCCACATTTTTTTACTCTCAGATATTAATATTTGTTATCAAAATGTCAACAAAGCAGACGATAAAGTATTGTAAAAAAAATGGCTCAGTGGCTGTATACTGCATCACTTGTCCTCTGGTGGTTCATGAATCTGTGTGAAACTGCTGATTGCATTAGCTATATTATACAGAATACACATCGATTGCTAGAATTCTTTCCCCTCCCCCCTCTCCTCACAGAGCTGATATTTGTCGTTTGGTTCGCTCCACTGGTTTGCGGGGCTCTCTGCAGGTTCAGAACAGTGCCTCCTGGGAGATGAATGGAACAGTCAAACTCTCTCAAATAAACGTCTTTGAATCGTGTCTGCACGACGCACACTGAAGGTATCAACATAACTAAGGATAAAGAAGCTGCATAACTAAAGAAATCACAGCTTGTGTGTTATCAGCTACATTGGTGAACAAAAAAATTAAAGTATCAATAATAACAATTTTCTAAAAAAATAAAATAAAAATTTAATACACAAAGACCCAAGCATTCACACGTTGTTTTCATGCTTAATGGGGACTTTCCATGCATAGACATAATGATTTTTTATATATTCTATCCCTAATCCTAATCCTACCCTTCACAGAAAACTTTCTGTATTTTTACATTTTCAAAAAATAAAATTAGTCTGATTTATAAGCTGTTTTACTCATGGGGACCAAAAGATGTACCCACACGTAAGGATTTCGGATATTGTCATCTTTGTGGGGACATTTTGACCTCATTACATAGGGTTTACCTGGACACACACACATCACATTACATTACACTGATTGTCTGTAATTATTTGTTTGTTTTGTGTTTCCTTGTGTTTTTGTACGAAAGAGCTTAATTCCTGCACTTCCAGAAAAGGCAAATATAGAAAGAGGTCAGTGACCCCACAGCAGGCATACAACCTCCTGAATGCAGAAGTGGGCCAATCTTCACACTGCATGATCCTTATTATATGCTTATACTAGACTACCACTCTGCAGAGAGGTAAAAGATACACACACTCGCAAATAAACATTCAGGGAAAGAACTGTGAGTGCTTCTGTATGAGGTTTAAGATAAGTGTAACGGTAATAGCGTGTGTATAGTGTACATGTGCAGCTATAAGCAGAGTCACCTGGTGACTGCCCGTGCCAGTATGACGGTGATGCATCCAGAACTGGGCTGTTTGAGAAGCTGTGTTCAACTGCAGGAGTTCTCCATAATACTGCTAAACGCTGAAGATGGCCAAAGTCCAGGAATGACATTCTCATGATGTGAATAAAATAAAACCTAATAAAACTGTCTGATTAAAATAATAATATAGCTAAATAATACATTTGATAAATTGTTATGATTAATTGATACATGTATAACCTAATAATTGATCAAATGTATTATTTTTCTATATTATTATTATTATGTTAATCGGTAGTTTTATTAGGCTTTTGTTAAGTTATTATTATTATTAGCCTACTAAAAACAACTTATTGAAAATAATAATTAAAATGATAAAACAATTAAAATGTATAATAATAAAACAATAATGTATAATAATAATAACAACATAATATTATGATAAAAATAATAAAATAAAATATAATAAAAATAATAAAATATAATAAAAATAATAATAAAAATGTATACATATGAACCTATATCTGGCTTTTTGCGCTCTAGTTGGGAGTCAGAAGGCACACGCTGACTCTCCTTCTCTCCAACACTGTTTCTTCCAGCTGAGTGTTTTGAGAATGGACCCTGTTGTCCTCCAGGGGGGCTATTCTGCTTTTCACTCTCTCTACCCCTTCTTGTGCACCCCTCGCATGGTCCTACTGGAGTCAGAGCGCCGCTCCCTCACCATTTATCCTTCTGTCCTGGAGGGGGCGCTGTACCAGGTCTCTGCCTCACAGGCATATGACTAACGTATCATAAAAAACCTCCACATCACACATGTGCTCAATGCCACAGCCGAAACCTCTGATGCCTTCCCAAGTGTTTTACGTTATCTTCGGCTAATGGCTAAGTGATGGCGTGCAGCAGGATCTTCGGCAGACCCTTCCAAAAGCTTCTTGGTTCATCGCTGAGGCTTTGCGGGTGGCACCGGGGGCACCAGGCGGCCAGGCATTGGTGCACTGCAGCCTCGTAGCACCGTGCTCATGTTAGGATTCCTGATGGAGCATCACTGTTGGTCTCTGCTACATGCTTTTCGTTGGCTGAAAGCTACAATATGTAAGATTTTTGTAATAAAATATCTAAAAATCACTTGCACAGTGTGATATATTTCCTGCAGTTGTGTACTTAAAATATCCCAAAAGTTCCCAAAGATTTTTAATTTCAGAGAAATTCCAATTTTAAATAATGGCTCGTCCATGTTCACTTGTCGCCTGTCAATGTCGTAATATCCGCGTTATCCCTGGTTTTTGCTCGTACTACAGTAACCATGGCGACAGACGTGGACAACTGCGTTACTTCTAGCGGCACACTCACGCTGTTGTTGTTTCGTTCAAACATTATGGACCATGGCAAGCAGACTTTGGGACAAAAGGAGAACTAAAACGAGGATCAATATCAGCGTGGCATTTTCGAGATGCCGAGAGCTCCACGTCAAGTCAAGTCAAGTCAAATATATTTATATAGCGCTTTTCACAATACAGATTGTATCAAAGCTGCTTCACAGTATCAATCAAAACAACTTAACAATGTTTGTTTATTACTGGAAAAAAAAGACATCCAAGTTTGGTAGAGCTGATCAATGGTATGATTGGTTAATTAATTTAAATATCCCCAACTGAGCAAGCCAAAGGCAACAGTGGCAAGGAACCAAAGAACTCCATCCAGTGACCTAATGGTGTCCTAACACCCCATCAGATGACCCAATGGAGAAAAAAAACCTTGGGAGAACCCAGGCTCAGTCGTGGGCCAGTTCTCCTCTGGCGTTTATGAACTAGAGGCCGAATTTACAGTAACTGTAAGATAAAAAATTTATATGAATGCCTGGCTAAATAGATGCGTCTTCAGTCTAGTTTTAAACTGGGAGAGCGAGTCTGAGCTACGAACAACATCAGGAAGGCTATTCCAGAGCTTCGGAGCTAAATGTGAAAATGCTCTGCCTCCTTTGGTGGATCTGGATATCCTAGGAATGACCACAAGCCTCGAATCTAGTGATCTTAAAGAGCGCGAGGGATTGTAAGGCGATAGAAGATCCGTTTAATAGACTGGAGCTAAACCATTTAGAGCTTTATAAGTCAAAAGCAATACCTTGTATTTAATACGGAACTTTATAGGTAACCAATGAAGTGATGATAAAATCGGTGTTATATGATCATATTTTCTTGATCTAGTAAGAACTCTAGCGGCTGCATTTTGGACTAACTGTAGCTTGTTTATTGAAGATGCAGGACAACCAGCTAATAAAGCATTACAGTAATCTAGTCTCGAGGTCATGAATGCATGAACTAACTTTTCTGCATCAGAGACTGATAGCATATTACGTAGCTTAGCAATGTTTCTAAGGTGGGAAAAGGCTGTTTTTGTAACATATGAAATATGCTTTTCAAAAGACAGGTTGCAGTCTAATGTAACACCCAGGTCTTTTACTGTAGCGGATAAAGTAACAGGGCATCCTACTATGTTAAAGTCGTGCTGTGAAAGGTTTTGTGGATGGTTTTTAGAACCGATAAGTATTACCTCTGTCTTGTCTGGATTTAATAAAAGAAAATTGCGCATCATCCAATCTTTTATATCTTTAACACAATCTGTCAATTTGGATAATTTAGCGTATTCATCTGGCCGTGATGAAATCTATATTTGAGCGTCATCAGCATAACAATGGAAACTAATTCCATGTTTCCTTAGAATATTACCAAGTGGCAGCATATATATTGAGAATAATAAAGGGCCTAACACAGATCCCTGCGGCACTCCATAGTTTGCCGAAGTTATAATCGACTTTTCTCCATTTAAGTAGACGAAATGGTAGCGGTCAGATAAGTATGAACTGAACCAGCTTAATGTTTGTCCTTGAACACCAGTGTAATTTTGTAGTCGATCTAAGAGTATTGTGTGATCTATAGTATCGAACGCAGATCAAGTAAAACTAGTACTGAGATACAGCCTTGGTCCGAAGCTAAAAGTAAATCATTTGTGATTCTAACAAGCGCAGTTTCAGTGCTATGATGTGGGCTGAATCCAGACTGAAACTTTTCATAGATGTTGTTTTCTTGCAAGAAAGAGCCGAGTTGAGCGGACACAACTTTTTCTAATATTTTTGACATAAATGGAAGATTCGAAATGGGTCTGTAATTTGCTAGGTTATTTGGATCTAATTGTGGTTTCTTAATAAGAGGTTTTATAACTGCCAGCTTGAACGTTCTTGGAACATGACCTAAAGATAAAGATGAGTTAATAATATTGAGAAGAGGCTCTTCCACTATAGGTAACACTTCTTTCAGTAGTTCAGTTGGTATAGGATCTAATAAACATGTTGTTGTTTTAGATGAAGTGATAAGTTTATTTAACTCTTTTTGTTCTATGGTTGTCAAGCATTGTAATTGTTCTTGCGGGGTGATAATTGCGGCCGAATTATAAGGCGCGACCAAAGATCGAACGTTTACTAGAATAGAATAACATAACTTTCAACACACTCAAATGCAGTTTAGTTTGATAGTGTAGACCAAGTGAAACAGCGCTGCGTTACGTCACAAGTTTCATTCGTCTAATAAACTGACCTGTGTGAGTAGTAATTCAGCACTTGCGGGTAGTTCGGTAGAATGAAATGTCCTCATCATCATCATCATCATCATCATCATCATCATCATCATCTTCTTCCGCTTATCTGGGGCCAGGTCGCGGGGGCAGCAGTCTAAGCAGAGATGTCCAGACTTCCCTCTCCCCAGACACTTCCTCCAGCTCTTCCCGGGGGAAACCAAGGCGTTCCCAGGCCAGCCGGGAGACATAATCCCTCCAGCGTGTCCTAGGTCTTCCCCGGGGTCTCCTTCTGGGACGTGCCCAGAACACCTTCCCAGGAAGGCATCCAGGAGGCATCCGAAACAGATGCCCGAGCCACCTCAGCTAGCCCCTCTTGATGTGGAGGAGCAGCGGCTCTACTCTGAGCTCCTCCCGAGTGACCGAGCTCCTCACCCTATCTCTAAGGGATTGCCCAGCCACCCTGCGGAGACAGCTAATTTCGGCCGCTTGTATCTGGGAACTTGTCCTTTCAGTCATGACCCACAGCTCATGACCATAGGTGAGAGTAGGAACGTAGATTGAACAGTAAATCGAGAGCTTCGCCTTGCAGCTCAGCTCCTTCTTCACCATGCCAGACCGGTACATCGACCACATTACTGCAGAAGCTGCACTGATCCGTCTGTCAATCTCCCGTTCCATCCTTCCCTCACTCGTGAACAAGACCTCAAGATACTTGAACTCCTCCACTTGAGGCAGTAACTCTCAACTAACCTGAAGTGGGCAAGCCACCCTTTTCCGGCTGGCCTCGGATTTGGAGGTGCTGATTCTCATCCCAGCCGATTCACACTCGGCTGCAAACCGTCCCAATGCATGCTGAAGGTCCTGGTCTGATGGGGCCAGCACGACAACATCATCCGCAAAAAGCAGAGACGAAATCGTGTGGTCCCCAAACCGGATACCCTTCGGCCCTTGGCTGCGCCTAGAAATTCTGTCCATAAAAATTATAAACAGAACCGGTGACAAAGGGCAGCCCTGCCGGAGTCCAACATGCACCGGGAACAAGTCTGAATTACTGCCGGCAATGCGAACCAAGTTCCTGCTCCAGTCGTACAAGGACCGGACAGCCCTTAGCAAAGGGCCCCGGACCCCATTCTCCCAGAGCACCCTCCACAGGACACCAAGAGGGACACAGTCGAATGCCTTCTCCAAATCCACAAAGCACATGTGGATTGGTTGGGCAAACTCCCATGAACCCTCCAGCACCCTGGAAAGAGGTATAGAGCTGGTCCAGTGGTCCACGACCAGGATGAAAACCACACTGTTCCTCCTGAATCAGAGGTTCTACTATCGGCCAAATTCTCCTCTCCAGAACCCTGGCATAGACTTTCCCAGGGAGGCTGAGAAGTGTGATCCCCCTGTAGTTGGAACACACCCTCCGGTCCCCCTTCTTAAAAAGAGGGACCACCACCCTGGTCTGCCAGCCCAAAGGTACTGTCCCCGACCGCCACACGATGTTGCAGAGGTGTGTCAACCAAGACAGCCCTACAACATCCAGAGACTTCAGGTACTCAGGGCAGATCTCATCCACCCCCGGTGCCTTGCCACTAAGGAGCTTCTTGACTACCTCGGTGACTTCAGCTTGGGTGATGGACGAGTCCACCTCCGAGCCCTCAGCCTCTGCTTCCTCAATGGAAGACGTGTCAGTGGGATTGAGGAGATCATCGAAGTATTTCTTCCACCGTCCAACGACATCCCCAGTTGAGGTCAACAGCTGCCCACCTCCACTGTAAGCAGTGTTGGTAGGGCACTGCTTCCCTCTCCTGATGCGCCGGACGGTTTGCTAGAATCTCTTCGAGGCCAACCGGTCTCCATGGCCTCACCGAACTCCTCCCAGGCCCGATTTTTTTGCCTCCACAACCACCCGGGCTGCAGTCCACCACGGTAAGGTGTCAGTTCAAGGAGGGGTGAAATGTCCTTATTACTTTATATCTGCGGGACTCGCATGTGGCGCTGATATCTGTCTCTCATTAGCAATCTCGACCTGCTTCATACCACAGTCATGATAAAAAAAACATCAATGTATTCACTCATCCATAAACATTATTAGATCTTTAAGCATGACGACAAGTTCCATAATTCTGCTTATGCTTCATCAACCTACGCATTTTTATTGTAAGAGGTTAGCGAACCCTAGCGGCAAAAAATATTACATATTGTAGCTTGAAGGAAAGACGAGCCTGCGCTGCCCCAAATCCTGGCTTTCTTCGGCAACTCTCTGACTATGAGGAAGGGGAACTGCTGTTTGGCCAACGCCTCACCTCACTGGATGACATCCTTCTCTGAGAGATACTTAGGGAAAATATAGTTACACAAGAAGAAGGAATCCTCTTCACAGACTTAGCTATGGTTGTGTTAATCTTGATTAACAAGAATATCACAAACTCAATGTATCACAAACTTTTTTAGCTTTGTTATATGACAATTCAAACCAGTGGCGGCTCCTGCAAAATCTCTCAGGGGGGGCAAATGTTTCAGATCAACTTTATCGCATGCAGACTTTTTAATAGATTTAACTTTAGGGTTTGAGATGTGCAGGAATCAACTTAAAACAGGTTTTCTTTCGTTTCCTGAAAAGTAACAGTTTTGGACATACAAGGCTTCCGTCCGACAGCGATGATTTGTGTGTGTGTGTGTTGTTACGTTAATTAACATTTTTACCAAAATTCAAGCTCAAATGGAGTTTGACAAGGGTTTTTGACCAGTAAATGCATTTCCAATCCACTCAGATAGTTTCTTTTATTAAAGATTCCACTAGGTGGCGACAAATAATATTGTTGACTGAATCGTTGACGTGTAGGATAAAGATTGTGTTGGTGTTCGAATGGAATGTACAAATTTCAAAGTACAATGCTAGGAGTAAAAAAGACTGCTACCATCCTTTCCTAAACTGATTGTAAAAACAAAGTGAGATTTTCCCAACACTCGAGTATTTAAATGGTCAGCAATAAATACCTCCTTAGACAGCCTGTCTTTCTTCTCCCAAGGCCCTCCTAGATCTTGTTCTTCCTGTTGCTAACTTGTTACTTGCTCCTGCTCCTGAAATGGGCTCTGGTCCTGATTACTACAACGGCTTAATGCTATTTCTTTTAATGACACGATAGAATTAACTGCATTCGCCATGATGTTGTTCAAGTTCAACTGGCCTCAACTCGCGAGATGTCCCAACAGTCTCTCTCGCTCTCGTTCTCTTTTTTATTTTTATTTTTTAAATCACATTTGATAAAGATATTAAAGTAGTGTTTCATTTTTTCTTGTTGTTCAAATTCAAAATTGTTTTCAAATATTATTTGTCACTTAATCTTAAAGATTTTTAATAGTGTATGTTTGTTCCCACCAATCGCTGCTCAAGTTAAGGATACGTATGATGACGTAAGCACGTTAGTGCGAGCCCTCCCGGAACCCATAGAGAATGCATTGCAGTGCATGCAGTTCGAAAAAAAACATCTTTGAATGTAAGTCTATTGGAACACTCTGGGCGAATCTCAGCCAGAGTGAAATCGCCCAAAAAGAGGCGGTACTCCACAGAACGTGACATGACGCTGATTGGACTATATCCAGAGGCACAGTGACGGCTAGCGTAACTCTGTGGTGAATGAGATTGTGAATGTGATTGAAAAAGTCCCTTTCACACTTTGGTGGTGCGTCGCCCAATCGCCCTAATGAAGAAACCGCCCCTGATCCAAACACAAACCTATATTAATTTAACACAAATAGAAGTCTGTAAATGGCCTTATTGCAGACTAAGAAGGAAAGAGAATGTAGAAGGGAATATTAGTAAAGACGTTCTATCATAAGCCAAAGAAACACAAAGATTTCATCATACAAATGCAAATTTTTTCATATTTTCTCCAAACTAGCAAGATAGACATCCAGATGAGAAAAAAAAAAACAGATATTTAGTTTTTAATGTGATTTTTATCTTTAAACAGGAACAAAGCGATAATTCAAAAAATTTGTATTCCTTTTTTAATTTTTGCTTTCTATTATTCTTTTAGGATGTGGTGGCTAAAGGTGACAAAATGTATTTGTGTCTAGTTTAGGTTTTGTTTGTAAGAAAAGACATGTTTTGTTTTTCAGCTTCTTGAGAGATCTAGTATAACCAAAAAAGGCAATAAAGTCAACTTTAAATCAGTGGAATAAATAATAACTGCACAGAAAACATTCACAGCGTCAGACAGCAGTGTTTGACCTCAATGATTTACACTGAGGGCTGGGATAAAGAAATAAGTTTGGAATTAGTCTCGCGGGAGCACTCCATAATCATTTTAGTATAAGACAAGTTATGTTTGGCTAGCATTGCGAAGCAGCGGTATGACAAGAAATCATTACAAATAATTTATTAAAAACAATAGTAATAGAAAAGAAATACTCAAGGCAACTCTCAAAAGATTGTGCTAAAGCAAAAAAAATTATACAACTTTTTTTTTTTTTAAATAATACAGAAAATGTTAATTAAAACTTTGAAATGCTCAATATATACATCAGCTATACACAGAGTGCAATAAACTGTATTTATAACAAATGCCTGCTGTTGTGTCTCTATTGTGTTACAGTTTCACAAACAAACAGAAACATTCTTCAGACTATGTGAAAAAACCGTTGCCTCGTTTATAGCCAAGTGTTAATTTGGAAAGCAAAGTTTGCATTCAGAAAATAAACCAGCAGTTTTAACCCAAAATGTCTCATAAGGTTATAATAAATAAAAAAGAGAGG
Source organism: Gila orcuttii (assembly GCA_026230005.1). Classification (NCBI taxonomy): domain Eukaryota; kingdom Metazoa; phylum Chordata; class Actinopteri; order Cypriniformes; family Leuciscidae; genus Gila; species Gila orcuttii. The sequence goes on along the minus strand of JAPDVR010000013.1, from coordinate 29,377,257 downwards.
ACTCAACAGAGAAAGACAAGAGTGGAGAGAGGGAAGAGATAGAAACTTCCACTTTTTTTGCACAGAAAAAATAAATTCAGTGCATATTCATTATGGACCACAGCCATAAAATAAAAAGGGTAATAGCCTATAAAAAGTAATCCATACTTGAAGAGAGCCTTGACTGACATGTCATGGCATTGAAATAATAATAACAAGTTACTCGTGCTCGTGGGTTCAACAAAAATGTAAAGAAACAAAATCTATTATGGATACAGTTTGCTGTTATTAGCCACTGTGTCAGTATAAACTGTTTAATATGTATCAAATCAAGTAACATGGAAAATACGCCAGCATTCCAATGAAGAAGATGAGATAAAGGAATTGCATTGTGCGCATGCGCATTTCTAAATTCCACCTGGTTCCATGAGTTTGGGAGTGTGTGCGACTCTGCACGTAGCTCAGCGGAATCCCCTCCGCCAGATGTCGAGGAAAAGAGCGGCGTAGCCTCTCAGATAAAGCCCAGCTGCACACCAGAAGCATCGTAAACACAGAGGAGTCCTCCATCCACACTGAGCTCCTCATCAGCACCACTAGAGCAACATCTGGATCGTTTCACTGTTTCTCTGCGAGTGTGACAGCCTGAAAGGTACGAGGTTATTTGCTTTCCAAGTTTGATTTGTTTGTATTTTTAGTTTGTTTTTTAATCAAATTATTTGTTGTTGGAATGACTTTTTAAATCGACAGAGCAAAGGAAATATGATGCATTATACCTAGGCCTACATGGAAAACTCTGATATTAAAAACTCCGTAAAAAAAGTATCGGACAGGAATTTCTTCTGGCTGAGAAAAAGTGCCGACCGGGCGTGCACGAGGTTATTTTAAACTCAATCTTTAATGTACAAAATAATATAGTCACAATAATAAACTTATCTAAATGTGCATTGATTGAATACTAGGATAAATAAGTTTCAAGCTCATTAAGCGCGACTTGAAGTCTTCGGATCTAATTTTAGATATGATAAAGTCTCCGAAAATATAAGTTTTTATTTTCGCTATTACGAGGAATATGTTTTTGTTCTAAAGCGGATATCAATGTGGACAAGTCAGAAGCACGTTACATATTTTGCAGCACTGTCATAACGTTGCAAAAATGTTGTTACAGTGTTTCTCTGCATCAAGCACGCGGAACGTCGCAGAGTGCGTCTCATTGACTGGCACACTGCTGCAGTGAGTATTCAGTGTTTTTTTTTTTTTTTTTTAAAGTCCCACTCGCCTATTGCGCAGATTTGTAAAACTTTTTATTTGGCATCTGTTATCTGTGAACTTTTTGAAGAGTTTGCAGTCGGCTTAACTCTTCTCGTGCTCTCGAGGGGGCGGGGCGAAGACGTGGCAGTGCAGTCTGCATCTGCACCGAATGAACTGCGTTTGGCTTCCATGCTGGACACTCACGAGCTCACGAACACCACTATGGCCCTGTCCCAAATGGCACACTCCGGACTTGTGGACTTCCTCAGAGTCCACACTTCGGTGACGACATGTAGTGCAGACCTATAGGGCCCTTAGCGCGAGTCCGCGAGGGCGCATTGAGAGGTATTTTTGGGACAGACTCGATCGTCACGCCGGAAACAGGAAGAAGGTCTCAGCTCAGACGTCGAAGCTGAATAAACTTAAAGGTCATCTCATCAGTCCCTGTATTAGAAAAATATCACAAATATCATTAAAAAAAAAATTACAGTCTTTAGCATCGAGAACAGGATTTATTTTATTTTCACAAATCTTATGTCCATGTGAACTACACAGCCTGCTTTTACAGTTCTATAATTGTATATGCCACCTGGGCATTAGAATAGATGTCATGGTTATGTAAATGATCAATACAGTTGTACATAATAATACATAATGTTCAATTTTAACACAAAATTAAAATGTAAATGAGTTTAAGAAAAATGTATAGGTTTCAATATTCATACTACGTTTATATGACTCATTAAAGCCATGACATTCGGTTCTATTTATGTAATGAATCATAATGCGATCGTATTATTTAACACGCTATTATTATGTTTGATATATCAACCACTGGTCGATAATGTTTGTATAAACTGTAAGTAACAACTGGTAAAATGAACGCCTATATCATAAAGCCATGTTAACAGTCCGTGAGCGAAATCTCCTCCCATCCGTTTTCTGATTGGCATTTCGCAAGGATTCCTGGGTAGTTAAAGTGCGTGGAGCCTGCATCTATGCGGGCTTCGCGGAAGACCGCTTCAAGGGTACAAAGGGGGCGCTGCTGAGCACACTTCAGAGCGTTAAAATGCTAAATGGGACGGCCTACGGACTCGTAGACTCGGCGAGCACGCGCAATTTAAGTCCACGAGACCGAAAGTCCGCATGAAGTGCGCCATTTGGGACAGAGCCTATATGGTCTTTCCTGTAATTATGCAGTACCTTTTGAGCTTTTGACAAACTAAGTAATGTACTCTAAGTGATAATTTCTTTTCGCATATACAAGACAAATATGGAAAAAAACAAAAAAACAATGAAAGGGTGTCTAAAAAAGGATGGTACCTAAAGCTATTCATTACTAATTTAAGGACTTAATATTTACCTTAAATTAGCGTGTCTACTTATTTTGAAACTATTATAACTGATTATGACAATTACTCCAATTAATTTATAATACTTATTCTGTTATAGTACAGCCAAGAAGCCTTCTATTGTTCACATGGTGGTTTCGAAGTACCTGCAGTGCACATGAGCACAGCGGACCAGGTCCTGTTAGTTTGGTGCCCTGAGGGACTTTTTTTTTTACATATCTCATGTGTCAGATGCCTTTTGCATACCATGACACATTTGCAACATATTAAACTCAGATTTACATTTAACCTTCTAACTTCTCATTGTGTGGAGTTTGTCAGGGCATTTGTCCAATGAGACTTTCTCTTTGCTCTAAGGCTTACCCCTGGTTGCCGTATTTGTCCTTTTCAACAAACAAATGTGACATCTTGTTTATACACGCTGACACTGGCTTAAACACACAAAAGGGATCTTCCCATAGATCCAGCGGGATGCTGTTTGTTTGCTCTCTGGACGCCACATTTGTGCCAAAATTCTGAGCCAGCAGTGACCAAATGCAGCCAACTGTATTCCATGTATCCAAATGGGAGATCACTGGGGGTTATGGCAACCAAAACCTAATTTTCCAATGTATTTGTTTGCATTTTAAGCAGCCTGTGTTTTAGTGGGTTCAGTAATGCATTTTCCTTGCCCTAGTAGTCTACAACCAACCTTTAGGGCAAGGAAAATGCATTACTGAACCCACTAAAACACAGTTGTAGTATCTGTTTGTGTGAACACCTCAAAAGACAGAAAAAATAAATTCTTCCAATATTGTCAGGAAGATGTGCAATGATGTGCAATGCATTGTTAGATGTATCACATATGACACTGTCTGTTTCTCTCAGGATGGCATTGTCTTGGTTCCTGTTGAGTTTCCTCTTCCGTTCCCTGTACGCCCACAATGATTTCTTCACTTCTATTGGTAAGATGATCTTCCATTGTGTTGTTCTGCCTTTTATACATTTCTGATTAGGCTATACATCTTGCCAAACATATGAAACATGCAGGAAGCACCTATCTATCTATCTATCTATCTATCTATCTATCTATCTATCTATCTATCTATCTATCTATCTATCTATCTATCTATCTATCTATCTATCTATCTATCTATCTATCTATCTATCTGTCATTTGAATCTGTGGGGATTTTAATAAGAATATTTTTTATGCTTCTCAATGAACAAAATGGATATACTACCATAGCAAAAAAAAAAAAAAAAAAAATTAGTACTTTTGCACAACTGAGCTGGACTGCCTTAATGCATAGTGGCCTTTGGAAGAAACCATTTCAAAAATCGCTTTTGACCCAATACCCAAGTAATTCCAACCCATACATTTTAGTTTGATGCTGTTATCTATATACATGGCAATTTCAGTAAACAATGTGACAATGTTTATTAAAATTATCATTGAAGCTTTGTGTAATTTTTAGTCTTCTGTTTCAGATTTGACGTTTGACTTTTTGATTTGTAGGCCAGATGACAGACCTATTGTACACAGAGAAGGACCTGGTAAAATCACTAAAAGAATACATTAGACAAGAGGAGAACAGACTAGAGCAGGTCAAAGAGTGAGTAAACACACACACACACACACACACACACACACACGTCTGCATGGGTAGATGTCTTTACTTCACAGATCATTTCATAAAAATGTGTTTCTTTTTGGTAGTCATTTGACAGCTCATTGATATATTGAATATCGAATATTTTGTTTCTTTACCTGCATCAGGTGGGCAGACAAACTGGACTCGCTGACGAACACAGCCACGCAGGACCCAGAGGGATTCCTGGGGCACCCGGTCAATGCATTCAAACTGATGAAAAGACTCAACAGTGAGTGGGCCGACCTGGAGAGCCTGGTGCTGAAAGACACCACCAATGGTTAGTGACAGTCAAAGTCTGACATAGTAATTATTTATCTATACATAAGATATTTATATAGTTACTGTATTTTCCTATTTCAAGTGTTGCGTAACGTGAAGCTGTTTTTGAACTGATATCTGACTTATTAATATTTATTTGCTAAGAATGACTGATTTGTATTTACCATTTGTATTATTTGTATTTGTATTTATTTGTAAGTCCTACTTTCTACATGGTTCGGAAAAAAATAAAAACAATTCACGTTGAATTTTTTGCATAAATAACAGTATTCACCAGGGCTGCATTTATTTGATCAAAAATAGAGTAAAAAAACTAATATTGTGAAATTTTTAATTTATTTAAAATAACGGTAAATAAAACAATTTAAAATATTGGTTTTCTAATTTGGTGCTAAAGAAACATTTCTCATTATTATCAATGTTGAAAACAGTTGTGCTGCTTCATGTTTTTGTGGTAACAGTGATATTTTTTTGTCTGTACTGTATACTTATATAGAAATAGAAAGTTCAAAAGAGCAGCATTTATTTAAAATAGAAATCTTTTATAACATCAAATGTCTTTACTGTCACTTTTGCTCAATTTATTGCATCTTTGCTGAATTAAAATATTAATTAGGCTACTGTAAAAATGTACTGACCCCGAACCTTAGAACAGTATTATACTGTTACTGTTTTGTATGATTTTTTTGTCATAAAGTAGTAATAGCATTATTTGCATAAATGTCTCTATATGTGTTATAAACATCTTAAGCTGTTGTATTCCTCAAGATCAAGCCTCTCCTCTCTGTTCTCTTTTGTAGGGTTTATCTCTAATCTGACTGTCCAGAGACAGTTTTTCCCAACAGACGAGGACCAGACAGGAGCAGCCAAAGCTTTGCTTAGATTACAGGACACATACCAGCTGTCTGCCAACACTATCTCTAATGGAGACCTGCCTGGTGAGCGACTGTGCATGTCTATGTGTTTATGCATTCCAGACCGCTTGAAAATATTTATCAAGCACATTACGTTACCACGGACTGTGTGAACTCTTTGAGAAGCATCATGCTGTGTCTGTGATAAGTTGATTTTATATTTCTTTTCAAATTCTTTAAAATGTTCCCATGGGATAGAGTGATAATGTCTGTGCCATTTTAAAGAAATGTAAACATCACTGACTAGTTGTTCACACCTGGAGGTGATGTGTGTTTCAAATGTCTCCTGTAAATACTTAACCGCAGATGGTTATTTAGAAAGTTAATCCTTGTTGTAGTCAAATGGTTGATTGACAGGTGAGAAGGATGTCCTTTGGAACAGCAAAAAAATAAATATCTTAAAAAAACATCAAAATCATATTAGTATCATGAAGTTAGAACAACGCTACTGAATATATGACATCCAATTAAGAGACCATTTGTTTTTGTGCGTCCCTTTACTGGTGTGACCTCAGGTGTTGTGCACAAGAGCCGGATGACAGTGGCAGACTGCTATGAGCTGGGGAAGATTGCATACTCTGAGGCAGATTACTATCACACAGAGCTCTGGATGGCTCAGGCGCTCACACAGCTGGATGAAGGCGAGGAATCCACCATAGACAAGGTCACAGTTTTGGACTACCTCAGTTATGCCATTTACAAGCAGGGTGAACTAGAGCGAGCCCTCGAGCTCACCAAGAGGATGCTGAAGCTGGGTAAAAAAAAACTCAAACTAATCATTTAATAGCATGGTTAAATGCACTGTTATTTTAGTGTTGTTCATATATTATATAGTATTTATTACGATTTTGAATTAGCTTTTATTTTTAAATTTTGAAAAGGATAGTTAACCCTAAAATGACAATGAAGTCATAATTTACTCTCCCTGGTGTTGTTTTATTGCGGTATGTCTTAATTGCCATAGTCCAGGGTTTCCGCGGGGTTGTAAAAGGTAGTAAATTAAATTATGCCAAATTAAGGCCAGTAAAAAGTAGTAAAAAGTAGTAAACGTCATTTGACGAGGTAGTAAATTTTCGAAGCCCCATCTAACTGGGTCTATATGGTTTTCAATATTGACAATATACGAGATTCCATCTTTTCCCCAAAAAATAAGGCTGTCTATGATGTAAATATGTCTTATTAGTGGAATATTAAGCGCAATATAGTAACACAACTTAGCTGTGGTGCGCGAGCACTGGAAACGCGCAGTGGATTGAGCGCGCAGCGGCACAGATGCGCGAGCTGGTCGAGCACATCCCTTCAAACAGACATCAGTGGAAAGTTTATAGTTCAATCGGATGTCAATGGCAAAGAAAATTAAAACGAGTCATCTAGCTTATTATTATCGTTAACTGACGAGAGAGACAGAGCGCGCGGGCGCACTTCTGTTGAATGCTCCTGATCGTTCACTCAGCACGTGTTATTTGGATTAAAACTAAATCGTATATGTAAGTAAAGTAAAACATGACCTGTTACCTGATTTATGTATAACGAGTGGTTCCCTACATTATTACTGGACGTGTGCATATCAAGAAGTTCCATGAACGCAAACATCCAAAGCGCGCGCCCCGCAAACCAGCGTCTCAGCGCGCGAATACTCAATTAAATTGTCTTTCACGTCACAAAATTATGTAAAAACGCCCGTCTTGACGAGTATCCTAGTAAACAAAAGTCAGTTATATCTCAAGTTAACGTAGCCATGTTCGAATGGGGCCCGTGCCTTCTGTCTTAAAGGGGCAGCAATTTAATAAACCTGCTACTGTGTTTTAATGTTAATCAAACAAAGGAAAAAATAAATTACTCACTGCTCTTGACTAAATAGTCTACCCTTTTCAACTTGTATATCCATCTATTTTATTTAGCTATACAGTAATGAATATGCAAATTTTTCACATTTGATTACTTTATTCAAATGTATTTACCAATCTACCCGAAAAACTCTAAAAACAGTTTATTTCATTTGTAGCTTTTCTTTAAACTATTGTATTTATTTGTCCTATTTGTAATTCGATTATTTGTTCTTATTTTGTTACTGACTGCTTTTAATAATGTTTTAAATTAACATTAATTGGGCTGGTAGTTTTTGTTGTAGTATCAAAATTGGATTAAATAATTGGTATTTCACTGGTGTCTAAACATTTGTACCACTGACCCAGTCCTCAGCACTGACCCTGCTGGAGCTGCTCTAAACATGTGCTGTGCTATTCAATGAAGATAAAATATGATAGAGCAATAGAATGAACAGTGACAGAAGCATGCTTTTTAGCAGGATTAATTACATTTACATTTATTCATTTAGCTGACGCTTTTATCCAAAGTGACTTACAATTGCTATATTTCAGAGGTTGCACACCTCTGGAGCAACTAGCGGTTAAGTGTCTTGCTCAGGGACACATTGGTGTCTCACAGTGGATTCGAACCCGGGTCTCTCACACCAAAGGCATGTGTTTTATCCACTGCGCCTTCACCACCCCTATTAAGCCAAAACTAAAATTAAGCCAACTAATATGATTTATATTCTTTTGGTTTATCTACTAATACATTTTAAAATTACAAATGCAGTGAAAATTCAGGGATCGGTTACGGTATCGATATCGGCGAGTACCAAAAATGAAAGTATTGGTATCGGTCTCGTTCTGCAAAAAGTGGTATCGGTGCATCCCTAATCGAAAATATTTAACGGGTTCGCGTGAGGGGGGAGCAGCTCCCTATTTCGTTGTTTTGCGATGCTAGCAGCACTACACAGATCGCGGCAAATCATGCCAACTTAAGGTGAGCTGTCGTCGCACCACCTCAGGAGCAAACCAGTGCCATAGTTGAAGCACATTTAAAGATGTGATGAAATAAATTGCTGTTTTGGGATAGTAATTTCACTGCTTAAGTCTGCGTGTGTGAGAATGTGTGTTTGTGGGTAAGTGTGTGTGATGTGACACACTTTATTATTAATCTTTATTAATGTTTATTGTCGTTAAGTGTCATTTGTTTTTAAGAAGTGCCAAGGTTATTATTCACCTTATTAGGGCTAAGGGCTAATGTAATGGTTAGGATAACTCAAGGGCTAGGGTTAAGATAAGGACAACTGAAACTCAACTCGACACTAATATTGTCATTGTCAATTATGTTTTTTTTTTGTAATGATCACAATTAAACATTAGTGTACCTAATATGTAGGATGTGTGTGACAGTGTCACACCATACCTTATAGTAAGTAGTAAGTGGTGCTTTGCATACCCCTCCCACACACCCCAAAAAAGGGCTGCTGCTTGATGTCGTGTTGGTAGTAAAAAATATTGTGGAGGTAGTAAAAAAGGTAGTAAAAGGTAGTAAATTCATCTCTATGATTCCTGCATATACCCATACGCACAAGTATCACAGAATGATCCCATCCGACCCGTGCCATATATCCCAAGTGTTCTGTGGGTATACGATAAGGTTTAATGAAAAATATTGATTTCTTACAACTTGTGTGCTTTTTCTGGTTGAGAAAACGTGAACTGTGCACACGTCATGCAGCCGTGCAAAGAAGACGCATGACCAAGGCCAAAAATTTAATTAAATAATACATTCAATTTCGATTTGTTTTTTCACCAAACCCCATCGTATACCCACAGTACACTTGTAATATACGGGACATGTCACATGAGATCATTCTGTGATACTTTTGCGTTTTAAAAAAAAAGCTTGATGATGCTCATTATTCACTGCCATTAAATGGACGAACACGAGCTCCCGATCCCACCATTTAAAAAAAAATTCTCCTTTTGTGGCCCATAAAAGAAAGAAGGGCATACAACATTAGAACAACAGTGAGTAAATAATGACTTCATTTTAGGGTGAACTTACCCTTTAAGTTTAAGTAATTAGGTTATGTGCATTTTATTAGTTTATTTTTTTAAAGTAATTTTTTATAACTGTTTAGCTTTAATTAATTTTTATTTCAATTTTCGTTTTAGCAATTTTAGTTCCTTAACTTGAACCTATTTATTACAGTCAGTTGCCAAGGCAAAATTTCTAATTTTTAGTTTTTCAAGATTAAGTTTTTTTTTTAATCTAATATTTATATTTTATTTAAGCTTTATTTCATTTAATGCAAATTATTTGTAATTGTTTTAGTTATAGTTAACAATAACAACACTGGTTAAATGTAATCATTAACAAATCTTAAAATGAATATACATTTTTCACAAACTCACTGTAGCATTTAAAATTATTTATTTATTTATTTATTATTAAAATAATTATTGGCTTATTGGGAACAGCCAGAATTTCAGTACATATATTTTTGATTTTTAGTTTATTTTGAGTATAGCTTACATAGAAAATAGCCCCCCATTCTATAAAATGAATGAATGAATGGAATAACTTGTATGGCTTTGTAAGGATGGACAATGGTGGAGACAATGAACTTACAAGAAATGATGACTGATGACACTAAACTATGGTATTTTTCCTAACTTAAAATTGCCTTTGTGTGTGAATCTCAGACCCAGATCACCACAGGGCCAATGGGAACCTAAAGTACTTTGAGTTCCAGCTGGAGAAGCAGAGAAAGGCAGAGGCTGAGAATAAGGAAGTGGAAGATAAAAAAAGAGAGAAGAAAGTGCTGGACAAACATGACAGTGAGAGGAAACGGTCCAAAGACCCTCTGCCAGAGAGAAAGAAATATGAAATGCTGTGCAGAGGAGAGGGAGTAAAACTGGTGAGCAGAAAGATTGTTTCCCCCCTCCTACTTTTTAAAGGTTTAAAATTTTCTCTCAAATTCTTTCTTTGCTTACTTTACTAGACCCCACGCAGACAAAGCCGCCTGTTTTGCCGTTACTATGATAACAACCATAATCCACTGTTGCTTTTGGCTCCAGTGAAGCAGGAAGATGAGTGGGATCGCCCACGTATTGTCCGTTATCATGACATCATCTCTGACAGTGAGATCGAGACAGTGAAGGAGCTGGCAAAACCCAGAGTGAGTTGGACTTACTAAAGTAATGCTGTGGTTTGCAGTTTGAACTTGTGATTTGGTTATTCTTTTTTAATAGTTTTTTCTATTATACATATTAAATGATAAATAATTTATATATTTTTTTATTATTATTTTTTTAATAAATCTTCTAGACAGTGACTTGTATATGTGGACCTTAACCGTGTACAACACCTTTTTAGTTTTTTTAGTTTTTTGCTAATATTAGCTGTCATTTAAATTTTTGAAGATAGCTTATGTGACTGTTGAATCATAAAAAGACTTTTTGAAGCTCAAAAGTCAAAGTTTAGAAGCATGAAATAATTATATGAATAGTTTACAAATACTTACAGAAATCAAGAATATAGAAGTAGTCTATTAATCTGATAAGTTTTTGAGTTTGAGTAACTTTATCATATAAATGTAGTATTTATGAGTGAGGGGTTGAAGGTGCTTTACAGGAGCCTGTGTGTAATCCATATGTGGCTCCTCAGCTCCGTAGGGCTACTATATCCAATCCCATCACGGGCGTGCTCGAGACCGCCCCCTACAGGATCAGTAAGAGGTAAGGCCATAAGTGTGGGAATCTAGAACACCGCCAAAAAGACGAACCGTCATGCCTTAACCGATCCACAGAATCTGAGAACTCCTTAGCAGAAACAATGCAAAACACTGCAAATCATAAATCACAATTGTTAAATTAACTGATATAAAAAATTGTAATATATATTTTAAATAACTAAAACAGAGAATAAAAACTCACCAGCCACTTTATTAGGTACACCTGTTCAACTGCTCACTAACGCAAATATCTAATTAGCCAGTCACATAGCAGCAACTCAATGCATTTGTGCATATAGACATAATCAAGACAATATGCTGAAGTTCAAAATGAGCATCAGAGTGGGAAAGAAAGGTGATTTAAGTGACTTTGAACGTGGCATGATTGTTGGTGCCAGATGGGCTGGTCTGAGTATTTCAGAAACTGCTGGTATTTTCACGCACAACCATCTCTAGGGTTCACATAGAATGGTCTAAAAAAAGGGGAAAATATCCAGTGAGCATTAGTTCTGAGGGTGAAAATGCCTTGTTAATGCCAGAGGTCAGATGAGAATGGCCAGATTGGTTCGAGCTGATAGTAAAAGGCAACAGTAACTCAAACAACCACTCGTTACAACCAAGGTTTGTAGAAGAGCATCTCTGAACACACAACATGTCGAACCTGGGTTCCACTGGGTGCCAGACTGGGTGCCACTCCTGTCAGCTAAGAACAGGAAAACGAGGCTACAATTCATACAGGCTCACCAAAATTGAACAATAGAAGATTGGAAAAACATGGTCTGGTCTGATGAGTCTCGATTTCTGTTGCGACATTCAAATGATAGGGTCAGAATTTGCCATAAACAACATGAAAGCATGGATCCGTCCTGCCTTGTATCAACAGTTCAGGCTGCTGATTATGGTGTAAGGGATATTTTCTTGGCACACTTTTAGCCCCTAAGGACTAATTGAGGATTGTTTAAATGCCACGCCGGTATTGTTGCTGACCATGTCCATTGCTTTATGACCACAGTGGACCCATCTTCTGATGGCTACTTCCAGCAGGATAACGTGCAATGTCACAGCTCAAATCATCTCAAACTGGTTTCTTGAACATGGCAATGTGTTCACTATACTCAAATGGCCTCCACAGTCACCAGATCTCAATCCAATAGAGCCCCTTTGGGACTGCTTGATGCTATCATGTCAATATGGACAAAATCTCTGAGAAATGTTTTAAGCACTTTGTTGAATCGATGCCACAAAGAATTAAGGCAGTTCTGAAGGCAAAATGGGTCCTACTCTGTACTTGCGAGTTGAACCTAAGTGGTTGGTGAGTGTATATAGGATTTTTTTTTTTTTAAACATTATTTTAGAGTATATTGACATCTAGAATTTAAAATAATTCATTGCATGTTCACAGGCACTAGCTGTGACTTGTAACTTTGTAAACGCATATAGATATTACTTTCATGCTGAGGAGTTTTCCGCCTTGCCGTCTTTTTGTCATTGTGTTGGATAAAAAGGTAAAAAGACAGAGTAAGCAATGCTATACTTTGTTACTTTTTCTTGCTGTAGTTGTCATGTGCTCTGTGTGGAGGGCTTGAACAGGGACAGAGTGATTCAAAATTATAATTTGAAAGTTTAGGATTTTGTAATTCAAGGATTTATGTTAACAACTTTAACTTATTATTATTTAAAATTTTGCATCACTGCTGCTGGTGTGCAGTTCTGTCCCTGTTCTTTACATGGCTTCAGTTCAGAAAAAGACACTAAATTGACTTCTCTTTCTCTCTCTCTCTCCCCTTTTTCCCTCTCTTTTATCTGCTCTTATTCTGTCCATGTCCTTTTGTGTGTTCTTGCTCCTCTTAAAACTTTTCCTCTCTCTTTCCCTCTTTGATTTGTGTAATGGTGAATAGCTAAAGCGAGCCACTGTGCACGATCCCATTACGGGAAAACTCACCACTGCCCAGTACAGAGTCTCCAAGAGGTAAGGGGTCAAAGGTCAAAATATCCTATCCAAAACCATCATCGTCATCTCTAGAGAGCCCCCCTGTGAAATGGAGATTCATAATGTGTGCCAAAATTCAAAAATCCAACCTTCACTTGGCCATAGAAGTTTAGGTGACCCACTTTCTCAGGCAACAAATGTTAGAGTCTTTCTTTTACTTCAGTCCTCTTAATATTAAGACTATCTGAAATGTTTGAGAATCGATAAATGAACAACTGTGCACACATACAGCATTGCGCCTTGTCTCAGTCTCTGCATAAGCAGCCGTTTGAGTCTGTGAACTAAAATATATATTTTTAATGGTGCTATACATAGTTCTATCGTCTCCCTCATATTTCCACCCACGCCAGAGTGGTTTAACTTATCCTAGTTATTATGAGTGTGTATGTTTGGGAACGCACGTCCCAGCACAGGCAGACTGGGTGGAGTTGCTGGAACACTTCAGGGCTCCTTTCACACCAAAAGCTATGAATGTTTCAGTTTGTGAGTTTAAGACTTCAAACATTATGTTGAGAAGATAAATATATTAAAATAAATGGTGTATATACACTACCATTCAAAAGTTTGGGTCAGTAACATTTAAAAAAAAAAATGTTTTACTTTTATTCTGCAGAAACATTAAATTGATCAAAAGTGACAGTAAAGACATTTATAATATTACAAATGATTTCTATTTCAAATGCGGTTCTTTGGAACCATTCATTCATCTGCGATATTCATTAAAGAATCCTGAAAAAAAGTATTGTGGTTTCTACATAAATATTGAGCAGCACTACAGTTTTTAAAATGTTTCTGAAACAAATTAGGGATCATGTGCTTTATAGAAATGTCTGCTGAAAATTCAATGTTTCAAATTAGAAAATTCAAACTAGAAAATTCAAATTAGCTTATTAGGGATCATGTGACTGAAGAAATGTCTGCTGAAAATTCAACGTTTCCATCACAAGAATAAATTAAATTTTAAAAGATATTAAAATAGAAAATATTTATTTCAAAATTGTAATATCTCACAATAGTATTGTTTTTTACTGTATTTTTTTTATCAAAATAAATGAGCATGAGACTTTGTTTAAAACCGTTCATATACAGTAATCTTACTGAACCCAAACATTTGAACAGTACTGTATACATGTTTTTTTTAAATCAACGATGTAGGTGTCAATTAGCAATTATTTTAAATGAAAAATAACTGTCATGTTAGAAATCATGGTTAAGATTAATGTTTAATGTTGATTTGCGATAACTGAGGGGCCTCTCTCTCTCTCTCTCTCTCTCACTCTCACACACTCACTCACTCACTCATAATCCTGAAAGAGATCATTGTTGCTGAATTCCTTTACTCTGATATTCTCTGTGAGGAATGTGAACTCATTCTGCTGATTGCTGCCCCCTCTTTCTTTTTAATTTTTCTTTCCACCATTCATCGCTTCACCTGCCGGTTTGTCTTTATCACAATCAGACTTTTTCACATAACTAAATAAAATAAATTGAACTTTAGAAATCTTTTCACTGAAAACAGGGTGTGAAAACGTCTGAAAATCATTCATGTGCATGGTGTGGCATGAGGTTTGTTTATCATGTATAATGGAATATTAATTGTTTTTGTAAATAGTTATTTTACTTTTCTTCAATTTTTAGTCTTTTTCTACCCTCGTTCTAGTGCTTGGCTGTCTGGATATGAGCATGCTACAATTGAAAGGATTAACCAGCGTATCGAGGATGTAACAGGCCTGGAAATGGACACAGCAGAAGAGCTGCAGGTAAGAGGAACTTTTACACAATCAGCCAATCAGATGCTTTCAGTCAGATGACTCATTCGTGTAACAAGAATCCACCTGTTGTAATATTGTTCTGTTAAAAAGGTTGTCATAAGCAACGTTTTTCATCTCAGGTTGCAAATTATGGAGTTGGTGGTCAGTACGAACCTCATTTTGACTTTGGAAGGGTGAGTTCCTGTGTCTTTCTTTCACCGATAAAAAGACACACATATCAGCACTATAAATCAGCGAAGGATTATTAAATGGTTTATATACAGTACCATTCAAAATTTTGGCGTACGATTTTAAAAAAGAGAAAAGCATGCCTTTTCAGCATGTCTTCATTAAAGGTACAATATGTGGGATTTTTGCAGTAAAATATCCAAAAACCACTAGGCCAATGTTATATATTTTGTTTAGTTGATTACTTACAATATCCCAAATGTTTCAAACTATTTGTAAATCGTGAGAAAATTGCGATTTTAACCAAGGAAACGGGATGTGTGAGCAGAGGTGAGGAGTCGCCAGTCAATGGCGTCATATCCGTGTTAGCCTCGGTTTCCGCCAGGTTTGCGCTCGTACTGCCATAGTAACCATGGCGACAGACGTTGACAACTGGGTTATGCCCGTAATGCCTAGCAGGACACTCACGCTGTTGTTGTTTTGTTCAAACATTATGGACCATGGCAAGCAGACTTTGAGACAAAAAGAGGACTAAAACAAAGATCAGCATCTTTCGAGATGCTGAGAGCTCCACGTCCGCGACTAACTTCGACTTGACAGAGACGCGAGTGTTGCATGTACTTTATTAGACAGGTGAGCAAATGTACATAAAACTATCAATGTTATTTAGTTCAACATGATGAAATGTTAGAATATGATCTGTATGTTATTCTAATGTTGATCTAGCTTAACATACTTAGTCTCATACAGCCAACACACAACCTAACTAACAACATTCAACACACTCAAATGCCGTTTAGTGTGATAGTGTAACTGTTAGAGCAAGTGAAACAGCGCTGCGTTACCTCAAGTTTAATTCGTCTAATAAACTGACCTGTGTGAGTATTAATTCAGCACTTGCGTGTAATTCGGTAGAATGAAATGTCCTTATTCTTTTATATCCGCGGGACTCGCGTTGTGTGTGGCGCTGGTATACGTCTAGCAATCGCGCCCTGCTTCACACCACAGTCATGTTAAAAACATCAATGTATTCACTCATCCATAAAAGATCCATCAGCTTGACGACAAGATCCATAATTCAGCTTAATAGAGTGCCGAAGTTATGACGTCACTTTGTAGGACAACTCGGAAGTTAGCGGCGCATGGGTTCCCTCGATCGAAAAGCTATGCATTTTCCCCATAGACTTTTGGAAAATCGCAAAAAATAAGATCTGTGTTCGACAAAGAGTTGTGACCCTTACATGTTTTGTCTATCAAGATAATCTTTACAAGTTAATCCAAAATGTATACATTTTGAAGCCTATATAAAGTTTAAAAAACCACAAGCAGACACAATAAAGTTTAAAAAACCACAAGCAGGTTATAACTGGTGTGTTTTATGTCATAGATCAAAACGTGAAAATATTTAGAGGCTTTGTTAACCACAGACCTTATTTCAGGAAATTTAGCAAAAACCCATTCAAAAAACCCATAGACTTTAGGGCGAGGGAACCGGAAGTGCTAAAATGCTAACTCACTTCCGCGTTTTGGCCTACAAAGTGACGTCATAACTTCGGTACTCTATGTGGAATATACTCATCAATATACGCCTTTGTTATTGTAAGAGGTTAGCGACCCCTGGTGGCGAAAAATCCTGCATATTGTACCTTTAAACTGATCAATAATGACAGTAAAGACATTTATAATGTTACAAAAGTTTTCTATTTCAAATAAATGCTGTTCATTTGAACTTTCTATTCATCAAAGAACCCTGAAAAAACATGTATCACAGTTTCTACAAAAATATTAAGGAGCACAACTGTTTTCAACATTGATAATAATAAGAAATGATTCTTGAGCTCCAAATCTGCATATAAGAATGATTTCTGAAGGATCACGTGACACTAAAGACTGGAGTAATGATGCTGAAAATACAGCTTTGGCAAAGATACATTAGATTTTAAACTGTATTGAAATAGATAAGTTATTTTAAATTGCAGTTATATTCACAATATTACTGTTTTTATTTCGATAAAAATAAATGCAACCTTGGTGAGCATCTTTTTTCAAAAACCAATCTTACAGACCACAGACTTTTGAACAGTGGGGTAAGCTTGTGTCTTGAGTTTAGTTTTTTTACACTGTGTTCTTAAAAACAGAAAGATGAACCAGACGCCTTTAAAGAACTGGGAACAGGAAACAGAATTGCAACTTGGCTCTTTTATGTGAGTAAATTGACTTTGACATGCAGACACATATATCAATGTCAATCAAAACTATCAACATGTTATGGTCTTTGACATGATTTATCACATACCTGATTTGCTTGTAAATATGCTTGCGTTAAAATGCTTGCAATAAAATGTAAAGTGTGGGTGGGCTGGAATAATTCGCATCACTCCTTGTTTATCAACTTGGGAGAGAAAATTGACAGGCAATAGAGGCTACGCACTGTAATCTCCCATGACTTTAGCACTGTCAGGTTCTGCAACAAAAGCCTATTGAAACCTATTGATAGATGAAGAGTGACCGCTCTGATTGCGGAGTGCGATCACGTGAAAAAAGATCAAATCAAAACCACTGTAACACTAAGAGAAATTGCAATGTCTGTATCGACAACCAACAGTGTCAGTCGCGCTGAATGCTTGAAAGTTGGCAGCCTTGTATAATTTTAGGATATAGTTCAATTGTTCTGACAGGGTGGACAAGCTGTCAATCTGGCCCAGGCCCACCTGTAGCTCCGCCCCTGCATTTTAGATATATTGTATTATCATGAATTATATTACCTGTTGCAGATGAGTGACGTGTCAGCAGGGGGCGCTACAGTCTTCCCTGATGTAGGCGCGGCAGTGTGGCCTAAAAAGGTGATACACCACTAAAAATAAATAATTTTCTCCTTGTGTAAACTAGTTAATTCATTTTAATATTCACTCTCTCTTACCTTTCAGGGTACAGCAGTATTCTGGTATAACCTTTTTGCCAGTGGAGAAGGAGATTACAGCACAAGACATGCTGCCTGTCCAGTATTAGTGGGAAACAAATGGGGTGAGTATGTATACGTGTACAGTGTACATGTACAGTGTGTGTACATGTACAGTGTGTGTATTTTCACTTGTTTTATTTTTTTCTACTTTTTCCTCCTTTCCTCCAGTATCAAACAAATGGATACATGAACGAGGTCAAGAATTCAGACGACCCTGTGCAGTGTCCGAGATAGAATGATCACTTCTTTTCTTTTCTTATTTCCTGTTCAGTGTCAGTTTTAGTCAAAATGATGTGTGTTTGTACAAGGGGTGAATGACTATGCATCAATCTATGCATTTCTTCTATTGTTCCCTTTTACTCAAATAATGGACCCAGAAATGTTGTGAGGTTTCTGGGCAGGATATTCCCTGACTGTAGAAACTATGAATATGCATAGGTCCAATCAAATATTTTATTTTAGTTATTTATTTAGGGTTAAATTTGAACTCCAAATGTTTCTTTTGCTCTTCCTGTCATGTCTTAAACTCCAAATGACCTCTATTTTTTGAGAAGTCTTTAATTTAAACCACTGAACACACCATAAACCTTAATATAATTGTTAAAGAAAACACGGCACAATGCAAGCCCCACTTTTTAGACCAAAAAAAAAGGAAAGGAAAGGAAAGATAATCTGTTACAAAATTGTTTGTATAAACCCCTGAAACATTTAAAGTACCAAAGAGTATTTTTTTATTTTATTCCTGGGGCCAATGCAAACAATGTTTGTCTTTGTTTTGTATTTTGTTTTTATGTGCGTATGGAAATATTTTTAGGTGTGATAGTTTTTTACAGAAATAAAATCTATGATATCATTTTCAGTTCTCATTTTTTTTTTGCCTCGTTTTATAAAATTGTGAGATGTGTCAGAAATGTATGAGTGCCACAACTCTTACACTCTTGCATACTGGATCATTTAGAATTCTATTGGCTGGGTGACTTTTGAGGTCATTCAGATGTTGATTGATAAACATTCATTAACTCTAATTTAAGTAAATAATGCTTTTCTATACAATTCACGATCATAAAATACTTAGTTTTGCCACCCCACACAATTTCATCAGCCGACATTCTTGCATATTGCGCAAACTACAAACCTTACTAGATACTCCAGTTTTCAGTGTCTCATGATCTTTCAGAAATTAATATTTCTTATTATCAATGTTGAAAACAGTTGTGCTGCTTTAATATTTTAGCATTTTTTTACAGGATTCTTTCAAACCACAATAATGGTACACTATACCGTTCAAAGATTGAATCCTGATAAAACGGTTTACACTGTTCAAATGGTTTACACAAAAATATTGATCAGCACAGCTGTTTTCAGCACTGATAATAATCAGAAGTTTCTTGAGCATCAAATCAGCATATTCTGAATTCTGAAGGATCATGTGACACTGAAGACTGGAATAATGATGCTGAAAATTCAGCTTTAATCACAGGAATGCTGTGAAAAACAGTGATTTGAAATTGTAATAATACTTAACTGTTTTACTGTATTTTTGATCAAACAAAATGCAGTCTTGGTAAGCATTAGACACTTCTTTCAAAGACAAAAAATCTTGTCGACCCCAAACTTCAGAACGGTACTGTAAATTACAGTTATGATGGCCTATGTAAGTTATACCATGGCATATCCTTTCCATATAAACTGTGTCTGTTGTCTAAATAATGAGGACAACTAATAAGTATTCTAAGGGCTCTCCAAAAAATCTGATTGTGATTCAACCAAAATAAGCAAAAATAGGGCCCCAATGCTCACAAAACTGGACTATTGAAAAAATCATTATTATATCAGAGTAGATCTTTTTCACATTTTACTCCTAAACTCTGGAATAGCTTTCCTGATAATGTCCAGGGCTCAGACACACTTTGTATTTTTGAGGGCTGGGTATTGACACATTTCCCAGTTCGATTCCGATCTCGATTCAAATAGATTCAATATCGATTCATTTGGATAAAAAAAAAAAAAAAAAAAACCTCTCTCAACTTATGCTGTAAACTAGGAAATCCTGTCATCTGGTACATTACTTGTCACAGTTCTGTTCTGTTTGTGTTTGTTTTCTGTTATTTCTGTTTTCCTTTCTGCCTGAGTTCGTTATTAGTTACTATGGTTAATCATTTGATTAGTCATTTGTTCCCTGTAAATAAATTCCCTTGTATCATTAGTGAGTTGTCCAGTCCTTTCAGACTGTTGTTACATTGCCTGCTATCTTCTTGGTTAAGTTGTGTGGATTATTTATCAAAGACTTTTGAATCTAATCATCTTCGTCGTGTGTTCTAATCAACCATTAAAGTACTATACCATTAAAGGTTGAAATTAACTGCTTTGTATACAATTAATATACAATTTATATAATGAGGTTTTTATAATAATATAATATAATATTTTGAATGATATAAGAGTCAAAATATAATGAATATGTAATATGCCTTTAGTGCATATATTTAGCAAAATGCTCCTCTCTAGAGTTCATTATAACAAGCCGGTCAGTGAATGGCTTTCCTGAAGTAAATGTAACATTATGTGTACAATGTTTACAAGCTGTTTTACAGACATCTTTCAGCAGTTGAAACACTGATTTGAGCAATTACCTGAGACTAATTTCAGTAACTTTCAGTAAGTTGTACTGTATTTTTCAACATATATCTGATGTTCATTCATGTTTATTTCATAATATAACTAGTAAAGAGGAAGAGATGATCAGTTCAACTGCCGCTTGAACAGAGGTGCTACAATGATCTGTAAGGCCACATTAAAGAGCACCAAACATTATTTATTGTTTGAATATTTTAATAAAATGTGCCCATGGCCTCTGTCCATCTTGGCCTTACATCTTCCCCATATGAGGTACATTTACTTGAGTACTGTACTTAAGTACACTTTTTGAGAATGTGTACTTTACTTGAGTATTATTTTTTTCTGGAAACTTTTTACTTTAACTTCACTACATTTGAAAGACAAATATCATACTTTTTACTGTACTACATTTCTGTCAAGGTCCTTGAGTAGTCAGTCAGTGGATGATTTTGGTTGCAGGGTTTGCTTTTTGGTTGGAAATGAAAGTCGGGTTGACGTCAGAACCCGACTGATGTTGGTTTCTAACATCCTTATTGATTCTGACATCAACCTGATTTTAATTTTCAGCGTTGGGTTTGGTCTTCTAAATGCGAATTTTGTCATTGTGTTGGAGCACACTATAGCTTATAGTTAACAGTAAGGCTAACACATTCATACTAACAGCCAAACAACTTTTCATAGAGACTTTAAATAGGGCACTATTTGAGGGAACAGCCATTTGGGTGTGGACATTATTGAGTGCATTTATTCAATCTCACATTCAAGCACACTACTGGAACTGTGCTCTAGAAATAAATTTGCTATTGATATGAGGATAGGTGGGCATATATTCAGAGGCATCTGTACTTTCACTCTAGTAAGGAAGTTGTGTAGCCTACTTTGTCCACCTCTGCCCATATGTAATGATTGGCTTCATCACTCTATCTCCTCTTCACCAAAAAGCTGGTGTGTGTTGGGCAGTATGACTGCTGTTGCATCATCCAGGTGGATGCTGCACATTGGTGGTGGTTGAAGAGATTCCCCCTTCCATATGTAAAGCGCTTTGAGTACCCAGAAAAGCGCTATATGAATGTAACAAATTATAATAATGACAGCATAGCGAATATATAGTACATACAGACTACACTCATACTGTCACAATTATGTCTAGTTAGTTTCGTTTTCATGGACTTTTATGCTGAGTCCCAATTCGCATACTATCCGTCCTAAATAGTATTCGAAAATAGAATTAGTACGTCCCAAATGGTAGTATGTTGAAATGAGTGTTCCAAAGAGACCCGGATGGTCTACTATAAGCGAGTCCGGCGGTTATGTAGGCCTAGAGGTTTAGTAAAGGGGTTTGAGTGATTAATTATCAGTATCTAACCTGACGAAAATGTATTTATTCAATGTTGTCTACATTTTATTGCATCTGCAGCAGCATTGTGAAGTTTTGTAAAGATACGTTTAGCCATTAACTTTTAAATGCATCAATACATTCAAATTGCAAACACATGAGGAGAGTCTCCGCGTGAAAGACCCGCGACTGGCAGCTGAACGTGCAACAACATTTCTCTCCGAAACGGTAAGAAATTATATTAGATTGAATGGAGGATTTTAACTGTGACGAGATGATTGACGGCATGTTTACGGTGACAGGATGCACGCGATAGAGCTGTCCGTTAAAGATGACGACGTAGTATGTCCCAAAGCTTGCCTACTATTTTGCTACACACTCAAAAGTATGTACTTTTTCTTCACAAAAAGAGTACATACTTTTACAGCCCCGATCACTTAGAACCTTTCTTTTTGAAATTAGCTGCAGATAGCCTAGCTGAACCTCTGACTCAACTTTTTAATCTTTCACTGGTCAAATAAAATTCCCAAGGTATGGAAATCTGCTTATGTTTTATCAAAAGTATGTACTTTTTCTTCACAAAAAGAGTACATACTTTTAGGGCGTAGTATAAGTTGGCGAATTGGGACGCAGCATTAGTTTTGTTCAATTTCCTGCCACTCATCAGGTTCCATGGTCACTCATTAATTATCACAGCTGTTTGTCATTGTCTCATTATCACTGTGTATTTAAGTTTCTCTGTGTGCTCACTTCAGTTGTCCGGTATTGTTGGTGTATTGCGTGCCACACTCTGTCTAGTTGCTGTTTCTACACCTTGGAAAATCTGAGTCTACTTTGAGTTTAAATAAAAGGACTTATATCTGATCTTCTCTGCCTTTCGTCTTCATCATCGGACTGACAGCGTTACACATACTATATATATGTATGCGTTACACATACGTTACACATATACGTTAAACATATGCGCTACACATACTATATAATAAATGACACCTATATTACTGCCCACAAAACTTTGTCTTAGCTCCTTCTCTGTTGCTGATGTTCATAAAGCCCTGAAACAATTTAATCCTCGAAAACCAGCGGGCCCCGATCACTTAGAACCTTTCTTTTTGAAATTAGCTGCAGATAGCCTAGCTGAACCTCTGACTCAACTTTTTAATCTTTCACTGGTCAAATAAAATTCCCAAGGTATGGAAATCTGCTTATGTTTTACCAATTTTGAAAGGAGGTGACCCTACCTTGCCTAATAATTACAGACCCATTTCCAAACTTTCAGCTTTGGCCAAAGTATTGGAATCTTTGGTTAGTGAACAAGTGAAAGAGTATTTAAATGCTCAGTCAGTTTTATCTAGGCATCAATCTGGTTTCAGGAAAAAACACAACAGTACCACTGCTGCTATAAAAGTAATTAATGATATAGTCAAAGCACTTGATGATAAGAAACACTGTGTGTCTCTGTTTATTGATCTGTCCAAAGCATTTCACACTGTTCACCATAGCATACTAGTTCAGAGACTGATCAGTATAGGTATGTCTCAGCACTCTGTGGGCTGGTTTATCAACCACCTCGCTGATAGGACTCAAGCTACGCAATGGCCTAACGTCAAAATATGTATCAATCTGTAAAGGGGTACCACAGGGCTCCATTCTTGGGCCACTTTTATTCACTATTTATATAAACTGTCTGGAGGAAAATATCCAACACGCATTTTGCCATTTTTATGCAGATAATATGGTTATTTATTGTTGTGCAGCTACCATTAGGAAGGCTTATGAATGCTTGCAAACTGCTTTCGATAGAGTGCAAGCACAGCTTTATCAATTAAAGCTTGTGCTTAATGCAGAGGAGACCAAAGTAATGGTCTTTTCAAACTCAAGGAAAAATGAGTTAGACCTGCATATTGTTATTGAACAGGGTAAAACAATTGAGGTAGTTTCATCTTATAAATATTTTGGATTTTAAATTGATGATCATCTTTCTTTTACGCTTCATATACAGAATTTAGTAAAAAAAAGTTTTTTTCTTTAGGAACAAATCTTGTTTTACTTTTTCTGCCAGAAAAAGGATAGTCGATGCCACATTTCTCTCTATTATTGATTATGGTGATCTGTAGTATATGAATGCCCCATCAAAGTGTCTTCAGATGTTGGATGCTGTGTTTCATGGAGCTTTAAGGTTTATTTCAAATTGCAGACCCCTCACTGATCACTGTATACTTTACTCCACAGTACTCCACATCTCCACATCTTTATATATAAGGGCATTAGAGGCAGGCTTCCATGTTACATATCCAAATTGCTTTCTTTTACACAAGTACTTATGGTTTACGGTCCCAGAAAACTATTTCATTGAATGTACCTCAAGCCTGGAAAGAGTTGTTTAAAAAGGCTTTTATGTTTGTTGCACCTTCTACTTGGAATGACCTACAGAAAACACCTAAACTACAGTGTATAATTTCCTTAAATGATTTTAAAGGTTATGTTAAAACTACGAGTCCATTCACACATGCAAATGTTTTAATTAATGGCACTTTTAGTTTATTTAATTGAAATGCACTTGAGTTGTCTTTGCCTCTTTTGTGTTTGTTTTGTGATTGTGTGATCTAATTTATTCTGGT